>OY744522.1:42242762-42470262 GCA_963556195.1 Sepiola atlantica
TTTACAAATGTTGGTAGCCTTCCTTCTTTTACATATATATATATATATATATATATATATATATATATATATATATTTCTCTCTCACTCTCTCTCTCTATATATATATATATATAATATATATATATATATATGTATATATAGTAAGCAATGAAAATATATATGGCAATCAAGCTACACAGAGGCTCCCGTGTTTCATCCCTGGGGGGAATCGTCAGGCTAAATGCATTTATTTTCATTGCTTACTACCTAGCTCTACTTATGTATCGAGCACTGTTGAAGTAAATACTGAAAACGGACACATAAAAAATTATATCTCCTTATAATATTTGATGTGGATACATGAAGTACTAATATATGTATATATATATATATATATATATATATATAAATATATATATATGTATGTATTTCTCTCTTCATATATATATATGTATATATATGCATATATATATACACACACACACACATATATATATATATATATATATATGTATATATATATGTGTGTGTGTGTGTGTTTCTCTCTTAAAAGACATCTAGATTTGAGGCCTCCATTTATGAGCTGTGTAGAATGTGGAGTTGCCCCTCAGTTGCCATTGCTCCCAGTCACTCTGGCCCGGAGTGGTAGTAACTGTTAGGGCCCCATCTATTTGTCAAATAGAACCTACTGGCACTATCAAATCAGGCTGTCTGAAGTTATTAAGTTCCTGACTCAAAATGCACCAAACATTGATGTTTAATTAGTTTGTTTTTTAGTTTGCAAAACTCAATCATGTTCTGCAAAATCCCAAACAAAAAATAACAACTTCCCTCCCTCAGTTTTTCCTCACTCTCCGGTCTTTCTCCCATCTCCCCTTTCACTCAACTAATCACCTTGCTTGGTATGATCTCGTTTGGCAAACAAATTGATACACATAGCCACATAAACATATTTTGCAAAAACAAATTACATATACATAGGTTAATAGAGATTGTTTTCATAAACCCCAAAAACGTATCTTTTGTCAACATGTGGTGTGGTGTGGCGCGTCATTAACAGACAAATGCCGTTTAGGAAATCTCACGTGGCGGGGGCTATCGCTCCACTCGTCTCGACGGTGGTCTGTTTGAACACAAATTTGTCGAGAATATTTGCGTATTAAACAAAATTAGATACCCGTTTCCTTGGTTCGATACATTTCACGACTAAATTTACTTGGAAAGATTCGTTGGGTTTAAACACCGTGACATTGTTACGAAAAAGTCACCTGAACAGAAAAACGAAATCTCTACTCACAGCGGCACAGAGAAACGCTTAGTTGTGTTGTATACATCTATTACTAATGGGGATTTGGTATCTGTCTGAAGCCGAAACGATATTATTTTTTAATTATACTATTACTAATTTTTCAATACTCTATTCAGTTAACTACACTATGTCAGACTAATGTACACTATTTCAATGCTCAAGGGTAGTATCTGTTCTGTTGTCACGATACCATCTCCCTAAGCATTAATATCTCCTTTGTGCAGTGTAGTATATATGGGTAACATAGTATTTGTTCTGTTGTCACGATACCATCTCCCTAAGCATTAATCTCCCCATTTGTGCAGTGTAGTATATATGGGTAACATAGTATTTGTTCTGTTGTCATGATACCATCCCTCGCGGCAGTACCTCCCCTTTTTGGGAGCTGATAATTTGGTACTGATTTCGAATATGAGCCAGTTTCCGGGAACTTTGCATCGGCAGCGTTCGGGCATGTTACGTACAAACACGAGAGATTCTGAGGCGATTAGCCAATCAGCTGTCAGCTGGCAGACGACATGGAAGGAATGCAGCGTTTGATCACCGAACAGGCAGACCGATTGGAAGGTCTGCGATAACCATTTGTAACGAAATCCACGTCAGATCGGAAGCCCAGGGCATACGCTAAAGATAGACGAGTCTCTGTTTAACCATAACCCTAACCTGACTCTAACCGGACCCTAACTCTACCAATGAACGAAAACAATGTCCTCCCAAAAACACAAAAAAATATATTTCAGTCTTAAGTAATATAGAAAAAAACAACTTTTTAACCAGTTGATCGAATATATAAAGAAATGCAAAAATAAAAATGTATTTATTAACATTTGCTTAGCATTATTTTGTTAAAAAATGAAAAAAATAAATATATTAACAGTTATTTCGCTATGTTTTGTTGGGTTTTCTGTTGTTATTTGCTATCTTTCTTGAAAACAAAACTGAAAAAGTACGACGCAGTAACGTATCGAAGTTATCGCGTGTCAGCATTCACCTCGGCATCTCTCGAGTGTTTACGTAACATGCCCGAACGCTGCCGACGCGAAGTTCCCGGAAACTGTTTCATATTGGAGATCAGTACCAATAATTTTAGTATCTGTTTAGTTTTCATGTAACCACTGTCCCAGATATTAGCTTCTCCATTGAAGCAGTAGTGTATTATATGTTATATTGTCATTGAACTATCCTCCCATACATTACCCTCTCCTTTTGGAGTAGTGGAGTAGTTGTTCGTTAGTCATGATTCAGTTCTCCCAAGCATTACATCCTACTTTAAGGTGCATGTGTATGTTCATTAGTCGTATATATTAGCAACATGTTGCTAGTTATCAATAATATTAATACTTCATTCAACTGCTGCTGATTTTCGCATTCGCTTAACTTTTGGTTAGGAGCAAAGTGTTGTATCTGATTTTTGTACTAACACTTCATCTTTTCTATTTTCAATTATTGAAGAGCGATCCCTCTAGACTGAAATAATTTTAATTTTTGTTCCAGTCCGAAGTGCCATTTTTGGGGAGATATAGTTCTCCACAATAAAGATTGACCTTGTGACTAACTTTTTCCTCGTGGGGAGGCAAGTAAGTAAGAACCGATAAGAGTAGAATTTCTAAATATGTGAACGATAGAGGATTTATTTGATGACTGCATATTCCGAGGCACTGCCAATTCCAAAGTGAGAGATACGGGAACACAAATAGACAAAGAAGAACATACTTATAGTTCAAAGATCCATCGAGCCCGACCCCAAACATAGACGTACGTGTCAGAGATTTGCCTGGTTGTCCCAGTTCTATTCATAAGACCCTTTATCTCGCTTGCTCGCTGCATTTTGGAACGATATGCATTTTGAAGAACTATTTATGCTTTGAAATATAACGCCATGTGTCAGAAGCAGTCGTGATGATTGTTTTTATAGACGCACCCTGATAACAAATGTTGAAACACGTATACAACACACACACACACGAATATATATATATATATATATATATATATATATATATATATATATATATATATATATATAAAACAATGTGAACCATAGTTATTCAGAGAAAACATTCCATATTTTCTTTAAAACTCTTTATTTCCAAACAATTATTTCTGCCCATTTCTAGAACATATATATATATTTTTTTAGATGAGGGTTGATAATTCGTAGAATTGTATATTTTCGGACTACTGTTCTGATCTTGGGTGTTTTTATCACAACGTTTTGGCCGATGTAACCTCCGACCTTCTTCAGATGTACTTTCTTGAACTCGGGAATATGTCTGTCGAACTCCGGAATCTGGACGGAATTTCGAACACAACTGTTTATTTAATCCACGGTGGTAGCATGCTCTCGTTATATCTGCCATGACCTGTGGCGCAGTGGATATTGTACTAAGTATAATTTAGTTCTAAGTCACAGTTATCTGAAGGTTGTAGGTTCAATCCTCAGTGCAGGCGATACGAAGAGTTACGAATTACTGAAACAACTTTCCCAGTCATGAAACGAGAGAAGACTACCCCCGTGGATTTAATAAAGGGTTCCGTTCGAAATTCAGTCCAGATTCCCGAGTTCGACAGAAAGATTCCCGAGTTCAACAAAATACATTATATATAATTTTTGAGAGTTATAATACTTAATAAATATAGTTTCATATTTAACTTTTCCCGCCATAATTAATTATAAATCTAACTCCAGGTCTTTACCTGTTGGACATTACTCCACTGAAGACGGACCCAGATGGGCCAGAAAGTACTCTGGACCAAAACGTTAATTACGGCAGTTTTATCAGCCAATTTTCTTCCGAGATTAAGACTTTAATCCGGAAAATTGAAAGGTTCAATACGAAAATATTCAGACAAGAATTGTCGGTTATTTTCTTATATATATATATATATATATATATATATATATATATATATATATATATATATATATATATATATAATAGTCGATTGAACAGAGCACAATATTTTTAATTATTAGATGTTGGATATATCATCTCACTTTGTTTTAAAGAATCTAAATTTTACCGCTTTGAGAGTTATTTGAAAAAAATCAAAGACAACCTTACCTATTACATGAGCCAGATAGATTTAATGTTAAGATCAATTAAAATTGTGAGAAAGATATAACCTGAGAACATCTGCATTTTGATGTGAGGTTTTATGACGACTGAAGCAGAGAGAAAAAATTGTTTAACGAGATTAACGTATAACAAACAGTTTCACTTAAAGTTAACCTAACTGTTTATTAGCCAGCTCTAATCACCTTGTATGATATTACGTTGGGAGAATACTTCTAAAGTAAAAAAGTCGGACTGCCTTGTTTGATACTGAATCGAAGCAGCTATTTTCTAACAAAATTGTGAGAAAGATCAAGAACCAAGAAATAACTTTGATTTGAATACTTCAAATCATATCAAATCAAATTAAATTTATTTGGCAAAATTAGCAAAGTACAAGTTATGAACGGGGAATTCACTAAATGTTTAACACGCGGAATGTCAAAGTATGACGTAATTTCTGTCATAAACTGGCAGCCATCAGACATGTGAAGCAATAGCTCTCCCCAATCCCTGGTACTGGTGAAGAGGGGTGAGTCATGAAATGATTCTGGTAGCTCTGTGCATTCCTGTCTCCCTCTCTTTCTCTTCCTTTCTCTATCTGGGTGTGATATTTCTCTCTATTGGCCCACTGTAATATTCAGTAAATCTCTATTTTTCTCAAATTTGAGATAAAACTTAGAAAAAAATTAAACCAAACTTATTTAGCAAATAATGTAGCAAAGAGCACAAGGCATGTCAAGCGATAGAAAAAAGATATTCTACTTTTGAGCTCGAAAGCGACGGTGGTACATCTTTTTTCTGGGTGCCGGCAGAGACTTCGACCTTGGAAATTGGGTGTACAAAACTTTGAATGGTAGATGTAAATTCCCGTTGATTATATTGTGCGCAACAATCAAGTCACCTCGCATCCTTCGCTGTTCAAGTGAAAACAGATTTAGTCTTTTGAGCCGCTCTTTGTAGGTCAACGTTAAGAGTCCTGTCACCATTCTGGCTGCCAACCGTTGAACAGGCTCCAGGTTTACAATATATTTTATTAGATAATAATTTGTTTCGTAGATGCCATACTCAAGAATGGGCCGTATCAGAGTTACGTATGAGAGACGAAAAGTGTCTGCTGTTCCGTTTGACTTATTTTGCCATCTTCATACAATGGCACGTTGGTTTTTATTTGTCCACAACTGCACCCAGGTATTTCGCATTAGCGAGGATATTGAGTTGTTGAATTTGAAAACCGATAGTTAGGAGATAGTAGGCGAAGAGCCGATAGGACGATGTCTGCATTTTGCAGAGTTCGGCTGTAAATCCTAACTTGAAGACCAGGACCAGACATTGTTCAGATTTTTTTGTCAGACAATTAATAAGAAACGGGTGCCTGTTCTATAACGTTATCTGATGTGCTCTACGTTTTTAAAGACAACCGGACAACACGACAACAGGAAAAAAGTAGGTTGCGTCGACCGAAGCCTTTGTGAATGCAAATATCAACGTTGTGACGAAAATCCGATGAAAAACTGCAAATAACAAATTCTGATTGTTCCGTCATCTTAAAAAATGATTTGTATATGTTTTTTTCCCGAAGTAAATACAATGAAAAACAACAAAAGATATAATAAATATGTTGTTACAAATAAATCGGAATTCTGTTCCTCACAAGTTTTCTAATCGGATTCTTTTCAATTCAATTATCGAACGAAATATCATTATCGAAAATCAAATTGTTCGTTACTCTTTTGTTCTTCTCTATTATAGATGCGTCCTAGTTTCGTCGTCAGTCGATCGGCTTTTTCATTGTTTGTAATAACATCTTCATCGATCTGTTGCGCTGAAGTTTGAAATAGCAGTTAATGTTGTCTGTCATGCTTAAATTTTTAGTAACATTTTCTGTGGTCTGTCAGACTTAAATTTTTAATAACATTTTCTGTGGTCTGTCATATTAAATTTTTAATAACATTTTCTGTAGTCTGTCATACTTAAATTTTTAATAACATTTTCTTCAGTCTGTCATACTTAAATTTTTAGTAACATTTTCTTCGGTCTGTCATGCTTAAATTTTCAATGAAATTTTCTGTGGTCTGTCATATTTAAATTTTTAATAACATTTTCCTCAGTCTGTCATACTTACATTTTTAATAACATTTTTTTTGGTCTCTCATACTTAAATTTTCAATACTTTTTTTGGTCTGTCATACTTAAATTTTTAATAACATTTTCTGTAGTCTCTCATACTTAAATTTTTAATAACATTTTTTGTGGTCTCTCATACTTAAATTTTTAATAACATTTTCTGTAGTCTCTCATACTTAAATTTTTAATAACATTTTTTGTGGTCTCTCATACTTAAATTTTTAATAACATTTTCTGTAGTCTCTCATACTTAAATTTTTAATAACATTTTTTGTGGTCTCTCATACTTAAATTTTTAATAACATTTTCTGTAGTCTCTCATACTTAAATTTTTACTTAACATTTTTTGTGGTCTCTCATACTTAAATTTTTAATAACATTTTTTGTGGTCTCTCATACTTAAATTTTTAATAACATTTTCTGTAGTCTCTCATACTTAAATTTTTAATAACATTTTTTGTGGTCTCTCATACTTAAATTTTTAATAACATTTTCTGTAGTCTCTCATACTTAAATTTTTAATAACATTTTTTGTGGTCTCTCATACTTAAATTTTTAATAACATTTTTTGTAGTCTCTCATACTTAAATTTTTACTTAACATTTTTTGTGGTCTCTCATACTTAAATTTTTAATAACATTTTCTGTAGTCTCTCATACTTAAATTTTTAATAACATTTTCTGTAGTCTCTCATACTTAAATTTTTACTTAACATTTTTTGTGGTCTCTCATACTTAAATTTTTAATAACATTTTTTGTAGTCTCTCATACTTAAATTTTTAATAACATTTTCTGTAGTCTCTCATACTTAAATTTTTAATAACATTTTTTGTGGTCTCTCATACTTAAATTTTTAATAACATTTTCTGTAGTCTCTCATACTTAAATTTTTAATAACATTTTCTGTAGTCTCTCATACTTAAATTTTTAATAACATTTTCTGTAGTCTCTCATACTTAAATTTTTAATAACATTTTTTGTGGTCTCTCATACTTAAATTTTTAATAACATTTTTTGTGGTCTCTCATACTTAAATTTTTAATAACATTTTTTGTGGTCTCTCATACTTAAATTTTTAATAACATTTTTTGTGGTCTCTCATACTTAAATTTTTAATAACATTTTTTGTGGTCTCTTATACTTAAATTTTTAATAACATTTTCTGTAGTCTCTCATACTTAAATTTTTAATAACATTTTTTGTGGTCTCTCATACTTAAATTTTAATAACATTTTCTGTAGTCTCTCATACATAAATTTTTAATAACATTTTTTGTGGTCTCTCATACTTAAATTTTTAATAACATTTTCTGTAGTCTCTCATACTTAAATTTTTAATAACATTTTCTGTAGTCTCTCATACTTAAATTTTTAATAACATTTTCTGTAGTCTCTCATACTTAAATTTTTAATAACATTTTTTGTGGTCTCTCATACTCAAATTTTTAATAACAGTTTCTGTAGTCTCTCATACTTAAATTTTTAATAACATTTTTTGTGGTCTCTCATACTTAAATTTTTAATAACATTTTCTGTAGTCTCTCATACTTTAATTTTTACTTAACATTTTTTTTGGTCTCTCATACTTAAATGTTTAATAACATTTTCTGTAGTCTCTCATACTTAAATTTTTAATAACATTTTCTGTAGTCTCTCATACTTAAATTTTTAATAACATTTTCTGTAGTCTCTCATACTTAAATTTATAATAACATTTTTTTGTGGTCTCTCATACTTAAATTTTTAATAACATTTTCTGTAGTCTCTCATACTTAAATTTTTAATAACATTTTCTGTAGTCTCTCATACTTAAATTTTTAATAACATTTTCTGTAGTCTCTCATACTTAAATTTTTAATAACATTTTTTGTGGTCTCTCATACTTAAATTTTTAATAACATTTTCTGTAGTCTCTCATACTTAAATTTTTAATAACATTTTTTGTGGTCTCTCATACTTAAATTTTTAATAACATTTTCTGTAGTCTCTCATACTTAAATTTTTACTTAACATTTTTTTTGGTCTCTCATACTTAAATTTTTAATAACATTTTCTGTAGTCTCTCATACTTAAATTTTTAATAACATTTTCTGTAGTCTCTCATACTTAAATTTTTAATAACATTTTCTGTAGTCTCTCATACTTAAATTTTTAATAACATTTTTTGTGGTCTCTCATACTTAAATTTTTAATAACATTTTTTGTGGTCTCTCATACTTCAATTTTTAATAACATTTTTTGTGGTCTCTCATACTTAAATTTTTAATAACATTTTTTGTGGTCTCTCATACTTAAATTTTTAATAACATTTTTTGTGGTCTCTCATACTTAAATTTTTAATAACATTTTTTGTGGTCTCTCATACTTAAATTTTTAATAACATTTTCTGTAGTCTCTCATACTTAAATTTTTAATAACATTTTCTGTAGTCTCTCATACTTAAATTTTTAATAACATTTTTTGTGGTCTCTCATACTTAAATTTTTAATAACATTTTCTGTAGTCTCTCATACTTAAATTTTTACTTAACATTTTTTGTGGTCTCTCATACTTAATTTATTAATAACATTTTCTGTAGTCTGTCAGACTTAAATTTTTAATAACATTTTTTGTGGTCTGTCATACTTAAATTTTCAATAACATTTCATTCAGTCAGTCATACTTAAATCTTTAATAACATTTTCTTCAGTCTGTCATACTTAAATGTTTAATAACATTTTCTGCTTAGATTTCTAATATCGTTTATTCGATCTGCCATGCTTTACTTTTATACCGTTTTTTGGTCTGTCCTACTTAACAATTTTATAGAATTTTTGTCAATCTGTCACGCTTAACGTTTCAGTACTGTTATTTTCGGTCTGTCATGATTTAGCATTTAATAGTATCTTTTACAGTGTGTCACACTATTATTTTAAATAGCATTTCCTCCGGTCTGTATCCTTTACATTTCAATGAAATTCTCTTTAGTCTGTAACGCTTAACGTTTACATTTTGTCTGTTACAAGTTTGAATTAGAATCTTCTGTTACGTCTGTTGCGTCTCAGTTTGAAATAGCATTTGTTTTGGTCTGTTACGCTTTAGTCTTTGTTCCGCTACGTCTAAGTTATAAATAGCATTTTCTTAATCTGTTAGTTTCTAATATTGAAATATAATTTTCTTTGAACTCCTACGCCAAAATTTAAAATAGCATTTTGATTGTATCTGTTACTTCTTCGTTTAAAATAGCATTATCTTTGCTATGTTAGGCTTTATATAGCGTGGCATATTTGGATATCCCCACCACAAATGGACGCATCTTCGTATCCACAAACCTATTTCGATATCCATTTATTTAACGCATAATCTAAAGAGGAAAAAAGTTAGTCGTCTTTTTTTTCTCTACTTTTTATTCTGTTATTTACTAAGCCTATTTAGATTATAGGAGGTACTTTCAAGATTAAAAGATAAAACCGTCAAAATAATCAAGCGTTTACAGGATTTAGTGAAAGAAAGCGCGTTTTCTATGGGCGCAGATCTCGCGGAGGTTTTTGATTGAAACCATATTCTAACGAGATTTCTCCACGCTTGTCAAGATCCCCCCATCTGCACACTAAAAATAAAAACCTGCATAAATAATAATAGAACTTTTAACTCACTCAGTCGTTAATGTGTTTGAAACCCGATGTTTGAAACATGATACTTTCTAGAAAACATGAAAGAAATTGTCCATACTCTACCTGGAAAAAGCAAGGCTTGAAACAGAATGGAAACAACGTTGAATAAAGCGATTTACTATACAAAAAACAACAATGCTTAAAAAATGATGCCTAACACAGAATTGATATAGCTTGCATTAAGCTGTTTCTGCAATATTTGTAACATCAACGATTGAAATAGAATGCACATATCTTTGAATTAAGCTGACTCGACTATGTTCTAAAAAACTCCGTCTAACAATTAATCGTTTTGCTTATAATGGACTTTTATTATATCTTAAACGAGACGCCAGTAAACAAAATCTATATAATACTAAAACTCTATTGATCTTGTCTGTTTGCAATCAGCTTTCAGCTTTCCGGTTTTCAACATCCGGTTGCCCATGCGTAAATAGCATCGTCTTCAATCTGTTATTCCAATTCCGCTAATCTCTATTATGATTAACGAACGCATGAAATTTTTCATTCTGGAAATTTTCATATCGCTTTTAATATAAAACAATTTCATTTAATTTCATCAAATAGTTTTTTTGTTTTCTCCACGGCTAAAAACATTCAACGGCAGGACTTCGTAAAGTCTGTCGCAGTTTCAAAAAAACTCCTCCCTTTTAAAAAACAAAAACAAACAAACAAAAAAACAATACTCATTATTAATATCTGCAATACTAGTGGTCGGTGAACGAAACCACCTCCCACTTTCCCTCTCATAGATTTCACCACTCCTACTCCCTCTGTTTTCGTTACGTACGCGAGAAAGCCTGCTGTTCCCCCTTCCTTCCTCAAATCGCCCTTTTATTATTCTGTACTTTCAACTAACAATTTCATTTAAAAGATGATATATCAAAATTTGAATTTAACTATAATAAGTATTATGGTACCTGTTCAGTGCATGTTTACCTATAAGTATGGCCAACCACTTATAATTCAGTAACTGTAATTTAAAAAAAAAACAATTATAATAAACAGAACGACTCAAAGAAATCTATCTATATTCTTTTTTCATTTTAATATACTTTCATAGAAATGCTTCTGTTATGTAAAAAAAACTATTTTCTTTATGCCACAAGTGTCACGCTCATACATGCATTCCATAGCTAATATAACAAACTGACCCAACGGGTCACGGGTGGTCTAGTACAAATATATTAGCCCTAAGTATTATATACTATGTGAGAAAAGTAACTTTTAAACATAACTTCTACTCGGATTAGAACACAGGTTTGTATCAAGCCGTCTCGACTTCGTTTGATAACGAAATGGTTAAACTATGATGCCTTTTTCACAAAATAAAAATAACAGCTTGAATCTAGCGATTTCTAGAAGGTCCGAAATAGCAATGCTTTAAACATTGATAACAATGTATGACAGCTTTGTATAAAACGATCTATACTCTATTTGATGAAGTAAAACTTGATGCATGTTCCGAATAATTGACGCGGGGTTTATCCATGCTGTCTCTTCTAGATCTGATATAGCGAAGCTTGAAACATACTTTCTTCGGTAGATAGAAAACAATTTTTGTATCAAACATGATGCAATCCTCACATGATATAGTTTGCTTCAATAAAACACTGTGCACTATATCCGAAAGAAAGCAATTCTTTAAAACTGAATATAAATAATTTTGTTTCAAGCGATCGGATAACGCAAGTTTTATAAAAAGATGTTTTCTTCGAAGTTCGAAAAGCACTGCTTAAAGCATCATGTTTACTTCATACAATTGAAACAACGCTTTCATCAAGCGATTTCTACTATGCCCGACAAAAACGAAATAGAAAGAGCTGTGTATAAGGCGGCCTCTTTTAGGGTGAAGATCACTCCCCTAAAACATGATGCTCTTTTCTAAGAATAGAAAATAACTTTGTAAAAAGAGATCTTTACAATGTCAGAAAAAGCAATATATCAAATATGATTCCTTTTTTCATAAAATGCAAATACATGTTTTGCATCAAACGGTCGTTACCATGTCTGAAAACGCGAAGCGTGAATCGTGATGCCTTCTTTACAGAACAGAAACCATATTTGTATCGAGCACGTTCTAGTATTTACAAAATGGCAATGCTCAAAACACGATGCATTTCTCACTCAATCGAAAACAACATTGTCTGAAACGATCCATACTATAATGAAAATATTCTGTTTTGAAACTTTGCTTGAAATTTGAACAACATTTTAGAAATTTTTGAAAAACAATTAAACAATGCAGATTTAAAAAAAAAAATTATTTTTAAAACTTAACATTTCGACGTAAAACACCCTTCTCAAAATTAATACATATTATTTTTCTGATCTTAATCCTTCTTGTTAGAGACATGCTAGCCCCTCGGAGATAGGAGTTCGTCTGTTGGAATCAACAGTTAAGGTTTTAATGTCAGCATGTATATCACATGTTTGCGTGATTTGAGATAATTAAAATATTCTCACTTTTGAAACTGTGCTTGATATTTGAATAACATTTTAGAACATTTTAAAAACCAAACAACAATGTGTTTTTTTTCGACGTAAAACGATATATTACTTTATTGCTTCTGACAAGAACGTTTTACGTCGAAAGTTTAAATCATAATAGCTTCATGACACGTTAGTGATTCATCAGCTATTTTGAAGTTAAGAATTTAGTGATAATGATCAGGTGTGCACTGGCATAATGGATACAGAAGTGGATTTTGCAATTGATCAACCGGAATTAAAAAGTAAACCTTATTTTACTAAATATAGTCTTTGTATGATTATGGTAATATTTGCAATCGAGGCTTCCATAGTACAAACACATGCAGCTTAAGATAAGAATTGTTTTCACGAACAACACATTAAGTTATTTATCTTTATAGATCTTTACTGAAGAGAACATGATGATAAAATGAGTTTGTTACATGAGATTAGGATATTTTTTTAAAATAAAATATATATGTATATATATATATATATATATATATATATATATCACATGAACCATTCACTTCACGGAATTAGAATAGCCGAACTTATGCAGCAGTTCTTTTATAACCAAATGTATATGTATATATATATATATATATATATATATATACTTTCGGAAAGAACATTACAACACTAATAAATAAACAAGCCATATCTTAGCCATGTATGCCAGTTACACAATAGACTCGATTATCAGAGTGTATCCTTGTCCAATGTATCCGTATGGCTCGCATGGTACATGGACACGCTTTTGACGATCGAATCCTCCCTGAAACTACAGGGCCTTTTTAGATATTTAGTATTATATATATATATATATATATATATATATATATATATATATATATATTTTAGAAATCTGGTTTTAAACGTTATTTGATTTGTGGTGATACCCATCCATGGGAAAATCGTCAAAGGAAAATAAATAGAACACTTAAGTTAACAACTAGTTTAAGTTAGTTGTTGATTTTTAACGTTTCTGGCCTGTCGGAACTTGTTAGGTACGCGTTGTAAACAAATGCTGTGTATGTTCATTTTTATATAAAGATATATTTTATAAATAAACTCGTAAATTACCCATCCGAAGGCGAGTAAACTTTTACTGTATGGAATAGTTTTTCACTACTTGTATGCCGCCTTATAACGATTAAAATCAAGATATAATGCTACTTTACCTCATGTCCAAGATCATGACTCAAATTTTGATCAACATCTATTATATGATTTTCGTTTTGAAAATTGTCTAACATTTCTAAAATGTAAGGCTGTTTAAAGGGTCTTAAGAAATTTAAAATCAGGAATTTTTCCTTTATAAGTTTAAACACTTATATCAACACTATCAATTAAATTTAAGGCAAATGCAAAATATTTACATTTTTATTATGCTTATATAATGTCCGCTAGAATCCCTTTAAAATATGCCAAATAAAATATAATTCTGGGAATATTTAGTCATTAATGTCATCTATTGTTACAATTTCTCAATAATCGGAGGTTTATGAATTTTCACGAAGGGATCCCACCTCCTTTTCCCCCTTTCCATAAAACAAAATTAAACTAAATAAAGCCGGCATTACGACTCTTTCAAGCTAGCAGTAGTAGCTGTGTTATAAAAATTCATAATTATCAGTTAATTAGGTTAGAAATGAATCATTTCCATATTCTTCTTTCGTGTAAATCAGATGATTCTGATGTTGGCACTAGTTTCATAGATATTTTTCTAGTTAGAAATTTTTCTGAAAAGACATCGGGTACTTGCGGGAAGGACCACGAGAAGAAAAAAAGACAGTCTTGCCTGACAAAGTTGTTCTACAACGAAAACGTGCAAAAAAAAATTAAATAAATGAATTTCTCATTTAGATTGTACGATTGTTGATTTTCAAAATATTTCACTTTAATATATATATATATATATATATATATATATATATATATATATATATATATATATATATATATATTTGAAGAATAGTTGCTTTATTTCAAGCTTACTTTCTTCTTTTTTGAAGAATAGTTGTTTCCGTACATTTAAAATTAATTTACCTTAAAGCGCAGTTTTATGCCCGCCTCCCCGTTACGAAGACTAATAATAATATATTTAGTACTAAACCTTATGTCTAGTATAATTATTCTAAGTTAGGCCAAATCATTACTTTATTTTGATTTTGTAAATTTATAAAATGTATTGCTTGTACATATGTTGTGCATATTTTGCCTCCTAAAACGCTTTAAAATGCTGAAATTTCGGGAATATATTTTAATTGATGTTTAATATTTATTGTAAAAATTTAACAAAAACCAGAGGTATTTTAATTTTCACGAAGTGTTTCACCATCATTTTAACCCTCTTCACATCAAAATAAATTAAACTAAATGTAGCCTACACTACAATGGTTACGCTCAAAATTGATTATGATTGGTTTATTAGTTTCATATTGAATCTTCTGCATAAAAATAAATAAACATCTACACATACTTGTATATAGTTGTAGATATGTCTGTTATTCTGTATGCGGTTGACTATGTATGCTATATATATATATTTGTGAATGTATGCTATGTGTATGTCTCTATTTTGGGGTGTATATTTGTGTATGTGTATGCGTTTGAAAATGCCTGTATATGTGCGTATGTATGTACTTGCGTGGCGTGACTTAGATTGTCGTGATTAGGACCAGCACTGTAGAAGTGATTACTCTGAGTTCCTAATTAGTGCTAGAATCGTCCACTGATAATTAGCCGCGAGGTCTCCCCGAATCCTACAGGGGGGAGGGGCGGTCCCCCGGGGGTCATGCCGATACTATCATCGTCCAATGATCAGATAGGCCGCAAATGTCGAATGATACGCAACAATCTTCGCAAATAAAGCTACCACCAACGCTGCTAGTTTAAAAGAAGGAGGGAAATGAATAGATAGGAGGTTGCTATACAAGACATAACTTCTCCATTCCATCACAAAACTGAGAAAAAATGATAATGAAAAAAAAAACGGAGGAAGATGTTAAGAAGAAGAAGAAGAAAAAGAAGAAGAAGAAGACAGAGAAGAAGAAAAGGGGTTAATAAATTAGAGAATTCAAACGAGGAAGAAGTACAGGAATGAGTAGGAAAAAAGAAGATAAGAATGTTGAGATGAAGAAGAAGAAAAAGATTTAGAAGAAGAAGATAAGCTTGAAAGAAGAAGAGGAAGGTAAGCTTGAAATGAAGCAAAAGGAAACGAAGAAAAGAAGAAGAAAAAAAGAAAAAAGAAAAAAGACAAGGAAGATATTATGAATCAAAAGAAGAAGTATAAAAAAATAAACTCAGAAGAAAAAAAATGAAAAAAACAACACATGAAGAAAGAATAGAAGAAAAAACGAAGAAGAAAGAGAAATAGGGAATAAAAAGAAGAAGAAGAAGAAGAGGAGGAGGAAGAAGAAAATAGAAGAGGAAAACGAAGAAACAAGAGAAGGAGGGCTTGGAAAAAAAAAAAGAAAGCGATGAATAAGATAGAGGAGGGTGAGTTGCGGTAAGTAATAAGAGAAATTAGAAGAACAGAAAAAGAAAATATATGGAAGAAGAAGAAGAAGAAGAAGAAGAAGAAGAAGAAGAAACAAAGGAAGAGTGGGGCCATCGGAGGAGAGGAAATAGAAGAGGGGAAGGCTTGGGTCGAGATTGGCTTCGAACCGAGTTAATTAGACAAATTTCATTACAAGAGATTCTGCGATCGATTGAAATTATGTGTATCTATTCATATAGTTTTTTCGAATTTGAAAAATTGAAATTAAATTTAAATAGAAAATTCCAATATTTTTTTCGGCTATTAAATGTATTAATTACATAGCGTCGCTTTCGAGTTTGTCGTATGACCCTGTTTGTTTAAACACTTGTGATAGTTAAAAATAAATTCTAGCTAGAGGTTGCGAGTTCAATCCCGGATAAAGGAACGCAGGAAAATACTTTGTTTTAATTGAAACACAATGTAGACATTGTAATATGTGTGCAAGTGCGTGTTATTATCTATGTGTCTGATGTGGCTCACATCCGTGTCTGTATAGTAATACATATAATATACTGTATAATCACGTTGAACACCGGAATTACGCGACGTTCAGCCTGACCAGTATTAAATAGGTGACCATTTGGAAATACCAGCTGCTCTATATGCCTTCCGCTTATCTCGGCATTGTTTCCAGTCATATTTGTCACTGGAATCAAGTAGTGTCGACTCGTGAGATGTGTGGTTAAGATTGCGCAACCCTTGCCTTACAATTACACACATGCAGGCACGCTTATAAAGGGGTATCAATTGTCTCTCAAGACTGAACGGAGGCCATGATGATGATTGTGCCCACAATCACCAAGATGTGCCTGCAGATCTTTTTTGATCATAGGCGACGAAAACTCTAATGTAAAATGTATATTCTAATGCGTATTTCACGCATCAGGCTTCGGCTTGTCTCTGATACGAGACCTTGGAAAATCAAGGCATGATGTACGTATCGTACAGTCACATAACATAGTCATATACATTCGTTATATTACTCTCTAAAAAACTGAATACTGGCGGTCACGTGAGTGTTTTTTTATCCACAGCCGGAAATAAACCTATGTTCACAACGGCGACAACAGCGACAACAACCTGGATTCACAACGAGAATCGGGTGTATACATCATTATACACCCGATTCCCGTTGTGAATCCAGGTTGTAGTCGCCGCTGTGCACTTAGTATTTTTCGGCTGTTGATAAAAACCATTCACGTAAACGCCAGTATTCAGTTTTTAGACAGTTAATTTAAAATACAAAAAGTGAGAACAGATTGACTTCTTATGCGGGAGAGAGATAGAGAGAGAAAGAGAGAGAGAGAGAGAGAGAGAGAGAGAGAGAGAGAGGCAAACATCTCGATACACTTAGCTACATAGTACGCGACTGTCCCTACCTTCGCTGGGGCTCCAAGAACGGTGACGGCGCTCCTATTGCTTCAGTTGTTAGCTACAAATAGACCGATCAGCCCTTTCCGACCGGAAGTCACATAGTTCCATCGACGTACGCTTTAAGGTCATCCCTGATCTTTAGGGCTTCACTAAAAAACAATCCATCCAAATTCCCACTTCACTCTTTTACACATGTACAGATATCCCTACAACTCACATGGCGATATAAAAATGACGACATGTGCATGCTTGACAGGCTGTAATTACAGTTATTTTACACGTAATGCGGCTCATGGTCTATTCAATCGCACTGTTGATCCAGCAGCAACATGCTTCAGCAAGATTGTGAATGACTGAGCAGCTCGTACGAATGTAACACTGCCTACCTGGAAAAATGAGAAGATTCTAAAAAGGTCATCAAAACAAATGCTTGTTCAACAGTTGATCTGAACAACAACTGGCGGTTGGCGACTGTTTACGCGAACATGGCCTAAACAAAACAATATGAAGCAAAGATTAGATTAGTTGAACGTACAAACACTCCTTTACAATAAAGAGTAAAACACAACTTCTGAACTGCGAACTGATATCATGACAAAGTAAAGAATTGGTATTGCTTTATCGTCAGGTGACCGTTTTAGCAATTAAAGTCAACTGAACAAGGTGGGGTGTGGGTATTTGTTTTCTGGGAAAGGTAAACCGGAAGGTGAAGGGCGAACAGGCAGAGTTGATTCGTATAGAGATAGTTGAATAGTGTTGAACAACCACTAGGTTTAATGACAGGATCCTGCACGCAAGAGTTCCATTGCGACACAAATTCTTTATGACTGTGTTAATGACTATTACTATTACCGCCCTTATAACACACCGTTCCTAGAGCTGCCCCAAAGGTTCCATTAAGTCTACGAACATTAAGAGGTATAGTACAAGTGGTATTGGTATTCGGTCCGTAACAAATGTTTACTTTGGTTTATACACAGAGATAAAACCAGAACACCAATAAAAAAAAACTATTTCTTCTATGCGGTTTAAACGCTCGGCTGGGGCAATATCATGTTATATAGTCTGCATTTGATGAGTATGATGTTTGAAGAATCAATAGCAATGACCTCGACCTTCTACAGATTTGTACTGAATTTGGTTTCATTATTTGCAAAATATTTTCGCACCAGAAAGCTGTCCTCAGAGCAACTAGATTTACCGACAGACGTAGCATGATCCTATTCTCGATTATGTTATAAATAGCAAGCCCGACATTTAAGATGTAAGAACCAGGAGGGTCATACGATGGAAACAAAGTGGTCTAGACAACAATCCTGTGCGTAATAAACTAAAACTCCGTATCGCTCTCAAGAAGTAAAAAACCCAAGCACATTGATGTAACAAGACTGTAGAACTCTACTGTAACGTCTAGTGTATAGGATATTCATAATACGCTCAAGAGCGTGTAATTTGGTGACCCCTGCAGTCACTTCAACTAGGGTCTATAAGGCTAGCGTTGAAGTTATTGATCTCATCAAGCGGAACCAACACGACTTGTTCAATGATAACCATCCCTAAAACAAAAGCAAATTATACAAACGATATATCGGAACATTTTAAAAAGACCGCGAATTCCTACAGAAGGATTTCAGTGAGTATTTAATCGTCAGTATATATAAAATGAAGAACTAGTAACGGTTGGAAATCTAAAAATGAATTCATAAGTAAAAACTTAGATCAAGTCTTATGAAAATGTTGTGACTAAAAGAGAATGCATTAGTAAAAACTGAGATCAAGTCTGTTTTTTTATGTTGTGACTAAAAGAGAATGCATTAGTAAAAACTGAGATCAAGTCTGTTTTTATGTTGTGACTAAAAGACAATGCATAAGTAAAAACTTAGATCAAGTCTTATGAAAATGTTGTGACTAAAAGAGAATGCATTAGTAAAAACTGAGATCAAGTCTGTTTTTTATGTTGTGACTAAAAGACAATGCATAAGTAAAAACTTAGATCAAGTCTTATGAAAATGTTGTGACTAAAAGAGAATGCATTAGTAAAAACTGAGATCAAGTCTGTTTTTTATGTTGTGACTAAAAGACAATGCATAAGTAAAAACTGAGATCAAGTCTTATGAAAATGTTGTGACTAAAAGAGAATGCATTAGTAAAAACTGAGATCAAGTCTGTTTTTTATGTTGTGACTAAAAGAGAATGCATTAGTAAAAACTGAGATCAAGTCTGTTTTTATGTTGTGACTAAAAGACAATGCATAAGTAAAAACTTAGATCAAGTCTTATTAAAATGTTGTGACTAAAAGACAATGCATAAGTAAAAAATGTAATAAAGTCTTATCTTTTATGTTGTGACTAAAAGAGAATGCATAAGTAAACACTTAGATCAAGTCTTATTTTTTATGTTGTGACTAAAAGACAATGCATAAGTAAAAACTGAGATCAAGTCTTATTTGTTATGTTGTGACTAAAAGAGAATGCATAAGTAAAAACTGAGATCAAGTCTTATTTTTTATGTTGTTTTTAATTTTTGTTTTAACATAGTTCACCCGAAACAAGGAAGGCCGCCATTGTAGACGTAAGGGGCTACTGATAAAAGAAAACGGGGAGAAGGAAAGGGGGGTCAATCTAACTTGGGATCTTCGCAGCGAGATGTCTGTTTACATTAGTTTTAAATTTCTGCATGTCTGTTCTCTCGGGGAAACAGGGGGCAGGGAGAGAGTTCCAGAGGCCAGCAGTACGAGGAAAGAAGCTATTTGAGTAGAAGGCCCTCCGACATTTGGGGACCTCCACAGTGAATGAATGAGATTTAGTTGATTGTCGAGTTAGTCTAGTGAATTCACATCGAGGGGCACCAGAGTAGCCAATTCATCGGAGCATAATCCATTGAAGTATTTGTAAAACAAGCACAAGGATGCTACATTGCGGCGATGGGACAGAGGCTGAAGCTTCGTTGACAGTGAGGGTCCTATTAGGTTGGCGATTCTTTTTTGGACCTTGTCAAGGAGGGAGAGACTAGTAGATGATGCACCAGCCCAGATGTGACAACAATACTCCATGCACGGGCAAATGGTGGCTTTGTAGAGATACAGGATAATGTCAGGTGTGAGGAGTTTACTAGCACGGTAGAGGGAGCCAACCTTCTTTGCGGCAGCCTTGGCAATGTCTGCAATGTATTTGTTCCAATTCATGTTACCTGTGAAGGTTAGGCCGAGGAGTTTGAATGATGAACTCTCAGGTAGGGTGTTATTTGCCATGACAATCGGTGGTTGAAAGGTTCCTTGTAGTTATTGAAGGAAAGGAGCTTTGGCTTTGCGGCATTAAAAGTTACCAACCATTTATGACCCCAATCCACTACAGCCTGGAGGCTATTTTCTAAAGATTCAGCTATTGCCTCGGATATGATCGCGTCTGTTTTACCAACATGGCGAGAGTAAAGCGTGATGTCTTCAGCAAATAAACCAATCTCAGACTCTACGTCATCAGGGAGATCGTTTATGAAGAAAGGAAGAGTAAAGGTCCAAGGATTGATCCCTGGGTACACCAGCATTTATGTCATGTTGCTTAGATGAACGGCCATCGAGAACAACCTGGATTTTTCTTTTGTCTAGGAAGGATCTAATTATATTTATTAATTGCCCAGTAATACCGTATGAGCGTATTTTCAGGAGAAGCCCTTTATGCCATACCTTGTCGAAGACCTTGGATATATGAAGCGCTACTGCCCTAGCTTCACCTGCCCTGTCGAGTGTATGATACATGCGTTCCAAGATGACCGTTAGGATGTCTGCAGTAGATCGTGCTTGTCTAAATCCATACTGGCGGTCAGAAAGAAGTTTAGCATTAACTAGTTGCCGTACTATCGCTAGATTGATTAAGGATTCAAGGATTGTAGCAAAGATCGGCAGCAGACTGATTGGGCGATAGTTCTGAGGATCGGTTCTATTCCCAGAACTCTCGTAGACTGGTACCACAGAGGCAATTTTCCAGCTATATTGTAGAGTTTGGAGAGGACAGGGGCCAGTTCAGCAGAGCATTTCTTTATCACTATTACAGGTATAAGATCAGGCCCACAAGCTTTGGAGGTGTCAAGGTTTTTTATGATGTCTCTGACCCGGGATGGGGTGATGACCAGGTTATCAAGTGTGGCTTTGGTCAGCAAAGGGAATTTGGGGAGGGGGTGGTTATCTGAGTCCAAAATAGAGTTAGAAGCGAAGCGTTTGGCAAGTTGTTCAACCTTATCAGTGGCCGTGCAAACGACATCATTGTGGTTTGATAGTGGGGGAATCGTTGATTGACCATTATTCACTACACTATTGTAGATTTTACAGAAATCACGAGTGCCTAGTTTCTGGTACTGGATGCGTTTTTTTGTTAACTCATTATACCTTCTCTTTGCTTCACCTATAACGGCCTCGCAATTATTTCTTGACTCTATGAATTTATGTCTATTAGTAGCTGACTTATGGCGGCAGAATTTACGGAATGCTTGCTGTCTCTCAGAAATGACAGCTGCACATTCCGAGGTGAACCATTGAGGAGAGTGAGGCTTGCTAAAGAATTTTCGCATGGGGACATAGGCTTCAATGCCTGCTTTGACCCATTCAGTTAGTTCGTTTGCACACTGGTTGGCAGGGAATGAGAAGGTTTCCCTCGATGGGGCGTCGCTGATGTGACCTCTGATTGACTCAAAATCAGCCTGCTCGTAGTATCTCGTTGTTTTGAGCAACGATTCATCAGCTTTTGGACGACTTTTTAGGGTGATATGTATCATTAGCACAATGTGATCAGCATTCCCGAGTAGGCTATGAGCTTTCATCACACAAGCCTCGGGCATTGAGGTCAAGAAAAGGTCTAGAAGTGAGGCTTGTTGGTCTACTCGATCGGGGATGCGGGTCGGAAAATCGACAGTCTGAGAGAGGGAGTGAGCTAAGGAGAAATTATACGTAGAGTTGCCGGCTGCGTCAGTAAAGCTGGAGAATCCCAACCAGTCACGGTGGTTGGCATTAAAATCCCCAAATACATGTATATGGGCATTCGAGTCAATTAAGAGTGCTCTATCTATGCTTACAGAGACAGAGTTTAGAGGAGTACAGCCCTGGGTCGACGGGGAACGGTATAAGAAATATAAGTAACTGACGTTGTGATGTAAAGTCAATCTAAAGCACATGTAGTCGTGGTCATCCGATTCTAGCATATGTTCTCTAGTCAGGGGGAGGATGTTCCGAACATAAACTCCTAGCCCGTGCATATGTTTGTCAGAGTCTTTACGGTATAGTGGGAGGTAGTCAGTCATGTCAAGGTGGTGAGAGGAGATTGAGGATTGAAGATTAGTTTCACTTAGAGCTAGGATATCCGGGAAGTTTGTCAGGAGAAAGGTTTCTACGTCGTTGATGTTGGTTCTAAGTCCCCGGATATTTGTTTGGTGCCAATAAGCAAACACAACCAGTCCATTAGTCACGACCTGGTCCATGGGGGTTGTGGCCTCGGGAAATCCCACCGGAGATAATTGCAGGGTCACTTTCCATGCGCGACATGGCACATACAACTACCCACGGTATTATGCAACTGATGATGGAGCAGCCGTTCTTGGCGCTACCCAAGAGTTTGGGCTCTTTGCTTTCAGTCGGCAACAGCAGCCAGACAAGCTGTCTAACCTGTACCCTCAACCTGTCGGAACAAGAGAGACCCAAACTGGTCATGTAAGACTTAGTGACGAGAAAATTTTCCCCAAGTTGCCCAGATAAAGAGGAGAACGGCGTTCATTGTCTTAGTAAGGAAACAAGGCTAGGTACTGAGTGTTTAGAGGCGTCCCCGTGCTGCGCCTGACTAATAACCAAAGAAGGAGTGCAATTGTAGGTTTGCAAACCGGATATTTTGTTCGAGATTCCAACTCTAGGAAGGTTGTCGATCAGGACTAAGGAGGCCTCCCTCCCCAACGGTTTACTGCCACGGCGTAAGTAGCTGGTAGCAAGGTTTTTTGTCAGAGATTTCCTTCTCTTAGATGGATAGCCTTACAAGGTCTTACGGGTCCAACACTCCGAGAGGAGTAAAAATACCTGCACCCGTTTACTAGTCGGGTATTTCCTATCCCCCGCAGGTGAAAAAATATATATATATACATATATAAAATAAATTAAATAAATAAACACTTGCAATATAACGTATATATACATACACATATATATATACATAAACATATATATATTTATATGAACATGTATATATATATATATATACATATGTAGATAGAATAAGTTCAATTTAGTACTTAAAAGGGAACACAAAGTTAAAGATAGGTTTCCCTCTCCCAAGTAAGCATAAACAATAGAAATAAGAAGGCTAAACTTCAGGCCGGCATGAGAGTTCAAAAATTTCTTTAGTGGGAACTCAATAGGCAGAAAATAGGACATATAAAAACGCAAGTTTAACAGGGTTAATACTAGATCGTTTGGTAGCATTGAGATTAGTAAAAATGCCAAATACATTTAAAACGGTAGAACAGAAAAACTTAGCTGAACTTTCGAGAGAATTTTCTATCAAGCGGATGGGATTTTATGGGATTCTATGTAGATGGGCTACTTTTACAAATGACCCTTCCAACGAGCATATCGAGTACATCTTAAGAAATGGACGAGGAAGCTTTTGAGGCAGGAGGGGGCATCAATAATTACAGCTAGTATGCTATTTATAGATTAAGTCCCAACATTCTTGTAGCGTTTAAAGTAAGAAGGAAAGAGAGAGACGGAATAACATTTTTAAAAAATTAAATTAAGAAAATAAAAATACATAAAGAAAAAAAAAACACAAAAACGAAGTTTAACAGGGTTAATACTAGCTGGTTTTGTAGCATTGAGATTAGTAAAAATGCCAGATACATTTAAAACGGTAGTTTGTTTTGTTTTACAGCATAACACATCACTCAATAAATCTCGGACCTGTCTTACATATAAATGGCACAAGTAAAAAAGAAATCCATATGAGTTTTATAAAGTCCTAACCTTCAAATGGCACGTGTCAAAATTTGAGCCCAATCGGATTATTAGTTTACAAATGACAGTTATTTAAGTGCACATTTTCAAAACAATGGACACATCTGAATTTCATGTGTTGATGACGCATTGCTTTTTGATGAGAAAAAATACTGCAATGGATTGATGTGCTGTTGTGACTCTTCTTTGTCTGAAACAACGGTTAAATGGTTGTACAGACACAAATTATGCTGAACACTCAGGTCGTCCAAATTCAGTAGTTATTGCAGAAAACATAAAAATAGTCCACAAACTCATTTTAGCCGATCGTAAAATGAAGTTACATGAGATAGCGGACAAGTTGAAGGGAGTGTATTCACTATTTTGCATGAACATTTTTCAATGAGAAAACTATGTTCAAAGTGGGTGCCGCGTTTTCTCACAGTCGATCGAAAACAACAATGCATCGACGATTCAGAGTTGTTTACAACTGTTTCAACACAACATAAATAATTATTTGCAGCAATATGTGACGATGGATGAAACGTGGATCCAACACTCCAGATTCAAATCGGTAGTCAGCTGAGTGGACAGTCATGTGAAAATGGTGTGAGGAGTTGAAGATTGAAGATTTGTTTCACTTAGTGCTACGCTATCCAGGGAGTTTACTAGGAGAAAGGTTTCTACGTCATTTATGTTGGTTCTAAGCCCCCGGATATTTGTGAATGCTAGCCTCAAAGACGGAGACGAAGATGTTTTTTGGTGGGTGTCTTGTTTATATTTGTTTATTTTTCTTTGTAATGTCATTTTGGTTTTAGATAGAGTGAGGACGGCAAAGTGGGTGCTTGTTTGGTGCCAATAAGCTCACACAACCAGTCCATTAGTTGAGACTTGGTCCATGGGGGTTGTGGCCTCGGGAAAGCCCACTGGGGATAACTGTAAGGTCCCTTTCCATGCGCGACATGGCACATACAGTTACCCACGATACTATGCACCTTTGATGGAGCAGCCGTTATTAGCGCTACCTAAGAGGTTGGGTTCCTAACAGTCGGAAACAGCAGCCAGGCAAACTGTCTAATCTGTACCCTCAACTAGTCGGAACAAGAGCGACCCAGACCGGTTATGTAAGACTTAGTGACAAATATTTTTCCTCAAGTTGCCCAAATAGATAGAAAGAGAAACGCCATTCATTGTCCTAGTCAGGAAACCAGGTCAAGCACTGGGTGTCTTTGAGGTCTCCCTGCGCTAGTACTTCTCCACCTAACTAATAGACAAAGAATGGATGCAAAGGCCGGGTTATAGGCAGAGCCCATCTACTCTTTAAGTAATTTTAGGTTTGCAAACCAGATATTTTGTTTGTGACTCCAGGTAACGACCTCTCGTTTATATTAAGACGCTTTTTTACTCGATTCTACTTCATGGATTAGAGATCTGAAGAAAAATATCCCAATGTACCTATATATATAAAGACATCACGTTGATTTAAACAAGAAAAGATACAGTTTCTGAATTATAAGCATTTCTCATGACTAAGAATAAGTACATTTTTTTTACTTCGGCTACGAAATAAATTTTTTAAAAATCAAAAACAAAAGAAATCAACATTTTAAGATATTAAAGGGGCGGGTTTATTTTTGTGACCAGACGATTGATTGGATAGGGCCTTTTCTGACCGCCCATCTAGTCTGATAAGGACCAAAGTGAAATATTGACCTTTTAGTTACCGTCATTGTCTGGTCAGCCACCAGGTGGCTCCATTGGGGATGGGGGTGGGTATCTTACCCCTCTGCAGAGGTGCAGTCGGCGAATTCTACAGCCCCAGCCCACAGGGTGAAGAGATAGAAAAAACAAGAAAAAGAAATGGAGAGAGCAAGAAGAAAAGAGAGAAAAGGAAAGAGATCACGCACACAAAGCATAAAGAAAAAAAAGAGGATATATTTAGAGAAGTGAAAATATAAAAGAAAATTGTTGGAAAATAAAATTTAAAATGTAAATAAAGAGAAAAAAAGAAAAAAAAACCCATGAAAATGAGACTATAAAACCCAATTAAAAACAAAACATGAAATAAAAATTAAAAAATTGTGCTCTTACATAATGATGACGATGGAACCCGTACTGAGTCCGGCTGTTTAAAGCGGATCCTTTTGGCAGACGCAATTATGTGACAATTCAAACAAATAATAACAATCGAAAAGTGTACTGCGATTCTCTTCCATCACTCGCAATTGTCGGTTATCCTGCGGAAAAAGAAAAGAGAACAACTTTACAAAAAAAAAGAATGCATAAGTAGAAGCTGAGATCAAGTCTTATTTTTTATGTTGTGACTAAAAGAGAATGCATAAGTAAAAAATATGATCAAGTCTGTTTTTATGCTGTGACAAAAAGAGAATGCATAAGAAAAAACTGGCATTAAGTCATATTGTTTATGTTGTGACTAAAAGAAGAATGCATCAGTAAAAACTGAGATGAAGTCTTATTTTTTATGTTGTGACTAAAAGGGAATGCATAAGTAAAAACTTAGATCAAGTCTTATTAAAATGTTGTGACTAAAAAGAATGCATAAGTAAAAACTGAGATCAAGTCTTATTTGTTATGTTCTGACTAAAAGAGAATGCATAGGTAAAAACTTAAATCAAGTTTTATAAAAATTTTGTGAGTGAGATCAAGTCTTATTTTTTTATGTGGGGACTAAAATAGAATGCATAAGTAAAAACTGAGATCAAGTCTTATTTTTTATGTTGTGACTAAAAGAGAATGCATAAGTAAAAATTGAGATCAATTCTTATTAAAATGTTGTGACTAAAAGAAAATGCATAAGTAAAAACTGAGATGAAGTCTTATTTGTTATGTTGGGACTAAAAGAGAATGCATAGGTAAAAACTTAAATCAAGTTTCATTCAAATGTTTTGACTGAGATCAAGTCTTGTTTTTTATCTTGTGACTAAAAGAGAATGCATAAGTAAAAACTGAGATGAAGTCTTATTTGTTATGTTGTGACTAAAAGAGCATGCATAGGTAAAAACTTAAATCAAGTTTTATATAAATGTTTTGACTCAGATCAAGTCTTATTTTTTATGTTGTGACTAAAATAGAATGCATAAGTAAAAACTGAGATCAAGTCTTATTTTTTATGTGGTGACTAAAAGAGAATGCATAAGTAAACACTGAGATCAAGTCTTATTTGTTATGTTGTGACTAAAGGAGAATGCATAAGTAAAAACTGAGACAAAGTCTTATTTGTTATGTTGTGACTAAAAAAGAATGCATAAGTAAAAACTGAGATCAAGTCTTATTTTTATGTTGTGACTAAAAGAGAATTCATAAGTAAAAACTGACATCAAGTCTAATTTTTTATGTGGTGACTAAAAGAGAATGTATAAGTAAAAACTGAGATCAAGTCTTATTTTTTATGTGGTGACTAAAAGAGAATGCATAAGTAAACACTGAGAATCAAGTCTTATTTTTTATGTTGTGACTAAAAGAGGATGCATATGTAAAAACTTAGATCAAGTCTTATTTTTTATGTTGTGACTAAAAGAGAATGCATAAGTCAAAACTGAGATCAAGTCTTATGTGTTATGTTGTGACTAAAAGAGAATGCAAGAGTAAAAACTGAGATCAAGTCTTATTTTTTTATGTTGTGACTTAAAAAGAATGCATAAGTAAAAACTGTGATCAAGTCTTATTTTTTATGTTGTGACTAAAAGAGAATATATAAGTAAAAACTGAGATCAATCTGTTTTTTTATGTTGTAATTAAAAAAGAATGCATGAGAAATAACTGAGATGAATTCTTATTTTTTTATGTGGATACAAAAAGAGAATGCATAAGTCAAAACTGAGATCAAGTCTTATTTTTTATGTTGTGACTAAAGGAGAATGCATAAGTAAAAACTCAGATCAAGTCTTATTTTTATGTTGTGACTAAAAGAGAATGTATAAGTAAAAACTGAGATCAAGTCTTATTTTTTATGTTGTTACTAAAAGAGAATGCATAAGAAAAAACTCAGATCAAGTCTTATTTTTGAAGTTGTTACTCAAAGAGAATGCATAAGTAAAAACTGAGATCAAGTCTTATATTTTATGTTGTGATTTAACACTTGAATCATTCAGTTTTCTTCGTTTTTTTTTAATGTGTGTAACTTTTTTCTATTTTTGCATTTATTTACTGCTACTTTTTACATATGTATTTTTATTATTAATCAATATTTGCCAGCTGTATTCTATTTTGTTTGTGAGCAGAAAACTCAACGAAAATTTATTTGTTTAGTTATTTCCCTTGTATCAGGAATTTGTTCAGTTTTTGTATATGTCTTTTTTTTACCAAAGAACAACTTTTATTATTTGCATTTCGTTTAAAGAGAATTTTTCGTTTACTACTTTATTATGTACTGTGTTGCGAGTGTGCGTTCTAGATTATATTTATGTGTATGACTTCCTTGTGCGTTCTGTATTTGAAATTCTATGCATTGTAATCATGGCTAAGATGACACAAATAGGTATTTAAACGTCTGCATTAAGCTATGAATTATTTTTTGTTGTTCATAGCTTTTTTTAAAATAAAAAAACGGAAAATAGAAACGTTTTTATCTCTAAAATTGATGAACCAAATGACCAACAGCAATTTTGTGCGGAACTGTTATGTTGTACCGAAATTAAACAACGCAGGATACATCAAACTTGTTAAAGTCATTTGATGAATCGCTTACAGCGTGAAATTTATCGTGATGACTGATTAAAAACATATGGTTTACATTATTCCTGCCTGAGATTGCATCGAGTACTGCATATAAGTGTAAATTGTAAATGCTTGAAAACAAAATTTTAAATAATAAACATTTTCTTCATAGGTTTCTTCTAAACTTAAGACTAAAATATTCGTATTTATTCACATAAATAAGTAACCATTAACGTTTTAGTGATTTTGATATGAATAGATTTAACTTTACAATAAGACCGTAATGAGATCAAAAGAAAAACGAAATCAATTCACCTGGGCGAGAGTGTGTATTTCTGCAGGTTCGATTTAGAAACACATAACAGTTTGTTGACAATCACTTCAAGCAAGCAAAAGGCACCAAAGGAACGTTTACACACGAATACGAAACGTGTTGCCTACGGGATTAAAACAATCATTGAATTTCAAAACATAATAAACAAAGCAGGCGTCGCTAACAGGAGAGAGCGAGTTTTTTTCTTTTCGCTTATGACTCGTAGCGTGCGTTGTTTCTGAAATTTAAGTAGGTGTTTAGTCATTGATACGATTTTCATTCAATCAGTTTTATTAATTACTGTTAATACCGACGAAACTATTGCATATATATAGTAAAACATAGGACAATACAATTCCAAATTCATAAAACCTAACATTGATTTATTATGAATAGTTTAAAAATAGTTATGCAAATTAGTCATTCAAAGAGCTGTCTCTTAATCGTTCATATATATATATATATATATATATATATAGTAAGCTATGAACAAATATTTATGGCAATTAAGTTACACAGAGGCTCCCGCGTTTCAGCCCCGGGGGGAATCTTCAGGCTAAAATGCATTTTAGCCTGAAGATTCCCCCTGGGGATGAAACGCAGGAGCCTCTGTGTAGCTTAATTGCCATAAATATATTTTCATAGCTTACTACCTAGCCCGACTTACGTATCGAGCACTGTTGAAGTTAATACTGAAAATTGATACATAAAAAATTATATCTCCTTATAAAATTTTATGTGGATACATGAAATAGTATATCCATGTGTGACTTTTCAATCTCTTTCTCTTTATCTATCTATCTATCTATCTCTCTCTCTCTTTCTCTCTCTCTCTCATATATATATATATATATATATATATATATATATATATATATATATATATATACTAGATCCCTATGGACTAGATTGTTCGTCAAGGTAAAACGTCAGAAATTATGTATTTCCTCCTCTCCTTGTTTAATGGATGTTCTGACGTCATCATCGGTGAATGCCGACCCCCACATCTGTGTAAACGGATGACAAAACATAGACACAATTGAAATAATAATAATAATAATAATAATAATAATAATAATAATAATAATAATAATAATAATAATAATAATAATAATAATAATAATAATAATAATGATAATAATAATCGGTGATGAACGAAAAGAGGTGGAGCATACTGGAAGTCTGAGGAGACTTGTTGTCACTCAGACTCCAGGGAATACCACAGGTTGTCGGCAGTGGGCGATCACTTACGATGACCAGTGTGATAACTCCTAGTGAGTAAATAATAATAGTAATAGTAATAGTGATGATGATGATGATGATGATGATGATATATCATCTCATCAGCAACCCCGGCGAGGAATAGCAGTCTTTAAACATGTAAATGATATCGTTTACGCATTAAAAATCAACCCCGAAATAATGCATATGTGCTACAAAACGATAAATGAAACAATTCCCGATTTTGTTTGATTCTTGTGAAAATCTTGTTGAAGGGCTTCTGTTTTTTAAAGAAAAATCTTCTTGTAATCTTTTGTAGCATCTGTTACAAAGAAAACCACCAAAAGATGTAAATAATCTACTTCAGAATAGGGTCAAGGATCTGACCATCTGAATCCGAGCGATAATGCTTCCACATCCGTTCCGCTTCTGAACAACAGAAATACAAAAACCTGTTATCAAACCAAAAACGATAGATTTCTTATCCGGTGGTGGTAGGACGTTTTACCCAGCGGTCGTTTTGGCCCTCCATATTTTAAATACGTGAAATAAAAATAAAACACGATAGACCCCGTGGAAATTCCACGGTGCTTTTTACATCAATCTATACACCGAGATGACCACAAAACTCATTGAGTTGAAGAAATAATGAGTTCGCGATTTCTGGAAAATCTATAATAGTGCAGTGAAAAATAATTCCCTAACAATCTAACCATATCATAAAAATACGTTGGCATCTCAAAAATATGTGGACATAGTCTTAGACCCGCTAGAGTAATAAAATGCTCTGCTGAGCTGGCCCCCGTCCTTTACAAAGTCTACGACAAATGCCTTGCCGAATCTTGCTTCCCTGATAGCTGGAAATAGCCTCTGTGATACCAGTTCTAAAGAACTCTTATGAAAGAACTCAGCCGCAAATTTGTCGCCCCATAAATCTCCTCCCGCTTTTCGCTAAAATATGTGTATCGTTAATCAATCTAGCGATAATACGCCACATCGAACATGCTAAACCTCCCCTCTGGAGACAATATGGATTTAGGAAATCCCGTTCTATTGCAGATTTTAACGGTCACCTCTGAACTTATGTACCATACACTGAGTATGGCATGTAAAACTAAGAAAGTAGCACTTGTCATATCCAAAGTTTTTGACAAGGTCTGACACAAAAGTCTACTCAAGTAAATTAAGTGGTACGATATTACTGGACGGGTACTTAATATAATCAGATCGTTCTTAGCTAAAAGAAAGATCCACATCGTCTGAGATGGTCGGACATCTAAACAACATCACATTAATGCAGGTGTGCCCCAGACGTCGAGTTTTATTATTCCTGATTTTCTATAAACAATATCCATGATGCAATCGCCCCCGCAGTGGGTATATTTGCTGATGACACTACACATTATTATTTACATGAGGGTAAATCAAATGAGCACATATCCAAGGCAATAGCTGAATCTTTAGTAAATTACTTCTAGTGTGTAGTGGAATGAGGCCACAAATGGACAGGTACATTTAATGACAATTATAGAAACTTTATCAACCACCGACTGTTTGACTGATAGCAATCTTCCTGGATATAACACATTCAAACTCCTCGGCCAAACATTTACAGGTACCATTAATTAAATAAATGCATAGAAGATACTGCCAAGTCTGCTGTAAAGTACAGGGGAAACATCCACCGGGCTAGAAAGATTCTCACATCTACCAATATCTTATATCTCTACAAAGCCACCCTTCGTCCATACATGGAGTATTGTTGTTACATCGACACTGGCGCACCGACCACTAGTATTCCCCTCTTGGACAGAGTCCAAAAAAGAGTCTCTAACCTATTAGGTTCCACACTGTCTACTAAGCTCCAGTCTCTGTCCCATCGCCGCAATGTAGCATCTCTATTCTTTTTTTACAAGTACTTCAACGGAATGTGCTACGATGAACTTGCTGCACTTGTCCCTCTTCAACATTAAAGCCCTAACAAAGCCGTCAATCAGCTAACTGACACGCCTTCACTGTTAAGGTTCTCAGATGCCGGAAGGCTTTCTACTTGAATCGCTTATCTTTAGAGTTCCCTACATGCTCCCTTTTTCACCGGCTGAATTAAAATGCCGAAATTTAAATGTAATGTAAACAAATATCTTGCTACAAAACTCCCCGCTTAGGGTGCTATTATAAATATGACCCCTAATTTACAGTATCCCCTTACATATTAGTGGCAGTGTTCCTTGTAAACAATGTCTCAACTTTATTTATTTACTTAAAATTAAAAAAAATTTAAATGTTTAACCAACATATATTCGATGTCTTCTTTTCATAAAATTATCTTCAGCTAAATATCTTTTAATCAATAAAATGAATCCTTGGCCTTTTGGCTAAGATCAAAGTGTAGTATATGTTCCGATGGATACTGCACGCCTGTCCTGTGCAGTTCTAGGAGGTCCACCCTCCCAGGCTTTGCCTCCCCTCTTTGGGGAGGAGTAAGTTTATTGCTTACTGTCTGAGGCGCCCCTACCGGGGAATGCCGACGGGGCTGCCCAGGCAATTTTTAAATGGCCAGAGGACTCACCTCTCGAGCGCTGGCTTTTCAAACCCCACTTTCTCGACCCGATCTTGGGTCACATCTTACTTGTGGGAGTAAGATAAAACTGGCCTTGTGCCTAACTCCTGGAGAGGAGTAAATAAAATCAATAAAATGAATCTTATTTTCTGAAATGTATTTATTTTGAACTGTACCGTTTTGGTTGACAGGACTTCATAATTTGATTTTGGAACAATTCATTTTAAAGTAGGTAAAGTAGGAAGTGTTTTCCCTTGGCGATATTGGTTTAACCATTAATCACCATCTTTTATGAATGTAGGATCTCATTTTTTCTTAAACGTGGGTTAAAGGTGATAACGTACGTACGGTAATGAAATTCCTTACCCTATCAATATATCGATATGGAAAATATTTAACACCAGGACAATGCCGCGTAACTCAACTAGCTTAAATATATCAATAACTTTTTTTAAACAATACTTTTTATTTTAATCACATTATGAAAAAGGCTTAGCACATAGTCGGAAATAAGAACGAAAGATCAACCCCCTCCCTTCTCTTTCTCGTAAGTAATTACTACTTACGTACATAAATAGGATATTCGTTTAATGTCACTTGTCTGTTTAGAATTAACTTACGCAGGTAATTGAATAGTTTTTTTATGTGTTCGTTTTTTTCTTTGTGAACTGCTTTGTTAGAAGCTTAAAAAGGATTTAAAAAATAAAGAATGAAAAATAAATGTTTTTTTTATAGAAGCGCAGAGAATATCAATAGAAAGAAGAGGAACTTTTCTAAGTAAATAGATACAAATTGGGATTTTCTTAAATCCTATGTAAGTATATTATACTTACGAGAGAAGAAAATTTATCTACGATAAAAACGATCAAAAAACAAAATACGCTTCAGTTTAACTGAGAAATTAAAGAGTAGCGTTTATGCTGTGATTTGCCGGTCTCGCCAGGTTTTGCATTCGTTCGTTTATATTGTTCTGTTTGTACGGCAAATCAACCATTTCCGGCGATCATGCAGTTTAAATAACAGCGACGAGATAGACAACAACAACAGAACATACAACAAATAACATTTACCAAACGCAAGAAAATTTACATTTCATCGACCTGCATGGTTTTAAAGTTCTGAAACTGTTGTTAGTTTTTCTATATTTTAATATAAGATTTCTTCGATTCCTGTCTTTTAACCTAGTAACAATCCAACATGGTCGTCGCCATTTGTTTAATGTTCAGCTTCTTTATTTTATAGTTAATAGCCGGATAATCGAAAAAGAAGTACAATTAATAACTGTCACACAAACATGTACATTTAATTTTCTACCGACCTGTATATTTATAATTTACTGAAACTGTTTTACACATTATCTTTATTTCGAAATAAGTTGCAGTATTTCGCCATTTTAGTTGTTACGGCATACGAGGATCGGAAACAAATTCTGACAAATAAATAAATTACTAAACGTTTCAGAACTTTAAAACTATACAGGTCGGTAGAAAATAAAACCATTTTCATTTGGTAAAAGTATTTGCTATAAATTTATTTATTTTTGATTCATCGGTTGTTAAGTATACGGCATAACAGGATTAATTGGCAAAAGTGTAGAGTACACATTATTCATTATTATGCCAGGGGTTTTAAAATGCCAGAACCCGAGTTCGAATGACAAGTCTAAAAAAAATGTTCTGAACTCAATACCTATTTTAAAATTGCAAAATAAATGACATAAAAACATTGCATAAATATTTTTAAAAACTTATTGACTTTTTTTTTCAGATTTTGATAATCTACAAAAAAGTCGATATGAATAGTACATATTTTGCTTAAAACCATGACGTCCACTATTGTTGCCAATGAGAACAATACGTAAATACATTCATCGTTGTTACTTACTCTCGCATGCAAATACTATTGCCGTATTTTTTTATACGAAATTTCACAAATATTTTCCGTTGTACTAGCTATAAAGCAGTATACGCGAGGTAAAGATGGGCATTGATATACACAGATAATGCACCAATACCGATAAGGAAAGAACGATCCCGCTATTGTGCTAGAAAAATTCGAACACGTGTCAGTCTCCTATACATCTCTAAAGACACCATTCGCAAATGCACGGAGTTTTGTTGTCACATCTGGGCTTGCACATCAACCACTAGTCTCTCCCTCTTCGACAGGGTAAAAAAATGCCTCTAATCTAATAGGTCCCACACTGTGTACTAATATACAGCCTCTGTCCTATCGCCGCAATGTTGCATCCCTCTGCTTGTTTTACAAGCAGTAGAGTGATGGCCACATGAAGAACACTTAAAGCCATGTTATATCGGCTACTAACGGAGACCAGCAAGCTTGCTTGACGCATCAAGAATATCACGAAATAAAATGAACAAACACGAACATTCCGTGTCATCTAACAACACTTGCTTATATATTGACTGGCTGTCCTAATAAACACACACACACACACACACACACACACATTCAGAACTATATCAAGAGCCAGCAGGGTGTGCCTGCCAAATCCGTCTCTGCGAATGAGAATTAGCCGCTCAAAGAGAGCTCCACAGCTGAAGGAAACGAGATGTTCCTCTACGACGAGCTTGTTATTTTTTTCCTTGAATTCCTGTAAGACGTGGTGCTAAAGGCGCTGATGAAGACACGTTTTGGAGTAGCTTTGTTAAGTTTAAAAAATAAAATAAAGTATTTCCAGAATGTTTTGGCAACGACCGTACGCCATACTAGACTTGATGTTCTAATTCTTGGAACAATTGTAATGTCCTAATTCATTAAATCCGCTTATATATATATATATTATAACCCTAGTACGTTATTATGTATATATATATACATATATATATATATATATATATATATATATATATATATATATATATATATATATGTATGTGTGTGTGTGTGCAGCATTTTTTCTTGAAGACGTATTTCATTAAATATTACATATAACTGATACTTGTACTAATACTCTATTAATACGACAAATAATTACACGATTCCCGCTAAAACCATCACTAAACATTTAAAATTATGTGTTATTTACTTAATAACCATCACTGAAGATGTCACCATAAGGAACCATTTGTATTAGGGTACTCAACGGGTACGACAAATATATCTACCAGTTTTAATACGAAACTTGAATATTACCTAGGAATTTAGAAATGATTAAAGAAAAGCTATGCAGACACAAGTCATTTGTAATAGTTAATGAAATCTCTCTCTCATTTATATATATATATATATATATATATATATGCTTATTTTTATTTACACAGACATGTACAAGATCTTCGACACTGGCATGTTGATGTTATCGATCATTATAAACTGAGATCTCATCAGGGAGAGTTAGACTCCGATCTTAACCGTAGATCATATTTTGGAAAGAATGAAATGGAGAAGAAGAAGAAGAAGAAGAAGAAGAAGAAGAAGAAGAAGAAGAAGAAGAAAAAATTTTAAATTTCAAAATTTAGGAAGTCACGTTGTTTGGGATCATTAAGAATCAAAAAGTTAAAATCAAAATATAAAATATAAAAGATATAAAATATAATATATATATATATATTATTATTATTATTATTATTATTATTATTATTATTATTATTATTATTATTATTATTATTATTATTATTATTATTATTATTATTATTATTATTATTATTATTACATTTGCTTCCTCTTCTTTCCTTTATTACCAGCATTTCATTTGACGCATTCTCGTACATTCCCATCTTTTTCGATAGATTTTTGCTATCAATGTAGCATCACAAGTTTTTCGTAGCACCAACTTTTGCGTACTATTTTATGTCTAAATTAGAAATTCTATAAAACAAGTCAGAGGCCTGTCAAAAATAGCCAGACCCGAGTGATTAATGCCCCGATCCGGGCCAAAGATAAAAGGGCAGTCCGCTTGTTCTACGTGACAGATTCTAAATCATGAGACTGTAACCGAATCGGTGATGGCGAAGAGAGAGAGAGAGAGAGAGAGAGAGAGAGAAAGAGAGAGAGAGAAAGAGAAAAAGAGAGAGAAAGAGAGATTAAAAAATGAGAGGTGGGGGGGACGATGCTGTTGTCGCTAAGCGCCTACATCATTTCCTTACATCGCATCCCTACAGGACAGAAAAAGCCGTACACAATCGTACATAGTCCGTCCTGATTTGGGGGTCCTACCACCGTGCAACCCCAACCCGATCTGGCGTGCACGAATAGCTATGAAAGTTCCTTTCTAAAAACGGACGCGTTCGTAACCCTTGCTTACCTTATCTAGAAAACTCGCGGTACCGGGTCTCCGTTCTTACAGGGCATATAATTCTTCGGCGCGCCGACGGCGGCTAAGCTTTTGTTAATGAAATAATAACGGTAGTGGTAGATGTGGGTGCTCCCTCCCTTTAGCAAGTGGAACGGCGGACACCTACCTGCTTTGAGAATGTCTGGATAGGATGCCACAAGAAAAATGGATATCAGATTTTTTCTTTCTTTTTTTATCTTCATGGGAAAGCGAGGGGGTGGTAGTAATTTGCTATCAGAAAATTGAGTTAATATTTTATTAATTAATTACGTGGACAGGAATGTGTAATATAAAACCGCGCCAAAACATGGAAACAGATTATATACAGACAAAGATTGGCAGAATCTATAAGCGCAGAAGACAAAAACAAGTTTAAAAACTCATTTTTCACACCTTATCTAAAAGTAATATATATATATATATATGTGTGTGTGTGTGTGTGTATGTGTGTGCGTCTGTTTGTGTATTTGTTTGTATGTATGGTTATGAGTGTCCATATATATTCGTTAATATGCTCATGAATAAAATACATATACATACATAACTATACATATATATATATATATATATATATATATATATATATATATATATATAATTATATATACAAGAATATATGTCTAAATTCATGAACCAATTAATATGTAATATATAGTGATAGATATCTATATATTCTGAAATATTCATATATTGTTATACGTGTGTTAGTGAGCTGTATATATATATATATATATATATATATATATATATATATATATAAATATATAATATGCATATATATATATATATATATAAAATCATATTTTTATATATAAATGTGTGTTTATATATATATATATATATATATATAAGTATAGAATTTATTACTAATAAATAATTTGTGTAATAGAAGATTAAGACAAATAAATATATTATAATTATAAGAATAATACTTTGCCTTTATTGACTAATTTTAAATATATTCCAAAGAAATAAATTAAAAGAATATCTCCTTTTATGGATTGAAAATGATATAAAATAAATAAAGACTAACTAAATAATTAATAATTAAATAAATAAAATAATAATACCCATTTTAATATAAAATAATCTTTTTATTAAAAAGTATAATCATATTAGACATTAATAAATAGTAGAAAAAATAATTTGTAAGAAAAAACTATTTATATATATTATGCTGAATTAATATGATATGCGATCCTTTTTTGTTTTTGTGTTTGAGAAAGAGTGACCTTGTAGCATATATTTCATTGATTATGATGTTGTGCGAAGGAGGCTTTCTGTTCACATCACGTTTCCATTGCCTAACAAATAGCAGTAATTAGAGAGTAAGATAACAATTATCAAAAGTTCATAGTATGTTTGTGCTTCATATTGTAATCATTTTAAATAGCTAAGTGAAGTGACTTATGAATCACCCTGTATATATATATATATATATATATATATATATATATATATATATATATATATATATATATATATGTGTGTGTGTGTGTAAGTAGAGTAGAACATTCTATTTTCCATACACACCTGTCCTTTAATTAAATCCCTCGAAAACGTGTGGTATGAACAAATTACTATTTCAAACTGGTGTATCTCATGAACTGTTTTACAACCTTCGACCTAGAAGTTATTTTTCCTTTTGTCTTTTATTCCTTTTTTTTTTGTCTAGTTGTTGTTTCCCTGAGACATTGCAGCGCATGGAAATATAGCCAAATGGGTTTGTTTGAATTCATTTTGCCCTTGCAATGAAACGTGCGTAGGGATGACTTCTTTTTATGAAAATAAATAAATATACACCAACGCATAAATATTTGTTTTGATGGATCTACCGCGAATAAATGTTTAGATAACGTCAATGAACACACACACACACACACACAACTATATATATATATATATATATATATATATATATATATATATATATATATATATATATATATTTTAGAGGAAGCATTATTTTAATCAATGAAAACAGACGAGTGGAAAAAAAAGAAAATTGTTAAAATTACCTTACGGCCTTATCGTCTGACCCTCTGAGAGGAAACGTCAGACTGGTTAATTAAAAACATAAAGTCGAATGAGATATGAGGGGAAAAATTTATTTCCGTTGGAGGAAACGATTGAGAGAGGAAAAAAAAGAAAGAAAAAGGTAAATCTCTCAACGTTATGGTGGCTTTGAATCATTAAAGATCTGCAACTGATGCTTCAAAATCTTTTGTCTACACAGGCTAGGTCGAGAATTGTTAATAACTAACGCCTCAATAATATTGAGATGGTAGTTCGACCTGGCACTGTGTAAAACAGAAAACCCCCAATCGGAATAGTTGTCAGAACAACTATTTGTACTAACGAGCTGATTACCGATTGCTGATTCCTGTGCCTGAAAATTCCCGGATGATCTCGAAACCATTGTGTAGGCGAATATCACGTGGTATGTGTTGGGATATTCTAAATTCTAATCTTTGGGATGTCTTGCCAACGTAGTCAGCTCCACATTCGACTTTTAGTTTTTAATTTACCATTCTGACGTTTCCTCTCAGAGGGTCAGACGATAAGGTATTACGGTAATTTTAACAATTTTCCTTTTTTTTCCACTCGTCTGTTTTCATTGATTAAAATAATGCTTCCTCTAAAATTGATCCTACGATTCTGTTGTACACGAAATTTATTTACATATATCTATCCATCTATCCATCTATATATATATATATATATATATATATATATATATATATATATATATATATATATATATATTAAAACATTGGTCGTTCTTTTTTTAAAGCATTGAATGAATGATAAGTATTAAAATGACAATAAAAGCTCTTTACAATGCAAGACAGATTTATTTCCTTTTTTTTTTAGATTTATCTTATATATTTCGGAGACATGCTCCATCTTTAGAGATATTTTTTTTCCTTTTTTCTCTTTTTTTAAATAAAGATAAACAAACTTTTGTTTCTCGAGAAGACGTCTGTGTGTTGATATGACGTATTGTCCGCTGTGATGGCATTCGTTGTTATTAGTAGAACTGAAGTGTCAGGGCATGCTGGATTTTGTATTAAAATATTGGTCGTTCTTTTTTTTACGCATTGAATGAATGATAAGTATTAAAATGACAATAAAAGCCCTTTACAATGCAAGACATATTTATTTCTTTTATATGAGGGTTACGAAATGTGGAAAAAGCGGAGTAGCATACTAACGAAAATCAGGACACACACTCATCATTAATGTAAGGCCACAATATTCTGATCGTCAGTTAACGATCATATTGATTTGGAAAGATCTGCAAATCTATTTTTCCAAAGGACTATGATCACTAACTGACGATCGAAATATTTGTGCCTTACATTAATGATGCGTGGGTGTCCTTTCTTTTGTTAGTATGCTACTCCGCTTTTTCCACATTTCCTAGACCCATTTCACACACACACACACACACACACACATATATATATATATATATATATATATATATATATATATATATTTATTTATTTATATATATGTATTTATATATGTATACAGACATATATATATAAATGTCGAAATAATAAAACTAAAAATGTAATTTAGTCTTAAAAATCTTTCTTATCTTGAAACGTCAATGCTCAATATACAAGATAGAGCAATAATATAGAGAAAATGAGTGATGAAATTAAAATTTGAAAAATTCATAATATTTGTAAGATCATCAAATATTTGAAACAACGAATATATAAATACACTTTTTCATCAGCGGAGAACATAGGGATAAACTGTAAAATTATATTGCCTTTTAGTATATTTTTTAAACTATAAAATATATAAAAAATATATACGAAGGTTCTTTTTGCTCAAAAAAGTCCTTATATACTTTTATATATTTTTATATTTTTATATATGCAAATCTTTGCTAAACAGTAATATCATTTAAAATGTCCATCAACCATAAACATTTGGTCCGAAGAATTAAAATATAACTCAATCTAATAAGACAGAAGCGAGAGAGGTGAACAAAAGAATGAATTTTATAATGTTATATCTATTTTTCGAAAATGTTAAAAAATCTGTTTTTATTCACTTCCTCCATAATTTCAAATTTCTATTTACGTTAATCGTTATGCTTTCTCATCAATTTAAACATACATACATACCTAACCTTAACCCTAATACTTACTCTCATTCTCTCTCTTTCTCTCTCTCTATCTATCTATCTATCTATCTATTTATTTATCTATCTATCTCTGATATATATGAATTTTAAGGTAGTTTGGTAGTTTTGTTTTACGGCATATCAACCCTTTTTGGGTTATTTAATGCCGAATCTGGTCATTATAGTAACAGTTTTTATGCTTCAAGTTCTTTATATCTTCAAATGTTTAATCATCGTTTTTGGTTTGGTAGTTTTGTTTTACGGCATATCAACCCTTTTTGGGTTATTTAATGCCGAATCTGGTCATTATAGTAAAAGATTTATGCTTCAAGATCTGAAAATAAAATAAAAAAGGGGAGGGAGAAAGGGAGAGGGGCTGTTGTTTTTGTTTTTGGTTTTGTAGAACATAATTAAGTTTTACAAAAAAGAAAAAAAAAAACGTCAATGTAGGTGAATTTCGTCTCAGGGAGCCACAGGGCAGCCTGATCTGGTATCACCAGAATTTTCTTTAAAGAGAAATACATATATATATATATATATATATATGAAAATATTTGTTGTTGTTTATTATCTACGGACGTATACGTTTCATCTTTTTTCAATCAAGACTCTTCAGCGTAGAAGTGTTACTATTCACTACTGGTCACACGATTCGAAACCCTGGATTATAAGTATTTTTCAACTCCAACCCAACGTCTTAAACCTCGCGGCCAATATCTGAACGGCTAGTGAATTTTAAACTTAACATTAATTGACACATCCATCAATACTTTCGACCTTAAACGTCTATTTCCTCTGTACTATCTGAAGCCACATGCAGGAAACCGAGCATTATTTTGAGGCATGGATTTATACTTTTTTTTTCTGAGTAAATTTACCAGTATTATTCGGACCTATATGTCCGGCATTATCTGTAACTATAAAATACCATTTCTTAGAGTACTCAAGGTTTCGACATAACATAGACCATTGTTACGCTTCTTTGTGTGGACCATTTAAACAGTTTGGATCATTTAAATTTAATACAACTTTCTGCCCATAGTTTGAATCGTCTTTTGATCTGTTTCAGATTTATATCATGACTTATATTTAGACTTTTTTCCATATAATGTTTTTTTCATATAATGTTTTTTTCATATAATGTTTTTTTCATATAATGTTTTTCGAAACAATTTTTCACATTTGACATTTTCAAAATATTTACTTCGAATAATTAATTAATATTCAATTGTTATTGGCCAAAGTTTCTGACGGTAAGAGCGTTATTTAAAAAAAAAACATGGCTTAAATGTCATTTTGTAGTTGTATTAAATCATATATACAAGATAGAGCAATAATATAGAGAAAATGAGTTAATAAACTTGTGAACTATGCAAAGTTTATCTATTTCATCACTTCATTATCTCTCTCTCTCTCTCTCTCTCTCTCTATATATATATATTTATTTATATATATCATGTATAAACTTGTTATAGGCATAAACAGCCTACACAAATAAACTCGCGTTTCTGTGCTAAGCTGACATCATCAAGGCTGCAACAAAAATAATTAAATCGTCCGAAAGAAAGTCAGATATAGAAGCCAGTAAAATGACGACAGCGTTTAACTTTACCATTTCGGGTGAGGGCATCGAACTCTAGCAAAAAAATAAGCGAGCTAGTGCGCCCGTGTGTGAGCGGAAATAATATGTCTGCACAGGGTAAATGTCTAAACTAATGAACATATTATGAATTATGGGAAACGTATTTTAGGAAACACGGTGAGTAACGTGGCACATTCTTTGTTTTGTAAACTTTATCACCCAACTTTCTAAAAAAACAAAAATTAAAATAGTATATATATATATATATATATATATATATATATATATATAAATATATATATAATTATATATATATATATATATATAAATATATATATAATTATATATATATATATATATATATATATAAATATATATATATATATATATATATATATATATATATATATATATATATATATATAATTATCCAAAACTCAGTTCAAAAGGCTATACATATTCTTTATACCCGTCTTAGGACGAGTATTCTGCTAGTTCAATATACTTTCTTTCTTTTTACGCTGATGTATTTTTTTTACATTTATTATAAATTATCTACAAATAGATATGCTATTAAAACTTTGCAGATCTTGCTTGTTATCCGGTGAGTTACATGGTTTCATATTATGACCTTACACAATAGACGACGTCACAAAAGGCGCTGTGCACGTTAGATGACGTCACCAAAGGGAAATAACATAAATAAAGGGCGAATGATCAGTAAAGTAGTGGGAGGAAGTAAATGTTGTATGCAATTAAGAGAGAGAAAGAGAAGATTTAGCAGTGAGCGATGGAAAGAGGAAGACGAGTTAAAAAAAGTAGAAGTCGAAAGAAAGAGAATGAAGAGAGAGATCGGAGGAGAGTCAGAAAGGGAAGTAGCAGGAACAGTTGATAAATACAAATTATAATTATTTAGAAATATATATATATATATATATATATATATATATATATATGATGAAAATAATTATCCACGGATGTTTCGCGGTCATTACGGTTTATAACGTGACTATGGCTGGACTCGAAACCAAACTCTGAAAACCGAATAATGTTTTAATTTCATTTAATGAATGACATTAGAAGCGGAGACTTTCGCCAAGTAAAATGTCATAAATATATGTCCGACCTTAATGACGACGTGTTTCAAATTTCTTTTTGAATTGAAAATTATATTTTACGTCTCAAAAGTCTCAACTTTTAAATAAATTAGTTTATTAATTTAAGAAAAATATATCATATTATTACAAACAAAAATGTTTCATAAGATGTGGCCAACTCTGTAAATTAAAAACAAAAACGCCGACCATGCTGAATACACATCGACCCCGAACTTAACTTTACAACTTTTGTCACCAAATTAATACGTATACTTTGCTGTCTCCCTGAGGTTAATACCAATAAAATGATGAAGAAAAAAGGAAAGTCTTGCATTGAAAATGATATTCTGCTTATCGAATGTCTAATCTTTTAAACAAATTATTTTATTTATTAAAAAACATTATTCGGTTTTTAAATTTTTTTTAAATATTACTACGAAAAAAAATGTGACCAACTTCTTTTATTTAATTATATATATAGCAAATATAGACCCAACGCGTCTCGAGTGGTCTAGTAAAAAGTATACTTTCAAATTATTTGAAAGCTTGCAGGCTGACTTCGCTATTTCCCTCTTACGTTCAAATCCAGACGTGCATGCCAACGGATAATATTCTCACCATTTTTCTTTATTCTTCTGATTTTCCTTCTTTCTTTTCTATTATTTTCATCTTCCTTGTCAACTTAAAAAAGTTAAATGATATGAAATCCTACCTTCGTAGATTATCATTCCGTTCTTTAATGTTGCTCATTTTTTACTCTTTTTCGCATGTCTCCTGGTGTTATACTTAACCTGTATTCGATTTCTTTTTGTAAAAATATGGAAGCACCATTTTCAATTATTTTGGAGTAAATCTTTGGATGATAAAAATGAAACATTAACAATCTTACTAAACGATCTAATTTGATTGTATTCGTTTAGTGCTTCCGTTTACTGTGTTTTCTCTCATTACATTAAGTTATTATTCTCCTATTTATCTACGTCCCACAAAGTAGAATATGACACAAGGTCGGAAGGTGGGAATTTTCACTCTAGAGGAAGAGTGAGGTGAATCTAAAAAAATTGCCTGGGCAGGGCGCCTCAGACAGTAAGCAATAAACTTACTCCTCCCCAAAGAGGAGAGGCAAAGCATGGGAGGGGGTTAACCTCCCATAACTGCACAGGACAGTCAGAACAGATACTACACTTTGATCTTAGCCAAAAGACCAAGTAAGCATCCGAAATTAAGTTATTATTCTCATCATTCTCTCTCGTTATGTCTATATATATATATATATATATGGTATAAATTTGTATTTATACAAACGTTTCTGTCTACATATGTGCATATATAATTCAGATGCGACTTTATTAAAAGTCCAGCATCATCAGGCAACAGCAATTCTGTTATGGAAGTCGCTACAAACAAGGCATGAAGCCACTTACTGTAAGGAGCTAAAAGTATACTACTTCAAGGGAAACAAACGAGCCAACTATAAGTGTTAGATATATAGATTCAGACCCAGAAAACAGCAATTGATCCCCTCTGTCATAAACATCTCTCATGAAATGTGAGGATTAAAGAAACAGATAATAGAAGCGAGAATTACGAGGTTCTCGAAAGTAAATCCAAGGTCCACTTTCTACTCCTCTCAGATACTTTATACTGAAAAGATAAATAAATTAAATTCCAGCGGAATTGGCGGGAAGGAGAGAAGAGGGAAAGTTCGTAAAGAGAGAAACGGATAGTAGACGATGTGCATCTCATACATATACATACATATGCACAATATACGCTGATACAAATGCATTCACAAATATACACAGAGGGATCCGACAATTAAATGGGATACATAGGTAAACGGGTTATGATTATAGATGAGGAAAAAATAAAGATATACATAAATACACTGAGAATATAAAAATCACCTACCTGCTCACATATCATATGGATATGGTAGCATGTCCTCTTTTATATAACTACCAGACATATACCGACATTCACACGCGCACACGAAATAAAATAGAATAACCCCCACATGAACATACCACATTATTATTTATATATAACTATATACACACATACACACATCTTTCTCTCTCTCTTTCTCTATGCATATATATATATATATATATATATATATATATATATATATATATATATATGTACATAGATACATATATGGTAATGTGGTATCTCAATAGATGTCCTCAACTCTTGTCAGTAACATTGCTGTTATTCTTTTGCATGACTTCGTTTATGAGTTTGAAGACCTACAAAGATTGAAACATAGGTGCCAGATGAAAGAAGTGTTCTCGACATACATAGTGATTGCACATCTTAACAATTTGCTCATCGAATGACAAACGTGATGGCAAGCGAGATGATCGTCAATAGATATTTGTACATCGAGCGATTTAAGTGAAATGGGATTTAATAACACCTATACCACCTTCTATGACTCAGCAGCCGTATTGATGGCGACAAGTGATACCACGATGGCCGGCAAACTACGTTGTCTGCAGGTTTTAGTATCACAGAGTTTTTACTTAGCTGGACAACAAACAAGGCGTGATGCCATCCACTTGCTACACCAGTCATACATATTAAAGAAACTGTCTTTAGAACCTTACACATTCTTGCTTTTTTATATCAGGGATTTGCTTGTCCTAGGGTTGCTGGCTTCACCACGGCTTACGGAACCCACATCTCCTCTTATGCCATTTGACCGACGGCTGGTGTTAGCTAGTTGAACACCAGAGGAATTCCACACGTTTGTGGGTCATTCCTACCACAGCTGACATGGCCTAAGCCAGTGATTCTCAACCGCCGTGTCGCGACACGCAAGTGCATTGTGTGGCTCCCTCAAGTGTGTCGCGAAACTTTATGACGAACAACTGAAAATGCGGACAATGTGCATAAACCTTGGTGTCATGTTGAACTAATATGCACTGAAGGAAAGAACTTAATATCTCCAATTAATATGCACACATCCAAAGTCCACCGATCAGTGGCGGTAACAAACCTTTGCACCTTTTCGGTCAAGGTCGGTCAGTTGCCTATGAGATGTCACTGTGACGTCTTATGTGCGTGATGTTGTTCGGCCTTGGTTGTATTTGCGCGCGCGTAGTGCCGTTTGCCGAATTAATGTCGCTGTGTTTAAAGTTACTGTCATTTTTAAACAATTATTAGTAAAGAAATTGAGGTAATTAAGTATATTTCGTTTATAAATTATTCCAGTTATAACGGACTTTACAAATCTGTCGTTACGGCAAATATGGTCGCGTATTAGTAGAGAGATGTAGCCAACTAGGTGTATTTAATTAAGAAATTATGCTAGTTTGAACTTTTTAAATCTATCATCACGGCAAATCTGTCCAGTTAAAAGTGTGTCACTTTTGAATGTATTTGTTTTCAATTTTGAGGAATTACATTAAAGACACCGATGAACAATAAACAGGAAGGAGTTAAAAAAAGAAAATGTTGACTGTTCGTTTGATAAATAAGTCAAACACCCAAAAGTGACTTTCTAGCAAAAATAGATTATTTTTAAAATTATTTTAAATAATAATTTTTCATTTTATAAAGATTTAAATCATACAAAAAATCAGTTTACTGTTCGTTTTATAACATTTTACATCATCAAATAAAAACATTGTTCGCTGTTTTTATTTTTCGCATTATTGAAAATAAACATTAATTTCTTACAAAGTTTGTCTATCATAAAATATATTTAATTACAGTATTTTACATAACAATGCTTTTCTGTCAGAAGATATATGTTATTAAAATGTGTTAATTTTTGAATGATTGCCGCTGTCTTGAATGAAACTCTTCAAAATTGAAAACAAATAACTTCTGCTACACAACTTAACAAAAGATGTACCAGAGGTGTTTACAAGTAGCTTACGTCGAACTCAATCGTACTACGCACTCAATTTTAACCTCCAAATTACAGATGATTTTAAACTGAATTAGCTTTTGACTAATCATAACTAGAGTTGAACGCTGTTTTCTGAGCTTGCCTATTTTTCAATTTGTTTAGCTTAGAATGTGTTGTTTACGTACTTTTAAACTATTATTTTGAGCTCGCAATACTCAAGTTAATTTATATGGTGAATTAATTAAATAAGTTTATTCAGTTGTTGTTATTGTATTGGTAGAATCAAGATTATTTTTCATATATTTCAAAAGCTGATTAAGTCAAGAATAATTTTGAACACGACTTAATGTTCCAGTTTGACACAGGAGGTTGACTGTTGACTCACGAATCAGTTTAACACTGCCTGTTGTTTACCATTGTTGGTTAGAGTATGCGCATGTTAATTGGTTATAAATATCCATTTACAATGGATAAATTTGTTAAAAGAAATGATGTCAGTGTTGAGTGTGAAGTGGAAACAGAAAAATATGCAGCACAAAAAGACAAAAGTTCGCCATAATAGACAATATTGTGATGATTATTTGAAGTTTGGATTTTCTTAGACAAGAAATGTTGCTCAACCATGCCCATTATGTATAGTTTGTAGCGAATAAAGGGCCAATGAATCCATGGTACCAAATAAATTACAAAGACATTTCACGACTAAACATTCTTACTTACAAGATAAAGATCTTAATTATTTTCAAAAACTGTTACAGCAACAATCAAAGCAACGCAATATTTTTCAGAAAACAATGACCGTGTCTGAACGAGCTCCAATCGCTTTAATTGAGGTAGCTGAAATAATAGCAATGAAATCCAAATCCCAAACTCTTGCTGAGTCAGTTACCATTCTCGCTTGCAAAAAGATGGTGGAATCCATGCTAGGCGAGACAGCTGAAAAAGAGATTAGTAAAATTCCGCTTTCAAATGATACAATACACAGGAGAATTGTAGATTTATCTGAACACATTGAAACAAATGTTCAGAAAAAACTTAAAGGATGTAAATCATCTTTAATAGTCGATGAATCGAACGATATCAGTAACAGTGCTCAATTGCTTGTATTTGTTCGGTTTATTGATGATGAAACAATCAATCAGTTTTTGGGTTGTAAAGAAATGCCAACAACTACTAGAGGTCAAAATATTTTTGATATGATCACAGACTATCTTATGAAATGAATTTGACGTGAAAGTCTTCTGTTGACATTTGTACTGATGGTGCATCATGTATGGTAGGCTGGGTTAAAGGTTTTGCATTACTAGCACAGAAAGAACATCTAAATCTTGTTCGTATATATTGCTTTTTATATAGAGAAGTTTTAGTTTCAAAAGTATCACAAGAAGATTTGAAGCAAGTGTTAAATCAAGTAATTGAAATTGTCAATGACATTAAAAGCAGGCCAAGAAAGTCGAGATTATTGGAAGAATTATGCAAATCAATGGATTCTCGACATTTTCGCCTACTCATGCATTTTGATGTTCAATGGCTGTCAAAAGGTAAAGTTATAACTCGCATTCATGAATTACAGAAATAAATAATAATAATATTTTTAATAAAAAAAGCATGAAAGATTCTGTAAATATCTTCGATGTGAATTTTGAATGGCTAAAATTGAATATTTAATGGAAATATTTAGTACATTAATATTGTGAACACTAGTATACAAGGTCGAAACGAAAATGTTCTAACTTCGACAGATAACTTGGTTGCCACAAAAAATTGTTATTTAGAAAAAAACAGAGCAAAGTTCGGTTAGTTTTGTATGTTTCCTAGAATGATCAAAAACTGCACTAAGAAAATGTTGAGCATCTGACTTTGTTCGAGGAAAACATCGATCACAACTTTCCGTCGCTAAACACAGAAAAGTACGACTGGATACGTAATTTTTTTGTAGATGTTCATTCTAATATTGGGTTTAATTTATACGAAGAAGAACTTGCTACCATTTTAAGTGACCTCAGTCTTCAAATACACACTGCTGAGGTAATATCAACGCATTTTGGATTTCAATAGAAAATGAATTTCCCGCATTATGTGAAAACGCTCGATTAATTCTTTTACAATTCCTGACTTTTTATTTGTGTTAATTGAGCTTTTCGAGCTTAAATAATATTAAAAAAATAAGAAAGAAAAACTACGTTCCACTGAAGAAGAAGAAATGAGAGTTTGCTTATCTCGCATACGACCAAATACTCAATAAGTCATAAGAACACTTCAGCCACAGGTTTCACACTAGGAAACTGACAATTCTTAGATACTAACATAATAAACTTCATCAGACAAGTCTATTTATGTATTTTTAAATTTATTTTATTATTTCATTATACAATATTTAAAATTATCAGTGTGTCGCGACAGTTTAATGTGCTCGTAGGTATATCGAGATTAAAACACAGTTGAGAAACAGTGGCCTTAGATCCTCTCGAAGTTTATTTCGGCTTCATCTTACCCTTACCCTTTGGTTCAATATCTTTAGCCCACAAGGCAGCAGGGACTCAATTTTGCAATGCTGACACTTGCCATTCACAAGAGCTCAATTTGGCGAAGCAATACTCACGATGTGCTCATGGGGTTTCTTTGACTGGAAGAAGCTGTTTTCCGCTTGGGCGTCTTCTGCTTTTAACACAAACCCATGCAGCAGCCCTTGAGTATCCAATACACACACACACACACATATATATATATATATATATATATATATATATATATATATATATATATATATATATATATATATGTAAATATAGTAACACACTCACGTATATATCCATGCATACATATTTACATAGAAACATTTCTATAACTTAATTTATTGGTTCTCTTGACTATGAACATAATAAGTACAGCTGTTTCATTCCTAAAAAAGCACTTAGTGCCAATGGTTAAAGGTTTTTTTTATAGAATAGCTGTATTGGGAATTTATAAAACCAACCGAGCATGTATACGCATATACATACACGTATCCATATACTACACAGAGGCACACACCCCGACACACATATATATACATATATATATATATATATATATATATATATATATATATATATATATATATATACATTTGAATTACCTACTGCACAGTTTGACTTACCAACTAGACCCCATCCTTCAGTATCGTCGGTCTCTCTGTACAAGGATTTGTCATTACAACTTTACATGAAAACACTGACCACATATTCAAAATAACATAGTATTGGAAGCCCAAATAAGACCTCTTTGAAACGGCTTTACAATGACCCACACGATGATTGGTACACGTACTCCAAGTAATGTTACTTCAAGTAACAGCATTTAGCTAGATACACCACCAGACGAGATCAATTCTTGTCCTGAAATCTGGTAAGACCAAGAGACCGCAAGAAATATATACTATAACATAGTTAACTGGTAAATTGGGGAGAGGAAAATCAATGTTCTTTACTACTATACTAACTCAAGATTTGACACGTTAATGATAACGTGGAATATTCGAATATCTGTGTATCTCATATAGAGATCAGGTGTAAGCCCCCCAAAAAGGGTTCCTTCATTTCTGAGAACTTCGACTGAAGGAAAATGAAACAAAATAAATATATACATATACTCACACATGCATACAGCACACGCTCACATATATACACAGTCACATACACACGCGCATATACCTATATACTGGATCCAATCTCCCGAATAAATCGGTGGCAGTTAGAATAAATATAATATAAACAACCCTAACCCTAACCCTAACTCTAATCCCAACCTTTACCCTTAACCTTACTCTAATCATTAACCTTACCCTAACACAATGTAAAAAGAATTTGGACAAATCTCAAAAATTGAAATTGAAAAAATATGAATAGATTGAACATAGAGTTTAATTTTATGAGTCAAAATATAAGGAAATAAAATACGAATAAAGCAACCATTTATACACCAACCGGCCATATATACGCATACATATACACCTACCTTATATCGGGGATACGTCCCCGACAATCAGTTCGAAAGTGACTTGCTTGCTGTCGGGCTAGAGGTAAGTTTATGTTAAGTTTAAGGAGGTTCACCCTCCTAGGCTTTTCGTCAAGAAGGGGTTAGTTTATTGCAAATCGCCTGATGCGCCTTAACCAAGAAATATCAACGGGGCTGTTTAGGCATGTTCATGAGCCAGAGCGCGCTAATCCTAGTTTGCTGGCTTTTCAAAATAACACTTTACCTTGTGGCTAACCTCCTGAAAAGGTAAATAAAATACACTTATCTTCATGGTAACCACGCACGCACACATATATACATACATAGACCTCTGTACACATACATGCACACAAAATAAAAAAAAGTAAATATAAATACTAATGAAAACGGAAATAAACTAAAACAAGAAATGATATGAAAACAAAAAAGAAACGAACGAACTCCGTTGTTGTCGGGTCCTTCTATATATATGTGTGTGTGTGTTTGTTTGTTTGTTGGGTTTAAACGACCTTTCAACCCTTATAAGGTCATCTCAGGTCAAGTGTGTGTGTATACATATACATATGTATAAGATAACATTAAATACCTTCTACTATTTTCTTCCCTTTACGAACCTCCCTCCTTCAGAAACTTTCCGCTGGAATTGAATTCATTGTTGTTTTCAGTATATTTCCTGGGACCTAAGAATGACCTTTCAATAAAGTCGTGCTTAAACAGTTATGCACATATGTAGCCCAAAAAGTGTTTATATAAAAAGTAATGTATTCTTAAATATAGCTCTACTTGTTATGGAGCACAATATAGATCATTGGATTGACATCGCTGAACCAGTAATGATACAAACAATTTATATATATATATATATAGTCATCCACATACAGACTGTTTCGCAGCTCATCAGTGCGGCTAGACCAGTTAGTGCCTCAAGCCGGGATCGAAACGCAACCGACACTGACTGAAACTAAGTTGTATCTCAATGTAAACATTGCAATTGCCTTAGCTCGAATTAGTGTTTACCTAATGAGCATTGCCTTTTTTTACGCTAGTGGCAGTTGGCGATACCCTTACAAACATAAGCTCTACCCGGGGGTGGCTCTTTATATAGTCATCCACATACAGACTGTTTCGCTGTTTCACAGCTCATCAGTGCGGCTATATATATATATATATATATATATATAGGGTGATTCATAAGTCACTTAGCTATTTATTTTTGAAATTCTAAAGTTAAAAAATACGGTAATACAAAACAGAAAGGTTGTTCAACAAATTGATTTATGGGAGTTTAAAATTACAGCATATTTTTAAAATGTCCACCTTCGTTTTGCATGCATAGCTCCATTCTTTTTTGCAAGGAATTTACGACTCTTTGTATCATATTTGATTGATTATGAAATAAATATATATAGAAACAAATATATAAACTAACCAATTTAAAATAACAAATAGCAGTAATTAGAGAGTAAGATAACAATTAAAAAGTATATATATATATATATATATATATATATATATATAAGTGTTTAAAAACTATATGTAACATATTTCAGAAACGTACCGTGGTTTCATACAAATAGACTAAGTGGATATCGAAACGGACTGAAGACCTGGATGTTCCAAGTTCGAATCCAGTCGTTTCCACAGTACAACTCTCACTTAGGGATGTTGGCAACCTTCTTGTGGTCCTTCCCGTAAGTACTAGTTTTTTTCATGAAAGATTTCTAACTAGAAAAACATTGGGGAAACTAATGCAAATACAAGAATCATCTGATTCACACGAAAGAAGAAGAAGAACAAGATACAGATGGACTGAAATTTTACATTTTTTAAAACAATTTATTCCCAGTGGAATCTTCAGTGTTCTTAATGAGTTCAAATGACGATGAGATCTGGCGTTATATCGATAACAAACCGTTGAATTCCTGGAAAGTCTCTCTGGAAACAATATATTGGTTGGGAATTAATTAAGTTTTATTTTATTTATTATTTATAGTTTATTTGTTTTAAGAAGATTTTCAGTTTATTCTACTAAGTGTTTTATTTATTTATTCTCTTGTAGCTTGGTATTTTTATTTTTATTTAAGGTGTTGTTTGTAGGTCGTAGGAGATTACCGGTGTCATGAAAAATAAAAATACAAAAGGGAGAAGGGGCGTTTGAATACGTCGTTCAAAAGTTGTAACATTAAAGTCTCGTTTTGATAGTGATACCGGGTTGAAATTTGTATATTTGATTTATTATTAATTTTAATTTTAGTTTTGTGTTTTAAATGTGTTATTTTGTTTGGTGTTTTATTTACATGTTGTGTATTTTTAAAAAGCTGTCTCGAAAAAAGGAAAATAATGGGAACTGACGTCTGAATATACCGTTAAAAACGGTACGTTGTTTACGCGTCCTTCTCAAAATAAGTACTGAGTCAGAGTTAAAATAATATTGTCTTTCCGCTGACAACTATAATAATACATAACTTACGAATCACCCCCCCCCCAAAAAAAAATGAACTCCATAAAATTTAATAAATATGAAATACCAACCTCCCCAAGACCTTTCCAAAGTTATACTTACTTTTATATGTACAACATTACACCCCGGATATATTGGACACACTACTACTAAAATTACATCAACCTTATCAATCCTAATAAAACCTAACCCTATCTACTATGGATAAAACATTAATCAGTAGAATCGCATCTCCTTTTAACTTTTCTAGTATGATAAATACATGAATCCTCGCTAATTAAACACCTAGAAATATAACTCTCAAAAACAGAGAATTAAAGGAATTATAGACGTTTCAGACCTACCCTTCGTCTCACACATACCCTATAATAGTTTCATAAACCTTATTAGAAAAACCAACAGAATTAACTAAATACATAAACACAACACGAATGCATATGATAATGATAGTTAAAACATTAGATACACCTAGATAAACACTTTGCATTACAAAAGATATCCTCCATAAAGTCCAGCCATTACATAACAATTAACACTCTCTCTATCTATAAGTACATAAAATATTATATATATAATTTATAAAAATAAATTTCTGGAAAATACTAAAGTATAAGCAATAAACAAACAACAAATAAATAAGTAAAAGATTTTTAGGAATCCCACCAAAGCCTAATCAATAAATTATGCCACTCAGTAATCCCTAAATATAAACACACTTTTGAAGCAGTAACACAGACTACACCCACGATGAATAATTTTATCTATTTAATATAACTCAATTCTGATTAAGACCCATATATTATTTCTACCCTGACGATTCCACTGGGCATAGAATGTTTTAAAATATGTAAAAAGTCAGCTCATATGTATGGAACCGCGGTACGTTTCTGAAATATGTAACATATTTAATTTCAAATAAATTATATTAGTCCTCAGTCTTCTGCGATTGAACACTTTATTTATTTATTTATTTTCGATTTAACCTGACACATACACTAATATATATCGGCATATCAACATTAATCGTCCATAACATCAAGACGAATTTCAAGTTGACTGCGATAAATATGTCTCAATCAAGGAGGATTAAACGAAAAAGAAGAGAAAAATATGCTTATACTTCTGACAAGGGTGTATATCATCGAAAGTACTCAAGTTTTTAAGTAAATAGATAATTTAATTGAAAAAACATAAATAAATTGCGTTGTCCAGGTTTTCAAAATATTTGTTAAAAACATTCTATTTATTTCAGCAGCGGTTCCATGTGTGACTTTTCAAACTATATATATATATATATATATATATATATATATATATATATATATATATATATATATATATATATATATATATATAATGGTAATAATCCAGGTAAAACATCCACAGGGTAGTAATCCAAAGAATTTCAACCGGGTTTATAAAAAGTGCTCAATATCAAATAGAGCTTTATTTATACTACAATTTATCTTTTTTTTTCTCAGTGAGTTAAGGAAAATTATTTCTAGACTGAGGCAATTTTAAATCTTGTCCCTATTTTAAGTACCTCTCTTTTGGGAGCTGAATTTTCCCAGGTTAATAATCGACCTTTTCCCTAACTTTGGCTTCATGAGAAGGCAAGTAGAGTAGAAAGTGGACCTTAGGTTTACTTTCGGCAGCCTCGTAACTCTTGCTACATTTATTTTGTACTTGACTCTTACATTTCATAATCGATGTTTCTGACAAAGGGGGAACATTGCTGTTCTCTGGGTCCAAATCTATCTATCTAACACTTATCGTTGGCTAGTTTTTGACCTTGAAGTAGTAATTTTAGCTCTTTACATCAGTTAGCTTTATGCCTTGTCTGGAGCGACTTCCATAAAAAATAGGTACCCTGCACATATTTCGATGCACGGCCTATGGAATCCTATATCACTTTTAATACAAGTTCAAAATAATGAGACTTAAATTAACAGAATATCAGGTTTATTCAATCGTTAATCTTATGCCATCAGATTTTTTTATATTCTAGTAAACTTTTATTGCCTTCTTCATAAATTGCTCCTTTTTTAGTTTTGAACTGTGAAAGCAACTTTCATAATTATTTACACTTTCTGATTTCTTCTTTTTCGTTTCTGGTATCACCACGTTTCGACCGTGCACCATTCCAAATACACATTATTTTGAAAGAATCTGCTACACAGAGCGATTACAATATTATAGTTCTGAGATTGCATAAATATTTTATATACTGAAAAGTCACATTATCAAGGCCCAAAATCTACTCGAGGATAAAGGATTGATAAGATTGTGAAATGAATATAGAACAATACCATAAGGGGATTGGAAATAATGGGTGAAAAAGCAGGATTTAATTGCGTAAGACGAGGACAAGGAATAATTAGACAAATTTTATAAGGATAATTCAATAGTAATGGCGTTAATCTACAAGAAACAAGAACAAATGCAATAATTAAAAATAGAATAATGTTTCAATTGGAAATTTCTTGTCTGTATTTTAGTACTTTCACAAAGAAGGGATAATTACAGCCGGACATGATAAGGGCCTACTCACAAATTAATTGAAGAAAATTGCTGATTTAAAAAATATGGTCAGTTTAAGTTTAGTTATTCGCTAATTCAAAGTCCGAAACACCTATCGTCTAGATGCATGACCATTTTAACAGATGACCATTAAACCGCCCGTTACAACAAAGTATATAGATATCTACACTCGGAAATCTGCAGAGAGACGCAGCTTGACAGATCACTCAAATCCTGGGAGCATAAACCTTCACCCTTAACATCGAACGAAAAGGTGACAGTGTTCAATGACACGTACATATCAACGTTAATATACATTAAATACATTGCATATGGAACAAAGCTGTAACCGTTCCGAATGACTATAGCCTCAACAGAGCCAAACGTGAAAAAAAATCAGAGCATATCAGGATGCTTTACAGAATGACTTGAACCCAATATATTTCCTGAAGAATTAAACATTACACTTGTAGTAGAAATGTCAACTGGCCAAATGAAAAACTCTTTCAACACGCAATCCCTGGATGACCAATCTATAGCGAAGTACAGATAGCAACGTCTATCCTTAAAAAAACTATCGGATATAAATTTACCCATTAGTGCACCATGTTTTCTTTAATCTTGTTTTTTACTAAGGATTCACCGCTCATTACGACCCCAAGTGTTCTCGAGGACAAGTGTACATAGTTTGTCTCAAGTGGATAGTGAAGAAAATACTTCGAGGATTGCGAACCCTGGTGGAATTTGGATCGAATTTGATTACTTAAGGGAGCGGCTGAACAAGAATTTGTTAAGCTTGGACTAGAGTAGACGGACAATTCTTGGAATGAAACTCTGCTCCTAGAAGTTTCTTTTAGCCCCAAGTACACAAATGGAGAAAGGAATTTGTTACAGCAGTTGTTGTTAGACGAGTGTTTTTATGTAAATGTTTTATAGGGGAAAGCAGAGATTGGTGTTCTGTCGAATATTATATTATATTATATTTGAGAATAATTACTTTTAAATATTTACTTTACTATATAGGATACGTAGAATATTCATTTATACTACATATATATATATATATATATATATATATATATATATATATATATATATATAATATTTGGGTAAGTTATAAAGACAACTTACAAAAATAATTCTGATTGAATAATTGATGAAAATGATTGTATCCTTCCATTGTAGATTTTCACAGTAGATGGAAACTGAGACACCGTATTTCCAATATAATAATACTTTATTCTACATATAAAAATGTGGGTTGGTTATAAAGACTTCTTACCAAAACATTTCTAATTTAATAATAGATGAAACTGATTATATGCTACCACTGTAGATTTTCACAGCAGACGGAAACTGAGAAATCACTGTTGCTAATATACATTAGGCAGTAGGTCTAATTTTTTAGAGATACTCCCATCTTTATGACTAACTATACATATCTCTGAAAAATGTTACTGTTAATTATATTTCTGGTCCTAAAAACGGACTCTGGACGCTAATGGGTTAACGCATACATAAATAAGTATCTGCACTAAGAGAATGGGGATTGGATCTCTGAGAACTAAGTGAACTTAATATAACCACGGAAGCGACCAAATGTTGTATTAAAACAATTTCATCTCTTAAAATGAAAGTTTGTGAAACTTGTTGAAAGAAAAGTTAATCTGGAGGGCAAAATCATAATTCTACTCCCGCCAACGAAACCTCCACTAATCAACCGATCTTTTGGTATTCATCTGTCCTCTGTCAATCCCCCCTATCTCTGCTCTTTACTCTCGGAAGCGCCCTCTCCAAGGACGTTCCCAGATTGATCAACTAGTAATGTGAAATGTCAGAATATTATCGGTCGTAATTAAAAAATGTGTAAAATACAGAAACGCGCATAAAACACCTGCACAAAGTTTGTCGTATCATTTCTACTGAACTTTGTACAGCGTTACAAAAATCAAACGAGAAGCATCAAATAATTAATTGAATAAATAACAAGGAATATTTTAAAAACTAACAAAAATAAAAATAATAATAATACAAGTTGATTACTGAAGTCATTTTGCCTCGTGCTAGGAACATGTTTTCTTTTTAGTTCGAAACCATTTTTTTTTTGTTTGTTTCAATTTAATTTAATTAAAACAATTTTGTTTGGAATTTTTGTATAACGAGTTAGAAGAATATGAACACTTTCGCAGTTATCAGATGTTTTAATAATTCATTTCTTACCTTGTTCTCTTAATTTCTTGTTTGGTTTCGTTAATGTATTTCAGATGAGTTGGCTATGAGAAGCCGTGTCAGTAAAGTCGGTCGGTCTGTCACGCTTCTGTGAGAAATAGATCTGCAATTGCTGCACGCGCAGATTAGATGAAAGAATTATATTATAGATACGTCCTTGTACATTTTAAAGAACCGTGTTCGCCAGTCGATCTGTCACGCTAACGTTTTACATAGCATTCCCGTTATTTTGCCACAAGTAAGCATTTTCGTTGATCTTTCAATAGTAATTTTTAAACACCACTTTCGTTGTATGTCACCCTATAAATTTGAAATAGCATTTTCGTTGTTTTTTCACCCTTAGATTTGAAATAGCATTTTCATTGTTTTCCACCTTTAAGTTTTAAATGTCATTTTCGTTGATTTCTCACAAGTAAGTTCGAAATAGAATTTTCGTTTGTTTCTAGTCAAAGGTAAGGAATAGAATTTTCATAAATCTGTCCCCCTTAATTTTGAAACACAAATTTCGTTGGTCTGTCCTCATTAAATGTTAAATATGATTTGTGTTGGTTTGCCATCCATCAGTGTTAAATAGTATTTTTGTTGGTTTGTCACGCTTTAGTTTGAAATATCATTTTCGTTGCTTTTACGGTTTAATTTAAAATACAATTTTTATTGCAAAACGCGCAGATTAACTGGACACATCTTATTTATATACGTCAAGACATCACTAAAAAAGGCTTAGATTGTCCATCGGTCATGCGCAGATTAAATTACTGCATCATTTAGATACTTCATCCTGATGCATTATTTTAAATACGTCTAATTATGCATATTAAAAGTTCTGTCAGTTTGTCTGTCTGTTAGGCTTAAGTTTTAAATAGCATTTCATTCGATTGAATGGACGCATCTTCCGTTTTTTTTTTTTGAAATGCCAACATCTTAGATACGCTGAATCGTTGCTGTTGTGGCCTCAGGACAACAACGTTATGAAAAGTTAATCCACCATTCGATAAACAGGTTTTATTGGAGTTTCAAAGAAGACAAAAATCAAACATTCAGAACGAAGATAAAACTTCAAATAACTTCGATCTACCCAAATCTTCCCTGTCTCTCTCTCACACACCCAAATACTCGCTAACCCACCTCTATTTTCTCTCTCACACACACAATTACTCTCTAACCCACCTCTCTTTCTCTCTCACACACACACATACTCTCTAACCCACCTCTCTTTCTCTCTCACACACACAAATACTCTCTAAAGCACTCTCTCATTCTCTCTCCCTCTTTCTATTTCGTTAGCTCTATATCTCTCGTTAACTCTTTGCCGTCTTTATATATTTAACTCTGTATTCCTTTTAATGTATATATCATATGAATTATTAAAAATAATAAGAAGCAATTAGAACGCCATACACTGCATTTTAGTTTTAACTTTTTTTCTTTTCAATTTAATTTTTGAAGATATACTTCTAATCATAATTTCAAATAAAGATAGATTCAACTACCCTTTTTTCCCTGTTCTTCCTCTCGTTTTTTGGTGTATATTCAATTCGTGTGTTGTTGAAATGAATTTGGGATGAGAGTCTCTTTAGTCAATAACGGCACGTGGCAGTGCAAATTGAATAAGAAATGTTGTTCTTGGTTTAGAAAGCATTTTTTATATGGCAATATGAATTATTAAAAATAATAATAAGCAATTAGAACGCCAGACAATACATTTTAGGTTTATTTACTCTTTTTTTAGCACGCTTGTTATTTCTCCTATGACACCGAATAACAATATATATATATATATATATATATATATATATATATATATATATATATGTGTGTGTGTGTGTGTGTATACATACATATATATATATGTATATATATATATATATTTATATATATATGTATAATCTATTACTATTTCATGTATATACACATATAATATTATTGTTACACCGGCCATTCTTACACAGGAAAAACTACACCGGTTGTCACTATAAATAGTGCGAGTCACCAGAGACACAGTAGACAAAGCAGTCTTGTAACTCTCTAGCCAAGAGCTAGTCACTTTCTTACTTTGTTAATACACTTGTTAAACCAACCCTCGACTTGACTTCCTTTATTTATTATTTACTGTGCAACAACTTCACAACAATTATAAATTTATATAATATATTATGTAGTATATATTTACAATATTTACTTTAACAGTGCTCAATACATGAGTAAAGCTTAGTAGTAAAATGCGCAAATGCGGAAACCAACTCACGCAAAATACGAACGCGAATAACTCACATAGAAGTTAAAATAGAAATTTAAAAAAAAACATACACACAATACCACCATATAGAACGCAATGGAACTAAAACTGTCAGAAATGTCATAACCACTGCTCCTACCACCCCCAAAACACACATACAATGTGATTACCTCAGGCAGGGAAGGTCTCAGTGTCTTGCAATTCACAACCCGATAAAATACATGGGTTGTTATCAATTAAATCATGCATCATAACAGCATCATTAATCCATACCTCGTATCGATCACTCCTCCGTGACCGGGGCATCTGCAAGTTAAGTTTCACAACAGTACGAAGAAACGAAAAAATACTCAATTTGAAAAAAGGGCCTTTTATTGAGATGTTGGTGTTGCCTTTTCTTCTGTTAGCGGCATCCCGAGCTACGGATATTTGGCCCCTTAGTTTATCTTTCCCCGTAAATAGCCAATATAATCAAAATCCAGAATAGCAGTAAATGTAGACTCTGTGGACAAACAGACGAACCAGTAACCCACATCATAAGTAAATGCAGCAAACTAGCACAAAAGGAATACAAAAACTGACATGAATGGTTGGGGAAAGTGGTTTCCTGGGAACTGTTCAAACAACTGCATTTACATCATTCAGAAAAATAGTACATGGATGAAACAAAACCAGTATTAACACATGAAAGGCATACAATCATTTAGGACATGAAGATCCAAACGGGCAAACAAATCGAAGAAAGAAGGGCAGGCGTGTTAATACTCAACAAGACGAAATATGCGTGCTAAATAGCAGATTTCGCCGTCCTAGCAGTTCACAGATTGAAGGTTTAACAGAAACCAAATTAAGTAGTTTATATCTTTCATTTTTCAATAGTGGCTCCGATTTAGGCTTGAACAATTTGGTTGGATGTTAAAAGTACACCTCTTTGCATGAATTCCAGTGGACAACCTTTCCATCGCAGTCATGGCTGCTTTTATATTTCCCTTTACGGTAGTTTTCTGCATTCACTTATGATGTGCTATTCCAGAGGATCTAAAAAATTAGTCTTATTATTTACTCACTAAGAGTTTCCACACATGTCATAACCCAGTGGTTTTCCCCTGGAGTCCGAGTGACAGAAAGACTCCTCACATTTCCAGCACTTGCACACAAGGCATTATCCGTGCTTGCTCACTGACATAAACAAGTGGTGTTCCCTGCAGTCCAGGTGACAACAGTTCTCCACATATTTAACACACTCGCCGTCTTTTTCGATAACCGTTGCAAATCACTTTGCTTTATTGCAACAGCTGTCTACCATTGATTCTTGGTTGGCAATGACGGGTTGTCAGTGGCGACAAGCATTCTACGCACCATTCAATTGTTTTGTGGTCTCTCTTATACATCTGTCAACAGTTTTTGACCCTTCACAAGAATTCTGCGCGGTGCTAGTGGATGCCGGGGACACAACGTGTGTTTGTATTTTTTTATGGAGGCGGCAGTTTATGGCATTTCTGCCAATTTCAGTTCTCTTGGGCACAGGTGATGTTTTTTAATATTTTTGTACAATATTATTATTATTAATATCATTATTATTATTATTATTATTATTATTATTATTAGTAGTAGTAGTAGTAGTAGTAGTAGTATTTACAGTAATATGCTTTCTCCGGTCGCATATTTTTTCAAGAATATATGATATAAGTGTTGAGTTTGTCGAGCCGATTGTGAAAATGTCGTGTTGATGTACGCTACCCTTCAAAGGAAGAAGTAATGTATTTTAGGATGTTCTAATGACAACATAACATATACTACACTAACCTCCTATCCGAAAAAGGAGGTGATACCTGGGAAGATTGTATCATGACGAACGTAAATTAGTTACACTACCCGCCCACCAAAAGAGGAGGTAATCCCTGAGAGGATGGTCTTATGACAACAGAAAAGATACTACGCACCCTTCCTGGCTTGAGCTTTAAAAGATGGCAAATTTCTCTGAAAAAATTTAGTAAACTGAATTAAGCATTCAATAGAAGGATTAGTATAGTTTCGGCTTCAGACAGACATATATCAAATTTTCATTAGCGAGAGTCATTAATTATTTATATTAGTATAACCATTATACGCAGGCACAGCGTTCGTAGTATAGTATTATTATTATTATTATTATTAGTAGTAGTAGTAGTAGTAGTAGTAGTAGTAGTAGTAGTAGTAGTATAAAATTAAACCTTAGCAAATAAATATTTGTCCTTTTTTTAATCAAACGTCTGTTTACATCCGGTTAAAGCGGAAGTTGCACACAGAGAAACACAGATATATACAGATACGGTAAGTATTTATATGGTTGATGATGATTTCAATAATATTTAGTATTTCACGTCTTCCAAATGTTAGCGGTTCGCATTTGTTTTGATGTGTGCGCAGACCCTAGTTTTTTTAGATTTAGTTTGCGCATGCGCGTAATAAAATATTGCTTTGACGAAAATGGCTGCGTGTCAAGCTGTGATGTCAACAGGCGTTCATGTAATAAAACGTTAGTGTTTTTCCCCCTTCGTGATTCTATCTGAATGACAGATTACTTGATACTGTTGGTACACACGTCGTGTTTCCTCCAATTTGACTAGATTATCTAACATTATCGCTCTTATGCGTGATAGCTCCGACATGGATACATGCTTCTCGTCTGATAGCGAAAGGTTAGCTCTGCCAAAATGGTGCTAAATCACAACCAGAGATATTTATTAGAAAGCATCTTCAAGATGAAGTCGACAGATAAAGTAAAAGAAAACCACGCGAGGCTAATAAATAACACATATTTCCCCTTTCTCGCCCAGCAGTTACATTTTTGTCTTGACGTAATGATCACAAAGATAATTGTAACGGCTCGTATGATCATGGGTCATTCGAACCGATTAGTTCCACCAACCGAAGAGTACGTACGTGACAGAATGGTGGGATCAAAATATACTGACCTGTTTAATTTCAAAGTAAGCATTTTATGTCAATACGGCATTCGATTGCCAGGTTCGAATTGTACAGATTTAGTGTTGTGCTATGCTCCGTTTTTTATTGATCACAAAATGCTAAAGTGTGCACTTTTCAGATATACGGCATAACAGCGTTGACACATCGGTTCTCGTAAAGTCATCGAAGTTAAGCGACGTGGAGCCTGGCTGGATGGGTGACTATATGGGAATGCTATGTGCTGTATGTCATCTTCCCATGACAGGGATATCTATGCGGCTGGTGACCGCTTGTAAATTTGGTATCCCCTGTAAACTTGTTTCTTCGGAGGAAGCCGGCATAGTCTGACAAAGTCTTATACCACACAAGCCACAACGTATTACTGTTATTTGAATCAAGAATACAACAAAGAACTTTGAAATACTCTCTATATAGTAGAGATGAACGATCTAAAGGCACTCATTGAAATGACTAATTTGAATATATTTATTTTTGAAACAGCCCATAATTAATTAAAACTTGATGTTATTAAATTTTAATTTCATCGTACTATTTTATCTATATATGTACAGATGTGATGCTGGGTTATACACCTTTGTTTACTAATCCTAACATCCTAAATTGTTTCACTATCCCCTTATCGATGTGTGTACAAACCATTATGCACCTGTGACGTTGTTGTGAACCCAGGTTGTGTTTGTTTGCGGATAAACTAACTCAAACATCAGTTGTTTATATAAAAAATCATTTAAGAGGACAACCATCAAAAACCATCAGATATAACATTTATACGCGCGTGTGTGTGTGAGAGAGAGAGAGAGAGAAAGAGAAAGAGAAAGCGAGAGAGAGACAGACAGCTAGATAGACACCATGCTCATTAGTCGCCCATTGGGGACAGCAGCCAGACGCGCACCTCCTTTCTCCTTGAAATCTCGCCAGCTAAGAGAGAGAAATTCCCCGATCGGAATTCACGTGCTTTTACTAATTTCAGCTCTGATGACCCTTAGCCTTTAAAAGTGTCACTAAAACTCTTCCATTCGTACACGGCCCTCACTATGTAACACAAATGAAGAAAGTAAACAGGAATGTATGTTTATATATCTAACACTTTATTTTAGTAGAGTGTCGGCATTCTCTTGGTATACTCCTGCCTTACAGGTGCAGTCACCATCTCTGACCTCACTTTCATCACAAACCTTTCTCTGTTGTGTTCACCAAGTTTCTATCAATCAGTCACGTAATTCTCTTTTTCTTTAAACATTCTTCAATTCACATATCCCTAAATCAAATCAATAAAATGCTTATATAAACATTTTTGTCTCAACAATGAAATTATCAAAGCAATCACAGTCGCATTCCAAACTCGATGTATACCCATAAATCAGGTAACTATCTAGCTTATAATTCTTATTTAATATCCTACTCGTTACGGTAATATCACGAAGGTTATCTCCGGAATTAGTGCTACTCCGTGTTGTATTTATTCGACATAGTTTGATCGGGGCTTGCTGTCACATGTTCTTTAATTATCTAAAAAGTTCAAGTTGGTGTACTTCACAAAGACTAGAACAACCAATATTTGCTGTACAACATGAATAATAATTTGAAACCGTTAAAAACAAAAGTAATGAAGATCCTATATTTAATTCAAAGGTAATTCCTCCCGTCTAATTTTTATGCGTATATTATTAATCTTTTTAGTCATAGTTTGAGGCAGAAACGACCAGAGAACGACGGAACCTGGTGCCGACTCTTCATGGAGTTTCACCACAGCACAAATAACTGGGTTGAGGTGCTAGTGCCGTTGGTCCTGCTTGGGTTCCAGACGTCTCTACCACTATCATATTGCAAACACCTGAAAGGGTTAGAATTTAAGGGGTACTATTGGGGCTGGTGCTACCACTAGATGGATAACGTGACATTTTTTGTTTACTTACATACAGAAACGGAATAAAGATAAGCATACCTATATAGACAGTAGGGGTTACAAGGATAAATGTATGTATTAGCTCGCCCCTGTGCAAGTTCCACGGTTCTTTCTACATCATTCTATATAGTATTAATAATAATAATATTCCTATTCAAACAATATATTTTTATCAGGGTCAATACTATTCAAGTAAAAAATTAATTCTTTACTTTTTCCGTACAAGTAACTCTCATTGGCAGCTAATCATTATTTAAATACATTAACAAATAAATATATGTCTTTCCCTTTTTTCTTATATAAATTAATTCTTTTTGTAAATATTAAATAATCTCTGTTTGCTTACCGTAATAATAATTGTCAGCTAAATATTCTAAAAGTCAATAAAACGAATGTCACTTTTTAAAATGCTTTTATTTAAAATTGAATTTATTTTGAAACAATTCATTTTAAAATCGGTAAAGTTCGATTTTTTATCAGATTAATCACTATCATTCGTGAACAGCAGATCTAATTTTTTTTAAATGTGTGTGAAAGGTGATAACGCACGTACGAATATGAAGTGGCTTAGCGTATTATTATCTAGATGTGTGGTTATCAGCTGGCAAGATTCCCGCCTGATTACTTAGTTATTTACAGAAGAAAGGTCGTTTGCAGGTATGTAAATCAAACGCTTCTTCTACTCTTTGCTGTTGGTAGTTCCATAAAAGTAAGTATTGCAGGTGTATCAGGCACAATCCTGAAAATGGTTTTTAGTATACATCAGATAAGCTATATATTTTCACATCTGTGCAACATGACATTTCATGCGTAACGAGTTTTAATATTAATAACACAGGTGTGATCACTAAAACTAACAACAAAAAACAAGTTGTGTGTCTCTATCTATGTAAAGTTAGGTATGTGGTTATGTTTATATATTTGTATGTACACCATTTGTTCCTAAACTAAACACCGATCATTATTAATTTTTGAACACTGATGCAAGGTGTTAAGGTGGGGCGTATTTAGTTTAATGTGGTCTTATGCAAAGAGGGCACACAACGGGTGAAATATATTCCTAGAATTGCAGACATAACGATATATATATATATATATATATATATATATTCTTAACTCTGCCTTTGACAAGATGCGGTAATACGCACTGAAACGTTGGTTGGTTGACGTAAGGCTATAATAGTGTTTATGTAATTTTATAAATGCTCTATTTAGTATTAAGACTCTTGAAAAAAACTTGGTTTTATGTTCACTTTATTAACACATTTAAACTTGATAAATTAATATATATATATATAATATATATATAGTTATAGATATTAGCTATTAAATAATAAATATCCCCCAATTTTCAGCTTCTTTTGATTATTTTAAAGGTTCTTACGAGGCATATTATAGGGGCAACCTTCTATTTAAAAATTCAAATATTCAAATAAAATTAAATTATATGTACAACAATTAGAATAAATTCCAATTTCTTCTAGACTCTCTTTAATTATAGCTTTAAGACATTTACTAGAAACACAATTATGTAATTAGTTTTGATTAAAATTGATATAAGGATTTCAGATATAAGGGTTAGTAGCATTATATCTTGGTTTAAATCTGCGTAAGGGGACATGAAATTAGGGCAAAACCCTTCTTTTCAGAGAATTAATTCTTCTTCTCCTGGAATAAGTACTTTTTTCTTTTGCATAAAATCGGCCCCTAATTTAAATAGAATGAAGCAGATGAGGCTATATATATTTTTCAGCTAAATAGAAGGTCGAAAGATATATCCGCCAATAGCCTAAACAAATCTGTCAATTATTTGGAGCCAAACCCCTGGGTGCTTTCATCACGCTGTATAGGAAATATATATATATATATATATATATATATATATATATATATATATATATATATATATATTCTCTTCATTATTCAGTAATTTGTCACTACGATAATATACCATGGTGTTTAACGGTTTGAACAATACACACACTGCTCGCGTCAAATAACAACTACTTGCAACAACTCGTGGGAAAATAATACGCATAAGCTGGATTGTTCATACTCACAAAACTAGCTGGAGTCGGATACGTGGTAGGTTTATTTCAACTGATATATTCCAGACTAAACTCTACGGTTCCAGAGTCTTTGATGATACAGATCTAAGGCTTGATGAACACATATTTGTGTATCGAACCATTGTCCTTCCAACACTCTTGTATGCATCGGAGATCTGGACGGCATACCGTCGACATCTTATAGCACGCGAAAAACTACACAACAGACTTTTGAGAAAAATGTTAAAAATTAACTGGCAAGATAATCGAAACAACATCAGATTTCTGGAAGAGTCTAATTGCTCTAATATAAAAGCTGTAATTGTTAAAACTCGTTTGAGATGGGATGCTCACGTTGTAATAATGAGCGACCAGTCCTATCCTAAGAAAATATTTTATTCCGAACGGGATGTAGGAGCTAGGAGGGTCGTGGGCAGAAGAAGCGGTACAAGTATTGTTTGAAGGAGGATATGAAGACGTGTTTAATTTATAACACAACACGTTAAGCGAGTGCATTTTGGAGAGTTGAGGGGGGTAATGGAATAATAAATGGTGTGGAAAGATTTGAAAGTGAACGGCGTCATCACGTTTAAGATCTGAAAGCAGCAAGTATAGTGCGCCACGAAAATCAATTGCCAACCGATAATGCATGCCCGATCTGTGATAGAATGTATAGATATTGAACTGGACTGTTTTTTTTTATATGAGAACACACAAATGAAGCCTCTAGAAACCCGTATGCTCGATTCGAGTGACGACCATGATGATGATTATACAGATTCGCAAACAAGAGGCACATTAAAAGTAAAACGAAAATACAAAAATTGACTCGGTTAAGAAGGAGTTTCCCTTTTCTAACCGTGAGTAGAACATATACTAGACTTTAATCCCAGACTGCAAGTCGAGTAGTGCAATAGACTTTGGTAGTTTTGATCCGTTTGTAGTACTTTAAACATATTCCTGGTCTCAGATGTAGCATTATGAATCTGTAAAAAACTACAGGCGTTATTTAACCTACGCCTATTCGTTTATGGGTGTCATGAGGGTTTGTATAAGAAGTCACTGGGTGCGTTAAGAATAAGATGCTGCATTTGTAGACCGTTTCTGTCGAAACAGTCGTCCTTCCAAATTGCTCTATGCCTGCAGTTGTGGTCGTACTACTTAATCAACTGCGTACTTTGTGTGTTTAATCTCAGGCTTAACGGAGTGTTTTAATGTAGAGTAATAGTGGCAGATTTTGGCGGAGGGAATGGGCGCTTTCTTTTTATTTGCAGACGGAAAGGGGGAAGTTTGCTTTAGCGACGGATATGATGATGACTTCAAGATGTGGTCAAAAGGTGCAGAGCAATTCCAACGTCTATTATTGGTTTGGGCTTTTAGTGGTGTGTTTTTTTAATTTGCAGTGAAAGAATAAACTGATATTATTTTCTTTTAGTACATAAATACAAAAAAAAGCATTTTCTTTAATCAGTGCATTTTGCGATGAAGATGTGACTTCAAACTTAAGTGTGACACATGAAACGACTAACGAAGCAAGTTGGGCTCATCTAAAGTATTCTTCCATATATATATATATATATATATATATATATATATATATATATATATATATATATATATATATATATATATAGTAATCCAGGTAGGGTAAAAATCCACAGGGTAGAAATCCAAAGGGAATAAAACCGGGTTTATAAAAGAGTGCTCAATAAAAAATATAGAGCTGTATTGTGAATGCTTTTATTCAAACATGTACAAGAAGATTCTCCCTGGAATTCAGCAACCAGGTTGAATCAAAAAATAATTTTCTGCCTGATGAGACCTCAGCTCTTGAGAGCTGTGGATCGATAACATCGACATGCCAGTGTAGCAGACCTTGTACATGTTTGAATAAAAGCATTCACTATATATATATATATATATATATATATAAGTATATATATATGTATATATATATGTATATATATATAAGTATATATATATATATATGTATATATATATGTATATATATATGTATATATTTATGTGTATATATATATGTATATATATATGTATATATATATATATATATATATATGTAATTACATTTCTAGTGGTACAATATTTTATTAAAGCAAGAAATATAGACGTTTGTGACATTTTTAGGTTGGGAAGTCGACCGGATGAACCGTCTAGTATTGGGACTCCCATTTCGTTAACCTATGACCTTACATGCACCAGGTCACATTAACAAAGGTCCCCTTATTGTGGATGCCTCCTTGCTTGTTGTTTAGAGCATAACAATTTTAAATATAATAAGGTTTATGAATTTAGTATTTTAAACACTTTTTAATGTTTGATTATTTTAGAATTTTTAAAGTGTTTTTTAGATTTCTTTTTCAATATTCCACTTTTACGCTTTCCTATAATCTGTGATATCATTTATGATGATATTTATAACCATCATCTTTTGAAAATATTATTATTATTATTATTATTATTATTATCATTATTATTATTATTATTATTATTATTATTATTGTTATTATGTTATTTTTTATTTTTTCTTAACTTGATTCAAATATCAATATGTTTGAAGTGTTATTTTATACTCTCTCATATGTAATTTCTTTCTATTAATTTCTTATTTAAAACTTTTACTTATTATATTATTAAATTGATTTATTTCATCATTTTTATGGAAATCGCTCCAGACAAGGCATACATCCACTTGATGTAAGGAGCTTATTATAACGAAATATGATTACCGCAAAGACATTGGCATTAGTCTTTAAAAGACTAAGGAGGAAAACAGTCAGCAATGAGAGAGTTCCACAAGCCTGCAGCTCATAGAAAGAAGTTATTGGGATAGGAAGCTGTATTACAATTCGGTATCAAAACAGCGAATTGATGAAGACCAATAGACCAACGAGTTAAACGAGATGGAACAAAATAAGAAGCGAATAGATCACACAACTATGAAGACCACATGTCATGATAGTATTTATAGAAAAAACTGAGATTAGCAACATCACATCTGAGAGAGAGAGAAAAAGATAGGATGTGGGAAATCAAATTACAGATACATTTCTGCACCTAATATAGAACTCTCAAATGGGACAGACAGTAACCAGTCCAAATATGACAAGAGTACTCCATACATAGCCTGATAGTAGATTTGTAGAGATACACAATAACCTTAGATGGGAGAAAGTGTAAAAACGATAGGGAGAACCTACCTTATGACAAACACCTAGAGTAATAGATCTAATGTATGGATGTCAAGAAAGATTTGATGAGAGAGAAAGACCAAGAAGTTTCAGAGTAGTTTTTTTGAAAACTTAGTTCACCCCAAACAAAGCAAGTTGCCACTGTAGACGTAAGGGACTACTGAGAATTAGGATGAAAGTTTTAGGGTGCATCCTAAATTGAGAGCTGTGCAGCGATATGCTTGTTCACATTAGTTGTAAATGTCTGCATGTCAGTACAGTCAGTGAAACACAAAGCACGGAGGGGGGTTCTAAAGTCTGGAAGCTCAAGGAAGAAAACGATTAGAATAGAAAGCTCTACAACATCTGGAGACCTTCACAGTGAATGGATGGGATTTAACTGATTGTCGAGTTGGTCTAGTATATTTACGTCGAGGGCGATGGGAAAGAGGCTTGAGCTTGGTGTATAGTGAGTAAACTATTAGATGAACGACTTTTTGGACCTTGTCTAAGAGACGGAAAGACTAGGGGATGATGCACCAGACCAGATGTGACGACAGTATTCCATGCATGTGCGAATGATGGCTGTGTATAGATACAGGACACGGTCAAGGGTGAGAAGTTTTCTAGATCAGGAGAGGGAGCCCACTTTCTTTTCAACAGCTTTGGTAATGTCATCTATGTATTTGTTTTAATGCATGCTACCTGTAAATGTTAGGCAGAGGAGTTTGACTGTTTAACTCTAGGTTAGGTGTTATTTGCCATGGAAATCGGTGCTAGAAGAAGTTTGTGTAATTGTTGAAGAAAAAGAACTTTGTCTTAGCAGCATTGAATGTTACCATCCATTTCTGCACCCATCCCACTACAGAATAGAGGTCAACTTCTAAGGATTTAGCGCGTCCGTTTTACACACATGACGAGAGTAGAGCGTGGTGTCGTCAGCAAATAAACCCATCTCAAACTTAATTTAATGAGGGAAGTCGTTTACGAAAATCAGAAACAATAATGAGCAAAGAATCGATTCCTGGGGTACACCTGTATTTATGTCATGTTTTATTAGATGAACGGTCATCAAGTACAACCTGGATCTCTCGTTTGGTTAGGAAGGATCTAATGACATAAAATATGTGTCCAGTAATACGATATGAATTAATTTTTATGAGAAAATCTTCATGTCAGACCTTGCCAAAGGCTTTGATATACAAATCGCTACCGCCATAGCTTTACTGCCTTGTCTCGTGTATAGTATATGCGTTCAGAGATGACCGTTAATATATCTGCCGTAGATTGTGCTTGCCTAAATGTGATTGTCAGAAAGAAGTTTAGCATTAGCGAGGTGCTAGGCTATCGCTAGATTGACTAAAGATTCAAAGAGTTTAGCGAAAAGCGAGAGTAGATTGATTCGGCGATAATTTTATGGGTCTGTTCTATCTCCAGATATCTTGGAGACTGGTAATACAGAGTCAATTGTCCAGCTATCAGGGAAGCAAGATTCGGCAAGGCATTTGTTGGGGCGTTTGAACAGGACAGGGGCCAGTTCATTCAGCAGATAATTTCTTTATTACTATTACTAGTATTAGATCAAGACCACATGTTTGGGAGGTGTCAAGTTTGTTTTATTATGTCTCGGAAATGAGACGAGGTGATGGTCAGGTTATCAAGTGTGGCTTCAGTATGTAATTAGAAGTGTAGGAGGGAGTGTGTTTCGGAGTTAAAAGTGGAGTTTAAAGAGCAACGCTACGTAAGTTGCCCAGCCTTATAAGTTGCTATGCAAACAACATCATTGTGTTTGTATAATAATTGATTGCTCATTGTTCACCACGCTGTTGAATATTTTCTAGAAATCACAAACACCTAGTTTATATGACGTAATGCCTTTTCTAGTCTCTACACCTTCTTTTTGCTTCATCTATTACAGTTCTACAATGATTTCTTGCCACTATAAGTTTGTGTCTATTTTAAGCATACTTAAGACGGTTGAATTGTCGGAGTGCTTGCTACTTCTGAGCAATAGCAGCTGCACAGTTCGATGTTAACCATTGTGAAAAGTGGGGCTTGCTGTAAATTTTTCGCATGGCGACATGTACTTTATTGCTTTCTTTGAACTATTTAGTTAACTCATTTGCACCAGGAAGATAAAGAGTTTTACCTCGTGGGCCGTCCCTGATTTGATCTCTGATGGAATTTTAATTAGCCGTTTGTATAATCTCGTTGTATAAATTAACGGATCATCAGCCTTGGGTCAAGATTCTAGGGTTATGTCAATGATTACCACACCGTTATCAGCATTCTCGAGATATATATGGGCATCAGTCGCAGAAGCCCCGGGCAGTGAGGTCAAGAACAGGTTGAGAAGTGAGGTCTGCTGGTTCACACAATCAGGGAGACGAGTCGGGAAAGTTACAGTCTGTGAGAGGGAGTACGCTAAGGAAAAGATATACGCGGAGTTACCAGCCGTATCTGTATAGCTGAAGAATCCATGCCAGTCGTTATGATGTACAATAAAATCCCAAAATACATGTATATAGACACTAGAGTCAAGGGATAGTGCTGCATCTATGCTTTCAAAGATAGAGTTTAGCCGGGTACTGTCCTGGGTCGAAGGAGATCGGTATAAGTAGCATATGTAACTAACGCTGTGCTGGAATTTTCATCTAAAGCACATGTAGGCTTGATCATCTGATTTTAGCCGATGTTCTTTAGTCAAGGAGAGGTTTTAATGAGCATAAAATCGTAGCCCGTGCATATGTTTATCAGAGTCTTTACAGTAGTGGGGGTATTCAGTCATTTCTCCTCAAGAGCAATTTTGTTTACTATTCTGTACATTCATCGAACTATTTAATAAATTAATAAATTTTAGAAACTGAAGTTATATTACGGATAATGTTTAATATCTGGAAGTAAATCTGACCGAAAACCGTTTGTTGCTGACTTTTAGTCGGGTACTTTTCTGGTTTGCCCACCCAGGTCCTATATCGCTAAAATTCGATGTTTTTTTAAAAAATTCCTTTATATTTCATGTTATTTTTTTTAATATAATATTGATGAAAACAAAAATCTTATTCAAAAGACTGAAGCAACATGTCTTGAACTTTTCTAAATTGTGGCGTACTCCTTCGTAAAATGTAGCTTTTTTAGAGCTAAGTTAATGGCAAGGTTTTAGACTGACGAATAGACATAGATGAAAAAAGTAGCCCTGAAAAATGTTTACGAATGCAACGAAATATGACTCTGAAATAAACTGTCCGCCATAATCGATTGGATTCCGGTATAGTTTTTCTCCGACGAAAATAAATTAGCAGAAATCCCCCCCCCCTCTCATGCGAACAGCTCCACCCTATCAGATCTTGGATAAAACTGCAAATTGATTGTAAATAAACTCATATTTTTCCACAAAAGATAATCCACAAGAGAATTCAAATCAATTTTTGCTCTTGTGTTCCCGCCAAATAATAATGAAAAATAATTTAAAAAAAAACGATGTAAATATAAAGCCTTTCATTCGGGATTTTCATATTAAAAAATAAATCGAATCATTTTTTAAGTGTTATTCTATATATTTTACCATATTAACACAACTGACATATATTTACTCTAGATATTTTAATGAAGATTTAAAACAAATATTTTAAAGCTTCATCTCTCTATATATACAGTTAGGTATGTTATATATATATATATATATATATATATATATATGTATAGAGAGAGAGAGAGAGAGAGAGAGAGAGAGAGAGAGAGAGACTAACAAGCTTTGAGTCATTTTTAACAAAAGAAAAAAAAAGAAAAAAAGAAAATGCAGTTTAAATTCCCAGAGAAACAAACTAAATCCCAGATATTGCAGACTTAACATTCGTTGGAAAATTAATAAATAAATAAATAAAAAATAAGTAAATAAAATAAAAAAGGGGGTTAAGTATCTAACAGTGAAACAAAAACAGGAGACCTTAACTAAAGCGTCTAATATCAACACGGGGATCATCAGCTGTTTACCATGTAACTGTTTCGGAGATTAAAAAACAGGACAATTATAATATTCATGGCTCTCCAATGGTACTGATTAAACTACCATTTCCCCAATAATCAAGTGTCAAAATAATTCAGCTTAAAATTTTACTAATATATACATGAATAAATAATTTATATATATATATGTATGTATACATATATATATACATGTATATATATACATGTCTAACTTTACACATATGCACCTAACCCTAATCTAAATACGTATATATATATATATATATATATATATATATATATATATATATATATATATATATATATATATATATATATTTGTTTATCTACATATGTATACGTGTCATCCTTCCGGAATCGTCAGTGTAGATATAATTAGTCAAGCCGTTCGCAGGATTTTAACTCAAATTCCGACACTTCAACCCACGAAGCAACCGTGAACAACTACAACAATCGGTGAAAGTAAGCAGCCGGCGTCAACAGTGTTCAACTTATGACGGAACATGCATTAAGCTATGATTTTAAAGGCTGTATTAATAATATTTACTAGAGTGTCCAACCTGAATGAGGAGGCGAAAAATAACGTATATATATAAATATATATATATATATATATATATATATATATATATATATATATATATATATATATATATATATATATATATATATATATATTTAAGATCGAGGGTGACGGAGAGAGAGATCACCTCTAAACTAATTACCGAATCATTCTGTATAATGGAATATATATTCTAGGCAACATGGTAAGTACGGTAGGCATATTGTTTTGTAAACTTTTACATTTAGTGTGTGTTCTCCCAAAGTAGCACTCCTTGATTATTTAAAAATAAGCCAGATACAAAAAGAATTTTAAGGTAAAGATTGCTTCTACGTTTAATTTTAAGTAATATTATGCGATCAAATGTTAACCGGAACTATGCGCTAATAATAGTATGCTCGATATAAACTCTTAAACTAATGAACTTATAATTAAGAATTATGTAGTACATATTCTAGGCAACTTGGTGAGAAACATGAGCATATTTTTCGTAAATTACCCCAACTAAAAACAAAATTGAAAAGCAAGATACGGTTTCTTACCAAATGAATAACGTTTAGTTACTTTAGTCGTTTAAAGTAAATTACGTTTCATCACTGTAAAACACATATCTGTATCTAATATATCTCTTAGTATAGAAAATATAATGCAACTGAAACTGCTACACATAATGTTTACACCTGTCTTTTCTACATTCAATTAATACTTTTGAAATAAATATTTCAAAAATAAATATCGCAGAGTTTCAATCAACAAAAACACTCAACTGATTGCACGTAGACCAGACAATCTATAATTTTTGTTTGATTTACGACAATTCTGAAAAAAAAACGATATTCGCATAATCTTACAAAAGTGTACTACTTAAAATGGACCATGCCTTTGAAATTTCAAATGTATAATTAAAAAACAAACTGATACCATTTTGAAAAAAATGCATTACTATAAGCACATTTTTTACTTAGACTATACATCACACTTCCGTTGATATGTAAACAGCTCAGAAGTTTGAATAAACCTTTAAAATATAGATATAAACAATGGAATGTGAGATAGTTGGAGTGTTAATTACTTACGAGACACTATCCTCGAGTGTCTTAAGTCTCTCTGTACTGGGGGTGGCAGCACAGCTTGGCATGGGGGATAATTGACCCTACAAGTAAACCCTGGTCACATATTCAACGTAACATAGTATTAGAAGCATAAATAAGATGCCATGGGAAGAATGGTGCATCTACTCAAAGTGATTCTACCTCAAATAACAGCACTCAGCTGCGTACTCCACCAGACTAGATGAACTATTGTCCTGGACTTCGGCCAAAGCAAGAACAGACCACGATAAAGATAATCCATAACATAGTTTTATAGACAATTGGGAAGAAGGAAAGTAACATTCTCCATTACGTTACTAACTCATGCCTTGAGAGGTAAAGAGAATCTTAAATGAACACTTGGATATATATATATATATATATATATATATATATATATATATATATATATATATATATATATATAGTGTTATAATGGAATAATTCCAGGAAGAAATCAGGGTAAGAGAGCTCAATGTGGTAAACAGAGCAAGAATAACGTAAAATATAATAACACGAAATTACATGATTGTCGATGCAATAATTTATTTCAACCTTGCGGTTTTATTCAAGCATCCAACTTGACAATTACAAAAATGTCTCAAAACAGTCTCAAAAATGTAATTGTCAAGTTGGATGCTTGAATAAAACCGCAAGGTTGAAATAAATTATTGCATCGACAATCATGTAATTTCGTGTTATTATATTTTACGTTATATATATATATATATATATATATATATATATATATATATCCCATAAATAAATCATGTGTTTGTCCCAGGAAGGCGCCCTTGATTGTTGAGAACTTATTGAAGTAAAATAAAAATAAAAGAAATAGAATTGCTTTGCGGAGACAAACTTACTATTATATAATAAGCCCAATTTGTAATGTTGCACTTCTAAATTCAGATTTCATGAGGCAAACCTATTACTGTTTAGTCGTAACCAGTGCAGTTATTTTTTATTAGTTAAAAGAACGTTCGTCCTACAAAATCAATGTTTGATTCCGGTTCGTCAGTTTTATTGTGCAACGTTGGTATATGTTCATAACAAGAATAAATGTAATTCTTTTTAATTCAGTTGAAAAATAATTTCATCATACCGGAATAATTGCCAAAATGATGCGTTTTTAGAAAGGAAAATAAATTACGATGCACTGACGAATACATATTACTCTCCTTTGATTATCCTATTTTCATTCTTTATTTTTAAGAAAACGCAAATGTTGTGTATATTTTATTCGTGTGAATTATTAATGAAAGTAAGATGAAACCCAGGCAACGATCTAACTAATATAAAATATTATTTCTTGAAGATTTCAATTCTAACGTAAATCATCTAAAGTATGGGTTAAAAACACAACTATTGTGATTCAATTGATCTACACTATAATAAGATGTTACAAAAATATTTGGTGTTTGGATATTGTATTTACATAGAAGATGAGTTAAATTGAAAACCGGTAATACCACTTTTTGTGGTATTCGCCCAGCATCGGGCATTTTGCCTTCCACTAAAAGTAGACGTTTATGAGAAATACAAATTCACATACGGTCCCCAGTCAGCATGTCTATCCTGGTTAGGCGAGATGATATACAGCGCGCAGTATTTCAAATTGGTTACCCACCTTATACTGACCAGGTTCATCGTCGCTTAACTTCGGTGATTGAAGGGGAACCGATGTGTCAACTTTATCATGCCGTGTATTTGTATGAAGTTAGCGAACCGTAAAAAAAAGCTATTTCAACTCTCTCTCTCTCTCTCTCTCTCTCTCTCTCTCTCGATCGATCGATCGTTTTATACAATACTTTTTGGGCTGAGCACTGTGCGCTGCCCAGTTCCTTTTTGCTTACCCTGCACGTTTGTGTTATATCATCCTATTATTATACTAATTAGTCACTACTTTCCAATGCCAAAAGCCACTCGAGGATAAGAGTTAATAAGATTGTTGGGTGATGAACAATAATATTGAAGGTTTGAACGCTATAAATAGAAGGAACAGCATATGGTTACTTAAGAGACTGGTTCGCCTAGTTCTTGTTGTTATTGGACTTAAAGGCGACTATGTTGAAAACAAGCAGTTCAGTGGCAATGTGTTGCAAAAATGTGAATTCCTTGTAAAGCAATTCTATTCGTTGTAATTCTGTTTACTTTTTAGTATTTATTTACTCCTCTCCAGGAGTAAGGCACAAGGCATATTTTATCTTACTCCCAAAAGTAAGATGTGACCCAACGTCGGGTCGGGAAAGTTGGGTTTGAAAAGACAGCGCCCGAAAGGTGAGTACTCTGGCCATTAAAAATTGCCTGGGCAGCCCCGTCGGCATTCTCCAGTAGGTGCGCCTCAGGCATTAAGCAATAAATGTACTCCTCTCCAAAGAGGGGAGGCGAAGCATGGGAGGGTGGACCTCATAGAACTGCACAGGACAGATCCATAGACCGGCGTAAATCAAGCCCCGAAGGCCAAGAAAATAGTATCCATCGAAATAGATACTACACTTTGATCTTGGCCACCAGGCCAAGCCCCAGTGTTTGCTTTTAAGTAGACAGAGAAAGGAACGCCAATATTTGCAGTTATGGTAGAAGACGAATTCTAACGGTCAACTAGAAATTTCAGCTCAGCTGAGCAATTACCATGGCTATAATCATAGAGTAGAAAAAGACTAGCAATGTTTCCTTCTGTGATGGAGGGGCTGCAAGTGGGGAAGGAAGAAAGATCATTCTCCGTTTCATTGGGAAGCTGATTTTTTACTCTGTCAAGATATATACGGTATAATCACGTTGCCACATCGGTTTTGTTTAGATCACTGAAGTAAAACAGATTTGACCCGGTCCACCACCAGATGGGTGAGTGTTTGGGAATACAGGTGCTGTATGTAGGAGGACATCGAGACCTCCCTGCAAGAACTGCAAAAACCTAACACCGTCATCTCCCCTGGTTACCGCTTGTGAATTTGATATTCCCATGAAACTTCCTCTGTCGAAGGAAGCCAATTTAACCGCCTAGGGTGAATGCCGCTTCGTTTCTTTGTTTGTTTTCTGTTCTCAAGACCAGAAAGAGTACTTTGAGCGGCACCTTCTAAGTGGAACAACAGGACATAAATAAATAGTTTTACTGAATTCGTGCGGAGTAGATTCGATTCGTTATGATGACCCAGCAGAAGAAGTAATATTACTCATATTTCACATAGGTCACACTTATCATATTTTCTTACTAATCCGTTGTTCTCACACCAGCCGTTATCAGTCATCTATCGCTCGTAAAAAGATGCGATTTTTGGAGTCTGAGTAACAGAAGGTCTACAAGATTTTCCAGTATTCTTTGCTTCTTCTCATCACCATTGCAACTAATTTGATGTGTTCGCATCAGTCATTTAATAGTAATTTCTCGTTGATAACGGCAATCTATTTTCTCTGAGATTTGAATAGCAATAAACATATTCAGGATTGCAGTAGTGTCTGTGTGCTTCCAATGAAAGCGTGGATGGTGCTTACCTTACCATGCATTCTTATTTTCTAACCTATGTTGGTACAACTGCATTATTTTATGTGTGGGAATAAACGAAACGAACTGGTAATACCTAGTGTGGTATTTAGCCCTCGTCGGGCTATGCCGACTTCGTCCCAAGGAGGAAGTTTGCAAGGAATATCAAATTCTTAAGTGGTCCTTGGCCGCATCTCTATCCTGGTGATGGTTATATAACATAACGCGCCTAGCATTCCCAAATGGTCACCCATATGGTACTGGCCAGGCGACACTTTGCTTAAGTTCGGTGATCTAACGAGAACCGGTGTGTCAACGCGGTTATGCCGTGTGGGAATAAGTCTATAGTATTTTATTATGCATTCACCCATCTAATCATATATCTCTTGACCCTCTCTACTTCTTGGGTTTAGCTCAGTATCATCTACTTATGTCGATTGGTTTATTAACTGTAGGATGTTTCGTATATGTCACGTTTCTTCGCCAGTTTTGTAGTTTGAATGGAGTCAATTTTTCCTTTAACTCAAATTTTCTCTAAACTCTTTTCAAGTTTTTTTTCTGAAATTCCTACAATTATTACATTCGCCGAAGCGATGGTTATGTGTTCGACTGAGTTTGTGTGTTTGTTTGTCAACAGCTTAGCGTACATATCGCTTAACGAATCGTCATCAACCTTGCTAAAAACAATCGGTCCTTGTCTAACTTAAATATCCAAGAATGAAATTACTTCTTAATAGAAGATCAAGATCAAAACTAAAAAAAAATCAAAGTTACACTTTGGGCGATAACTGTTCTGTTCAGGATAGAAATTCACAACCTGCAACATAATTTAGCTAATTAAGTCACGCGTCTTATATGAACTTGATTTTTGATGCTGATCATGAAAAGTTACGTCACGTTTGAAATTTTCAGGGAATTTCGACTTTCGATATTTCCAAATTTAATGTATAGATCCGATACTCTTTGATAACCACCATGCAAAAGTTTGGCCTGATTAAATAAATAGTATTGGATGTATCACCGTTACCATGGCATAACTTCGAGAATACATCATATGATAGTAAGGCCCATCCTTACGTTGTCAGGCGGAAATATGTAGTCTTACGACTGACTTATATTTTCGATATTACAATAGTTGTCTGCGAGTTCCATATTATATTCGGCTTTGTAAAAAGTTACATGTATTTAATTAGTGTGTGTGTTCGCTGGAGCTTCACACTGTTATGTGATGGGACGGTGAAATATAATATTTCGATGTTTCTTTTTCTCTTTTTGTTGACGATTTGTTACGTTTTCACTTACTGGTGCCTGCATAAGACATTGTACACCCTCCGGAAACTCAGGTTGAATATCGTCGGTGGATAAAATCACTCGGATTTATAGAAAATGTTTAAGAACAGTCACAAAAAATCAGAGAAACTGGTTACTTGAGTATGCATGTTAGGCACATCTCTGCTTGAAGTGTCGCCAGAAAAGAGACAGAAAAGTCTTCGCTCGGAAGTCACGTGTTCGCGACTTTCGTTCTGGTCCCTTAAACTCTTTCATTCAAACACCGGTTTTTGTTATGTAACATCGTGTCTGCTTTTCCACCTTGTGCCAGTTTGTCTGGTTGTATTTAATTTTGCGAGACGATTTTATCACTTTAATTTTTAAATAATGGATTTTATTGTGTTTGTACTATTTGTCTGTTTGTTGAAAATTTAGTCGTTTGCGCAGTTGCTAGTGATCTACCCCCTTCATACACACTTATGTCTGCTTTTATATTCTATTTGGCCAGCGTGCTTAATTCTCTGTGTATGTGGTGTAGCGTTTCGGCTATTCGTCCGTACAGTCTATATATTCTATTTTTCTGGGTCTTGTCTCTCTAACATAACTCAGGGGTGATTTGGAAAACAAGATCTATTAATATTCTGTTGGTTAATAGAATAATACTTTGTCGCAATAGAGACGAAAACGAGCACATACCAACTTCAAAGCTTCGTGTGTAAGACAACTGTTTTTTTTTCTTTTCAGAGGAAAAAAAACTCGTGTTCATAATGGCAGACGTTTCTAATTGGAACTAATTTGCATGCGTGAGAAACTAATTTGCATGTATAAAATTGAGTTTTGGACAGCTAAGAGAAAATGTTGGTGTTAAAAATTAATCATTGTATTAGGGTGTTGTTTGAAGATTTATTTCTGAAGTTTAAACCGTCATTGAAACTCAGTAACGTATCCAGGATGTTTACATAAATCTGTTTGTCTTACAATATTTTCGTGAACAAGTCGCCAGTTCAGACTAAGAACGGTAATAGCGTGAAATATTTTCAGATTAAATTAGTTGAATTCAAAAGTGCACTTAAAAAAATAGGAAATGATATAATTTTTGGTAACCATCGGGTAAAATATTTAACAGGATTTAGCTTGTATTATATCAATGATGTATATGTTCTGTGCAAAAAAAACAAAAAAAATATATATGTTGGATTGAGGAGATAGTTAGAGGAATTTGATGCACCAGCGCCATTCCAAACAACTAATAATGACAACATATACGTACGTTTGTTCAAGGTTATTGGAGAACAGAATGTATATGCATTCTCATTGTGATTATAGACTTAGAGATATTCGCAATGTGTTATCTCATCGGGACCAGACAGCGTTATCTTTTTGGTATGCATACTTTCTCTCCTCTCTCTCCCCTCTCTCCCCTCTCTCCCTCTCTTTCTTTGCCTTTCCAGTAGTTTTTTTCTTCCCCACCCCTTCTCTCACTCTCTCTATCTCTCTATTTGTCTTTCCATTACTCTTTGTCGTTTTCGCTCCTCTCTGTCTCTCCATAGCCTTCCGTCTCTCCCTTTCTGCCTTTCCTATTACTCTATCTCTATTTACACCCCCTCATTCTCTCTCTCTCTCTCTCTCTCTCTCTCTCTCTCTATCTGTCTATTTTGCTTTTATTACTCTTTGAATTTTCCCCCTTTCGCTCTCTCTCTCTCTCTCTAATTGTATTTGTCTGCGTTTCCATTACTCTTTCTCTTTTCGCTTTACTACTTATCTATTTTCTGTACTTCGCATTTTTACTCTTTATCGTGCTTTCTATTACTATCTCACTTGTTTTGCTCTTTTTCGTCCTCTCTCTTTTTCTGTTACTCTGTTTCGCTTTATTCTCATGCCATTTCTCCATTACACCTCTCTCTTTCTTATCTCTCTTTCCTTTCTTACTTTGCCATTCTCTCTCTCCCACTAACCCCCCTCTCTCTCTCTCTTCTCTCGCCTCCTCTCTCTTACCTTGCCTTTCTTTTTCCAATTAAAATATTTAAACATCCGATTACCATAAAGTATGGGGATGGCGCGAGAACGCGTTAAGGAGATTTATGGTTAAACAACGGACTCAAGTCCAATAAATGAATTTGTTTCCAGCAGTTGGAAAATTGTTAATCGCATTTTGAAACGGTGATCGTAATCTCGCGTTTCCACGCAAGCAACGAGAGGAGAACGAGAATAGATTCATCAATTTGACAAACGTCGCCTAGAACGACACCCTTGACAGTAAAATATTGGGTGAAAAATGAAGACATTAAACATTTTTTTTTACATACATCAAATTTCTAGAGTTATATTTTCTATTTTTTCTTAGTCATTAGGAGTTCTCACGGGAATTATATCCAAGTGATATATCATTGGTAAAAACTGGATGATTTCCCTTGAGTTTGAGTGACAACAAGTCACTCCATATTTTTAGGATTTTACGTTTCTTTCGATCACAATTGCAATTTACGTACTATTGTCGCACCAGCCGTTTACCATAACGGCTGCGGGAATTTGAGTGAGAAGAATCTTCTGTAAGATTCCAGTAGTGTCGATGCTTTTTTACTCGCGGTCTGGATCGTGCTAACCCTTGATGTTCTTTCAATCCTCTCATGCTATCTACGGCCAATTCTGTGGTGACAATCGATGTTAGCGCATATGCAATTGTTTTGGAGGGGGTAAGATTTATTTCATATATATATATATATATATATATAACCCTGTAGGTTATTCAAGCGTTGCTCTGTGGACAGTACATTTTGGTTTGAGGTTGACCCAAGGATATGTATTCCGCCGGATGTAGGGAATTCCTCATTTCTTTCTCCTTTTTTTCTTTTCCCTTTTTCCAATTGTGGATTGCACCAGACTTGATTCTTGTGGGGGCGCATCACAGCTACAACATATTACCGAGTTGTTTTTTCCATTTTTTTCTCCTTAAGTTATTTCAACTATGGCAATTCCCTGTGGGGTATTGCCAGTTGTTGCTGTCAATATATGATGAAATGCCTAGTAAGCACCTTGCTAGGTAGCGAAACACGTGTAAGGAACAATAACTTTACAAAATAAATAAATAATAAAATACAAGATTTTTTCGTTGTGATGTCTCTATTCTGGAAAAAATATATTGGTAAACTCTCCTTATATATATATATATATATATATATATATATATATATATATATATATATATATATATATATATATATATGAGAAAGGAAGGATGAGATTAATTCGACGTAATAGGTAATGAAAAGGAAAAAAACAAAGAGATATTTTTTTATATATTCATCAACATTTCGTCTTAATTGTAAGACTTGCTCAGGATGATAATTTTAAGAAAAATGTCATGCAAGTACATCGAAATATTGGGTTGACATGATTGGTTGATTAGGAAAAGTAGTAGCCGTGGACACTATAAGCGCTTGAGGAGAGTCCGCCACTACTGACATCTCGCAGCCTGGACTCTCCTCCAGCAACGGCTACTACTTGTCCTTATCAACCCATCATCTCAACCCAATATTTCGATGTACTTGCATGACATTTTTCTTAAAATTATCATCCTGAGGAAGTCTTACAATAAAGACGAAACGTTGATGAATATATTAACAAATATTTTTTCCGTTTTATTTCTCATATATATATATATATATATATATATATGAAAGGGTAATATTGTTGAGGTTAAAAACTCCGAAACTATATTGTCTGTAGGTATAAAAAACACTTATATATTTTTTTAAAAACTGTATTGTTTAAAAGTCCATTTTTAGGACGATAGTCTTATAAGTAGAGCACCGTAAAATTGAGAAAGTTTGTTGTCATCTACGATTAACAAGTTCCGCACGAGCGTTGAAAACTGTAGGCAGCAATGATACTTCCTCCTGCCTCGCCGGGTAAGTGTATTTTAATTTCAAGTACTGTCTGCGTCGATTGTCGACGGTCGTGTCGTCCTGAGCGTTTGTCTCTTGATTTAAGCCGGAATCTTCGAACTGCGTTCGATCCCATGCGACCGCCTACAACACCCACACTTACACTGATGATGATAAAATACTCCAAACGATATCGTCTTCATGTGAAAACAACACTTTAATATTACATATATATATACACATATATATATTTATATATATCAGCAAATAATACTGATATACATGTATATTTATATATATATATATATATATATATATATATATATATATATGAAGAATAAACGAAACAATGTTTCAGACAAAATGTAAAAACAAACCTCAAACGCGTTATGCACCGAATTGATTTCCTTTGGTCATCACTTCAATACACATGGGGAAATTTCAATAAAACATATACACGACACTAAACTCCATCGTCACATAAAATCATGCTTAATCCTACGTCATAATAACACAATTATTCAAAGACCAGGATTCTATAACATTGCTACATCTTCTGCTAGATCGATTCTAATCAAAATGAACCTAAATCAATATGATAACGGATAACTTCTTCACTTTTTAGTCCTTTGTTGTTTAATTCCTTGTCGTCATTAATTTTAAATTACTACTTGCCCACTCTATTAAATGACAGTGTTTCCAATCAGCGTTCATTCACCAACTGCCGATTTTTTCTTTCCTTCTTCTTCTTCTTCTTTTTTTTTTAACATTTCTTTCTTTCTTTCTCCCTTTCTACTGTTTATTACACGTGACTATTTTGTTTTCCAAATTGCGTTCTTTGTATAAATTTGAAAACCTTTCTGTTTTTAATTAAAGTTCTGCTTCCGATCGATGATGATTGTATGTTGACAATCGAAATATTTCGGTAGAACTTTTCAAGATGTGTTTTTTAGTTTATTTTTGCTAGTGTTAATTTGCTTATCTGTTATTCCATTTTTATTTTTACACACACACACACACACACACACACACACACACACACACACACACACACACACACATATATATATATATATATATATATATATATATATATATATATATATATATATATATCGGTTTTATTTAATATAAACCCGGTCGTTTTAAAGTTACGCTATCAGCTCAAGTTTACTACAGTACGCGAAATGTAATGGAGAATTCATTGTTTTATGTTTCATCGAATATCTATCTATCCGTAAACTGCATATCAGCACCGCTATTTGCAAACAAAACATTATAAATTAACTGAATAATACGGTAATTTCTGCATTTCCAAAGTTAGGTATACATTAATAAATATATTTTAGAGATCGTTTTTTTTAATTAATCATTGACTTCTCATTAAGATCGAAAGCTAGTCGAGGATAATGATTATCGAGATAGATAGATTGTCAATTGAATGATGAAGAATATTTTGAGGGGATTGGAAATAATGAACGGAATTAGCAAAGCATTATTACTTATGGAAACGGTTTAATTGAAGTATTTGTGTACATATAATTTGAAGATGACTATGTTGTAGTTGACAGGGAAGCAGTCCCTTAGTAATTTTTTAACATATGGAAAATTCTTGGAAATAAACTCGGTTCATGAAAACCCCTCTTGGCACTTGTCACAAGGAGGAATGAAGGAAAGTTTTTTTGATGTGTGGTTGTTAGACGAGTTCTTGCTGTGAATCTTTTACAATGAGGATTATTATTATTATTGTCATTGATGTTATTGTTATTACTTTTATTATTATTATAATTATTATTGTTATTATTATTATTATTATTATTATTATTGTCATTATTATTATTATTATTGTCATTATTATCATTATTATTATTGTTATTTTTGTTATTATTATTAGTTTATACAAGTATTATTATGCGATATTATTATTAAATATAATTAAAGCAATCTATCATTATGCCATCACATGTGCATGTGTGTTTGCGATGTGTACACGTATGTAAATTAGATATCTACGCTGTAAAAGAGAGTCAGTCTTTCTGTAAATGCTCCCACAAATATTAATACATATTAGACAGTGGTAGAAACAAGATAGAGTGAGCGAGCGAAAAGAAATACATACATAGCTAAGACAAAGAGAGATGTGTGACTTGTTCAGTTAATTATAAATTACGACGAATTAAAACAATTAAAAGAAAATTCTCAAAAAATTATTCTATCTCAGTTCTACGATATATTGTAACATGTATTTTGTACTATTAAAATATATAGGAAAATAGCCTTAGGGAAACAGACGTTTATAAACGCACATTTAGCATATTCAGAGATTGACAGATTTTCTTGCTTATTGCAAAAATAATCAACTGAATATTGAGAGATTTCTGATGACATTCATAATTACTACTATGTTATTACTTAAATTACTAAAACTCTCAGTAATACTTTTGGTTCTATATGCAGACTAATTATCTACAGCAATCATATTAGTCGAGGGTACGTCATCAACAATATGGCGGACAGAGGCTAATCGATTTTGAAGTTAGTCCACACAAGTGTCTCTAATCTAATATGTCCCACACTGTTTACTAAGCTCCAGTTCGTGTTCCATCGCCGCAAAGTTGCATCCATGTGCTTGTTTTACAAGTACTGCGACGGAATCGTTTCCGACGAACTGCTTTATTAACGTAAATACCACAGACACGCCAGGCAAGAAGCAAAATCACACACCTTCACTGTAGAGGTCCCCTAATGCCGGCTGACTTTCTACTCTAATAGCTTTTTTTCTCTCAAACCGTTTCTCTTTGGAATCCCGTATTTGCTCCCTGTTTCTCCTACTGTACCAACATACACAAATTTAAATGTAATGTGAACAAGCATCTCGCTGCACAACCATTTAAGATGCCCCCTATTAATATCGATACTAATTCACAGTAGTCCCGTATATCCTAATGGCAATGTGCCTTGTTTGGGGTCAATTAAAGTTTAAAAAAAAACAACATTAAAAAAAAATCCGAACATACAGATGATTGTGCCGATGTGAGTGCAAATGAAAAAAAAAGAAATAAAGATGAAATAAAATTATTGTACTTGTTATATTTATTTCAAAATATTAACACTTTTCTTTTCAAATTAATGTTTAAAAAGAGATGAATCATTTCATGCATACTGTTATTCCACAACTACAAATAGAAAAATAGCTATAAATTATCATGAATTTTAATTTGACTAATTATATTTGTTTTCGTCAGGGACATTGAGAAATACATTTTCTTCCATTCTAGTGTTTTTTTCGGGAGTCAGCTCAATTTGAAGGTCGTGTTTCAAGATCAAGTTAGATCAAGTACGTAGAATGTCTGTAAAAAGTACGCATGAAAGGGAGTAATCATTAATTGTGTTTTTCTGTGCTTACCGATAGAGATGAAAATACATAAATATAACAACTAAAATATTCTAAATAAACTATAAACCATTTTTCAGAATTAAAGAATGTCCCCTTTCTTTAATTTCGAAAGAATTAAATTAATATCTTCGAGTGTCTGTATGGGTGTGTTTCTTGCCTTTGCGTTATTTTGATGTTTTGTACTACGACAGAGTTTAAGTAAACATACGTTTTTTGGGGGAAGGATGCCGAAACCATTTCTCTCTAAATTATTGTTGTAACTGAACTAGGTTTTAACCCTATTTTAATAATTAAAAAAAAAATCGGGAAGAAATGACGGTAAATGTTACATTTAAACCATCAAATAGGTGATGTTATCGTGTGTCGGTGTGTGTGTTTTTAGCGCCTATACGTAACTTTAATAATGTGTTGTTAGTACTTCTACACAATACGAACAAGACTATTTTTAACCTTATCTTTACCTAATCCTATCTAACTATAACCTAACCCTAAGTTAACTCTAAACACACCCTAACATTACCCTAACCTAATTTTTGGGTTTAGTTCGGCAAAAGTCAGTTCAGTTTAGTTCGTATTGTGTAGAAACACCCTTTTGTTTTATTACAACAAGGTTTACGTAAATAAATACTTTGTTCAAGGGAAATGCAGTAACTAAAAAAATAGAAAGATAGAAAAATATAAAGCTTGTTAACAAAAAACGTCAAAATATGGGTTTCTTAAAATACGTTTTTAACGATAAAATGTTATTTCAAACGGAAGCGTGACAAACCAATGAACGGATGAAATTGTATTTCAAACGGAAGCGTGGATAAAGACACTAACAGCAATGTGAAGTCGCATCTACAAAATAAAATTAATGATAAAAAACAACAGAATCCATTAATTTTGTTCTCTGTCACATGACGTCACGTCGGGATCGATATATTTTGGGCGCGAAAAGTCGGCTTGAGGCATGGCGTAAAGGTCGTCACTGAGATCTTGTAGTGATAAGTGAAGAGAAGAGAGTGGTCTATCAGGCCAGAGTAGGGCTGAATTCGGAACACTGCTGATGACGTGGGGTGTGTGAAAAACAAAGCCGGAATTGGAGGGTGCAGATAGAATACAAAAATAATATATAAAATCCGAAATTAAGCAAACAAATATGTAAAGTCGGGACAACACAAAATGCGAAAAGGATAAAACATTAGATGCACTGGAACAAATTCCTAGTTTCAAAGTAACTCGAAATAGCAATAATAATAAGACGAGCAGGGATACTAGGAAAGTCATTGAGTGTGGAAACCAAGCTACATAATAAAATAATACCGATGAACCTAAGTACGTTTAAATGGAAATAGAGCAAAAATATTTTTTAAAAACATTTTATATATCTAAATGGCTGGAAACTACGATAAATTCTATAACCTACCCCCCCCCAGTCTCAATTAGTACCATACAAAATGGTCGTGAATTGTCAAATTAGATTGAAATGCCGAGGAAAGAAAATTACCAACCGGAACTGCGCTAGAGTGGCGTGAAGAGTACTGACACCTTTGGGAGGCTTATTGACACTAACATTTCAGAAAACGCATGCGATAGTTTTCACCGAGAAATCATTTTTTGGAAATCTAAAGAGACTTGTTATTAATCAGACTCCAAGGAAAACCACCTGTTATTACCAGGGAGAAATCAAATATGACGACACGTGTGAAAACCTCTAGTGTGTATAAAATAGTATATAAAATAATAATAATAATAATAATAACAATAATAATAATAATAATAATAATAATAATAATGATGATGATGATGATGATAATAATAATAAAGAATGTTAGTTATCAAATTCAGAAAAGAAACTATACTACATATGCTGAAGAATGGAACTCTCAAAATGACGAAGTAATAGGCCTATTCACTGAAGGTCGTAAAGAACATTTACAATGGACGCCATAACTATGGATATCTGGGAATTCTGGAAGCGTGAACTGTAATATAAAATAGCGTGGGAAGACATAATGATAAAACCCAATAAAATACACCAATACCTGGGCAATACCACGGGGTAGAATTACTCAGGACTCTTGATACACTGGGCAAAAGAATACCTCATTAATCTAGATTAAACAAGGAAACGGATGTTCACACAGAAGGCAATACATCCAAATGACTTTGTAGAAAAAAAATGAGCATTGAAGATTGCGTAGACGAAAATAATGCAGATTGGTTGATTACAACCGTAAACAATCATTAATGTGAATAGTTCAGAGAAGAGTGTAATGAATAAAGACACATCAACAAGTAAAGAAAGAGAAACATAAACATGGTTTAGAAAATTGCATATCAAAAGAGAAATGAAATCGCTAACAACGCGACCAGTACAAACTACATGACAAAACGGTAAGGCAAAACCCACCAATAGAAGCAATACTGTAAACGGTAAATTACATAATCAGTGAATGCTGGAGACTAGCCCCGAAGCATACAAGACAACTATATGAAGCGTGAAAAGCGCAGTCCACTGAGAACTATGCAAACGTCTTTACTTTGAATATGCAGACAAATGGTACAGACAACAACCAGAGAGAGGATTTTAAAATAAATACGAGGTTAGTACATAAATATTACAAACAAGAATCAAATAGGTTTTTTTAAAATAAGTTATAACGCGTTAAGTACAAAAGTTTAAATTCACAAATCAAGGTTGCACAACTATGGAAATTCTATGAAATTAAACAATCTACGGAGATTACAAATGAATAAATAGAAACATTGATAGCAATATAAAAAAAAATGAAATGAAAAAAAAATGTTTAAGTATATGTTTAGAAGACACGTAGTAATATAAGCTGGAATAAATCAATCGGCAGACAAATAAACTAAGGTGGGACAACCGGAAGTGAACATAGAGAAAAAAACAAGAGATTTTTTTTTTCATGAATTCAGGCTCCTGGACTCTCCTCCAGCGCTTACAGTAGCCATGGCTACTACTTTTCCTTCATCACTCCATCATGTCAACCCAAAATTTCGATGTACTTGCATGACACTTTTCTTCAAATTATCATCCTGAGGAAGTCTTACAATAAAGACGAAACTTTGATGAATACATAAAAATATATCTCTTGTTTTTTTTTTCCTTTTTCATTTCCCATATATATATATGGATATTGAGCTATATACTCTTCACAATAGGTTTCACTTTTCCTAAAAGTTCGCTTTTAGTACACCACTTTATATATATATATATATATATATATATATATATATATATATATATATATATTTATATATATATATATATATATATATACACACACATATATATATATATATATATATATATATATATATATATATAGATATATATATATATATAGAGAGAGAGAGAAAGAGATAGATAGATAGATAGATAGATAGATAGATAGATAGATAGATAGATAGAGATGGGATAGAGATAAAGAGTGCATAGATTGATATGAAAGCAGAAAAAAATATATATTTATTTATATATATATAGAGAGAGAGAGAGGGGAGAGAGGGGAAGAGTGAGAGGGAGAGAGAGAGGGGGGAAGAGGGAGAAAGAAAGTACATAGATAGATATGAAAGCAGGTTAACTATTAGCGCCAAACAATCTGATTATTTTAAGGCATTTTAATCTTTTTTCAAACCCTTAGAGATTTTGCTCCGTAAGTTTGGCAAAGGAACAATGGCCGCTAATATACGATCCTCCATTTTGACCGGAAAAAAGTTCATGTAATTTTCTGTGCAATTTGTATAATTCGATAATCGATGCCATTTACAGGAGAATCTAATCTAATTTGCTGCTAATTTCCAGCTTCTGGCAGCTAAAAATAATCTAAACCTACATAGATTTCGTTTTTTTATGTTTAAGTCATTAGAACAAAAAAGATAGAAAACATTTTTTAAAAGAAATGACACCAACTTACTGCTTCTTTTTTATTGTTTATTCTTAATACGTCCTGGCAACGGTTTTGTCTGTCATTTGATCAGTTTATTGTTGAATCTCCCGGTCTGTCAAGCTTCAGTTTTTAAATGACATTAAAAGTGCACAAGGTAAGGAATATAGACCCATGTGTATACTGGTTTCTATCTAGAAGTTGTATGTTACGAGTTTTATAATGTGCTGCAATTTCAGATTTTTGATTTTCTTCTTAATTTCAGTCATTTATTTATTTACCTAATCGTTTTACTTTCTTTTCCACCCGGTTGCTACTACTACCCCTCATAGCCTTATTGTCTTATTCGCTTTTAATCTCACCATTTAAAACATTCAAAGACCAAAACATTAACCAACTAAGAAAGGTTTGTAGAGTTTTAATATTATACTTGACGATTAATTACCGTTGGTTGAACGTTGTTATCTTGTGCATTAGTGGATATATTTAGTGCACTTATAAAGTTCACAAACAATAAGTATTTTAATTAATTCTAGTATTATGTTTCGCAATTTTTTACATGAGGATTGATTATTTACATTACTTGGATTACCCGGACTACTTCGATGTTATTCTGACAACGTTTCCGCCGATGTAACCTCCGATATTCTTCAGGCACATCTTATCGAACTATAGAATGTTAATATCGAACACTGGAATTTGTAGTGAATATCGAACAGCTTTACTTAAGTCATGGAGGAAGCTTAGTGTGGTGTCGTCATCCATGAGCGGCTAGGAGTCTTACGTAATTCGTAGAAGTATTCTTAAGCATCGCCCGCATGTAAGATTGAATCTTTAAAGAACCTGTGGCGTGACGGATATAAATGATAAGTCATAATCAGATCTAAGTGACAATCTTCTGGGCTTGAGGGGTTCACTCTTCAGTGCGGGTAATATTTAAGAATACCATTACGAAATTCTTAAGACTGTTACCGGATAATGACTGATGGAACGATAGCAAGCTACAGTCGTAGATTAAATAAAAGATTATGTTCGACATTCCGTTCAGATTCCCGAGTTCGACATAAAACTTTCTGAGTTCAACTAGACGCACATGAAGATGCTCGGAAGTTTGGCTGACATGTTGTGAGAATTACATGCACGATGAGGATCGTAATCCGAATAATACAAATGCATTTTTGTTAGTTTATAAAACAAGTATTAGTTATGTGTGTTTGTGCGTTTTATAACTATATTCTCAAATCCTCAAATATTTCAAATAGATAGAACATGCACTAAATAACATGAAATGTATTTTAACAGACACCAAATTACCGTCTACATATGAACGCGAATAAATAAAATCAAAATGGAGATTAACTAAACACACCATGAATCAGATATGAACTCTAAAGCGGATGTTGTTAATATGTATAAGTTTTTACCAATCAAGATTCTCTTTTCATCCTAGAACGTTTAATATGCAAACAATTAATGAAGCAAGCAAGCAAGCAAAGTTACCGATATTTTAGAATTATACTTGACGATTTATGGTCAGTTTGGTCAACGTTAGTAGAATGTACATTAGTGGATATATTTAGGTCCTTTAGCCAATTCTTGAAGTAATAGATATTTTATTTATTTTTTTTAACATAGTTCACCCCAAACAAGGCAGGCCGCCACTCTAGCCGTAAGGGGCTACTGAGAAAAAAGAAAAGGGGAGAAGGTTTTCAACCTAAATTCGGATCTGCGCAGCGAGATGTTTGTTAAAATTAGTTTTAAATGTCTACATGTCAGTACTGTCGGGGAAACAGGGGGCATGGAGGGAGTTCCAGAGGCCAGCAGCACGAGGAAAAAAGCTATTTGAGTAGAAGGCTCTCCGGCATCTGGGGACCTCCACAGTGAATGAATGAGATTTAGTTGATTGTCGAGTTAGTCTAGTGAATTTACGTCGAGGGGGCACCAGAGTAGCCAATTCATCGGAGCATAATCTATTGAAGTATTTGTAAAACAAACATAAGGATGCTACATTGCGGTGATATAACTAAACAGTTAAAGAATTTAGGTTCGTTAGTAATTTGAATAGAATTTGAATGAAAAAAATCTTTATATACATAAACGGTTCGCAGCGTTTATTTTGCAATTGCTTTTTATAGATGCGTGCTCATGTAACGGCATCAGCCTGGTGGTCGGAGTAGCAGAATAGTAGATAGGCATTATAATCTAGATGGTAATGCAACCTATGTCATGGACGGTGTATGGATAGAGGTCGCATTTTGAATGCAACAGTTGTTGCTTTGACTATTTTAATAAAAATATAAACATTTATATCGTGTTGTTTAAGTTGTTCAATTTGAGAAATGTGTGAAGGAAATATTTTATTTTAGAATTACGGTCACCGATCCGGAAAGAGTCGGCTAAAACAACAGAGCCAGACTTGATATCGAGGTAAGCGGACGTTCCGTCTTATGCTCCCTCCAACTAGGGATAGGGTGCTAACTGTATATATATATATATATATATATATATATATATATGTGTAAAGCTAAGTGTATCAATGTCGGCATTATTTCACAGTACATTTAAAGCTATGAAAAACTATTCCTGCTACCACGCTTGATTTTTGTCAAAAAATGAATGCGTTTCCAAACGGCTTTCGCATTTCGGGATCAGTAAAAGTAGTTAATAACTTCACACTTACATCACTAAAGGGGCGTTTTTTCTTTAACTCAATGTTTCAAATTGGATTTATGTCGCTAAAAGCGTCTTTTTATAGAAATCGCTCAAAACAAAGAATGAAAGCACTTGATGATAGGAGCTAACAAGAACGAAATATGATCACCGCAAAAACAGGAGATGCCTATCGATTTTAGTATTGAAAATAGCAAAGTCATAGGTAGGAGGAAAACAGTGATCAGAAAGATTGTAGTACTTGAAAAGAAGCTACTGGAATAGTAGGCTGTATTACAATGACACATCAAGACAGCGAATTCATGGAAACTAGTAGAAGTAAAACGAGCTAGAACAGAAGAAACGGGGAATAACTCACATAATTCTGTAGAAAACATGCCATAATAGTATATATGGAAAAAAATTAGACTAGGAACATTCCATAATAGTATATATAGAAAAATATTCAGACTAGGAACATGCCATAATAGTATATATAGAAAACATTTAAACTAGAAACATGCCATAATAGTATATATAGAAAACATTCAGACTAGGAACATGCCATAACAGTATATATAGAAAACATTTAGACTATGAACAGACCATAATAGTATATATAGAAAAGATTAAGACCAGGAACATGCCATAATAGTATATATAGAAAACATTTAGACTAGGAACATTACGTTTAAGAAAGGGAGAGCGCAGAGAAGAAGAAAGTGTGGAGCCAATAAAATTATCATTATCAATGACCTTCAAATAGAACAGAGATTCACCAGCCCAAATATGAAAACTGTCATACGTGGGCTGATAGTAGATGTGTAGAGATGGAGAATTGCCTCATGTATGAGAACGTGTTTAAAGCGATAGAGAGAACCGACTTTACGAGACGCAGAAAGGGCAATGAATTTAATATATGGATTCAAAGAAAGATTTGATGAGAAAGGAAGACCAAGAAGTTTCAGAGTCGATTTCTCTTCAAGAGCAGAGCCATCCATTAGAATCTCTAGAAGAAAAGAGGCACGCCTACGAACAGAGCTGAGTTTAAACAGAATGAAACGACACAAGCAATTCCGTACCCCAATTTACAACTGAACCCAGATCAACTTCTTGATCAGCAACATATTTCAACTTATCTCACGGATTATGGTCGAGAAGCAACACCAGGATAGAGAGTGGCATCATCAGCATAGATTGATATTCCTGGGAATATTATACAGAAGAGTAACAAAGTGATATCAGCCTAATCATTAGTAGCTATTAAGGCATAGTCAAAGAGAGTGCTCAATGGAAAATCAGGAAGAACAGCACCAACATTATCAAGAGAGGAATAGTCAGCCAAAAAGCGGGCAAAGATATCAGCCTCATCGTTACCAGATTAAATAACCTTAAGACCATTAGAAAGGGGAGGAATAACAGACTTGCCACCGTTAACAACACTATTGTAGATTTTCCAAAAAAGCACGAGCGACAACTTTTTGAGACGAGATAGTAACGAATCCTTTAAGAATAGCTAGACTTAGCCTCAAAGAATTCTCTTTTACAGGCAACGCCAGTCATATTGTAGGATTGGCCTTAAGCCTCAGCATCACACTGACGATACTAATTAAAGTAATGGTTACGATAGACAATATCAGAAGCAGAAACAAATGAAAACCAGGGAAAATGAGGTTTGGTTTGCAATTACGATGAGGAATTAGGGTGTCAATTCCAACAAGAAACCAGTGAGAAACCTTCATAGCAGAAACATTGTGTAGCATACCAAGGATATTACCTTATGGAACATCACACAGGCAGTTGCGAATCTTATCACAATCACCCTTTCTGTAGTTAAACGTCTACCTATCGTAGAGACGATCAACAGAATACTTCACAAAAAACAACAACCTCAACATCAACAACAACATGATCAGAAGAAATAGAAAAGGTGTAAGGAACAGAAGATAAGATCAGGTAAGGATGATAGATGATGGTCATTATAAGGAAAGTGTGTAGGGAAGGTGACAATTTGTTTACAAGTCATGAAACAGAGAAAAGTTCAGACATATTTAACCATATATATCTGTGCGATTAGATTGAGGGAGCCAGTGAGAATGTTTAGCATTAAAGTAGCCAAAACTAAGATGGAGCTTGACGGATGAAGATGAAATGAAGTGTCGATACTGCTGGATATATCATCAACAATAGAGCAACAATTGTACGAAGGAGAACGATACCAAAAGACGAAATAGGAAGTGGAGTGCAGCAAAGACAGATAAAATGACACCCATAAGAAGCCATACTTGGGACACGTGCGATGGATAGATCCTTACGAATAAAAGACCAAGCCCATACAAATGTGTGGAAGAGTATAAAGGCAAATGTAGATCGTTGCTATCAATAAAATCAACCAGAACAGCCTCACAACGAGCAAGGATGTGAGGATATTTGACTAAGAAAAAGGACTGACAATCAGGAAAGTTTTATCTGAGATCTCTGATGTTACTATATGAAATAGTAAGATCTATTTTGTGTGGATTTGTAGAAGACATTATAAAAAAGTGGGAGAAAATTAGAATAACCTCAAGATCACCCAGGGTTTTTTACCCCGCCTAATAAACTGGTATTGTCCGGGCCTTTGGGTCTGTATTTACGCCGGTCTATTGGCGGTGTCGGTCCTGTGCAGTTCTAGGAGGTGCACCCTCCCAGGCTTTGCCCCCCCTCTTTGGGGAGGAGTAAGTTTATTGCTTACTGTCTAAGGCGCCCCTACCGGGGAATGCCGACGGAGCTGCCCAGGCAATTTTTAAACAGACAGAATGCTCAAATTCTCGAGCGCTGGTTCTTTCCCACTTTCCCGACCTTGTGTCACATCTTACTTTTGGGTGGAAGATAAAAAGAACCTTCGAGATAAAGCAAGCCAAAAGATACCCTACAACCCGCATTCAACTCTCTGCACTCAAAACGGACTAGCTAAAAGATAAGCTCTCCTAGAGCCAAATAGGGAAGGAAGGGTTTACAAAGCTGGTTGATAAAAACAGTCTACCCTATGCGGCCAAACATCTCTATGAGACGCCCCGTCGGTCTGTCATTTGTTACGTTCAAGTTCGAAATAGAATTTTCGTCATTCTGTCACCTTCTGGTTAGAATGTAATTTTTCTTTGTCTATCATGCTTTGAAAGGTATTTTCATCACAAAGCATTCGGATCGAATTCACAAATCTTTTTATAAACGCATCCATAAAAAGATTCGTGAATTCTATACGAATGCTTAGTGATGAAAACACCTCTCAATAATAATAGTGTGTTTACGTATCTAAATATGTAACGCTCAAATTTGAAAGTAATTTATGTCGGTCATTTACGGTTAAGTTTTAAATACCATTCCTCTTCGATTATTTTTTTACTTTGAAATACTATTTTCCTTCGTCTGTAAGGCTCAATTTAAAAAAAGAAATAGCAATTATATTAGTAGTTGTGAAGTGGAAACGAAGAAAACTGAACACATAAGCGTGCGCCGTTCGAATCCAGTCGGCTCCATAGCACTACTTTAACTTATGTATGTTTGCAACGTTAATGTGGTCTATCATGTAAGTGTTGAATAAAAATACTTACGTTGTACATATATATCTGATGAATTGGGTTCTTAGGGCGGCGTTCACACATGCACAGGATATCAGGGTCATGGGGTCAGCTAGTATGTACTCAAATCGCACCTCAACCAGTGGGCATGCCGTTGCATGGCTCAAAAGAGGGATCGAAGTAAAAGGCATAAGATGGAAAGTTTTGATGTTAACACCATGAGTAAGGAATGTCTTAACATCGACGTTATATTAACGGGAAAACATCCTTAAAGATACATGGCCGGATCACACCCCCGCCGTTGGCCATGACGACAGCCCAATGAAAAGTTATTTGTGTTATTGTGTCCAACTTTAATTACAGCGAGAATTAATCTCTAGTGACGATCGTAGGATGATAGCCTCAGTCACGGTGTATTACTGTAGTTAGAAGTGGAAGACAGGATGTATGTTTTGAATGCCCATGTATTTTATTTGGTTGTGATATGTGAGTCATAAGACATCCTCTGAGAAGGTAGATAATGTTACCTAAGTACCTGATCCAAAAAATAACTGAGAAAACCAATGCCAACAACATAATCGGGCAAGTCCAAATTACGTTTTGTATTAGTCTATAACGCTTATGTTTAGAATAAAATGTTCGTTGGTCTGTCACGCTTAGATTTAGAATTAGCGTAACAGCGGTTTACGCGCACAGTGAAATGACGTGTTGTAAAAATGTCCAATATATTTTACGTGCAAGTCCATGGAATAAAGACATTCTTAATAACATTTTTTCTGGTTTTATGGTTGATTAAATACGTTCATGGGGATAAATTTAGTTTTCATGAACCCATTAAGAGAGATGATATTTAAGTTCTGGAATCAATTTATGGTAAGAAAATGGTTATAGCCACAAAGGTTGATAATTAAATAGTCACAACAACAACAGAACCAAAAACATGGTTGTGTATAGATAACCTATCAAATATTATCCTATCATTCTAAATGGCTGGATTTAAAAAAAGTATGTTAAAGCGCGAAACATAGTAAAACATACTTTTTAGTATGTCTATATCTGGATTTGACCCGTTGAGTCACCTATTGCGTTTGGGTTACCTTATTTGAATCAATAAAAAAAAGTTTATTGGTTCGCTTGTTTACTAGCTTCTCTTAAAGTTTGTGGGGAAAAATCCCTTAATCATATATACTCAAAAACGATAGTACATAGATAAGTGTATTTAATTCTGATCAAACGGATTACATAATTCACTTCTAAACTCATTAACTATCGTTAACAGTTTTTGAACACAGTTTATTGGCGTAATGTGGGCTATATTTAGTTTAATTTAGTTTTAGCAAAGATGTTAAAAAAGGGGGTGAATACTCTGCATGATAATTCAGACCCCTCCGATATTTGTGTAATAGTAACAATATGTATTAGCATAGATTAATACATACTCCAGTATGTTAGGTTCTCTGGAGTATTTTAGGGGGGGGGGTTTAGGTGGAGGAATATGGGCACAACGTTCTATTTTAAAATTCAATATACAAGATTTGCATTGAAATTGATCAATTAGTCATTTGAAGTAAGAATCTCTGAATTTCAATTCCTTCTTAATACCCTAAATCTTAAACATTTTCTAGAATCAAAATTATGTAATTTATTTTGATAGAAATTGAACCAAAGATTCTAGACATAAGTGTTAATAACATTTTATCTTGATTTTAATCTTCGTAATGGGCCATTTTGGGGAATTACTTTCACCTGTCATGCCACATGTATTCTTCTAGCATATATATATATATATATATATATATATATATATATATATATATATTTATATATATATATATATATATACAGGGTGATTCATAAGTCACTTCACTTAGTAATTTAAAATGATTACCATATGAAGCACAAACATACTATGAACTTTTGATAATTGTTATCTTACTCTCTAATTACTGCTATTTGTTATTTGAAATTTGTTCGTTTATATATTTGTTTCTATATATATTTATTTCATAATCAATCAAATATGCTACAAATAGTCGTAAATTCCTTGCAAAAAAGAATGGAACTATGCATGCAGAAACGAAGGTGGAAATTTTGGAAAATTTGCTGTAATTTTAAACTCGCATAAATGAATTTGTTGAATAAACTTTGTTTTGTATTACCGTGTTTTTTTACTTTAGAATTTCAAAACTGAATAGCTAAGTGACTTATGAATCACCCTGTATATACATATATATTTATTTTTTAAATAAATATATATATGTATATATATATATATATGTAAATAAATATTTATTTTAATTACTTACACACACCAGTGTGTTATGCATATGCTATCTTCAGTGTAGTAGTTGTCAATTACTGTCGTTTGGAGAATTCTGCAGCCTGCTATTACACCCCTAGACCACCATAAATAAACATGAGAAAGAAAATTATTTAAACTCTATAAATGTAAAATCAGTGGGCATATACAGTAAGTTAAGTTAGTGTTAAACACTGGAGAGGCTGGAACATCGGTATATATATATATATATATATATATATATATATATATATATATATATATATAGTGGTAAGTCAATGAAAATTAATGAGAACGGCAAATGGAAGCAAATCGATATCTTCAGTTGTTCAAAACAAGGAGCAGTTTAGTTAATAAAAAACATTTATTTTTCTTCTCTTTCATTCCTTAAACCAGGCTTTTCAAAGATTAAAATCTTATCATCAGAGGAAAAATTATGATTGATAAGTTGACAGGATAGGACTGTCAAAGTTCCAAATTTGAAAGAGTTTTTAAAAAATTTTTAAAGTTCAAACGGGTATGGGAATCACCAATAACGAAATCCAAAAAAGCGTGGGGCTCAGAAATATTGGTAAATCCAGAGGAATCTGTATGAAAATCCAACGACGACGATTCCACAGGTAAACAATATTCTTCCTGTTTTCAGTTAAGCGTATTCCAAGGCAAAACACAACGACAAAAACAAACGACAAAAGTTTGAACTTCAAAATTTTTTAAAAACTCTTTCAAATTTGGAACTTTGACAGTCCTATCCTGTCAACTTTTCAATCATAATTTTACTCTGATGATAAGATTTTAATTTTTGAAAAGCCTGGTTTAAGGAATGAACAAGAAGAAAAATAAATGTTTTTATTAACTAAACTGCTCCTTGTTGTGAACACTTGAAGATATCGATTTGCTTCCATTTGCAGTTCTAATCAAGTTTCATTGACTTACCATATTTTGCTCTATCCAGTATATTGAGCTTTCCTTATTTCACAATAAGTCCAACTCTCTAAAAGTTTACCTTTTAGTTATAATTTATATATATATATTTATATATATATATATATATATATATATATATATATATATATATATATCATGCTGTATTAATGTCCAAGACGAATAATCACAGTGTGCTCAATTAAGTATGTAAGCGCGTACTACTTGATTTAATATAAATATATATATTCCATGAAAAATGTCAGTATACTGAAATCATATGCCCTTAATAGAGTTAAGATGAAAATACATATACACTAAATGTACAAAAGCAAGAAAATTCCAAAATGTTTACACTTTTATTGTCATTAATTAAGGGTATGACTACATATAGACCAAACCATTTTATTATCACATCACTACAGTATAAATCTTTATGCATGAGTAGATGAAGTGGGTGAGGTGCGCTGAAGAAAAATTCCTACCAGTAAAATACATAGCCCTGTTTTGCTCGCATACCTTTAATGACAATAAAAGTGTAAACATTTGGGAATTTCCTTCTATTTTGTACATTTAGTGCATATGGATTTTCATCTAAACCCTATTAAGGGCATATGATTTAAGTATACTGGAATTTTTCATGGAATGTCACTACTTTTGTAAAGGCTATGCCTCAATACAATGCCTTCTCATAACTGATATAGCTGGTAGTTTGACTAATCAAGGTATATGGTAAACTGAAATTAAAATGCCATCAACTAGACACTAGAACCTCTATATTTGCCCAAAATCAGCTGAATTCATCAAATGGTCGATAAGATATAGAATAAAGTGTATGTATACTGATCATTTTTTAAGGTTTTTTGGAATTTTCTGGAAAACTAAGGTATATGGTAAACAGAAATTAAAATGCCATCAACCTCTATCTCTGCAAAAAATCAGCTGAATCCATCAAATAGTTGATGAGATACAGGGTGGCACATACGTACGTATGTACGTACGTACACACAGATAACATGATTTCATGATTGAACTTTCTGAATCTCTAGGTTGCCTTGACTAATGATGCTGAAATTCTACACACTTATAGAACCTATCAAATAAAAATAGTATGCAAAGTTTTAACTAATTTGTTATTTTTGTGTTTGAGTTATGATTGATCAAAGAAATGAGATTTCCAGCATATGCCATTCGTACGGTCTATTAAGGGATAGAGCGCTCTCGCTCCTCCCTTGATATATATATATATATATATATATATATATGCTGAATTTTTTACAAGAGGAATGATCAAAGTACTCAATGAATTATGTAAGAGCATACTACTTCATTTGAACTAATACTATACATTAATTCAAATAGCCATCGATACCTGCGGTTGCACTGAAACACTAGACACTCAGTCGGTCGGGCTAAGGAACACTGAGTGCAGCTGTTCTTCAGCCGATGAGCTGAACAATGATTATTCAACACATCCGGTAACTCTATACTGACCTAGAGCTAAAAAAGGCCGCTAAGGTAAGATTTTAAACTCGGAATAATTATGGTGAGCGAACAACGGAATATGAAATGCGACTATGTCAACGTGAACCCGTGATTTAAGTAATTATAATGACAATTGAATTATACGTACATATATATATATATATATATATATATATATATATATATATATATATATATATATATATATATATATATATATATATATATATATATATATATATTAATCGACATACCGGCTGTTTCGCTATATCACATCTCTTCAGTACGGCAAAACAAACCGGGATTAAAATTCAACCGTCGAGCTGACAGTCGGCGCCTCTACCCCTTCGCTATTATACGACACTGACTGAATGTAAGTGATATCTCAATATAAACAGTGTCAAGTGCCAGGAGATCGAATTAGTTTTACTCAATTGATTAGTCCTTAAAGCTAAGGCCAGTTAGCGATATCCTTACAAATGAGCTCTACCCATGACAAAAGGGAGCTTTATATAATCATCAACATACAGACTGTTTCGCTGTAAAAATATAGTACATATAATATATTAGTTTTGATTAATGTTAATCCATTGAAAATCCAGTGTTTACGAAAATTGCTCAATAACAAGTACAGCTGTATTTAGTATGAATTTCTATTTATACAAACATCATTGGTTACGTATGTGCATGCATGTCTCAGTTGCCCTTTGCAATAGAGAGTCAACTTCTTCAGACAGAAATAAAAAATCCCAAATGAGAAGATGCAAACTTCCTGTTTTAGTATATTTCTCTGGATAGGAATGGGCTCATGATTCAACGGTCAAGCTTCATATCAAATTACATTTTTACCTATTCGACCCTTCTATTCGCTGCTATTATTTGGTTTATCTAGCGTGTACGATCCTATTAATATTTTTTAATTTATTACCACTTTAGATCTTTCTTACTATCAAACGATCCGGGGAGTTCAGTTATTTCGAGCTGACCTATATAAAGTCCTATTTATACACATAAATGTCCATGCCCATATATCTCTTTACACACACACACACACACACACACACACACACAATCATATATAAATATATATATTGTTGAATATAAGAATATAATTACTTATTACATAATTCGCGCTAAAATCTTCTATTAAATTAACATATGGTCTGTCCCTGATTAACCTCATTCCCTTGAAGATGGACCCGGATGGGTCTGAAAGTACTTGGGAAACAAATCGAAACTATTGCAAATTCATCAGCCAATTCCCTTCCAAAACTAAGATCCTGATTCGGACTATTGAAAGGGATTATCAAAGAATATCTAGACAGGAGTTGTCTCTTATATTCAACAATACTTGCCTGCAAGAGAAGATGCTGCCTAGATATACGCATATATATATATATATATATATATATATATATATATTTAAATTCCCGAAACATTTTTTCATGGTAAACAACTGATAATCACTTAAATAATGTTAGAAGCAAACTAATATAATAACTGTAAAAATAAATTGACTTACATGAGTGATTTGTCACTGAACGACTTGGGACGTAAAGTTTTTTTTATATATAATTTTAATGGTTGAGAAACTTCCGAGACTATATATATATATATATATATATATATATATATATATATATATATATATATATATATATATATATATATATATATATTAGCAGTATTCTCTCGGCGTTATTTATGTTGAGATATATTGCTGCTCGATAATTTTTTTAGAGAAAATAATTGAAAATATCATCATATTTGAAATATGTCGTAAAGTAATATAAAACTTACGATGTGTTTTCTGAAAACATTCTTGCTCTTGTTGAGTCATATTACTGCTCAGAAATCACATTTGAAATATAAGTGATGTAATAAAACACTGTCAGTAGTTTTATCTTAGGAAAATAAACTACTTCATTTCTTTAAAGTTTTAAAATGATAAAAAAAATGTTTTATGTATGTTTTGCATCCAAAATTCTGTTTTCCAAATACGTCATTTCATACGCTTCTTTAATTTGTATTTCTTAAATTAGATTGCGATTTAAGGTCAAGCAGCAAAGTAAAATATATTCATAAAGATTTAATTTAATATCGATTCTTTTTTATGAGAAAGTATTTTTTATATATTTACTTACTAAGTTTGAAACTGGAATCTATCGTATTTCTGTAGTTGTTCTAATATTCACGTTAGAAAACGAAACACTTTGTTATCTTAAAAAGAATCGATATTAAATAAAATATTTATAACATTTTTTCTACTTTGTTCCTACACTTTCAATTGCAATGCAATTTTAAAACTATAACTTTAGTAATCATATAGATTTGAATGTCTTTTGAAAATTAGATCTTTGACGTGAAATGTTTATATCTTTTTTGGAAATATTTTTTGCTTAATGCTATTTTTCTTTTCTGAAACGAATAAAATCTATTTTAAAATATGAATTATGTTTTTTCTACGTTTTAATAAATTTCAATTATTTTATGGACCTAACCGATGAATTCCCATAGTGACACTAGGTATTATCGAAAGAAAAATGTAAATGGTGCTTTTTGATTACTTTAAGAATGTAATCTTTATAGAAACTTATTTGAATATTGCTAACTGTTAACATATCGATATATATTAAAAACAAACAACAATCATTGACTTTTTTAATATAAGTTCGTTCATCTTGAATTTACTTTGTTGATTTATTATTTTGATTTATTTTGATAATTTAATTGATGTAAACTAACTAAGAATAAATTATTATTCTGCTTTTTCTCTTGACCAATGTTTGTCTTTGTTTTACTTATTTATTTACGCCATCGTCTTACTCTCCATCTCGTACACAGTTGCTACTACTATTATTACATGCTTAAACTTCATGTGACTAATTCTTTTCGTATTTGAACTTCATCAGCAAACTGGTATTCTTCGATTTTTGTGTCTTCTAAAGAAGACAAAATATGATCCTCTTACTCTCCCTCTCTTACGCTGCGTATACTACTACTACTAATCTCTCTATTCCAATACACCCATTATTTTTCGTTTTATATAATCTTCATCATTAAATTTCCAGTTGTTGTTGTTGGGGATAAGGAGGATGGGAAGCGGGAGGGGGTCGACGTAAGGGAAGAGCGAATCCAAGCTGAAAAGATCCCACGAAGAGGTTTATTGTCTGCATGAAGTCCTTCTCGTTGGTTGTAGCTATTTGTGATATCTGTATGTTCGCATGTTTTAACTCCGATATCTAAGGTTACATACAAAATCTTTGAAGATTCGTTCCAGAACAGACCAAGGAATGGCGGCTACACATACGTACATCTAACGTTATCTACACTCCATGGATTTGCGGTTGTGCGCCTGACACGTCTTTGTTTCCAACATACGCAGGGCAAAGACTAACAGAGGACGATAGATCCTGGTGTCGACTCAGATATTCACCAGAGCTCTTTTATCTGGGTAGTTCTGACCTACCACGTTATTACTACCTCTACAACAGGGTTGGGTTTAAGGAGGTGATGCTTGTCTATATTCTCACTTTTCTTGTTTCATTCATACCATCCCCCGTCATCTGAAACATCCAATATGCAATAAACTAACCAACCAAACAGATTATCAAAGATTTAGTATCACAATGCATTAAGCTACGATCGTAATGTGGAACGAGAGGTTTAATTGTCGCACGCTGCATCTTTCGCTCTTTCACGTCAAAACGTTTACTGCAAATTGTCCGTCTTACACCGTGTTTCATTAGATTAATTCTGTTGAGTATACCTACAGGTCACGCAACCTCGACGTGTTTATTTCCGGTGATCCCAAACAAGAAAATTAAGATAATAAGCCAATATGTTTCCAGGGTTGTTATAACGAATGACTCTAATCGCCGAAAGCACTTTATTTCAAACTCATCGCCGCCCCCTTTACATGTTAAGCAACACTTTGCCACGGGCCTTTATGGAGATGTTCCCTTACCACCAATGTTAAACCAATATAGAAAAAAAGTCTCAATCATTGGAATCCCGAGAGGAATTCTTTTCTTTGCAATTATAATTACTTCTCCTTTCTGTTTTCCGCCTGCTTATTGATTATAATTTAAAGTCCCCGGGGTTAGATAATATTGGCTGGTTCATGTTTTTTCAAACATTATTCCTTTGTTTATTTAATTTGATGCTGTTCAGATCTACCATAATTATTTTAGATGCTTACTGGCATCTATACGAGTAGTTGGTTCTTCTGTCGGTGTGTCACAATTAAACTTCTTGTCGATTCGTATTTTATCTCTACAAGAGATTTTCTATCAGCAAGACATGCGTATATGTCACGCTGAAATGTATTAATCAATTAAATATAAAATAATCCATCTATCTATATACAATTAAACCATTCTGTTGTTTTTAAATTTTCCTGTTCGTATAACAGTAGACACACGTTATTGGTTGACGACAAAGGGATAGGCAGAGTACACCTTACTAAGGCAGTATTTTTTACAATGCCAATTCCCGAGTTCGGAGTTTACGTATGTCTAAAAGATTGTTTAATACCGGAAAGGTGTTCTTTTAAGAAATTTAAAGAAATAAACATAACATAATAACATAAAAATGCATTGCATATTATGTAAAACCAAGTAACCCTGTTTTTGATGATCTGTAAAAATGTAGACATAGAGAGCATTCAACATTTGTTCAAGGCACATTATTTTTACTTAAAAACATGACTTCTAAATTTATCTTTGTCAAAACAATACCTAATACCTCGTAGTTACTTACTCTCAAGCAAATACTAAGTAGCATTTTTTTCCAAGAAATTTCCGATATATTTGCTTCGTACTAGCTATTAAGCGGTTGAAGCTTGAGAAAAATTCAAATTCAAATTCAAATTCCAACACCAAAAAGGAGCAGGTGTAAACTAGTCTCGGATCTTGTCGCTGTGGGTCGGTCTTTTTTTCACGGCTAAATGTAATTTGTCGCATGTAAATATTTTCAAGAAGTCTTGATTAATAACTATCTGTCCAGACCCGACACTGCCCGGGAATCTGTACTTTTACTTTTTTTATCTTTCGGATTTCGAAAAGTATAATGTTTGAGAAAAAAGTTGAAAATAAATGTGTACATTCGTGTCGATAGGCGAAGGCTGATTTCTGTTTCACTTGACACTCACCTCGACACGTTACCCGAATTACAAATGTTTTGAAGATCAGTTCATATTTTCTGTCCTCAGTCAGTGAAGAAGAAATCCTTCTCAACTGAGGCAATTTTCATTTTTGTCCTTGACTGGAGAAACCACTTTTGTGGAGCTTGATTTTTCCAACATTACAAACTGTCTTTATGCATAAATCTACCGATTGTTGGCAGGAAAGTAAATAGAGAGTGTATGTTAGTAGCGAAAGTAAAAAGGGATTGTATGTTAGTAGTGAAAGTAAAAAGGGATTGTATGTAAGTAGTGCAAGTAAAAAGGGGAGTGTATGTTAGTAGTGAAAGTAAATAGGGGTTGTATGTTAGTAGTAAGAGTAAATAGGGGCTGTATGTTAGTAGTGAAAGTAAAATGGACTGTATATTAGTAGTGCAAGTAAAAAGGGAGTGTATGTTAGTAGTGCAAGTAAAAAAGGGATGGTATGTTAGTGACGATTATAGAAGTAAACAGGAAGATAAAAATCATGAATGTTCACCAGTTTTTCAACACACACAGATTTGATATGACATGTTTTATTTATGTACAAACGAATTCTGGTCAAATAATCAAATAATAATGTGTAAGTTACATAGAGGCGAGAAACACACATATACACAAACACATATGAGCAATGCAGATTTAGATGAACATTAAAAAGAAAATAATCAGGTTTGGGTGGTTGTCTCACTTGCTATTTGCTTTCTCGATTCCTCCCACCACTTAAAAAGTTTTCATAGAGGAGCTAGCAAATTACATGTGTTTTACTTGCGAACTTTTTCGTGACAGGTAATATATGTATATATATATATATATATATATATATATATATATATATATATAAAGCTATGAAAATATGTTTATGGCAGTTAAGATACACAGACGCTCCCGCGTTTCATCCCCGGGGGAATCTTTAGGCTAAAATGCTTGAAGATCCCCCCGGGGATAAAACGCGGGGGCCTCTGTGTAGCTTAATTGCCATAAATATATTTTAATAGCTTACTAACTAGCTCTACTTACGTATCGAATACTGAAAATTGATACATAAAAAATTATATCTCCTTGTAAAGTTTTGTGAGGATACATGAAATACTAAACTATATATATATATATATATATATATATATATATATTCAGAGGCCGAATAGACTTCGGCATAGGATGCCAACTATAAGTACCCTCTTTTTGGATTTGAAACCGACGGTACCGATGTTGTCTTAATCTGTAATTAGATATATAAATAAATATTACGATCTTTTTGTGATGTTTTTAATTAATTAAGCATTCTGCTGGGGTTCACTCTCAGTAACCTTATATATATATATATATATATATATATATATATATATATATATATATATGCATATATGTATATATATAAGTATATATATACATATATATATATGTATGTATATATGTATATATGTATGTATATATGTATATATATGCATATATATATATATATATATATATATATATATATATATATATATATATATATATATATACACTGGTCTCGATTATATAGTGAAGGATATTGGTAAATATTATAAATAAACTTAAACTTAAATTAAATTAATCTTAATTGCGTGGAAATAAACTCAGAATTAACCCAATTTTATTTGCTAAATATTAAGCTGTACGGGAAGTACTGTCCGATATTGTACTCAATTTCAAAAGGTTGATTGCAATTACTATTTTCGAAGTGTTTTCTATAAAATGTTGCATCAATTTCTTTACTAATGGCTCACCACTTATCAAGTCCCGGGGGTCACTGAAGGATAGTGTTTAAATAGATTATCCGTCGAACAAGGATCGCCACCAAAAGAGGATTGGAAACGATAGATGGAATTGGAAGAGGATTACTTTAGAGGAATTGATTATCCAAGATGGCGGCTCAACAGGCATTGGTTAAAATTTGACCCGAAGACGGCCATGTTGTAATAGGTTGGAAAGCAGACTCGTGGTATATTGTTCCACAGATAAGATGTTCTTGTAAAATAAATTTTTTTCGTGCAAGTTCCGTTTGTTTTTGTTTTTTGTGAAGATAGAGAGAGAGAAAGAAAGTAAAATTATTTTCTGTTGGTCTAGCTTGGTGAGTTCTTACTGTGAATGTTCTATCGGAGATCCAGCGATTTGAGCTCAGTCGAGAACCTACTCTGAACATAACGATACAGTAAAGATAGGCTAGCAACATCTCTTTTTAATAGAAAATCGTTTTACACAAGGTATGAAGCCACTTGATGTAAAGAGCTAAAATAATAATTCGTCAATGGTTAAAAGCTAGCCAACAAGCAGTGTTAGATGAATAAGTTCCAACATAGAAACCTCGCTCATAAAATGTGAGGAGTAAAAGACAAAATAAGTGACGGAAGAGTTACGAAAGTAAACCGAATGCCCACTTTCTACTCTTCTTCTGTGTGAAGAAGAAGAGAAGAGATCATCCGCCGGCAGATTGGGAAGTCAATTCTATACTCTGTCAAGACAAGAAAGAGTGCCCTGAGCGCTACCTTCTCAGATATGACAGTAGTACTCGATTTTATGACGTATTTGGCTCTTATACATGGAGAGGATTGCGTCAAGAGTCAAGTACTTTCTGGAGCGGTAGAATGATCCTATAGCTTTTCTAGCAATCTTAGCAACACAATTGATGTAAGTCTTCCATTTCATGTCTGATAGAAAAATTCATCTCTAAAAGCTTATCAAAGCAGGGGGGGGGGGCTTATTAAAATTGAGAGCCATTCATTTCAAATGGGGAGAATTGAGTATCGGAGCGTTGATGGTGAAAAACGAGAAGCTTGGTTTTAGAGGCGTTAAAAGTAACAAGCCACTATGTCCTCATTGCACCACATGCTCCAAGCCAGAATATATATATATATATATATATATATATATATATATATATATATATATATATATATATATATATATATAGTAATCCAGGTAGGGTAAAAATCTACAGGGTAGAAATCCAAAGGGAATCAAACCGGGTTTACTGGAATTCAGCAACCAGGTTGAATCAAAAAATAATTTTCTGCCTGATGAGACCTCAGCTCTTGAGAGCTGTAGATCGATAACATCGACATGCCAGTGTAGCAGACCTTGTACATGTTTGAATAAAAGCATTCACTATATATATATATATATATATATATATATATTTTAACATATATATATATATGTATATATATATATATATATATATATATATTTTAACATTATAATTATTTGAACATTATAATTATTCAAATCTAAGTGAGTTTTCTGAACATTTCTTATGTTTTGGTTTCATTATCGTTTTATTAATTTGCATACACATTGAATTTTTCACTGTCATTTACTGCATCGATTGCAAACGGTTTTCCTGCTTGGATAACTTTTTCGTTTTGGGAATACCATTCACCACTTGGATCACTTTTCAATCAACATCTTGGGTGGCTTTCCTGAATATGTTTTAAATTTTAAATTGTTTGACTTGAATGAACTGTATAGCGTTAACCAAAAAAAAGTATGTTTTGGGCTGATATATTTGATGTTTCATATATTTTTTTGTATTTTTATATATATTTTTATATATTTTAAAAGTTTAATTTTATTATCTGCAGCAATGTCATTGCGGTAATGGTCCTCTGAGGAGAATAATTTTCTTTGAAAACTCATGAGTTAAGGACTGTAAGGTACTTTGTTTGAACATTGAATTCTAATAAAATTTGATTCGCAACTTATTTTATTACTTCATTATATATTATGCTATATATATATATATATATATATATATATATATATATATATATATATATATATATATATATGAGAGAGAGAAAGAGTCAGAACTATTGATGGATATTATTCAAGACATTTGCATGATTTCTTTCAGAATACAATTTTGAAATATTTAAGGTCTTATTAAAGTGTAAAACAACATGCGTATACTTTACTTGCATAAGTTCAAATTCGGTCATATTTTGTTCAAACTACCATCAATACAGACAAAGCAACGGGCAAAACTGTACACAAGCAATTGTAGTGTACGAAGGTACTTTTAAAAATTCCATGGTGAAAATAGATGCTTTGAGGATTGCGACGGTAGAGGACGACCATGCGATCTTGACACGGAACAAACGTCAAATTTCAGAAAAATGAGCTCGCACACTTGCTATCAGTTTTTTCAGGATGTCTACTCATCTCAGAAACCTTGTGGGACTAGACTTGAGAATTTCTACATGTGTGTACGGTCGGGGGAACAGGGAGCATGGAGAGGAAAAAAACAAGCTATTAGAGTAGACACTTTTCTTGTATTCGAAGACCTCTACAGTGAATAGTGTAGGATGTTTATGGTAGTTCAGTTTGACGGGAGGTCTTTCCGTTGAAGGGGTAGAAGTGCAATAAGTTTGTAAGAGCACATTTCTTTGAAGTAGTTGTAAAACAATCAAAGACGATGGGACAGGAGATGGAGATTGGTAAACAGTGTGTAGCCTATTAAGTCAGAGACTGATTTTTGCACCCGGTCCAAGGGAGGAAAAAGTGATTATTGCACCAGCTGCCGAGATGTGGTACCCATACTCCATGCATGGGGGAATGGTGTCTTAAAAGAGACAGGATACTTGCAGCGTGATGGTGGCTGTATAAAGATCTACGAAACTCGTAGCTTTATATTTTTCACAAATAGAAATTTGTTTGTGAAATAGGTCATAACTTTCCGAACTCATACTGATATCATTGTCATTTGTTAATGAGGATCATGAAAAGCGAAGACAATTGTTCTTATTTATTCAGTTACTTTTCGGTATTCATACATTTCCTTTTATTTACATCCTTTTTGTCACCGCCATCTTGTTTTTTTAACATTTTTCTTCAAATATTTGTTTGTATTGCTTCTGCCTGAAGGCAACATAATAAAATAAAATATAAATAAACTCGTTCCAAATATTACAAAGCGAGCGTAAGCAACGAGCTGATTAGCATATCGGTAAAACAAAAGTCCTACCCATATTCAAAACAAAGCAAAAATATCGTAGCCTAAAGGTTTAAGATGGCGCTGGTTGTACACGAGTATTTCTTTCTCTGCGACGACATCGGGTCGCACGTAGAGCGGGCAAAAGGGGAGATAATCGTTTCCAATCTTGGACGGCCGTAGACATTTGCATATAACGCCTTTTCATAATTGGTAGCCGGCGGTGTTGAAATTTTAATGACAATCTTGTTTAAATTCTTGTTTGCTAGTTAATTTTCAGAATGCGACTTATCTGCCGATTTATGCATTTTTTTCTTTTCGTGAGCGATCGAAGATACTTCTGTGAAACGTTGAAATTGTACTTTATATATTCCAGTCAGTATTTTAATAAAAATGGACGTGAGATGAATTTCCATAAAGATTCGATGACAATAAATACAAACGGATGAGCGTCCATTCAATTTACACGTTTTGCAATGAGAATGGTTTGATTCAACATTTTTGAGATGAGGATTAGTAATTTGGATTATTAGGATTATTCTGACTACTGTTCTCATCTTGAATGTTATTCCCACAAGGTGTTGGCCAATGTAATCTTATACCTTCTTCAAGTGTATATTGTCGTACTCGGGAATACTTACGTTAAACTCGGGAATCTGAACAACATTTCGAACTGATATATTTATTTAATCTACCAGGTAGATTGTTCTCGTTTTGTCAGCCATAAGTCTTAGATTTTGTTTTATTATATTCTTAGTATAGTGAGCATGGGGTGGATAAAGTATAAAGTAATAATTAGTTCAAAGTGATGGTTAACAGTTCAATCATCAGTACAGGCGATACTAAGAATATAATAAAACATGTTCATAGCTGAGGGAACAAGAACAACCTACCTCATATAGATTAAATACAGATTCAGTTCGAAACTCAGTACCTATTCCAAATTCGATATAAGATTACCGACTTCGACAAAATGCACTTAAAGAAACTCATAAGTTACATCGGCCGAAACGTTGTGAGAATAAGGATGAAAACAGTAGTCCGAATCACCCAAATAATACCAAATAATACATTTTTATGTACTAATGGGTAACTCTTATCAAGGCCCAAAGGCCACTCAAGTATAAGGGTTAATTGGTTTATCTGGTGCACGTCGATACAAACCCCTGGAATTGGTAACGATGGTCGAAATTGGACGGAATTTGATTATTTACGTGGACACCATTGTGTTTTGTAGATGAATATTTAATAGATTAACCTTGTCTCGGCGTACATTTTCTAAACAAATAGTGTGTAAAAAATGAATTATATTTAAATCACAAAATAAACCACACTCGCCCGTTGTATGTTCTTTCACTCTCCACCGCCCTTTTTATACGGAACCTATCGTTCTCTATCACTCTTTCTCTCTCACTCTCTACTCTGTCCCTTTTTATAAATTTATTAATAATTAGCGATACGGGTATCTCTAAACTCTATTCACCATTGCGTTATTTACTTATACAAACCAAACTGTGTCTAATTTTAAAGTTGGCCAGTTGGACTTGTAACTTAACGAAGCTCTCGACTTATGAAGAGAAAAAGATAAACTCTCCTTACGGCAATTCTTTATTCTGTTCAACCATGAATCGCTTAGTTTAATAGTTTCTGTTTATTTGTGTAAGCTAATTATATCCTGCAAGATTCCACTAATATATCAATTATGTATTTACTCACTGTGTGACTGTGCGGCTTCCGGTAACTCAAAATAAACTTACATGTGTTATGTTGTAGGTAATTAATTGCGTTTAGCTTAAATACATATCCAGTTGTCACAACGATAATCGTGAAACCATCACGAGATGCAAGATAGGGCAAAGTATGAATGAAAATGATGCAGGTTGTAATCGTGGAAATTGCATCCGGATTTTAAAATTACATTAATGAGGGGTTCACGTCACCTCATTCCCTTGTGGCATTTTAAATTTCTATTTTTATTTAAATAATATATAATCAATCCACCTCCATTTTCACCTTTATACTTTTATCTTCAGCTTCCGCATTCTCTCCCTCACTATCTGTTTCAATAATACCAACTTGTAATAAGCAGCAGAAGCAGTCCCACGGTGATGTATGCAACTCTTTGCAAATAAGTTTTTTTTACTGTGGAAAGAGAGAAAATCCACGGCTACTATTAACGATAATGCATAGCTTTTCGTAAAGAATAGACAACTTCTGGAGACAGTTCATGATGTGTATATTTCTGTGTAATCGTTACTTCTGCTCATGGCGTAGTACATCAAATGTTAATCTCAGATAAATACACTTTTTTGTCGGACAAAACTAAAAAGCGGCGAGACAGTGAAACAATCAATATATATATATATAAATGAAAAGTTCGAACGCAAAACGCGATAACTTTAATTCGTTTAAATTGAGATCGTAAACATGAAAAACACGAATATATTAAATCTAGACTTCGAATTAAAGTAAATTTTAATTGAAATCAAAAATAAATAATTTCGGCATCATATTATGTGACGCATGGTTTTGGGGTGTCGTCGAGTCTTAAAATGCAACACTTTTTGTATGGACAGTTTTGTGATTTTGAAAATGGCGTGTTGCATTCGAACTCTTCATATATATATATATATATATATATATATATATATATATATATAAAAATATATATATATATATATATATATATATATATATATATATATATATATATATATATCCGTTAAAAATCAATATGATTAATATAGTGCATTTAATGTTGGAAAATCTTGTTCCACTGAAATCTCATTCGAGAAGTACAAAACTAAACGTGAACGCAAACGTCTGTATTCCCCCGTAGAGGGTGGTCAAGGTAAGAGCAATTAATCAAATCGTTCCACAATGAGGAGTAGATAATGTATGGGAAAATCGCACAAATATCTTAAAAGAACCCATTCCGATGAGAGAGAGAGAGAAGTGAGCAGAGAAATATGGAACAGAGATTTATATAGACGTATAGAATACGAGGAGATGATGTAAAGAAAAACAAAATGCATACAATGAGAGCGTGTGAAAGTGATAGATAAAAAAATTAATACTAAATTGGTGATTTGCAAATTATGGCTAATTAGAAAAACACAAATAAGTGTTTTCCTTCAGCCATTACTAAATACCAAAACTGGCATAACTTAATCGCAAAACTATATATATATATATATATATATATATATATATATATATATATATATATATATATATAAATATATATATATATATATATATATATATATATATATATATATATATATATATATAAATATATATATATATATATATATATATATATATATATATATATATATATATATATATCTAAGAACTCTTATTTTTTGTGAACTTTTTCTGATGATTTTGTAGTGTTGCAGAGACGATATTGACATACAAAAGTTGTTTGGCACAAAACAAATGAAACGGACCGTTAAATATATCTCACAGAAATTTGGAATTTTTGGAAATGTGAAAAAAATAAAAATAAAAGTAATAAAACAAACCATGGTAATTGGAATATAATTTTTAAAAAACTGTTCTATATATATATATATATATATATATATATATATATATATATATATATATATATATGTCTGTGTTTGTATATATATATACATTTATATCTATATGTTAAGATATATGTATATATATTTATATAATATATATATATATATATATATACATATGTATATATATATATATATATATAAAATTTGAGGTAAACGTAAAGCCCTATTGAAATTAAAAATTTTAGTTGGGACCTATTATCCCAATAGTAGTTAAGGAGACACGTCTGCATACCTCCATAAAATGGGTGGTAAAGATTAACTCACATTTATCTCTTTATATGAGAAGATAATATCTTGGACAATGGCACAAAATCCAAATAGAACGATATCAAATTTTGATGATAGAGAGAAGTGAGCAGAGGGATATAGAACTGAGAGTAATATAGACTTTAGAATGAGCGCAGAGAGAGGAAGTAAAACAAGATGCATACCATGAGAAAGTGTGAAAGTGATAGATGGAAAGTTAATAAAAGAATAGTAATTTGCAAATTACGGCTAATTAACATGACAAAACTAATCGTTTTTTTTTCAGCTATAACTAAATCCCAAAACTGCAGATATATTAGCAGGTATTTTGCATGGTTAAAATATATATGAAAAAGCCTAAGAAACAAACGTTCATTAAGACAGCCTTAGTGTATTTATAATAAGCATAATTATAAACATGTTTTTTTCAAATAATCTAATATAGATAAGTATATCTATATATATATATATATATCTCTCTCTCTATGTATATATATATATATATATATATATATATATATATATATATATATGTATATATATATATATATGTATATATATATATATATATATACATACATATATATATAGGAGGTAAAGTATATTTATATGTTTATATATTTATATTTATATATATATTTATATACGTATGTATATATATATATATACATATATATGTATGTGTATGTATGTATCTTTTATTTATATGCATGTATAATAATGTATATATTAATATATCTGGATATATATGTATATGCATATTAATATATATATATATATATATATATATATATATATATATAGGTATATGTATTTATATATATATATATATGCATATATGTATATATATTTATTTATATATATATATGCATATATATATATATATATATATATATATATATATATATGTGTGTATATATATGTGTGTGTGTGCTGAATTTGAAGCAACCATTAAACCCAATTGATATTTTAAATATCCGTTGGGACCTATTATCTCAATGGTTTTGAAAGGCTTACTAAGTGTTTCCTTTGATCGTCTTTGTTTATGTGTTTGTTTTCTTCCCTTTTTCTTTATCCCCCTTTTTCTTCTATTTCTTTACTTCTGTCTCTAGCACCCTCGTTCTCTCTCCCTCTTTCTTTTTTAGGGTAGACGTGATTAGCTTAATGAATACCGTCGCAGACCATGGAATCGGCCATGCCGTGTAATAATGTCATCGCATCTCGTGTAGTCATTTACGGGCTATGGCTGCCGTGAAAGCGATGGATAACAATATCAACTCTCTCTCTCTATAAGTCGTTCGCAAACTTTTTAGTCCGTGAACCATTTTATCATTTACTAGAATTATATTTTCATCTTTTAAAAACATGTCTGACTAAAATTGATCATTCATACTAACAATAATAACTAATAATAACGTAATAGCGTTTAATACAAACGCTAGCAGAGTGAAAATCCAACGTGACATTTCTGCAGTTATTGGCGGTACACTCTGTTCTTTTTGTGGCCCTCGATCGAGTTTGCGTCTATTAATCTGTGGTGCCAAGTCCCTTCCTTCCTGAAACCATGAAATTCCAATTGCTCTTCATCACCCCTTTCTATACTTGTCTGTATCTCTATTTCCTTACATTTTATCATTCTCTCTCCTTTCTCACTCCCCTTCACTTCTTATAACCCCTTTTCTTCTCCCTATTTCTCTCACACCCTGAACTCTGTTTTGCTTAAATTGATTTAGCCTCTTTTTTATTTTTTTTCCATTGAGAAATGTTTCTTTTTTCTTTCTTTTATTTATTAAATTTCTTATTCTGTTATGTAATTATTTACGAAACTTTAAATATCTTTCCTTTCGGATGTTTCTCTGTTTTTATCCACTTCTGCACCCCTTTTCTGTCTCTCTGTCTGTCTGTCGATTTGTCTGTCTGTCTGTCTATATCTCTCTCTGTCTGTCTCTCTGTCTGTCTCTTTGCCAGTCTCTCTCTTTCTGTGTTTCAGAATTTTTCAGATGAGGGTAGAATTTGGTATATTCAAACTACTGTTCTGATCTTGGGTGTTTTTATTACAACGTTTCGGCTTATGTAACCTTCAACGTTCTTCAGGTGTACGTTGTCGAACTCGGTAATCTTTCTGTCGAAATGGGGAATCTGAACGGAATTTCGAACGGAACCCTTTATTAAATCCACGGGAGTAGCATGCTCCCGTTCTATCTGCCATGTCTGGCAATATTTACCCGTGGCACAGTGGATATAGTACTAAGTAAAGGTCAGTTCTTAGTGACAGTCATCTGAAGGTTGAAGGTTAAGAAGAATTGCGAATCAGTCAGTAGAAATGACTTGTACTCTCGTGATGCAGCCCTCTACCTGTGCAAGTGTGGAATTCGTCCTACGATGGGGGATTACTTTTACAGCTGGGTTGTGCCGCTCAGTAAATTATTTCCTATCTTGACAGAGTAAAACATCGACATTGCATTCTAGTTGGAGATGCTCTTTTTTCTTCTCTACAATCTATTTCTCGCATAACGGTATTTTCTAGTCTTTTTTCTACTCTATCGATATTTTAATAAGAGGGGCTCGACTGAGCTCTACTATCTGCTGGTTCATCCCTGTAAAATATCTACAGCAATAAAACGTTTTATTACCACACTTTTCCTCTTTGTTCGTAAAACAAAACTGAATTTCTATGAACAGAGTTCATTTCCAAGAACTTCCCTTCTGTAGAACACAATACTACGGGATTGCATCTTTGGAGACTACAACATGGTCGTCTTCAAATCCAATCTCAACAAATACTTGAGAAACCAAATTTTGTCTATTTAATCCATCGTTTTCAGTCCCTTCATAGTATTATTAATAATCTAACTGACAATCACATTCACCCTTATCCTCGACTGGCTTTTGGCCTTTGGTTAGTGGTGGCTTAATAGTATAAAAGAGAGTTAACATTCAAGTGAACTGAAACAGCAGCTGACTTAAATATTAGTATTGTAGATAATTGAGGTTACCTACAATAAATTTAAAAGACGGCAAAGGTTTTTACTTAAAGTGTAACAATCGTAGATGATTTGTGAAGCAATGCTTTTATTTGTAACGACCAGGGAAAACTAATGATAATGATTCAGAGAATATCCTTTGTTGGAAGCAGATGAGCCGAAATATTAATGAATATATGTATCGGCCTCAATATTTACCGATAATGTTATCTACGAATCCAATCGGTTGATAGAATCCCCCACACTATACACACGCACACACGCATACATATACATACATATATATATATATAAATTAATAGACAGAGAAAATAAAAAAATAAAAATAGTATGTGAAAAAGATACTGCGTCTACTCTAATTGTTCTTCTGAAGTTCGACGATGAAAAAATCATTTCTCGGCCAAAAATTAACGTATAAATTACATCTCATTTCGATCAGAAATAACTTTTTTTAAACCGCTAATTATTTATAGCGATATAAAACAATGAAAAATAAAAGGACACATAAAGAAAAATATATGTTTCATCATGCAACCAAATAAATTAGTTACCGCATTCGATAAAACGTTTATATATATATATATATATATATATACATATATATATATAGAGAGAGAGAGAGATATATATATATATATATGTGTGTATATGTGTATATGTATATGTGTATATGTATATGTGTATATGTATGTACATGTATATGTATATATATGTATATGTATATGTATATATATATGTATTTTTATTTGTAAAAGTATTTTCCGACTACAGATGTGCATACATGTTTCAGCGGCGACTTTATTTTCAATTTCGTACTTACTCACCCAACCGATGAAGAAGTCTTTGGAAGAATGAATTTTGTTTTAAGCAAGTGCAAAGTTTTGGTAGGAGGGGAGGGTGTTGGGACAGTATACAAGAGGAAATATATTAAGATAAACTAAATTTCGGCTTATATATATATATATATATATATATATATATATATATATATATACGTATAGGTACAGGCACATACTATAAATCTACAAACACATATGCATATATACATACAAACAAAATTAGGTACGATAGGGTAAACGGTTAAACGATGAAAAAACTACAAATAAACCAACAGTCAAGAGTACAGTTTGATCGATATTGCGCCGAGGTAAAAAGCATCATCAACACATAGACGTATTCATTGATAGAAATAAGTGCCGCAGAACATCGCAAGTTAGCTTTTATTTTTTATAACTTCAATATTTAATAATAGTACAGAAAAAACGTATTGGCCATAATAGTTCAATTTGAAAAATATTTTTAAAATCTCTCAGTTTTATTAATTTGATCTCCCGATTTATAAAATCGGAGGACTTATGTTTTGAGGCATGTCCGTCCGTCCGTCCGGATTTTTCTCCGCAACCATCCATTGAATTTCTCCGAAATTTTGCATGAAATTGTAACTTTGGTCAGCTTAGAAAGTGGCATTGTCCGATTTTCCAGGGGTTCAAAAGGCCCCGAAATGGCAAAAAATGACATTTTCTGCCCCATAACTTTTCATCCATCCATTAAATTTCTCTGAAACTTGCCCAAAATGTGGAAGCAATTGTTCCTAATAGAAAATAACTATCGCTGACCTTGGAAAAAATCTGGTTCGCGCCTCCAGGGGGTCAAAAGCTCTCAAAATGGCAAAAAATGACCCTTTTCTCTCATAACGTTAGATCCATCAACTCAATTCTTCTGAAACTTGGCACAAAAGGTAGAGGCAATTGTTCTGAATATAAAATGAGCGTCATTGACCTCAGAAAAATCTGGTTCGCGCCCCCAGGGGGACAAAAGGGGGGTCAAAAATGCTCCAAATTTATTGCATTTTAGACTCGCCACATCGAGTCACATACAGAGGGGGATCACGCACGCGTGGCTTGTTTTTATTTGAACTGAAAATTACTTATATTACGGTGTCTATCTTGGAATAATCTTCATATTTTTAAATCAATAAAGCTGATGATGCTTGAATTTTCCACGCACAATCAGCTTAATTATGCTTATATTTATCTTAATAAGTACTTAGGAAGTCAAGTACATAATCTTGTGTCACTTGAGCCTTTTGAAAATTAAATCATGTATCTATATTATAAAATAGAGCAACACTATGTATCGTATTTTTCGTGATTAATAGCATTCTCCTACAAAATTATTGTATAACTCTGTTTTCCTCTATCAAACGTTAATATAATTTTGCAATAAGAAAATGTATTTGATTTAGTTTCTTTCAAAAAATAATTCATCCGCCTAGGAATATTTACAAAAAGTGGAGGTACCTTAGTATTGCCCTTAATAGCAATATAAACGACAGAGGCGTCGCTAGCGGGTCGGACATACAGATAGGTTTGATGTTATAATTCATAGACTTCATTTCATTGTCTACATTTATTATAAAAATTAGGAATATTTTAATAAATATTAACTCATCTGGCGTGTTTCATATAAATTCAAAACATAAAAGTGTAGGGGAAAATAAAATATCAACCCTTATGTTAACATTTTGTTAATATCAGTCATGACGTTGACCAGGCTATTTGTAACCTCTCTGAATTTCTTGTTCATTTTTATGCCCGCGTTCATACTAAGAACTTGGTCTTAAAAAGTTCGGCTTATTTCCAACAAGAGCTGTAATATGTCTCCTAATGCGTAGCTAAAATGTTTGTTCAAATGTAAATGTCTAAATAAAATGTATATTAAATATATATATATATATATATATATATATATATATATATATATATATATATATATATATATATATATAACACTGTCTATTAAGTTAAAAATATATAGGACTTATTTATCTCGAAATTGTAAAGGTTACTGTTACGACGGCCGAGTGATAAGAAGCTTTGATTCGAGATATTTTGGTTTGGTTTTCGAATTGTTCAACTGGCAGTACAGTTACACTATCCATACTGATGATTTTGGTGAATATTAAACATATATGAATATTGATATTAGAAATGTTTATTTATTAAAAATAATTGTTAAGCTCCATTCAGGTCGAGCACTTTCAGAAAAATACAATAAATTATTCAAATTAAGAAATGTTACGTCTTCGCTCTTTTTAAGTAGATTAAACACTGTCTGTGTCTTATTATGTTTATAAATAAAAACACAGCAATTGTTTCTCTCGCATTTGAATTGTAGCTGTCGTAACGGCCGAGGGGTGAACGCTTGGATTCGAGTTATTCGGGGTTAGGGTTCGCCTCGTTCGACCAGCGGTATATTTAGACCATCTATATTGATAATTGTTAGTGAACATGAAACATATATATAAATATTTTAATATCCCTCTCTCTCTCTCTCTCTCTCTCTCTATATATATATATATATATATATATATATATATATATATATATATATATATATATATATATATATAAGTGATATTAAACATGGAAAATAACATTTATGGAAAATAACTAAATATATAAACATATATAAGTAATTAAGTTCAAATATATTCATGAAATGAACTAAAAGCAATATTTGTAATAGTGTTAAATACAAGTATCGTTTCATAAATAAACTTTATATAAACATTAGAACAGCCTACGCATATTAACCTGCGTTTCTGTGCCATCGCACAATTACAGGGCTGGAAAACAACTAAGTGTTAAGTATCCGACTAGTAATCAGATGGAATAGAAATCTGAGCCAGTATGGTTTACCTCTTCACAAAGTCACAGGGACTGGCTGGGGGAGGTTTATGCGTATAATTTATTATTATCACCGACTGATCATTATACGCTTACACATTGAAAAATCGTAATCGCTAATCACATACATGAATAAAAAGAATTCATGTACACACGCGTCAAAACACGCACAAACTATTATTACCTCCCCTACTTACACACGCCCAGATTGGGCGTACACTTAAATACATAGTCTTGACACTATACAGGTAAGCACAACCTATATTAACATACACACACTTTCGTCGGCTAGACATATTTGAAACATGTGAGTTTTTTTCGACTCAACTTGAGCTGCGCAATTAAGTACCTACAACATAACCCATGTAAGTTTATTTTTACTTACCGGAAGCCGCACAGTCACACAGAGAGTAAATACATGATTGTTGTATTAGTGGAATCTGGCAGGATATAATTAGCTTACACAAATAAACAGAAACTATTAAACTAAGCGATTCATGGTTGAACAGAATAAAGAATTGTCGTAAGGAGAGTTTATCTTTTTCTACTCATAAAACATGAGCTTCGTTAAGCTACAAGTTCAACTGACCAACTTTAAAATTGTACACAGTTTTATTTGCATGATTATATTACGTGAGGGTTGATAGAGGTTCGAGAGACCCGTATCGGTAATTACTCATCACTTAATAACAAAGGGCCAGAATAGAGAGAAAATGAGTGAAAGAGAGAGAAAGAGAGAGTGAGAGTGAGAGTGAGAGTGAGAGAGTGAGAGTGAATGATAGATATTGTATAAAATAAGTGCAGTGTTGAGTGAAAGCTTTTCCCACATTAAACGTACTATAGTCATCATTTTTAATTTTTAGCGGGTTGATGTAAACATTTTTATCGAGAGATTGTTTCGCTGTCTAGCTGAGCAGCTTAAGTCAAAAATGATGAAGAATCGTGCATTTTGGTAAGCAAGCATGAAACTTGGCACGATTGCTCACAATGGTCTACTCTTCCGAAAAAACTTTTGGGCCACTCAAAAACTCCAAGATGGCCGCCATTTTTCAAGATGGCCGCCACGGATGGTAAAATTTATCATTTTGTGAACTAAATGCTTCATTTTTGACCGATTTCCACATATTATATATCAATTTATATGTTTCTGATGTCAACAAAGCCATTTCTGACGACAAAATAAAGATTTAACATCATTTGAGTGTAATAAAGGCTATATTTTACACACTTATGTCAGTTTATCCCGCATTTTTCTCTTCTTGTTCTTGTGTTTTCATCAGGATTCACACGTTCAACACTCGCAATTGCAGCTGCATAAATTTGTACATGGAAGGCCGAATTTATAGCATTTGCATCTTCCAAAGCATTGTGTCTTGCATCCGCATTTTGTTAGTTCCTTGCAGCTTTCTGCAACTGGCGGAAGTGTTGTCCAAAATATCTTCCATGTATTGCCGTGCTTCTTCCACCCCCACTCGCCAGGACTATCAATTTCCATGTGACAGTATGTTGCTTGACTCCAAATGCACCCTGCTTGATATGTTGCACGCTTTGTGTGTTCAGTTAAAGCTGCTTTAGTTGGAGGTATGGAGTCATAGGGTCTCTGTTTACGAGCAAACATGTCCAATCTTACAGCATCTATTTCTGTGAGGGAGGTAGATCTGTCATACATTGTGATGACAAACTGGTCAATAACTGCTTGGTCCTCACTTGTTATGACTGGTGGATGACTGCTCAGCTTGACAAATACGTCCGTCACGTCAGGTAAAACATTCCATGTCTGAAATGCTGTCTTTTTAGCTTTATATCGAAAGGCTGACACATTGTCACAACCAGTAAAGGCATGGAAAAAGGACAAGCCTTTAACTTTTTCAGGGCCAAGTACGCTGATGACTTCATGTACTGGAATAAACCTTGTGTCATTTCCTTGACCAAATTCAATGAACATTGCCTCCAGGCCCAACTCTTTCAAGACTGGAAATACAGTGATGGCAATGACAAGGACATCTGTGTCATTAGCTTTCAGCAGTACTGTTTTGTAACCATGATTAACTGCATGTTTTGCGTGTACAAACATCCTTGTGTCTGATTCCTCATGGTTGCAAGGTGCTAGTCCTTCAAAACTGATATTCTGATTGCTAACAACATCTGCAACTCTGGTGATTACCACGAGATTTTCATGATCCTGTGCTAGTGAAGTGATTCTATCAGCCAGAAACTTGAAGAGAGCTGTTTTATTGTCATCATCCCTCAAGAAATTTCGCCAGTTGGGAGGGAGCTTGCCGTTGTGGGTTACCCGACGCTTTGCACCTTGTCCACGTTTTGTCCGTTTTCAGCTTTCAAACTTGTTGGTAAGTAAACATCAAAAACAATGTCAGTCCTCTCGTATGCTGAACTGAATTTCAGTACCTTTGGAAAAAAATCAAGTTGTGCATACTCTTTGAAGGTTTTTGATTTGCAGGGTGGTATTGTGTTTACCAATGCTGAACCATCGATGATGATGACTGACACATGTGGAACTGAATCTGGACATGTAACTTTGGACTGAAGAAGCAATGCAAGTTGAGACTTTGTACCACTGTAGAGGTTTCCATTTACACTCAACGATGCAGGAAAGGACTGGTTCTCATGTTTAAAGAATTCCATCAGGTCACACTCCCTGGATTGGCAAGATATGAATAGTTTAGAGAATAGGCGACAGTCATCTTTCAAACTTTTATGTTTGGCATCAGTCACTGCTGCTTCTTGTGTCTGGTCAAAGAAGTCTATGTTGTTCATTTTGATTTTGGAATAGAAAGCAGCCCGGTTTTCTCCCTCTAAGGTCTTCATGAACTCTTTAAAGCGAGTCCTGCCATTCCCATAGTGCATGCGAACAGCTTCAGCTGCGGTTTCCGATGCTATAATCTTTGTATCCAGAGTGAGTAGATCGGATGATTCTTCTTGAAATGGATTGCCCATTTCATTGATGACAGCCGTGAGCTTTGTTACTTTGCCATAGAAAGCTTTCTGGGATTGACTTGTTTGTTCTCTGTGTTTCATGTTTTCAGTAACATCCTTGTTCGATGACAGTGCTTCATATTCTTCAGTAAGACGACTCACTTCTGGCCCTGCTACCATCCATCTTCGTAGTGCTGAAGGATCCTCTGTCACACCTACGACCCCACCCTCTCCTTTGATGATTGCATTTTCCTGTTCATGTGCTTGATCAATGGCCATAGAAGAAAATGGTCGCAATGACTTGAAGACAACAAATTTGCCATTTTTGAATTGCAAATGCGTATCAGGATGGGTCTGCTCTAAGCACAGCATGTCCTTCAGATGAACTGATAGCCATCTTGCATAGTTGTAGTTATTGTTGGCAAAGAAGTATGGTATCAGCTCCATCAGTGTTTCGACATAAAGTCTGAAGTCAGCTTTCCTGAAAGAACGTATCAGAGATAGTATGGTCAGTTCCATTGAAAGCACTAGATACCAGTAACTGAATTGCGGGCTCTCTGCTTTTCGCTTCTCACACCACTCATCAAAGCTTAAGATAACTGACGCATCTTGCTCGAAAGAAGTATCTGCAATGTAATACTCGTATGCTTTTTTCATCAGTGTGTAGAGACTACATGCAGTAATCTGGTGAGCGTATCGTGTCCTAGTAACACTTGAAGCAGTGATGAAAGATTCTGCAATACCAGACGAAGCTATATCTCCTTCTACAATGGCTTCTATCCAACCACTTGCTTTTAGAAGCGACCCAATTGACTTCAGTGCAGCCATTTCAACATGCAAGGCGCCAAACATGATGACGAACTTATTTTCACCATATTGCTGAGGCCAGTGCCATTGTATTTGCTTGGTCAATGCATAAAGTGGCTGATCAGCAGTTATGACTGGAATTTGCCCTGGGTTGAGGAACGCTATCGTCTCTCTAATCCTCTCCATAACATGTCGTATTGTGGCAACTGAGTGGGCTTTTTCTCGGAGGAGAGGTAGAATTGATGTAATGCTTACTTTGAAATCTAAACCTCTCTTCTCAGAAGCATGGTGTGCCGACCAGGTTATGTTAACGTCATCATCAATGCTTTGTGTCAGATGAACCTTTTCTAGCCACTGAAATCATTTGCTAACAAAAGCCTGGGAAAGTCAATATCGACACTTGTTGGATATTCGAACTCTGGAGGCGACGGAGTCTTGTTCTTTAGATATGCAGGATGAATGTTTGTGAAAAATTCTAGAAGTTCAGGCACCCGTTTTATACTATGATTTTTGATCATAAGTGGCTCACGCAGTTCACCATCACTGTCAGACGTTGGATGTTGAAATAGTGAGATACTGGTACCATGAAAGGATGTTGTAGCTGTTGTTGCAGACGGATTGTGATCTATATTGTCCATAGCTGATGTGGTGAAAAGACATTTCCTAAGTTCTGTAGGGCACACAACACCCTCTTCAGTGTACCTGTCAACAACGGCATCACCCAATTGAGCAGATATTTCAAGCACCCTGTCATATGAAATGCTTAGTCCATGGTCATGTAACAGTTCCACAAGTCCTCGTTTTCGTGTTTTCCCATACAAAGATAGGCCCATAAAGATGGGAAAGGGAGTCTCACGATTGTGTGAATGTCTGAATGTGGATGAATTGCTTTTGTGACTGTAGCAGTTGTACTGCAGGAGCTGAGCTACAGCCAAGTCTGTCTTTGATGAACCTAATTCCAGTTGCGACTTGATATCGACGCCGTGCTCCACCATACAAACAAATTGTTGTAGTGATTGAGAAATAAAATTTCCCACTGAGTCTGCACGGAATCTACCATTAAATTTCCATTCATGAGCAAGCATGGGTCTTCGCAAAATACTAGCAGCTTTATTGAGTATAACAGCATCAGAAAATTCTGAAGCTTTTGACAAGATTGACCCTGTATCCTCTGTAAAGGACACGATAACATCTCTCCCACTCTTGTGAGCTTCAAGTGCTGGTATATCTGACAAAAGCTTCTCTTTCAGTCTTGTTGAGTGAACATATGAGGCAAGTTCATGCAGTTCCAACTGTTCAAGTCGTTGCTTATACAGTGTGATGAGATCTGCAAGTTAAAACACAACTGGTGCATCACTGTTCGTATTAGTTTCAACTATATAAGCAAGAAGCTCTGAATATACCAATGGATGGATTCCTTTTTTCTGAGAATCTTCATTTTCCTGTTTTTGTAGAGCAGCAAGGTGACATCTTTCCCTGTTGTAAAGAGTTGTTAAACAATCTTTATGATACTTCAACTCTTGTGCAATGGCATCACCAGCACTCAATCGGGCAAGAATTTTACATTCACCTAGAGTTGTGGCACATTCATTGAGCCTACTGCTGAGCCCCATTGTCATGACTTCACGTCTTTGTCCATCATCTAGAAATTCTTTGTCGCAGATGAAACATTGTTCTGACTTTAAACTCACTCTTCGAGTCTTTGAACAACTCTTGTCAGTATGTTCATGAGCGTCAGATGCCCTTTTCCTGGCCCGATCAAGTTTGGTATTTTTTAACAAAGCACGGCAACTCTGATGGTACTGAGCATTGTTTTGCCGCAATGTATCTGCAATACCATCACCTTCATCGAGCCTAGCAGGATTAATAATCATGGGCATCTGACATAGTTCTTGAAAAAGAGGAATATTTGTAGCCAGCATTGAATATCCATCTGATTTACTGCGACCTGGAATGGGACTACTGAGATCCTCTCCGGTTTTATCTGTCTGACATAGGCAGCATTTGCTCCAATCAGTTTTCACATTTGACGTCTTCTCAATAGACATTCTGTAAATGTTATAGGCTTCAGGCCGAGGGTTTATCCTTTTACCACCTATAACCACAGTTACCGAATATATTATGACACATTCAGATATGGGATACAACTAGGTTCAGAAAGGTAGGTTCCCTACACCTAGCCCGATCGTTCATCCAGTATCATTTAAGTCCCGTGCGATCTGTACACCATCCAGGTAACTATAGCCCCGTTACCTTTGGCTCGGCTCTCCCGCGCTGGCATATCCTGTCAATTCAGGTGCGGCTATCTAACAGACTGAACATTATTTTGTCCATGGGGCTTATTAGACAGCATTTGGGACACTGAAACATGAACAGTATGTCCGTAATCAGTTGATACTGGACCCCATGCTGAGTTTCACAGCAGTGATGTCACCGTTATGCCCTGGTTGTGTCATGACAATCACTCTCTTACATATGACATATTATAAGAATGAGCTGAAAGGATTAATTTTTATAACTAATACATTCAGCTCACTTGGGGAATTGAATATCAAGTCAATGATTCGGTTTAATGGCAATAAAAGGCAAAAATTGACAATATTTGCTTAAATTCATCTCATATATGTACCTTTGTGGATTGTAGGACTCATTTATCGGTTATTTCTGTGTCATTTACTGCTTTCGCATCCCCTAAAACATATAATTTGACTCAAAAATTGTGAAAATCGGTAAGATACTTTGTAAACTAGCAATATTGGATTTCAGAATGGCGGCCATCTTGAAAATGGCGGACATCTTAGATTTTTTGAGTGGCCCAAAAGTTTTTTCGGAAGAGTAGACCATTGTTAGCAATCGTGCCAAGTTTCATGCTTGCTTACCAAAATGAACGATTTTTCCTTAATCTGCTCAGCTAGTCTCACAGTTTTTTAGTTTGGTTAAAGGAGAAAGTGCTTTAATCTGGGATCAAGATCTGATCTACTACGGCATGAGCAGAAGCGGCGATTAAACAGGAATATACACAATATCAACTGCTTCTATTTTTTAAAACATAATTTCCCCCAAACACGGCAGACCGAAATTGTAAACGTAAGGGGTTACTGAGAATTAGTGTGTAGGTTTAAGGTGTCATCCTAAGTTGGGACCTGTGTAGCGAGATGTGTGTTAACATTAGTTTTAAACCTCTGTATGTTGGTACAATGAAAGAAACAGGCGGCAGAGAGGGAGTTTCAGAGGTCGGCAGCACGAGGAAAGAAGCTGCTGGAGTAGAAGGCTCTCCAGCATCTGAGGACCTCTACAGTGAATGGATGGGAGTTAGCTTATTGTCGAGTTGGTCTTGTCTATTTAAGTCGAGGGAGCACCGGAACAGCAAGTTCATCGGAGCACAATCAATTTAAGTATTTGTAAAACAGGCACAGGGATGCCACATGGCGGCGATGGTATAGGGGCTGCATCTTGGTAGATAGTGAGTTGGCGACTCTTTTTTGGGTCTTGTTTAAGAAAGAAAGACTAGTGGATGATGCACCAGCCCAGATGTGGCACCAATACTCCATGCATGGACGGATAGTGGCTTTGTAGAGATACAAGATAATGTCAGGTTTGAGAAGTTTACTAGCACGGTAGAGGGAGCCCACCTTTTTTGCTGCAGCCTTGGCAATGGGTTCAATGTATTTGTTCCAATTCATGTTACCTGCGAAAGTTAGGCCGGGTAGTTTGAATGTTGAACTCTCAAGTAATGTGTTATTTGCCATGACAATCGGTGGTTGGAGAGGTTTCTTGTAGTTATTGAAGGAAAGGAGCTTTGTCTTTGCAGCATTAAAAGTTACCAATCTACTGCAGCCTGGATGGCATTCTCTAAGGATTCAGCCATTGCCTCGGATATGATCGGGTCCGTCTTGACCACATGACGAGAGTAAAGCGTGGTGTTGTCAGCAAATAAACCAATATCAGACTCAATGTCATCAGGGATGTCGTTTATGAAAATCAGGAAAATAAAGGTACAATAATAGATTTCTGGGGTACACCTGCATTGTTTATGTTTCTTAGACAAACGGGCATCGAAGACAACATGGATCTATCTGTTAGTTAAGAGGGATCGAATTATATTAAATATTTGCCCAGTAATATCATATGACCGTATTTTTAGGAGACGCTGTTTCTGCGATACCTTGCTAAATACCTTGGCCATATCACGTGCTACCGCCCTAGCTTCACCTGCCTTGTCTAGTGTATGATATATGCGTTCAGATCACCGTTAAGATATCCGCAGTAGATCGTGCTTATCTAAATCCATACTGGCGGTCAGAAAAAAGTTTAGCATTAACTAAGTGCCGGACTATCGCTAGATTGATTAAGGATTCAAAGAGTTTAGCAAAGATCGGGAGTAGACTGATTGGGCGGTAGTTCTGAGGGTCAGTTCTATCCCCACAATTATTGAAGACTGGTATCACAGGGGCAATTTTCCAACTATCGGTGAAGCAAGATTCAGCTAGGCATTGGTTGTAGAGTTTTGAAAGGACAGGAGCTAGTTCTGCAGAACATTTCTTTATTACTATTACAGGTATAAGATCAGGCCCACAAGCTTTTGAGGTGTAAAGGTTTTTTATGATGTCTTTAACCTGGGATGGTGTGATAACCAGGTTTTAAAGTGTGGCTTTGGTCCGCAATGGGAATTTAGGGAGAGGGTGGTTCACTGAGTCCAAAGTGGAGTTTGAGGCGAAACGCTGGGAAAGAGGTTTAGACTTATCAGTTGCCGTGCAAACGACATCATTGTGGTTTGATAGAGGGGGAATCGTTGGTTGCCCATTGTTCACCACACTATTGTAGATAGAAATTTTCTAGAATTTCCAGAGGTTTTCTATTTTTTACGAAGAGCTATGCATTATCGTTAATGGTAGCCGTAGATTTTCTTTCTTTCTATAGACAAACCTTATTTGAAAGAGTTACCCGCCTTGGCACGCATTACCGTGTGACTGCTTCCCTGCTTATTACTAGTTGGTCTCATGGAAACAGAATAGATAGGGTGAGAATGTGGAAGCTAAAAATAAAAGTATAAAGGTGAATATGGCGGTGGATTGTGCATATATAATTTAAATAAAAAATAGAAATTAAAAATGCCACAAGGGAATGAGGTAACGTGAAACTCTCATTTATATAATTTTTAAATCCGAATGCAATTTCCTCGATTACATTCACATTATTTTAATTTATACTTTGCCCTATCTTGCATCTCGTGATGGTTTCACGATTATCGTTGTGACAACTGGATATGTATTTAAGCAAAATGCAATTAAGTACCTACAAAATAACCCATGTAAGTTTATTTTTACTTACCGGAAGCCGCACAGTCACACAGAGAGTAAATACATAATTGTTGTATTAGTGGAATCTTGCAAGATATAATTAGCTTACACAAATAAACCGAAACTATTAAACTAAGCGATTCATGGTTGAACAGAATAAAGAATTGTCGTAAGGAGAGTTTATCTTTTTCTCTTCATAAGTCGAGAGCTTCGTTAAGTTACAAGTCCAACTGGCCAACTTTAAAATTAGACACAGTTTGGTTTGTATAAGTAAATAACGCAATGGTGAATAGAGGTTAGAGGTACCCGTATCGGAAATTATTCAACAATTAATAAAAAGGGACAGAGTAGAGAGAGAGAGAGAGAAAGAGAGAGAGAGAGAGAACGATAGGTACTGTCTAAAAACATGCGGTGGATGGTGAAAGAACATCCAACTGGCGAGTGAGCGTAATAGACTAAATTAAGAAATGGATTATGTTTTGAGTTAATTGGAAATTACAGCTGATTAGTATAATTACAATAGATGTCATCCTCATGAACCACATTAAAGATTATTCTAGCATGTAGTTTTCGTGATGAAAATATTAAGGTAAAAACCTCAGGGAAATAAACGTAGATTAATTGAACTTTAACATAATAATTCATACTTCTTCATCACAATAAAAAACATATTAGATCAAAGGAGAGAGAGAGAGAGAGAGAGAGAGAGAGAGAGAGAAAGAGAGAGATGGAGAGAGAAAGAAAATGAACCTATACTAATGTCTAACGGTAGATATATAGGAATAAAATAGTTGGTTGTCCGCAACTTGTAGGAAAACGTGGTAATCGTCCTCTTTTAGATGAAATAATGCTACAGTCAATAGATGTTAGATACAGTCGATCGGTAATTACTGATCACTTAATAAAAGGGGCAGAGTAGAGAGGGAAAGAGAGAGAGAATGATAGATACTATATAAAATAAGTGCGGTTGCGAGTGAAACAGAGAAAAAGAGAGAGAAAAGAGAGAGATAAATAGAGAGAAAGAAAGAGAGAAAGAATGAGAGAATGATAGATACTATATCAAATAAGTACAGTGGCGAGTGAGAGAGTGAGAGATCTGAAATTCCACCCTCATTTCAGGTATTTATGTATTGAATTTACATTATTATCGAATGTATTCAACTGGGGATAATACTGCTACTTATTCCAAAGTTGAAAGAATAAAAAGAAACTATATACAAAACTATGAATTAAAATTTTTATATACAAAACTATGAAAAGTTGAGGACGTAAATTTGAGATCACAGCAGGTATTAAAATTGCAAACTTCATAGATGTTACATTTAACGTAATCCAGGGCATAAATAACCCACATCTGAAAGATACGTTTTACCCAATTAATCCAAAGACAAATAACTCTTATTCTATTATTAAACATATCCTAAAATCGATTAACCATAGAATTTGCGATACATCCTTTACTGAAGAAATCTTTAATAACAATAGTTACACATACAAGTAGAAGAAATGCCTCAGAACGGGTATGAACAATAAATATAGCATTAGGTTTAAACTTTAATGTTCTTTTCTTTCTTGAGGAGGAGTATGGTAGGGGTTCGATGGCACACCCTAAATAATTAGGTTACAAAAAAACAATAATGTGCCTACGTTAATCACATTGTAACCTAAAATACATATTCTAGAATTCATAATGATGAAGTCAGTCGTTTAGCATTTTACGAAGCACATACATATCATTAACACACACGCGTTCGCACCGATACTGTCCAAAATCTATTACTTAATATAATTCAAAATTTTATGTAGAAAATGTTTTTCTCTGTTAATTTTCTTTGTTTGTAACTTATTTAAAAGTTGGCGGGGCCGGTTTGTGTGTACGCACCTCTTAAATGTGCCATGTAACTCATCGGGTTGCCTAGAATATATATTCAAACATTCATAATGATGAGTTCATTAGTTTAGAAGTGTATCCTGTACAACAACTGTATTACATAACTCTCTCTATATATGAACCCCTTAAATGTTAAAATTTACAAAAAATAAGGCACCCATGTTAAAGCTTTTTCAAATTACAAAAGTTAAATGCATTCTTTACAGTGGGACTTTTTACTGATGCTTATAACGTGCGGCCAGAGCACAAACCATCTGTAACATTATTACACAACGAGCTTCGTTAACAACTGAAGCACAACATCCAGCGAAACCGGGTCGTTTTTAAAAAAAGGGAAGAAAAAAATAGTCTATTTTGCTGATAAAGATTCCTGTGTGAATCGAAAATTTGAATTTAAATAAATAATATATTTATTTTAAAAAGCCTATGCATTTTAATGGTTTCAATAACTGTTTATGATTACACAATTTTTATGCATTTAATGCAGTGGAACTTTTACTAATACTTATAACGTGCGACCAACGCACACACCACTTGTGGATATTATTACACAACGAGCGTCGTTAACAACTGAAGCACAAGATCAAGCGACACCATGTCGTTTAAAAAAAAGAAGGAAACAAAAATTCCTAGTATCGTGATTAAGATCCCTGTGTAAATCAGAAAATTTGAATTTAAATAAATAACATGTTTATTTTTTAAAAAAAGCCTCTGCATTTTACTGGTTTCAAAAAAGTTTCAAATTACAAAATTTAAATGCATTCTATACAGTTGAAACTTTTTACTAATATATATATATATATATATATATATATATATATATATATATATATATATTCATCTTTTGTCTCATTTTACTTCAGTTAAAGTTCCCAGAAATCATGGGGCTAACACTTAGTTTCTATATGTGATACATAGATATTCGAATATTCCATTACTTTTCTCCTTTACCTGTCAAACAGAGAATATTAAAAAAGTAAAGAATATTAATTTTCCTCTCCCAAATTGAAATGTGAAGTATATCTTTCTTGTAGTCTCTTGGTCTTACCAGAATCCAAGACAAGAATCCATCTAGTCTGGTGGAGTATCCAGCTAAGTGCTGTTCTTGAGATAACATTACATGGAAAAGTCGCACCATTCCTCGTATGAGCAAGTGTATAGCCGTGTCGAGTGAATCTTATTTGGGCTTCAAATCCTATATTATTTTGAATATTTTGTCAGGGTTTACTTTGAGGGACGTATCCTCATGTCACCTTATCCTGACAACTTTTGTACAGAGAGAACGAAGAAACTGGAGGATTGTGTTTAGTTGATAAGACATCTAATTTTACACCCCAAATGCTACGTAATTATACACAATGAAGAAGATATGCATAACTAATAGTTACATGCTGTGCGTAATAGTTAAATGCACCTAATAATCTTATAAGAAACAAATAAGTAAAACGAATAGTGAATCAACGAAAATATGTTTTTAAAAGAATCTCGCTTGTATATCCACAACTGAGTACATTAAAAAGTTGTTTTTATTTTTTAAATAGAAAAAAACGGGCTTTTAATACCAATGGCAGTGCAACAAATAGTAAACAATTATATGAATCTAATATGTTAGTCTTAACGAGCCTTTTTCTTCATTTTTTCTTCATTGTCGAGATCTAACGTCGTCGCCGCTGTCGTTGACGCATGAGTACTCCCAATGTTATTTAAGACTGTCTTTAAATGTCCTAGTAGTGAAGACGTCGGAACGTATTAATGTAATATTACAACATTTGAAGCATAATAAGGTTAATAAAAATACGAGAAATTTGTTAGAAACAAACTCACGATACAAGAAGATGTTTCTTTCAAATAAATTTAAAAAACTAATATATAAATCTCTAAGGTCAGCCTTAACAAGCCCTTTACACTGGTATATGGACGATGTTTTTTTCATTGCTAAGACCAAATGACGTCCCCGAAAAACACACACATATCTTTAATCTCTCTCTCCCTCTCTCTCTATATATATATATATCTCTCTCTACACACACACATATATATATATATATATAATGTATATATATATATATATATATATATATATATAATGTATATATATTTCATGTATATAAATATATAATGTATATATATATAATATATATAAATATATAATGTATATATATATAATGTATATACATATATATATATTGTATATATATAAATATATTGTATATACATATACATATATAATGTATATACATATACATATATAATGCATATACATATATATATATATGTGTGTGCGTGTGTGTGTGTTTGTGTGTATTTTTTGTTTTTAAGTATATAGAAAAAAGCTTTAAGAAAGCAAACTTTGAATCACTCACATTTGGTATAATGTTATATATTAACAGATACTACACTCTCATTCACACCAGAAGGCCAGATTCACGGTTTCTTTTCTATTCATCACAATCAAATACGCAGAAGTTGTTATTCTTATTCTCCTGTTAATGTTAGATGAGGATCCTAGAACTACTGAGCCAGGATAACCAACATTTTCGTTTTATTTTCAACCGTATTGTTGTTTATGTAAATATCATCTTGAGAAGGAAGCTATTTTCCATTTTACTAGGTTCAATTTCATCCCACATTGCTCGCAAGAACGTTTAATCTCTGAAGTGGAGAGACTCAAGCGATTGAAAACAGCGGCAACAAGTTGGTGTCATCAGCGTAGCCAGCTAAGCACTAGTGTTAATTGAAGACTTTCTAGTTCTGTCGTCAAAATTCCTAAAAACACATTGAAAAGAGCATGGGGTATGAAACAACCCTGCTATATATCTACAGTCAATTCAAACAAATATATAATACAAGTAGTCGTAGTATTTAAATAAAACATAACAGTTAACTTCTGATGTGCATAGTATAAATCTAAGAACTGCTCGGACTCACACCCACCTATATTCCAGTCGTAACATTGCAAAGCGTATAACAGGTTCCGGCATGTCTAATAAAAAACGTCAGAGTAAGAATAACAATAATTTTAAAATAAAGAAAATGGCGGTGAATAATACGTTGTATCGAAAATAAAAGGTATGGAAAGAATGGCGCGAATTCGCCCGCTGGTAACAAAAACTGCTGCATTTTTAAGATACGGTGTCATTTTTTTTTTTAATTTGACTTCCTCTGGAGATTTGCTGTCTTGTGGATGATTCCTCTAGCCCAAGAGGGGGATGGATCACGACTCGGTAAAGAAGAGGTGTGGCGGTTGGGAAGAGTCTCAGTTGCAGCTGAATTTCTAGCCCCCAGTTTTAAATTATAATAAGCCGTATCAAACAAGAACAAAAGTAAGTTATAAGATGGCGTAAACAGAAAGGAGGATGCGTCGGGTCGGGGCGGAATTAAGACGATGGCGGGAAAAGACGAGCGGTTTAGGAAGAAATAAATAAATAAAAATCTTTAAATAAAGAAGGATATGAACGGCAGTAAGAAGCACACTGTTTAATGAAGAAAAACAAGTAGTAAAAAAAGTCCGTTTTATATAATAAAGGTAACATCTTCTATATATAAAAAGCAAACATATATGGTTGTCTGCATGTGTGTCTCGGTATCACAGTTAAACCATTGAGCTAAGAATCAGGCAGTTTTTGAATCAGCATCATCGATCCGACGTCCTTATCAATGTAAACAGTTCGTGAACTTGTTTTTAAACTGATTATTCAAAATAAAAGATTACATTAACATAATATTAGTTACAAATGTTCCGACATTTTTGTGTTCTTTTCAGCCGACCGAACGTGTACGTATTTGACTTATTGTTTACTTTGAAGGGAAAAATGTTCATCTGTTTCTATATTAAAAATTGATAAAAAAATATTTGATGAACTTTCACTAAATATTTTTAATTTAATAAGGATATTTTTGCGTTTCTTTTTTCTTTAAGACAATCGAACTTAGAGTCAAAGGACACAATCCAAAGAAGATGTCCTACTAGCAGGTGCAAAAATACCGGGGCTGCTGTATTGCCATTTCGTAAATTGAGTCTGGACCATGCAATAGTTTTTGCTGGGTCTTTTCGTTTTCTTCAATGGGTTACAGAGATAATCTTTTTTCACTCATTCTCTTTGCGTTCTACTCTCAATTTATTTGCTGAACTCTTCCACAAATCTTTCAATCCCAACATGATAACTCATGAAACAAAAAAAGCGTAAGATTAGAACCCCAACATCTAACGTTAACATCTACTATCAGGTCTCTTTTTCTAACACTTACAGTCAACTTTCCAACATTCGGAAGTTTGAAATCTATTTAAAGGAGGCCAAAGCTTACCTGTCATTGGTCCGTCAATATTTATAGATTACTTCACGGTCATATGTTACTAAAAAATGACTTCTAAACCCAAACCCCAATATTGCTATAGTCATGAAATTTGCACCTACATCAGGGACGGTGTTCCATGTTTTATGGACATTTCCTGTGAAGGCCCTGATTTGCCTTATATGTGGTTTAGTTCTTAACTTGCTCACGGCACATCTTTGCCTCTATCGTCCCCTTACCGATGGACTTTCTGCTATTGAGCAAATCTCTGACAAAACTGACAAGATGCTGTCTGTTAAACTTTTTTTACAAGCCTTCATGTCTGACCAACTCAAACAAAACCGACGATGAAAGAAGGGGTTGTCACGACTTCGCCCTTGCATATGAGGTTACTCAAAGTGTTAAAAACTAACGCGTGTACCCGATTCTGATAAGCATTTCGCTAGACTACTTCATTTTTTTTTGAAAACTTGTTTTAAACAGTGCATATCTACTGTCCTGTCTTCTCTAGTATCCTCTCACTACTCAGTCATCTTAATTAATTTCAAAACGAAGTCTAGCAAGTCCACTGATGTCCGTTTCAATCTCATAAGTTGTCGATTTTCAAGAGCCAGTGTATACAGCTTTAGATTCTTCATATACGATATCTCTCTTAAATCCATCTTAAAAAAGAATGTATCCTGCATCGTATAAGATATATATGATTGGGTCACAGTTGGTACTGAGAGAGTTATACCCTTCAAAATATCCCAACAGAGAGCAAACAGATAGCTTTGGCACACCCTGAATGTGCCGCCACTAATGCCCACTACTTAATTTGCTTTCAACGAAATAGATGCTCTGAAAACACAGTCTCTATTAAAACTGCCCGAAACCACTGCAAAAAGGTTATAGTAAAACGCGAAAAGGTTATATGCCCAATACGTTAAAACAAGAGTGACCGATCAGTGGGTTGAATCCCATGTGTTTGGGAGAATAACAACCAGACGCCTGAACAGATATAAGACCTCTATCCCAACTATCATTAACGGACCAAATGTGATTTCCCCAGCATCTAATTAAGCCAAACTTTTTTACAGTGTATTCCATCTCTTGCAATCAGGGTCACTTCCCCCTCCCCACAATTCCTCCTTCCGCTACGACCGAAAACACTCTTGGAGTAACTGTTCGGGATGTCGCCAAACTTACAAAGACCCTCGATGCCAAAAAGACAACTGGTCCTAATAGCAGTATGGTCATAGTACTCAAAAATCTGCAACCCGAAATATCCTTACAAAGCTGTTCAATCGTTATATAAAAGACAAATGCGGTCCATCACCTTGGAAGACATTGTTAGTCTGCCCGGTATTTAAATATACTGGGGATAGTATTTCTGTGTGTCAGTGCAGATCAATTAATCTCCTGTGTGTCATGACTACGTGGCTTGACTCTGTAATAAACAAATGAGTTGTAAAACACCGTAGCGACAAACAATATGGACAAACAATATGATGTGCTGACTGTGATATTACACAATATCAGTGACTCTATAGACCAGGGCTTCGTTTCGAAGACAATATCGCTTGATGTATCAAAGGCATTCGATAGGGTTTGCCACAAAGTTTTGTTCCACAAGATTATTAGATATGAAATCTCTGGAAATGTCTTCTCGACCATCAAACCCTTTCTCTCTGATAAATCTATCAATTTTAGTTGTTGACGGGCAAAAGTTCAAAACAAATAGCATAAATAATAGCGTGTCTCAAGGATTTAGTCTTGGCTCAACACTCTTCCTGATCTTCATGAATAATATTCCAAATACTATTCTGAGATCATTCGTTGACATCGATGCGTACGGCAATACTATCTATGGCACCACTTCAAAGAGCATTGATGATTTAGATCTTTCATACGCTCACTCTATCTCTCTCTCTCTTCCCTCTTTTCGCAACCAGCGCTAGGATCCTCACTACTTCCTAGTCAAAATAAGTTATTTTTCCTCGAGGAATCCCTCTCCTTTGATAAACTTTTAGAACTGAATTTAACCGCCAAATCTGAAATTGAAGACTTACATCAAATAGGTTTTTAAAGTTGCTAAATAAATGGTTGAATCATTCTACCACTCCAGAAAGTACCTACTTCTGATGGATTTTTTTTACTGTAGAATAACCAAATGCTTCCTCAGATGGAGTGTCTGGTGGAAGTGCTGTTCGGAGCACTCACTCTTGTCTTGACAGAATACAAAATCGATTTCGCAATCTAGTGGCGATGATCTCTTCTCGTCTCTACAGCATCTTTCACATAATAGAGATGTTGCTAGCCTCTCTTTGCTGTATCGGTATGTTCATGTATGGTGCACGACTGAGCTAGAATTCGTGGTCCCCCATTTAGAATACTTACCGCGAGAACGCGTTTAGTTACAACGGCAGCAAGGAACTTTCCTCCCTCTCTCTCTCTCTCTCTCTCTCTCTCTCTCTCCACTTTACCACAAACGAAACGAAGCTTCCATCAACAAAGTTTCCTTTCTAGGACGTCTAATTTCCGGAACAAGATACCGCGAGTCTGCTACCTAACCTACTACAGCATTGTTGTATTCAAATCTTATGTAAAAAATACGTGTTGGGTTGTCCTCTTGGATAATCAATTCCTATTAAGTGATTTTTAGACCCTTTGTTTCCAATCCCCTCTGAAAACCTTGTCCTCGGGCGGCACTCGTACCTTTATAAGTGGTGACCATTAGGAAAAAACGAAATGATTGATAATAAAGAAACGATAAAGCGACCTACTTTGTATATTAGATATTTTTAAACATAATATATTAATGCATATTTTCTAATATTTATTTCAAGACAACTTAATGCAATGTAGAATATTATCTCTCTATATATAATGGCGTTGATTTACCCTCTCAACCCAGTTAGACCAGACTATAAAAATAATGTATCAAACACATCGAAACACATCGCGTCAGTCATCTATCTTCGACTGTGTGTCTAGAAAATATAAATTATTTTTATAAGCTGAATCAAAAACAGCATTTTTATTCTGCACCGTAAGCTTCTCACAATGAATTGAATCAAAGAGAGGGTACACGCCAATTTCTCTCTATGTATAAATAACTCTTACTCTCCTGAAACACCGTTTGGCAATGACTTCACAAGGAACTGTTACCAAGTTCACCGTTTCAGAATTTGTAAAACATCCAATCACAGCAACGCTTACATAAACATTACGCATCAAATCGTTAGCCATAACACTACGTCACACTTTAAATAAAAAATAAACCTTCGATAAGAAACTATATACGTATTATTTTTCTTTCTAATAATTAAACACATGAATGTGTTTTGTTTTAATTCTCGCTCCCATAATGATTACAAAGTAAATTTATTTTACGTATTAATTAAGTTTAATATCAATTTTATTTTTATTTAAAAAACGTATCTTTAAAAAAATAAAAATAACAATACGTTGTAAATTAAACAAAACCAAAACTTAAAAATAAAAATATAAAAATAATCTTACGTTTTCTTTATTTACAAAAAAATATTTCTACCTCTACATAATTTGAACCGAACTGTTTTTTTTTAGTATTTTTTTTTGTAACACTAAAATAACCCTAATCTAAGTTTTAAGTTTGGTTCGGTAAATGTCTATTCAGTTCGGTTCTAATTTTGTAGAAGAACATGAATGCTCCAACGTCTATTATATTTTCTAAAGTAACAACATGAATAAAAATTGGCGCAGACGCCAACAATTTGTTTTCGATGACCAAGGAGACAATAGATATCATATCGAGCAAATATCCCGGCCCAACAGAAGTACCCTTTTCCATAATTGGTCATTGACGGAGATATCCTTCTACACTGTGGCAATTTCTATTTTTGTTACACTCCGAGGTAATAATTTTCTTAGGTGCATAGATTTTCCACAATTCAAAAGCGACAATTGTTTCTTTACATAAAAACTATCCGTTGTGACGTATTTGCGTTCGTTTAGCTGTTTACACATTTTATTTCATTATTTTACATTTCTGTTCAGAAACGCCCATAAAATATCAAATTTTTTCCCATAACTGCTGTTTGAAGAATTTTCAGATAAAAATACGATTACATTTACGCAGTCATTCAACATTCTATGTCTATATAATTACTAAGTGAATACCCATCCCAAGATGGGTAACATTTATTCGCTGGACAGAAAATCTTTGCAATAATCTTTTTACGCAGATACAAATCAAAATATCATCATACAAAACCTTATGTCTATAATCCTTATTACAGTTTTGATCAAAATCAATTTCATGATTTTAAATTTTAGAAAATGTCAAAACTTTAAGATTAAGAGGTCTTAAGAAATTCCGATAAAGTTATTTAATGCAAATATTTGATATTTGAATTTTCAAATAGGAGATTGTGCACATATTACGACTCTTAAAATCCTCTTAAACTTTTCAAAAGTCACCGACATTTAGGGGCTATGTATTAATTAATGTTAACTACATGTTGTTCAATTTTTAATTAGAAGTATCTGAATACCAACGAAGGGCTTCAACTCCTTCTCTGTCCCCTTTGCATCAAACTAAATGAAACTTACGATAGCTCTCATTAAAGCCTAGCAGTTCTGTTTCAAAATTAATAATGATCAGTTAATTAGTTTACTATTTAATCCTGTAGATACAAATATATAAATATATTCATATATATATTTATATATATTAGTACTTCATGTATCCACATAAAATATTATAAGGAGATATAATTTTTTATCTGTCAGTTTTCAGTATTTACTTCAACAGTGCTCGATACGTAAGTAGAGTTAGGTAGTAAGCAATGAAAATATATATGGCAATCAAGCTACACAGAGGCTCCTGGGGGGAATCGTCGGGCTAAATGCATGGAGTTATTTTTGTCAGGTGTTTTTATATACATGGCTTGCTAGTTAACCAATCAGATTCTTTGTTGTTCCCTCAGCCAATCGTTGGGCTTCCTGCGAACAAAGGCTTTGTTGGTGACGGAGAAAATGCCTATCCTATTTTTTTTTAACAATGGATTTTCCTATATCCTGTTTGCTTTGTTTTGTCAATATAGTGGGCGAATTTATTTTAACACGTGATTTCTTGTATTTCTATTTTAGGTTTTAAATTTTAACTTGTTCAGTTTTTTATTTATTCATTTATTTATTTTTATTTATTTTTATTTATTATATATCATCCTAAGGTAAATTTATTTCTGTGTAAACAGCTGTTTGCTATTTCACTTCTAGAGTTTAATAGGTTTCGGGGATTTTTTTAATTTAGGATTTCATATTTTTCATTCAGGCATGATCTACACGAGTCGTCTAAGTTTCTACATGTTCTGGCCTGTCTTACTATTTTCCATTCAATTATTGGTAAGTGTCCATTTTCTTTGAGCTCCCAATAATGGTTAGTTAGTGCTGTTTTAGTTCGACGTTCTTTGTTTTTAAATGTGTTTTTGTGGTCATAGTATCTGGTCTTAAAGTCTAGGGATGTCATACCCACGTAGTATTTCTTGTTATTTGGTCTTTCGTTGGCAAATATCGCAGTTGTTAAATATGGCTAAAGAATTAACTCCTTCAGACTGAAATCAAACCTACAACCGCATAGTTGACAGTCGGCGATTCTATTAATTCGACCGGAGGCAGGCGCTGTTAGCAAGTTAAATCTAAATGAGTATATAGACACCAACAACCGGATAACTTCTGCATCATCGCTAATGGTAGTTGTCGGTATTATGTACTACAGAACACCACTCAAGAAGAGGGATATATATATATATATATATATATATATATATATATATATATATATATATATGTATATATATGTATATATATGTATATATATATATATATATATATATATGTATGGATACATATGTATATATATGTGTATGTATATGTATATATATATATGTATATATATTTGTATACATATATATATATGTATATATATCTATATGCATATGTATATATATATGGATGTGTATATATATATATATATATGTATATACACATATATCTATGTATATATGTATATATATATGTATATATATATACATGCATAATAATAAATGAAGAAAGAGAGATAAAGATGTGCTAATGACGAATCTATTTAATCTTCGATTGTTCGATGCAAGGTCTACTCGATCAAAGCATTAATTTACAAATAACTCAACAAATCTTATAGAACTACTTTTAACAACACTTTCAATAGCATAAACAATGAAGCTAAATTCTTACTAACATCCTTAAATATTCTTAATTACACGGAAATCCTAACCAAAACCACACCGAGATGCACCTTAAAGAACCACAAAATAAATCTTCAGGAAAACTCATCTATTAGACTAATTTGCCTATCTAAATCTGACCTAGGCATCATGAGTAAAATAATTTTGGATACAATCATTCCTAACTTAAAAGAAAAAAAACTACCCCCTGTGGCAATCCTCCGATTAGGTAACTAATTAGTTTCTGAACCTCAGAGACAAGTACAATTTTACTCTGAACTTTATCACTTTCGCCATAAACAATTATTATCAGTCCATTTCACCAATCCTACTAAACAAAGCATTAATCTTCGCTAAGAATAATTCAGACATTACAGTAATAATTTTGGCCATAAGATTCTTATTAGAATTTGACAATACATTCTGGACTAGGAAATATACTCTCAATAATTTCGATATTACTATGGGGTACTTCAGAATCTGCCAATGGTTACTGAGCTTGTGGGTTTGTACTTATTAAGAGAATTAAAATTCGACTTCGGACATTTGCACGGCGGGCTATACAGGGACGACACACTTTTTGTATAACGGGAGAAATCGAAGCAATACAACAACACAATTACTAATCCACACAACTTCTTTAAAAACTTTGGATTAACTATTACTGTAGTACCTGAGAAAAGAATATTTAACTTCCCTAACTTAACATTAGACCTAAACTCCGGAACCTTTAGGCCTTCCACAAACCAAACTTGACCCTCTTCTACGTATATAAACTATTTAACCACCCAGAATCCATCATTAATTCAATAGTCCCCTCAGTTTTTAACAGAATTTCAAACTTATCTGCTAATAAATCAATCTTCGAACATAATTTTAACTTCTACAATAACGCACTACTCAACTCGGGCTACAATGAAAAAATTTAATACATAAATACTCCCTTCACACAGGAAAATAAACCTTTAAGTGTAATCACACATAACGTGACAATACAGGATAGAAAACAGATAAATAACACATTACCCGAGAAAACCAAAACATATATAAATAGGGCCACAAAAACAATAATATTGACAAACTAGCTGACCCCCAGGAACATAGAAAAAATAAATGACTTAGAAGAAAGAATAGTATTTGGTGTAATCCACCCTATAACTGTAATGTTAAAACCAATACCCTTAAGGAGTTCTTCAAAATGATAGATCACTCCTTCAAGCACCCGCATAGATAAGCACAATTCTAAATGAAAAATCTATTAAAATCTTCTCAATATAGCGCAAATTATCATCACCTCTAATAACAAAAATATTAAATCTGCACAGCAACTAGCAATCAAGAGAATGATTGTTAAATAGCAATTGCATACAAAGTAACGTCATATACGCATGCACTGTAAAACAATTCCCCCAAAATGCTATTATGCGAACAAACACCAGCATGAAAATTCTCCCCTCATCTTATAGCCCTCCACATCTCTAACTCCCTGTACTAAACAACACTTTAAATAACACTCCTACACTAACCAACATCCCCCGCTAACTAACAACAACCTTGATCTTACCCCTCAAACTCTTTATCTTCTCCAAATAACAATTCCAACTTAATTTTAACCCAGACTTAAGCATGCACACCCAAACTACTCCCGATACTACAAATAACACATATACCACAATAACAACCTCATGCAAAATGTAAACTTAAATTGGGGCTTGTGCCTTCCTCATCAAGACCAGCATCTCAAACCATATCTACTTTTTCAAACACAATAACAACAATACAACTGGCAACTCTCTATCTAATTTAATGAAAAACTTTAACCGTAAAACACTACCTACACCTTACATTGGTCAATATTTAAAAAATCTAGATCCTACACTCTACCATCTGCTTTCTGCCAACTATCTGCATTACAAATATCTATGATTGATATAGAAGCTAAAAGCTAAAATATTATTAACTCTCAAAACGAACTTATCTCAAATTGCAGGCACAAACGAACATTTCAATAATTCTTTAATTTGATCATTTGTAACCTTTTTAACTTCTAACCTTTCCAACATTCCAACTAATCATCCCAATAACAGTGTATTTTTCCCTGTGCACCTAATAATTTTATTATCCCATAATACTTAACATAAATTGAGAACTAACATTATTCTTCTCCACTCAACTAATCTTCAATCCCCTCTTCTCCAACTCATTAATTCCTATACCCTTTTGCAATTACTAGCTAACCCCTATTATATACTTATTCATTGCCTCTCTTATCTCCCTTTGCATACAATCTCTCGACTCTGTGGACACAGCGCTCTACGGACAATTCTTTTCTCATAGATCCCATAACTCTCACCTTTAACCTGCGCTCCCCGGCTTATTCTATAATGGCCTATTTGCCCCCCTTAAATCTATCTGTAATTTCAATATTCCATGTTATCACTTCGGTTTCATAATATACCCAATCCCACCTTATAATCCTTATACTTGAACTCATTTGATGCAAACATATTAACGCCGCTCCCAATCCTAGAATCAGTAATATATTGCAGTATAGTAATCAGTCACGCCTATCATTTTTAACTAATTGGGAAATATATAATTTGTTTAAACATTAAACTCTGAAATACTATAAATGTCCGGATAATTACATCTTAAACACGCAATTTCAAGATTACCAACTGTCTGAGACTTACTTCCCAATTTGAACTCCTAACTGAAGCCATACCAGGCCTGGCAGTAATTAAATTATATTGTTGCTTACAAGCGAGGAGCTGTAACTCAACTAGCGATTCTCCTACCCTCTTCCTAACATCAGCCAAAGTTTCCTCTGCTAAACGTTACACTCCTTTCCCACTTTTACTGGGCTCGTCTTCGATTTGAAAATTCTTTCTCAAACCTTAGGTTCGATCGGAGTAACTAAGACCTCTCACCAGTAATTCGGCCTACTTGAAATATATACAATATTTTAAGCTCAATTCCTTAAAAACTATTATCATTCGCGGTTCACGAATATATTTTAAAATAGCCCTAATTCTCCAACTTACATCCTAATAAGCGTGTTTTGAACTGAACATCCTTCTGTTGGATTTACTACATTTTGACCATTACTAATGCAGTCTCCACGAAATATATTTTTCCATCTTTAAATCTTTTGTCACCGGACACTTTGTCAACGGATATTCACCAACTGGACACACTCAATATTTTGATAACCTTTTTATGCACACACTTTTACTTTGCATTAATTTATATTGTTTCTGAATTTTTTTCAAATTTAAATTTTTAGCTATTCCCCTGTCAACTTATCAAACTATGTAATTCCTCTGATGATAATATTTAAATATTTGAAAAGCCTGGCTTAAGGTAAGAAAAATAAATATGTTTTTATCAAGTACACCATTGCACTGAACAATCAGAGATGAAATAGATTTGTCATTCGCACACTTTTATCTTTCTTCCGTCATATATGATTATAATTGTTCTATATCGTATATTGAGCTAAAATCATTTGACTATAGGTTCAATTCTCTAAAAGTATACTTTTAGTCTTATATATTATATATATATATATATATATATATATATATATATATATATATATATATATACAGAGATGAGAGAAAGTGAAAGCAAAAGTAGAGAGGGAGATAGAGAGTGAAGAGTGAGAAAAGGAAGCGAGACACGGACATATCCGGGGTGATATGTTTACTAGTATATATAATTTCTCATCCCAGACATTTAGAAATTTATACAACACAGTCACCATGTTTATTTAAGAGAGTCGGATAATTAATATTTAATTTTTCTATATCGACACCAAGACAGCAATAAATATTTCATTTGTACATTTCAACCATGAAGGGAGCGGGGCGTGTAGCCAAGAGATTTCGTGAAGATCGTATTTGATAAAAATCAAAAAGACTGTCCGGTCAAGCACCTGGACAGCTATCAACAAAGAACTGACCATTATCTGTCCGCACCCTCCACACCGACATTAATTACTCGTTAGTGACCAAACGATAATTACTAATGGGTCTTTGATCGTCCCTATTTCAGTTGACCCGGTTTTCTTATCAAGATCGTTGATCGAACATAAATATTCGATTGCTGAGAGTTTGCTGATATTGATAATAACCTCTGAAGACACAACTCTCTCCTTTGGGAGATACTTCTTGCTCTTGTAACCCTGCAAAGTATTTTTTTTATTCGTCCTCGCATTTCCATGCGACGATTTGTCTGCCAGATGCTATTAGGCGAGACAAGATTTAAAACCTGCAGATGTATTTGAGATAAAATAGAAAATTAACAAGAAATATCCCCCAAAAATGACACAACGGAGACATTTTTTCGTGAGGTCAGTAGGTCAGAAACACAATCGACAAAAGAATGTTATTTTATTAGAAAAACTGTGATTGGAAATGAGATCGCAGACATTACTGAAGGTACTGACGTCGGATGACGTAAACAAAGTCTATTTAACAAGTTTACTTGGTGCCTAGGATAGTGAGTGTCTGACAGATAAAGAGACAAACGGGAAAAAGGAAAGAATCGATGTGAAAAAAGATTTGTCTTCGCATGTCTATTTGTCCGTTGATAAGGCTTCTGTTAGAAGTAGTATCCTCGTCGCTATCAGTGCAGATTAAGTAGAAACATCGTCACAAAGGGATCTGTATTGCGCTTGAGTTTAAAATGAGATTTTTGTAATTTATCACGCGTTGTATATAAGGGGGTTTAGAGGGTTCATGTCATTAAGTAAGTGCAGGATTGCTTAATATAAAAAGAGCCTCACCTCGGTTATCTGCTTTCTCCTTATATATATATATATATATATATATATATATATATATATATATATATATATATATATATATATATATATATATATATATATATGTAAAATAACACCTTCAAGAAATGCGTAAGCCCTTACCTATCTTAAAGAAATTCAAAATTCGAAAAGGTTCGTGTAGTTTTTGATCAGTTGACATTTTATTGTTAAAACAAAACAGAGAAAAGAAAACATTTAAAATTATGAACATTTTGCTTTTTAACGTTTTCCTTTTTTCATTAATGATCCACAGACTCAAACTACATTCACATTGTCAGTTCCGTTTTGTACTGAATCAAATATGGCTTTTGTGTATGCGTGTGTGTGATGTTACAAGCGAACCGTGTTGTCTGCTTAGTGTATGTCCTTAGGAAGATTCGTTCGTCTATCAGTGTGTTCGTCCTTTAGTTTATCCCCCTTCTTTCTCCCATGTTTCTTCTATCTCAATCAATTAATCTAGCTTACATAATGGTTGACGTAGTTACATGTTTTGTATGTTCCTTGTCTCCAACTAAGTATATTTTTGGTAGAAAATTAAACGAAACATTCAGGAATTCATTTATTCGAAGCTGACGTCATATAAATTCCTAAAATTATTACGTTTTACTATTATAACAAAACGACTCGTATTTTATTAATTTGTTTCAATCTTTTTTCTTTGTCATTAAATATGACGACTAACTTAAACGTATTCTTTCAATAATGCTACTTAAATATACAAAGTTATTGTTGTGTTTACTTACCTAGTGTGCTTATTATCCTTCTGGAGGTAAAACTGTGTCATTGCACTGAATGTTAAAATGCTGATGAAGTTAATTTCATACGATAAATATCTTTTACGGGAAGCGGCAACTATTGAATAATGCATTTAAATCATTTCAAGCCGAAAACATCTCTTAGCTTCACCATCTGAGAGAGATCTTAATTTCTGGCTGAGCATCTAGAAAAAGATAACTCGCGTTATTGTAAAATAGCAAAGAAAAAGGTTACTGAATATATATATATATATATATATATATATATATATATATATATATATATATATATATATATATATATATCGAGGTAGACGCGAGAGCGCTCTATCCCTTTAATAGACCAAAAATGGCCTATGCTGGAAATCTGATTTCTTTGATCAATCATAACTCAAAAACCAATAAACCAAATTAGTTAAAACTTTGCACAAAATTTGTATTTGATAGGTTCTATAAGTGTGTAGAATTTCAGCATCATTAGTCAAGGCAACTCAGAGATCCAGAAAGTTCAATCATGAAATCATATTATCTGTGTGTACGTACGTAGTACGTACGTACATATGTGTCACCCTGTATCTCATCAACTATTTGATGAGTTCAGCTGATTTCTGGCAGAAATAGAGGTTCTAGGGTCTAGTTGATCGCATATTAATTTCAGTTTACCATATACCTTAGTTTTCCAGAAAATTAAAAAAAAACTTAAAAATTGCCAGTATTCATACATATATCAGTTATTATGAGAAGGCATTGTATTGAGGCATAGCCTTTAGAAAAGTAGTGACATTCCATGAAAAATGGCAGTATACTGAAATCATATGCCTTAATAGGGTTGAGATGAAAATTCATATACACTAAATGTACAAAAGCAAGGAAATTACCATTTGGAATGTACATTTGAAATTACAGGTTTATTTATGCATACATATATGTATTTTAAATATTAAAATAAAATATATATGTACGTATAATTATATGCTGACATTTTGCACACTTATTTCTGACACTTTACATATTTGCATATATTTCCCTCCATTCGAACCCTACCACTATATATATTCCCCAATTATATGACCTTCCCGTGTTTTATCATTTTTAGCACACTTTTCACCCGCTCTTAAAAAAGCGCACATACCATAAGGCGAAACATTGAGCTTATGGGTCTTCCACTGTTCCATTTTTAATTGCATCCCGTCGGATTGTTTTATCCATTTATCTACCTATATATATATATATATATATATATATATATATATATATATATATATATATATGTGTGTGTGTGTGTAGGTGTGTGTGTGTTCTAATTCAACATTTAAAGTTTTTCAAATATAGAATTATTTTATAACATTAAGTCAGCTGAAGCTCTATTGTGCGTTGCCTAATGTTCCGTTGCCTTATTTTCCGTTGACTAATTTTCCGTTGACTAATTTTCCGTTGCTTAATTTTTTGTTGCTAATTTTCTGTAGCCTAATTTTCCGTTGCCTAATTTTCCGTTGCCTAATTTTCTGTTGCCTAATTTTCCGTCGCCTTATTTTCCGTTGCCTAATTTTCCGTTGCCTACTTTTCCGTTGCCTTATTTTCCGTTGCCTTATTTTCCGTTGCCTAATTTTCCGTTTCCTAATTTTCCGTTGTCTAATTTTTATTTGCTTAATTTTTCGTTGCCTAATATTCTGTTGCGTAATTTTCCGTTGATTTATTTTCCGTTGCCTAATTTTCCGTTGTCTAATTTTCCGTTGCCTACTTACCGTTGCCTAATTTTCTGTTGCCTAATTTTCCGTTGCCTTATTTTCCGTTGCCTTATTTTCCGTTGCCTTATTTTCCGTTGCCTAATTTTCCGTTGCCTAATGTTCCGTTGCCTAATTTTCCGTTGCCTAATTTTCCGTTTCCTTATTTTCCGTTGCCTTATTTTCCAGGCACTAACAATTCCAATTTCATTTTAAAGACGAATTAATACAGAGCGTCTTTTTGGGAATGTGTCATATATGAAACAAACATCGTTCATGAGTTCATTAAGTAGGTATAAAAATGGTGCAAAATTTTTCTGTTCGATACATTAATTCAACCCATATTGGGGCGCCTATTGTGCTAGAAAATGTATATATGTGTATGTGTATGCGAATAGGTGTATATCTGAGTGTACATATGTACGCGTGTTCGTATGTGGTGTCGATGAATACAAGCAATAGCAACTAACGCATCTCCCGCTTCCATCAGTTGGTGTATGACAACTCGGGGTATCTCAGGTTTCCCTGCAGAAATGTCCTCTCTCTGTCGTCTCCCTTTCAACATTTTATCTTTCGAGAATCAATTACCGTTGTAACCCCCTTTCAAGAAAATCTCACTTCCGATCTCAGCCGCCCTTCACCAACCCAAAACACCACACACCAACCATCCAACCACCTACGGACGTACGGTATCAATTCTTCCTTCTTGAAAGTCCTATTTCCATTCTGTCACATTTACTCTGCAAGACGTACTTTCATCTTACGTCGAACTCGTGTTTACCGTTCCACCCTGATGATACCCTCCAAATCTATGATACTGGTTCCCCACCATGAAATTAACCTTTGTAATCAAACCAAGGTTTATATATATATATATATATATATATATATATATATATATATATATATATATATATATATATATATATATATATATATATATATGTATATATATATATAATTATGGCAGATTAATCAGCCAATTCCCCACCGAAACAAAGACACTGATTCGGCAAATGGAAAGGATCCACACAAGGATATCCAGACATAAGTTGTCTGTCATATTCAAGAACAGTTTATTTAAAAACTTTCTAAAGATAATGTATTTAAAGAAATAATATATCAGTACAATACTTAAAAACATGTGGTGGGTTTGTGACGTAAAAATAGTTTTTTCTGTTTTGTTTAGTCAAACGAAACATAGTCGTAATGAATTAAACATATGTGTAGCAATTTGAATACTAATGACTATATTTCGTTTGAAAATCACATCAAGAAAATAAAGAATTCATTTAACGTCACAAACGCAACACATATTTTCATATATTGCACTTGAATGTTATTTATTAAAATCAATTATCTTGAGGTATTGAAATAAAGGCGAAACGTTGATGAATATATAACTAATTTTGGTTAATCCTTTTTCATTTTCCATCTCGTTGGAATATAATTTTCATAATTTACATATATATATATATATATATATATATATATATATATATATATATATATATATATATATATATATATATATATTAAGGGAGGCGAGATAGCGCTCTATCCCTTAATAGACTTTAAAAACGACCTATGCTAGAAATCTCATTTCTTTGATCAGTCATAACTCAAAAACCAACAAACCAAATTAGTTAAAACTTTGCACAAAATTTTCATTTGATAGGTTCTATAAGTGTGTAGAATTTCAGCATCATTAGTCAAGGCAACCCAGAGACCCAGAAAAGTCAGGAGTGATTTTGTGTTATCCGTGTGTACGTACGTACGTACATGTGTGCCTCCCTGTATCTCATCAACTATTTGATGGATTCAGCTGATTTTTGGCAGCGATAGAGGTTATAGGGTCTAGTTGATATACCTTAGTTTTCCAGAAAATTAAAAAAAACTTTAAAATTACCATTGTCATGAGGCATAGCCTTTACAAAAGTAGTGACATTCCATGATAAATGCCAGTATACTGAAATCATATGCTTTTAATCGGGTTATGACTACATATCAACCAAGCCATTTCATTATCACATCACTACAGTATAAATCTCTATGCATGAGTGGATGAAGTGTGTGAAGTGCGCTGAAAAAAAATTCCTACCAGTAAAATACATAGCCCTGTTGTGCTCGCATACCCTTAATGACAATAAAAGTGTAAACATTTGGGAATTTCCTTGCTTTTGTACATTTAGTGTATATGAATTTTCATCTTAACCCTATTAAGGGCAAATGATTTCAGTATACTGGCATTTATCATGGAATATACATATATATATATATATATGAAAATCCAATACTAAATACAGTTTAACACAGGTTGACATAATAATAAAAGAACTAAGATTTAACCGGTTACGTTCAGATATATGGACGTCTTAAGAAAAAGTGAAAAGCCGTTTTTTTAAAGACGTTCGCTAATCAGTAGGAAATCCGTTTCTTCTTGCTTTTTATTGTTTTTCGTTCTGTTTTTAATATATGATAAATCGTTTATATTATCCTCATACACACACACACACACACACACACACACACACACACACACACATATATATATATATATATATATATATATATATATATATATATGAAATATCGTTTGGTCATTAAATTATTAACTGAACGAAGTTTTTACTCGAGATTTAAGAGGTTGTTGTAATCCCTATTTATAAAATTATTGGATGTAAGTAGCTTGAAAAACATTTAATCGATTCAGACATTTGTATTCAATAGTTTAAATACTTCCATATAAATTCCAAATTCAGAACAGTCATGAGATAATTATTTTTTTTTAACTATTAACAAAATATTAAAATAGCTTACGTCTTAACGAAAGAAACCGAAGTACATTATGATGGATTTTATTTCGTAATATAATTTTTATTTAATATTTTTTCATAATATATAATAATGCGAAAAGATGATACAAGAACCGTGTTCTTAGAACGAACACTTAACTTAGAAAACCGATTGTATTTGCTTTAAAAACACACTAAATATGTTATTATATGTATTTAAAAATATTATTTAGGGGGTTTCTATCTAAAACTATATTCCCCTCAAGAATACTTAACGAAAACAAAAAAAAAAATTAATATAGAGTGGATGACCAGTTTTGTATATACGTAAAATGATTATCATTTCCGAACCATTCTAACCTTTTAGGGATGTTTACTAATTTTTTTTTACCACTAACCATAAGTTAAACTGACAAAGTCGTAAACCCATGCGTCATCGCTTAAAAAATGTACCCCACTAAAAAGATAGACGCACATAATTTATCTCCCATAGACAAATACACATTTCTGGTTAACTGGTCTAAAACGCTAGATTTCTTTCGGAAAGTGGAGCTCATTTGACGTAAAAGAAATGTGTGAAACTTATCCTCTATTCTAAAGTCTTAAATAAATCCTTTTATATTTAATTTCTTAAGATAATTATCAATATTTATCAGTAATTTTTTTTCTTGACAAAAATGTTTTTTATTTCATTTTTACACATTTTTCCGGTACTTTGTAAATACTTCATTATTAGGAAATTATCGATGCTTGTTTTTCTTCGCCAATTTGCAATTATAACTTTTTGTTGTGAAAGAAAACAAATGTATTATTAGAGCTCTGCCCCCTATGCTAATACACACAGAAGAAATATGTGTTTCTCCTTTTTTTAGGCGATTACACGTAAACAGCCTGAAAAACTTAATCGCAAAAAAAAATAAACAACAAAAAATCAGTTTCGCATATAGATTTAACGTAAAATGTTAACCCCTTTTCGGGCCAGACAGTGTTTAAAGTACATGTAACTAATTTTGTTTGCCTTTAATCATGGGCATATTAATGTTTTTGACCAAACTTTAGTATAAAATATGTCATTGTTAAAAGTCATAAAAACACGCCTCCTTCCTACTACTAACCCAACGCCCGGGTGGTAATCCGAAAGGTAATGCGATAACGTGTGGTTTATCATTTTGCCGGTCGGACGTAGGGTTAGTGTTTAAAAATATAGTAAAGTGTCCTAAAAAGTAAGAATGGGCCGGAAATGAGTAATCACTTTACGTTGAATTTATATGCGTAACAAACCCTCCACTGTGAATTCTAAAATAATTGAGTTTTTGTCAATGTGTTCACACATTATCGCCTGGAAAAAGTAGAATCTTAGTTTGGGGTGGGTGGGGAAAGATGTACTTTTAAATGTAGACATGCTTTATTTTTTAATTTCACAAATTTCTAAATCTTTTCACCTTTAGTGTTGTATCCAAGAATTTTATAAACTTTTTGTGGGATGTTTCTGAATTTCGTCCAGATTACCGAGTTCAACAGCAATATTCACGAGTTAAAAAAATACACCTGAAGAAGGCCAGAGGTTACAGCGACATTAATGTTGTGATGATAACACTCACAATGAGAACAGTAGACCGAATAATCGAAATTATACAAATCATTGTGAGATTTTCATCTATATTTTCCACGTGTGCAAAAACATAAAAATATACAATAAAACATTAATTATTTCAGATGATATATACGCGGTGACCAGACAACGACAAAAGTCAAAACAGCGGCGACGAAATAAAAACACTTGTAACGATTCACCCCGAACGTTTTACAATGTTTTGATATTAAACTGTAAACTCTGAGAGGTGTCATATAGACGTTTAGCAAATAGGTGTGTAAATAAATGTTAACATTTCAAAAGGTTTGATAAGCGAATAGCCAATGAACTATATGATATTTACTCTGTTTACCATACTTTACCAATAAAACATTAGACTCCAAGAGTCAATTCTAAATCCGAAAATAGGATTTTAAACCTGACTTAGTCTTATGTTGTAAATAAACAATTTTCTACTAAATAAATACATCGTGTTTGTTTCATATTTATTGTCAAGAACAAAATTTAGAAGAATAATGTTCGGAATCAGAAAATAAGGCTTATATTTTGTCAATTCGGATACCGACTACTATTCCGATTAATCGTCCCAACACTAATATATAAAGGTATTTTAGCTTTTTTAATGCATCTTTAATTTCTATAAAATTGTATATGCTAACTATCATATTGCTGAATAGTTATTAGTATAGTGTTTTAATAGTATTATTATATTATTACTATTATTATTTCATAGTTGTCTCAACTTTTGGATGTTTTAGTAAGTGTTTTCTTTTTTGAACATCAAGTCAATTCCCTTGACCTTAAACATTCAAGCTGTACCTAAACACTTTCGCTGTTCCAAACAGAACGAGAAAAATGTCTCGTCAATCTGTTAAAGCCATTTATGGTGGCTTTTCGTTATGGTTTAAAGCGTTCCAATTACAACGGGAATCACCTTTACTTCTTTGCATTTCCATAGTCTAATTCCCATTTTAGGTCTTGATAGGTATTTATATGTTCGTGTTCTTTCTCCTGCACGCTGGTATCGAAGAGGCAGGCTATATCAATGATTAAGAAAGTTATTTTGTTTTTGTTTAAAAAGATTAAGTCGGGGTTGGAATGTTCTAGAACCTTATCAGTTTGTATGCGCATGTCTCAAAGAAGTTTGACATTGTCGTTCTCCTGTGCCACTTCTGGCTTATGCTCAAACCACTTCCCATTGTTGTCCAATTCATAAACTTTTCATATATTCCAGTGCAGTACCTGAGCGACTTTGTCGTGTCTCCATTTTTATACTGGTGTTGTGCTAGCATTATGCATTCAGATACAATATGCGCGAAGGGTTCTTCCCTTTCATTACACAATCGGCATATCGGTGATTCTGTAGTTTTGTCAATGTAATGTTCGGTGAACACAGTGCGGGTGTTTTTTTCCTGGGCTGCCATTAAGGTACTTTCAGTAGATCTTTTGAGATCACCCTTGACCAACCAATTGCAACTGTCATTGTCTCTTATAGAATACACTGTGTAGTTCTTTCCAGATAATTTTAACATTCTCCCTTGTGACCTCTTTTCACTTCACGAAGAAGAATCTCATTACTTTCAGAAATATATTAAGATAGACAACCTTCTTCTATATTCACAACATCTTCAACCCTAATAGACCTCGACCACCTTCCTTTCTAGGTAGATACAATCGATCTGCACCTTCTTCTATTGCAAACGCTCCATAAATTGTAAGCATCTTCTGTGTTTATGTATCCCAACATTTTACTTCATCCACATTCCCGTTAAGTATACTGGCAGTATATCGAATGATAGCTACTGTTCTGGCATTGATAGCATAGATTGTATTTCGACTGTAGACGTGTGATTTAAGAATACTCAATACTCTTCTGTTGTACTCAGCTGTGACCTGGTTTTTCATTTCCGATTATTTTTATGTACTATTATTTTATTATTATTATTATTATTATTATTATTATTATTATTATTATTATTATTGTTATCATTATTATTATTATTATTATTATTATTATTATTATTATTATTATTATTATTATTATTATTATTATCATAATGAGTATTGTCGTCGTAAGGGTAATGTTTTATTATTAAGATTTTTATTATCATCATTATTATTATTATTTATTAAATTATTTACTTTTATATATATTTGTGAAATAATAGCTGAAGTGTTTCTATATTTGATTATTGGGGTAGTGGTAAATTGATCAGTACCACTATAGAGAGTCATGCATGTTATAGCCGTTCCGTTTTTTAATGTCTGAAACAGTTAAAAAGAAAACAGCTTATGATCTTTGTTTCCGTTTTCACAATTTTAGTTAAGCTTCCCTGATTATGTTCACTGTTTAATCCACTTTTGTATTTGTAAATTTCCAAGCGGTAAGTCAGCTTATGCAAGTGCTACATCTGCGATATGTTGGATTTAGTTAGTATCCCTGGGAATTTAAATTGCATTTTCTTTCTTTGTTTAAAATGACGCAAAGCTTCTTTAGACTATATATAAATATATATATATATATATATATATATATATATTTATATATATATATAATATGCGCGTGTGTGTGAATATATATATATATATATATATATATACATATCTGTATATATATATGTATACATATATGTGAGTTTATATAAATATATATATATATATATATATATCTGTGCATATATATATGTAGATATATGCATATATATGTATGCATATATATATATATATTTATATATATATATATATCTGTGCATATATATGTATGTATATATATATATGCATATATATGTATTCATATATATATATATATCTGTGCATATATATGTATGTATATATATGCATATATATGTATGCATATAAATATATATATATATCTGTGCATATATATGTATGTATATATGCATATATATGTATGCATATATATATATATATATATTTATATATATATGCATATATATATGCATATATATCTGTGCATATATATATATATATATATATATGTGTGCATATATATGTATCTGTGCATATGTATATATATATGTATGTATATATATATGTGCATATATATATATATATATATATATATATATATATATATATATATATATATATATATATATATATATATATATATCCAAGCAAGCGTTGTTGAACTACACGGAACTTCTCATTTGTAAATCTTCTTCGTGATCTTCTCAAACCGTCGATCTATCCTTCTGGTCTCAGGTGGCACTCCATAGAGTATTTCACCGATTGTTCTTAATGCGACCATTTATTTCGAGTGCTTTCGACTTTCTTAGTTGTCTTCAGGAGTATTTTTTTTTAATAGGAAGACTTGAGTTAATGTTTTATAGGTATGGTTAAGAGCGAATGAAGAAAAGAGTGGGTGTGTGGTTGAGTTGATTTTAATCTATCTGTTTGCGTATTTGGTGTTATTGTTTATTTATTATTTTATTAATTCTTATTAGTAGTATTATTTAGTTATTTATTTTTTTTATTTATTCTTATTATTACGGTTATTACTATTATTTTGTTATTACTTTATTTTTATTTAATTATGGAATACTTTTAATATGTTACTACCTGTGTTGAAAGCTATTTTGTTGATATTAGGCTGTTTAGTTTTAATGGATATTGCTTCTCTTATTTTAAGTCTGTTAATGCAGTTATTTTTGTGTTTTGGACTTATTTAGGTGGGCTATGGTAAAAGCGGGGTAGCCATTAGTTTGGAGGGTTTGATGGAAGTTTTAGTTTGTGTTATTTTGTTTTGGTGTTATTTTATGTTATTTTTTTTATTTATGTTCTTTTTGGGTTATTTTGTGTAAACACAAATTTAAAACTTCCATCAAACCCTCCAAACTAATGGCTACCCCGCTCCTACAATAGTCTACCTAAATAAGTCCCAAACACGCAGAAATCGCATCCTCTCCAACACCTGTTTCTTAAAACTCCCTTTCCCTAGTGATAAAATCACCACCTCCATCCGCAAGGCTATACACAAAGAACACCTTGACATCTCACTAACCGACACTGGCACTTCCTTACGCCAACATCTATCTAAGAAACATACTAACCATACACCCGAACCCTGCTTCCTGACCAATTGCCCTATCCCCAACACTAATCTATGCTATCGCACCAACAGTGTATATAAAACACAGTGCACCAAATGCCACACTATATACATATGAAACACAACAAGACCACAACACCTGCGCATCAAAGAGCATATGAACGCTCGTATATCTTCTTTCGACAAGCACACATCAACATTCCTCAATACGCAACGTGATATTCATGTCTCTATCCTTGCGTCTGTAAGAAACATTAGGGACCTAAGAATCACGGAATCGATCCTCATCTCCAGATTAAACCTTTCACTCAATCAACTTCACAAGCTCCACTCACCGTTCATTCTATAATATTCTACCCTCTAACTCACTAACCAACCCTCACATCGAACACTCATTATATTCTATTTCCACCATTTCACTCTTTACCTACCTCCTATATTAAGCCATCACACACCCAAACAATCAAGTTGGCCCCTCCCCATATGAATATCCATCTCAACACACATTCAGCCACATGACAATAACAACCCCTAACAACCAAAAACCATAATCAACCTACTCCTACTACCCTACCAAAATCATCCACCTCATAACCTGGAATTATTAATTAATTAATCTAAATACATATAAAATGTATACCAATCATATACAAATACATAAACAAATAAATAAGTAAATATAATAAATAAATTAAATAAATAAATTTAAAAAAATACATATAAATAAAGAATAAAACCAAGAAGAAAAATAAAGAATTAATAAATAAACAAACAATAATATATATATATATATATATATATATATATATATATATATATATATATATATATATATATATATATATATATATATAACTTAATACACAGACCTCTACCGACTGAATCTATACATTAATTCGCATTTAAGACCCGATTTAATAACATTATAATAATAAACATAATTTTATTACAGAATATACTTTGCACTGAACAATCGAAGTCTGAAATAAATCTGGACAGTCGTACATGTTTATCACGCTGCGTTCATCTATCTTTATAATTGCTCTATCTCGTATATTGAGCTTAAACCATTTCATTATAGGTTCTATTTACTGAAAGCTCACTTTTAGTTTCATATTTATTCTATATATATATATATATATATATATATATTGCATTATTATACTAAAGCTGAGTTAACTACTTTTTATGTAAGTATATTTATATATATATATTTTTACCACGCAAAATCAATGCTAAAATATTTTTTAGTTTTGGGATAAGTTTGAAAAATCCATTTCAACTCACCAAGTAAACTATCTTTTACTAGGTTTTTCCCATTAATTCACAATGTTTCTGTGGGTGACTCTCACTTTTAAACTTATTTACATAGGGTGTGTATACACAGTAAACACGTATGTACATCAGATAGCAAAATAATAGGACTCTGTACTTTTATTATCTATCCAAATTATATATAAGTACAGAGATATATTTTAAGTTATACTAGGAGTTCTTAATAAATATATCTAGGGGCGAGCAATGAAAGTGCAAGTTATTTGTTTCTTAACCAAAAAGCGAATACATCTAATTGAAAAAACATATATACTAAAAAAATCGGAGGATTCTCTTGCCTTTATTAGATATTCAGTATTTATTTAAATAATTAAATGCGAATTATTTAATTCATCTCTCCTATATTATCATCAGAACCAGCTACTGTTATTTAAATCAATGATACGAGATAATATTCTGAAATACTGTATATATAGTAGAAACGAACAGTGAAGAGCTGAAGACATCAATTCAAATGCCTCACTTGCATAACTATTTTTAAACAGTCTGTAATAAAATAATGTTTAGTGTTATTCATTTGTAATTTATTGGCCTATTTCATATATATATATATATATATATATATATATATATATATATATATATATATATATATATATATATATATATGTGTGTGTATATATATATATCCACTAGTTTCGTGTATATTGACATTAATTAATATATATGATTCTATGAAAAAGGTTAAATTACGAACACTTTGCCTACTGTGTTATTTAAAACATAATTAATTTGTATCCAAAAAGGTTTAAGAGTTCATAGTAGGTGACTGCTCTTTTTCACTTCATCTGTTTCTTTTATATTTCACTTTCTCTCCTCCTCTTGTTCTAGCGACGCCAAACCTTCCTTTCATTGCCTTAAAAAGTGTCACTCCACCAAACACGCACTATCGCTCAGGCGAATTGACTTCCTCTTTTTCATACTTTTACAGTATTATTTAAACAATATATTAAATGTTATCAAAAAGACTTAAGAGTTCATAGAGAGAGAAGTGACTACTTTCTATCCCTCTCTCTATCTGTACCGTATTACCCTTCCTCCTTTCTTTTTATCCCACTCATTTTATTTTCCTTTCTCTCTCACTCCATTTCCTTCCCTTCTTTTTCTGTTTCTATAGTAGGCCAAATTTTCATTTTTATTGCTTTTAAAACAGCCCCTAAATCACATGATCGCTCGTTTCTTTCCTTTTACTTACGGACATATTTAAAAGATAAATACATTTGAATCACATTACTATTTTTATTATATTTATCTATTTATGTAAATAATATTTAATATGTATCTATTCATGTGAATACATTTTAATGTTTATCTATTTATACGATTAAATGAGAAAGATGTGGTCTTATGAAATTTAGTATCAAATAGCGAACTTTTTAAAGCAAACTAGTTCATGTATAAACATTAATGTTAATATACTTTTTTTGAATTCTTATATAATTGACCTCTTTTCATTTCAAGGATGAAATAAACTTCAGTTTACTCATAGTCTTAACTTAGTAATCACCTCCCAAAGAGATAACACCATGGACTTTAAGGCATGAAATCATTATCGAAAATCGGATATTTAAATGTAAAAAAATATAATAATACTCTGAGAAATTTTAATACAACATGCCCTAAAATATTTTAATCACGGCGATTCATCTTTTTTGTTTTTCGTTACATTCATTGTCCGGCTGTTAAGTACAAAACTGCCTTCAAAATCTAGTGACGGATGTCCTCCTTTCTTCCTTACAGCTTCTTTCTCTTTCTCTTCATCGTTATTTTCATGGTTGGTGCCCTGTAAAATATTCATATAAAAAAACTCTATAAGACACCATGAATAATGTTATTTTCTCCTCCTGCGTACCAAAACAAAACAAAACTTCCAGGAGCAAAGTTTCTTTAAAAATTACAATATATCTGTGGAACACAACATCGCGAGGCTGCTTATCAGCTGACTAGAACATGGTCGTATTCAAATCCAATGTTAACAAATTCTTGTTTAGCCGCCATTTTAATTAGATAATTTTGCTCAGTTTTAACCATGGTTATCAATCTTCGTGGTGTTGTCTCATCGTTCACCTGACAAACTAATTAACCGTTATCCTCGAGTAACCTCAGAACCTTGATAAGCGGTGACACGTTAGTACATAAAAAAAAACATCATATGTTTCAAATGAAATCAAAGTGGAAGTGGTAGTGATTGTGATCCAACAGGCCACGAGTAGTTTAGTTATTATACTAATGCTGTATTACTCAACGTTTGTTTCCCTAAAGGCTTTTCTTTAATATATTGTATTAACATAAAACACGTGCTAATATATCGTTGAGTTTGGTGATAAAGTTCCAGCAAGTAATCCATCCCTTTCTAAGGTTCTATCTATCACTCGCTGTTGCTTATACTTTCTCTCACTACATGTTCTTATTTCGATACGGTATATTATCAGGCTCGTTTCGGTTTTTACATCTCTCACTCACTTACACAAACACACACACACACACTCTCTATCTATATGTCTATCTATCTATATCGCTGTTTATTAACAGTCGAAGGTAATACTGCAATCAACAAATACGTGACTGCACTTTCTAAAATTAACGAAAAGAAGATCATTGATGTTAAGTGAGTTCGATTTCAAGTGATAATTTCTATCTGAAATCATCTGGTATAGAATAAGCATAACATGTGTGCACCTCCATCATCTGTATAGTATAAGTATATCAGATGTGAACCTCCATCACTAAAAGTATAACATATGTTCATGCCCATAATTTGGTATACTAAAAGTATAAATATATGATACATTATAAATATAACAGATGTGAACTTTCATCATCTGTTATAGTATAGCAAATCTGAATCTCCATGGTCTAGTATAGTATTACTATAACATATGTGAACTACCACCATCTGGTGAAGTATATGTATGACAGATGGTAACCTCCATCATCTGGTATGGCATAAGTATTACAGATGTAAAATCTCATCCTCTGGTATAGCATAAGTATAACATATTTGACCCTTCCTCATCTGGTATAGTATAACAGACGTGTACGTCGGTCATCTGATATAGTTTAAGTATAACATATGTAAAGCATCGTCATCTGGTATAGCATAAGTATAACATATTTGACCCTTCCTCATCTGGTATAGTATAACAGACGTGGACGTCGGTCATCTGATATAGTTTAAGTATAACGAATGTAAAGCATCGTCATCTGGTATAGCATAAGTATAACATATTTGATCCTTCCTCATCTGGTATAGTATAACAGACGTGGACGTCGGTCATCTGATATAGTTTAAGTATAACAGATATAAAGCATCGTCATCTGGTATAGCATAAGTATAACATATTTGACCCTTCCTCATCTGGTATAGTATAACAGACGTGGACGTCGGTCATCTGGTATAGTTTAAGTATAACAGATGTAAAGCATCGTCATCTGGTATAGCATAAGTATAACATATTTGATCCTTCCTCATCTGGTATAGTATAACAGACGTGGACGTCGGTCATCTGATATAGTTTAAGTATAACAGATGTAAAGCATCGTCATCTGGTATAGCATAAGTATAACATATTTGACCCTTCCTCATCTGGTATAGTATAACAGACGTGGACGTCGGTCATCTGATATAGTTTAAGTATAACAGATGTAAGGTATCATCATCTGGTATAGCATAAGTATAACATATTTGACCCTTCCTCATCTGGTATAGTATAACAGACGTGGACGTCGGTCATCTGATATAGTTTAAATATAACAGATGTAAAGCATCGTTATCTGGTATAGCATAAGTATAACATATTTGACCCTTCCTCATCTGGTATAGTATAACAGACGTGGACGTCGGTCATCTGATATAGTTTAAGTATAACAGATGTAAGGTATCATCATCTGGTATAGCATAAGTATAACATATTTGACCCTTCCTCATCTGGTATAGTATAACAGACGTGGACGTCGGTCATCTGATATAGTTTAAGTATAACAGATGTAAAGCATCGTCATCTGGTATAGCATAAGTATAACATATTTGACCCTTCCTCATCTGGTATAGTATAACAGACGTGGACGTCGGTCATCTGATATAGTTTAAGTATAACAGATGTAAGGTATCATCATCTGGTATAGCATAAGTATAACATATTTGACCCTTCCTCATCTGGTATAGTATAACAGACGTGGACGTCGGTCATCTGATATAGTTTAAATATAACAGATGTAAAGCATCGTTATCTGGTATAGCATAAGTATAACATATTTGACCCTTCCTCATCTGGTATAGTATAACAGACGTGGACGTCGGTCATCTGATATAGTTTAAATATAACAGATGTAAAGCATCGTCATCTGGTATAGCATAAGTATAACATATTTGACCCTTCCTCATCTGGTATAGTATAACAGACGTGGACGTCGGTCATCTGATATAGTTTAAGTATAACAGATGTAAGGTATCATCATCTGGTATAGCATAAGTATAACATATTTGACCCTTCCTCATCTGGTATAGTATAACAGACGTGGACGTCGGTCATCTGATATAGTTTAAGTATAACAGATGTAAAGCATCGTCATCTGGTATAGCATAAGTATAACATATTTGACCCTTCCTCATCTGGTATAGTATAACAGACGTGGACGTCGGTCATCTGATATAGTTTAAGTATAACAGATGTAAGGTATCATCATCTGGTATAGCATAAGTATAACAGATTTGAACCTCCATCATTTGGAATAGTATAAGTTTAACGGATGTAAACCGTCATCATCTGGTATTTTATATATATAAAATATATGAACCTCCATCATTACGTATAGTATAAGTATAACAGATGTCAAACTCAACCACTTGGGATTTTATAAGTATAACAGATGTTAACATCCATCATCTGATATTATATAAGTTTGAGGGATGTGACCCTCAATTATCTGACAAGGTAAGTAAAACAGATGTTAACCTCTATTTTAGAATACACATATTGAACAATCAAATGAATATTTCAATATCTATATTTTAAAAATGTTCATTGAGTTTCGTTTTCTAAGCTTTTAAAAAATATTTTACTAATGAGATACAAGTTATCACAGCTAAAAGCAACTCGATAGTAAGTATTAATGGGATTAATAGATTGATCGTTGAATGATGATGGATATTATGAAAGAATTGAAGATAGTGACTGAAATTAAGAAAACTCTATAACTTATGAGAACGATCTATGACAAGTGTTTATTGAGATTAGATTGGAAGATGACTAAGTTGCAGCCCTCAGGGATAAATCTTGTGGCAGCGTGTTCAACAGATGAGAAGAGCATTAACTGAAACACTGTTCATTAAAATTTCGTTTGATGTGTGGCACCCGGAAGGGGAAAGGAAAGACAGATTGTTTCTATAGAACTTTTCACAATATGAACTAGAGATTCAAGCGCAGTCGAGCACTTTCCATGGAAATGTCGATGGAGTAGAGAAAGATCAGCAACGTATTTTGTGTGAGGAAAGCGATATTGAGAACAGAAGCGATCACATACCACGAGATTGCGAATTCAATTTTGTAATTCTGTCAAGGCAAGACAGATTACTCATGGCGGCACCATTCCTAAATGTGGAAGCACTACCTCATCTTAAGAGGTGCTTTAAAGTTGAGAACTTAAAAAAGTAAAAACTTGTATAAAAATTCTTGCAAAACTTTTATTTTCTCTTCCGAAGATGAAAATCAAAATATAATGATAGCCAATCGCATCTCCTGAATAAGCGTAATAGATTCTAATAACAACTTGAAATTCAGGGAATCTTCCTTAATTGGTGTCTAATCATTATATGTCAAATTCAATTCAAATCTGAAATATTTTTATTATGAAATAAAAAGTTGTTCCCATAGTATACTCCCTAAAATCCCTTTAAAATACTCGGAGAAATTAAAATTTGGTAAATACTTATTCATTGATTTCTAATACTGATTGTTTATTTTTTTCCTAAATAGGAAGGTATCTGAATATTCACGAAGGAACTGCACACAGTGTTTACTCCATTTGCATAAAACTAACTGAAACTAAATATTGCCCACAATTGTCACAATTATTTGCAAAAATGGTTCTCGATGATTCCTGGAAAGCAAAGATGTACAAACAGACAATCTTTGTTTTCGCTGAACGTCGGTGAGTAAGTTTTTAATTTTTTCCTAACTCGCGAAAGCTTAAAATAATTGTGCTATGGGTTGCATTGAATTGTTTAGCTGGTACACTTTTGATTGGCTTCCTCAGCGTCTTTAATGGCGTTTTATCAATTGATTTTGACCTTCCCGAACGTCGCCGATATGATAGGTAAAAGTTTGCAGAAGAAAATCTTGCAAAACACTATTGACATTTTCGAGCATTCAGAACATTTATCCCATAGACAGTTCCAATGTTCTTTGTAGCTTCTGCAGCTGAGTTTCCATTTTTGAATTCATAGAGCATGCAATGTCTCAGATGCTCCTCACTAATATCCATTTTTTGACGGCTGAGACCGTTAAACTTAATATTTTCCAACTAATTACTATATCTGAAAGGCAAACCAATATATTAAGACACCAATTCACCAAAAAAATCTAGAACTGTGTACAACTGAGGGATTAAATACTACATTACGTTCTTTCCAACTTGATATATATATATATATATATATATATATATATATATATATATATATATATATATATATATATATATATATATATATATATATATATATATATATATATATATATATATGTTCGTTTTATAAATCTGTTCTTTTAACTCAGAAGACCAAAGCTAGTTTTTTAAAAACTCATTTGGGTAAAATTGTAAATAAATAAAGGTATACTATCAATTATTCTGTCTGCATTTCTGTCTGTCCATCCGTCGGACAAAAGAACAGTGATGTCAGTAATTTATTAAATTTTTGGTGCCTTGAGATAAAAATCAGACAGTAAAAAAGAAAGGCTATATAAAATAACATTATGTTTCTGTTAAAGAATCGTAGTCTGGGAAATATGTCAAAAAGATTTAAGAAATGTATTTGTACTCTTCGGAATTATTTTTTCATCTACGCAGTTTGACAAAATATGCATTCCTTTTTTATTTTCTTGTGAAGAAGTAAAAATCAATAGTGTGTTGTACTCCTCGGAGATTAATGAATTTCAAACATTAAAATCGGTGTTATGTAACACCATGCTTCTTTTAAAGGAAACTCCCTGTTATGGTCAGAAAAATGCAGACACAGAATCTAAATTATTATTAGAACTAAACCACTCGTAACCCGTTGGGTCAGGATTTGTTTATGTTCCAATTGACGGAGAATCGTAAAAGTGTACAATTTTTGGCGAGCCATATACTGATCCAACCCTGAAGATACGTTTTGCAAATACTTCACTAGATTGAAGCTCAGTCGAGGACCTGCCATGAAAATAACTATAGAGCAGAGACCGAGCTGGGTTCTGTTAGAAATAATCCATTTTAATTGTTCTAATAAGACGCAGTTTGAAATTAACTCACAAAGTAACCGATTTCTTATTAAGTTTCTGTCTATCACCCTCACCCTCTCTCATTGTATTTTGTTTCTTAATCCGCTTTTATTTTATATGGTGTCTATTAAAAATCTCGCTCCCGTATCTTTCTCTCTGTGTTTATTAAAAATGAACGTTATAAACAAAAGGAAATGTCACCACGAGTAGTAATACTATTTAACCCGTAGCTTGAGAGAGAAGGAGATAAAAAGAGAAAGAAATAAAGAGAAAAGGAGAGATATATGACGAGCAGAAATAGACTGATTTTTGATGAGCATACTTTTTCAAAATTTAACTGCCTTTGAAAACTAACTTATTCTCTGATTGTTACAATCTAAACCAAGTGTAAGTCCTGACCCAACGGGTCACATTTTTCTTTTCGTAGTAACTATGTGTTTATTTTTGTTTTGATTTTTTTTCTTAGTTAAAGAACATTTGGGTGCGTACATTATTTGTAAGTGAATAACGGTATCATATTAATTCCCTGTGTTTGTCTGTTTGTCGAGGATTGGTTTACACACGGACAGTAACCCATGTAATTTAGCGAAGTTGGGTACACAGTGCCAAAAAAATAAAAATAAAGTAAATGAAAAAGAAAATCAGATTTGAGACAAACAGACAGTGAGAAGCGGTGAAAAAATAATGAGACAACAAATATATAATATTTGAAACGTCAAAAATAAAAAGTGCTACAAATAAAGAAAATAAATAAGACGAGAAAAGACAGACTAGTCTGTCAGTCTCGGGCCGCTGCTTCAGTCAAGTGTGACGTTTAAGTCTGATTTGATCTCAGATCTGGTCTGAGCGACACATATGCCTTGTCTGAGCGCGGTATCAGTTGCATCGGAGCGAGGGATAAATCAAGATGAACTTAGTCTCATCCGTCACCATACTCTTATTCCGACACCATCACCCTCACACTGACCGGCTTTTTACATACTTAATCAATCTTACTAATATCACCGTCATCTACCTTGCCCGCCACTGAGTTCACACAGAGAAAAAGGATAGAGAGACTGAGAGATTAATGAAAAGAAGGAGAGAGAGAGAGAGAGAGAGAGAGAGAGAGAGAGATGTCAGAAGGGGAAAATCGGGCGAAGTTTTAAAATACCAGGTGCGTTTATTTATTTATTTTTATTTGCGTTATTTCCGTTCAGTTTTTTTTTTGTTAGTTTACTTAAAAATAAATTTAACAACTTGTTTTCATAAAACGGATAACATATAAAAGTCGAAAAATGAATGAATTTCGTGGGAAGAAAGTTATTTTATTAGACGCTTTTTTTTCTTTTATTTTTATTTTCACGTAAAGAAGAATATATCTTTCATAACGTTTTGAATTTTAGTGATGCAAAGAGTATTTTTAGTTATACACCGGAATACACACACACACACACACACACACACACACACACACATATATATATATATATATATATATATATATATATATATATATATATCAAGGGAGGCGCGAGAGCGCTCTATTCCTTAATAGACTCACAAATGGCCTATGCTCGAAATCTCATTTCTTTGATCGATCATAACTCAAAAACCAATAAACGAAATTAGTTAAAACTTTGCACAAAATTTTTATTTGATAGGTTCTATAAGTGTATAGAATTTCAGCATCATTAGTCAAGGCAACCCAGAGATCCAGAAAGTTCAACCATGAAAGCATGTTATCTGTGTGTACGTACGTGCGTACGTACGTACGCACGTACGTGTCACCCTGTAGCTCATCATCTATTTGATGGATTCAGCTGATTTTTTGGCAGAGATAGAGGTTCAAGGGTCTAGTTGATGGCATTTTAATTTCAGTTTACTATATATCTTAGTTTTCCAGAAAATTCCCCAAAAAACTGAAAAATGACCAGTATTCATACACTTTATTCTATATCTTATCGACCATTTGATAGATTCAGCTGATTGTTGGCAAAGATAGAAGTTCTTGTGTTAGTTCAGGGGCGGGCAACCTTTTCAGAGTGAAGGGCAGATGAGACTTTAGGAAAGAGATCGCGGGCCGGAGTGAAAAACAGAAATCTCAGAATTACTATATTTTGTTTACATGAATAAATTGTACAAACATTGCATTGAACACTCTACAAATCTGATATTTTTTCTCAAGAGACTTCTGTGTGTGATGTTATAAAAGGCGCCGACGAAGAGCCATTTTGAAACCATGAAAAATAATGACGGGGAAGTAGCAATTTGATCCAGCATTCGTTTTGACACACCTCATATAAGTTCTATGATTCATGCCCTTTCCTCGTCTCTCGTTTCCTTTTTGCCTCTCTCTTTCTCTTTTTCTATTTTTTATCTCAGGCCAAGGATTTGAAATTAATAGTTAAAGAAAAATGAATATAAATGCATCATCGCTCGCTGATATTCATACATTTTTATCCCACTGCAAATCTTAATTGAAACCTACTTTTACGTCTATGTCACAGAATGATATGAGTTTTATTGGGAGGTCCGCGGGCCGGATTGCAATAATAAAGTATAACTGGGTGGCGGGCCGGACGCTAAGCCTTCCCGGGCAGGATGTGGCTTGCGGGCCTGAGGTTGCCCGCCCCATGTCAAGTTCATGGCATTTTAATTTCAGTTTGCCATATACCTTTATTAGTCAAACTACCCACTATATCAGTTATGAGAAGGTATTTTATTGAGGCATAGCCTTTACAAAAGTAGTGACATTCCATGAAAAGTGTGTAGGTGTACTGAAGAAAAATTCCTACCAGTAAAATACATAGCCCTGTTGTGCTCGCATACCCTTAATGACAATAAAAGTGTAAAAATTTAGGAACTTCCTTGCTTTTGTACATTTAGTGTATATGAATTTTCATCTTAACCCTATTAAGGGCATATGATTTCAGTATACTGGCATTTTTACTGGAATATATATATATGTATATATATATATATATATATGTATATATATACATGTATATATATACATGTATATATATACATGTATATATATATACATATATATATATATACATATATATATATATATATATATATATATATATATATATATATATATATATAAAGTAAATATTTATAATTAATAATTTGTCGCCCCAAAACTGGGCCGGGCTCTCTAGCGAGTAGTATTAACACATACGTCATTGTGGCTTAAATGCAATGTTCCTTACAAAAGTGGGACTCTCTACAACAACTGCCTTGAAATAGGATTAATCTCTCGCTGATTTATTGAGTTGTTTAGCGTTGGAATTTGAGGTTAAAATAGAATTCGTGTTTCGGGCGTTCGATTCCGGCGACCAGTGTGAATAATTACTGTCTACACTGACTATTCCCGTAAGAATGAAACGTACCCGTATGTAAATAAACAAAGAAATATATATATAATTAATTATTTGTATATAGACAATGTATATATATATATATATATATATATATATATATATATATATATATATATATATGGTTTTGCTACACTGAAAAGCCGAGATGCAGCGTAACAGTCAGTCTGTAGATTACTATATACATTTTTACTTCTTGGGTGGCGCACTGACGTTAATGATGTCGCGCGCCACTACTTTAACGTAATTCAAAGCTCTATGTAAATATACACATAGAGCACTCTAAAGTAGCGGTCAATGTTTATATAAAAAATTGTATATACCATTTGCCAACAGCGCCTGTCCTGTGGTGTGGTGGGTAGGGATACTAACTTTCGACTAAATGGTTGTAAGTACGTTCCTTAAATGTGCATGGGTTCTGGTCTAGTAACACTTATATAGCGAAACAGTATGTATCTGGATGACTATATATATATATATATATATATATATATATATATATATACATATATATATATATATACATATATATATATGTGTATATATATATATATATATATATATATATATATATAATAACATCATATTATCTTAGTCATTCAGAGAAACGTTCTATATTTTCTAAAACAAATTATTTGGATCAAATATAGAATGTTTTTTCTGTATAATCAAGATTATGTGATGTTAAATAAAGAGCTGTACTCGTATTAGACACTATTAGACTACTACACGAACATTTGTGTTAACTTTAAAGATCTATACTATAATTATATATATATATATATATATATATATATATATATATATATATATATATATATATATATATATATAAAAATTCCGTTAAGATTAGAAGTACAATAGCAAACAAGTATTTTCACATAATATAATTTGCTTTAGGATAAGGATACATAAACATATTTGAAAAAGTATAAATAAATAAAAAAATAAACTCAAACAACACCTAAAATAGGATATGAAGTACTATAAGCACGCGCGTGTTTAAATAATATCACCTATTTATTCGACACATTCACAAAAAGGGTGAATCACCCCTATACAAAACGGAACAAAAATAGGCAGTAAGAGTCAGCCGAATCTTTGCTTGTGAAAATCCCCATCATTGCCTAATCGAAACATTAACCTGTGAGATAGAATAACAAAGAATCTGATTAGTTAGCTAACTAAATTTTACACCACGTGTATATGTAAAAAATCTGGTAACACAAATCCCATGTATTTTAGCTGACGATTCTATATGGCGATGTAACGTGGAAGCCTCTGTATAGCTTAATTGTCATGATATATATTTCATAACTTACTATATATATATATATAACAACTTAGAAACCTACAAAATTAAATATACAATTTCCAAAAATTCTACATAAACACAGTTTTAATATACGTACGTTTCTGAGGGAAATTTCTATTAAGGTACAAATAAGATGGTAAATAATTCACATTTCACTAATAATCGCATATCCGTATCAGAGAGCATGAATTCATATTGGACCAAATATGCTTTAAAGACAGAGTCCACAACAATATTAAAATAACAAACTTAATCAATATTTTTCATTATTTTTTGTATCGTTAGTTTTAAAAAGAAATGCACTTTTTATGTTTCATATTTTCGTATAAAAGTGTATAAGATTTTAAACTTTGAAAAGCCTGGCTTAAGGAAAGAAAAAACATGTTTTTATCGAGTACACCTTGTATTGAATAATCGAAAATGAAATAGATTTGTCATCCGCACATCTTTATCTCTCTTCCTTCATTTATCTATATATATATATATATATATATATATATATATATATATATATTCCTAAAAAGATGTACTAAACGGACTTTGAATATTGTCACAACTAATAAACTAGTTTAATTCATTGCACTATACCAGAACGTACAGTTTGTCTTTTAAAACTATTAGCAGTCTGAATAAAAGATAATTGCAACAGAGCGTTAATCTCACCAGTTATACATCCACACATCTCTCAGCATGGTAAGTTCATAGAAAATGAATGGCACAAACGTAGGAACATAACAAAACGAAGCCTTAGCACTTTCCTAAAGAACAGAAGAGATAGTGATTAATAGAAAGTTTAAGATAACTATGGCAAAACCAAAAATAGTAGCTAAACCTTTGATAGAAGGTTAATAGTTAAATAAGAAGGTAGGCTCCCTCTACCGCGCTAGAAAACTACTGACACCGGCCAGTATCCTACAAAGCCAGCATTCGCCCATGCATGGATTATTATTGTGACATCTATGCTGATACATCAATCATTAGTATCTCCATTTTTTACAGTGTCCAAATAAGAGTCTCTAATCTAATAGGTTCTGAACTGTCAACCGCAATGTTGCATCCTTGTGCTTGTTTTATAAGTACTTTAGTGGAATGTGCTCTGACAGATTCGTAGAATTAGTATCCCCTCAACTAACCTTACAAGCAGCAAAATACAACCCCTTTATTGTATAGGCCTCTAGCTACCTGAAAGCCTTCTACTCTAATAGTTTCTTCCATGGGACTGGTAGATTTTGGAATTCTCACCCGCTCTCCCTTATTTAGGGTGAATAAGAGCAACACATTCAAATAGGGACTACATCGATCGATAAAAATAGTTACACTTATAAATATATTCAATAAATGGTAATGGAAATGCTTATAAAATAATATCAGATAAAACTTAGGGGTATTCAATGTAGATTACTAATTGTTATATAGAAAAATGATTATCAGTTAGATTCCTGGAGAGGCTAAATTAATATTAAAATAACATTTCATGTTAAGGTTCTGTTTAAGCATTAGTATAGTAATTGGTTAATCATTTAAGTGGAGTTATAGATACAATATTCATGGGTGTTAGTTCTATTGAATAACATGAAACTAAAAAAATATAAGTTCAACATTTGGTGACATTATACTGATATGCTGATTATATGCAAGTTACGGTAGAGATTATTATTGATTACACAAGAACACGGCACGGTTCAAACAGTTTACGTGCCGGGGATCGACAAACAGAGGATGGTATCAATACTTAAAAAGGTGGTGATGTCTAAGGTGATATATTTACTATTAGTGCATTACTAATCACAACATAGTAAGGGAAAGCTTATATAAAATTATAAAACGGTCACAGTTCAACCATTTCTTCATGCATACAGTTATTCACTTTTATTCATGCATACAGTTATTCACTTTTATTCATGCATACAGTAATTCACTTTTATTCATGCATACAGTAATTAACTTTTATTCATGCATACAGTTATTCACTTTTATTCATGCATACAGTTATTCACTTTTATTCATGCATACAGTTATTCACTTTTGTTCATGCATACAGTTATTCACTTTTATTCATGCATACAGTTATTCACTTTTGTTCATGCATACAGTTATTCACTTTTATTCATGCATACAGTTATTCACTTTTATTCATTCATGCATACAGTAATTCTCTTTTATTCATGCATACAGTTATTCACTTTTATTCATGCATACAGTAATTCACTTTTATTCATGCATACAGTAATTCACTTTTATTCATGCATACAGTTATTCACTTTTATTCATGCATACAGTTATTCACTTTTATTCATGCATACAGTTATTCACTTTTGTTCATGCATACAGTTATTCACTGTTATTCATGCATACAGTTATTCACTTTTGTTCATGCATACAGTTATTCACTTTTATTCATGCATACAGTTATTCACTTTTATTCATTCATGCATACAGTAATTCTCTTTTATTCATGCATACAGTTATTCACTTTTATTCATGCATACAGTAATTCACTTTTATTCATGCATACAGTAATTCACTTTTATTCATGCATACAGTTATTCAGTTTTATTCATGCATACAGTTATTCACTTTTATTCATGCATAAAGTTATTCACTTTTATTTATGCATACAGTTATTCACTTTTATTCATGCATACAGTTATTCACTTTTATTCATGCATACAGTTATTCACTTTTATTCATGCATACAGTTATTCACTTTTATTCATGCATACAGTTATTCAATTTTATTAATGCATACAGTTATTCACTTTTATTCCTGCATACAGTTATTCACTTTTATTCATGCATACAGTAATTCTCTTTTATTCATGCATACAATTATTCACTTTTATTCATGCATACAGTTATTCACTTTTATTTATGCATACAGTTATTCACTTTTATTCATGCATACAGTTATTCACTTTTATTCATGCATACAGTTATTCACTTTTATTCATGCATACAGTTATTCACTTTTATTCATGCATACAGTTATTCACTTTTATTCATGCATACAGTTATTCACTTTTATTCATGCATACAGGTATTCACTTTTATTCATGCATACAGTAATTCACTTTTATTCATGCATACAGTAATTCACTTTTATTCATGCATACAGTTATTCACTTTTATTCATGCATACAGTTATTCACTTTTATTCATGCATAAAGTTATTCACTTTTATTTATGCATACAGTTATTCACTTTTATTCATGCATACAGTTATTCACTTTTATTCATGCATACAGTTATTCACTTTTATTCATGCATACAGTTATTCACTTTTATTCATGCATACAGTAATTCTCTTTTATTCATGCATACAGTTATTCACTTTTATTCATGCATACAGTTATTCACTTTTATTCATGCATACAGTTATTCAGTTTTATTCATGCATACAGTTATTCAGTTTTATTCATGCATACAGTTATTCACTTTTATTCATGCATATAGTTATTCACTTTTATTCATGCATACAGTTATTCACTTTTATTTATGCATACAGTTATTATTCACTTTTATTCATGCATACAGTTATTCACTTTTATTCATGCATACAGTTATTCACTTTTATTCATGCATACAGTTATTCACTTTTATTCATGCATACAGTTATTCACTTTTATTCATGCATACAGTTATTCACTTTTATTCATGCATACAGTAATTCACTTTTATTCATGCATACATTTATTCACTTTTATTCATGCATACAGTTATTCACTTTTATTCATGCATACAGTTATTCACTTTTGTTCATGCATACAGTTATTCACTTTTATTCATGCATACAGTTATTCACTTTTATTCATGCATACAGGTATTCACTTTTATTTATGCATACAATTATTCACTTTTATTCATGCATACAGTTATTCAGTTTTATTCATGCATACAGTTATTCACTTTTATTCTTACAAATGATTTAGCTTTTTCAGAGTATCTTAACAGAATGTAATATGTGCATTTGATGTTAATAAATTGTTTTTCCTTTTTAAATATGAGGGTCGCGCATGCTCGCTGGTTGTGTTATATACTGAAATAGTTCATATTTTTATAAACATCTTAAGAACTTTAAATAATAATGAGACAGACCCCTTTTCAAAGCATGTAAAAAAGGAAACAAAGTCTGTTAACACCAAATGTCTATATTACATCCAGACATACTATTATCTACACCACCGAGGTATGTCTAGCGAAATAATTAGTAAGAAAATGAGTGATGAGAATAAAAATAAGAAAAAAAAAACATTTAAAAAAGTACAATGTTTTATTAAATCATCAAATAGTTCAAACAGAAAATTTATAAATGAACTTTTTATTAATATTAATACTTTTTTCCATTTGTATTCTGATCACTCATTTCCTTATATTGCTGCTCTATCTTGTATATTGGGCATTGACTTTTCAACATTGAATATAATTTAAAAGTTGGCATTTTTTATGCATGTTTTATTAAACAACAGGGGCAATTCCTGTTTGTTTCTTTTTTCATCCATCTTTCCATATTGACGGATCAATTATCTAATTTCTGTTCGAGTGTGAACAGGAACTCGCCAAAACTGCTAACGGTTTCGACTCCCATAAGTCTTCATCAGGCACGTGAGGAGTTACGCAAATTAAAACTGGTGAATTTATTAAGAAACTAGATGAAAACAAATATATATATATATATATATATATATATATTTCTCTCCAAATATGATCTGAAGTTAAGATCGGATTCTAACTCTCCCTGATTAGATCTCAGTTTATAATAACTGTTGATCGATAACATCGACATGCCAGTATCGCAGATTTTGTACATGTCTGTGAAAATAAAAATAATCATATATATATATATATATATATATATATATATATATATATATATATACATGATTGTTGATGAACGTGAACTATATATGTATGTGTTTATTAAAATATTTTTCTATTAACAATATTAATAAAGCTCCGTTAAAGTTGAGGACTTTAAAAGAAATCTAATAAAATAAGCAAATTTAGCAACGTTGCAATTTCTCTTTCTTGTGTAAATAGAACACTGTCTGTTTCTTACTATGTTTATAAATAAAAATATTGGGCATATTTCCCCACGCATTAGAGATGTTGCTGTCACGACGGCTTAACGGTAAGAATGTTGTTTTCAAGTGTTTCGGGTTCGAAGTTGGAATCGTTCGTTTCGAGGGACAATTCCATCATCAAGACTGATGACTGTTGTTGAGCATTCAAGATATATGTATGTGTATATGAAACTATTTATTTATAAAAAATAATTATATATATATATATATATATATATATATATATATATATATATATATATATATATATATATATATATATATGTATATATACTGATTTTATTGATGTTCCTAGATGTTAATCCAATGAAACTCCGGTGTTTATACAATTCTGCCCAATAAAAAGTATAGCTGTATCATAGTATAAAGTATTTGATTTATACAAACATTATAAGCTACATATGTGCATACATGTTTCAGCTATAATTTATTTCGAAATACAGCTACTAAAAATTGAAAGCCTCCAATTTACGTTTTTTATTGGCCTAAAGAAGTTGTACATCGAAAGAAATGGCAGTCGAAACATGTATGCACATCTGTAGCCAATAATTTGTCTATAATAAAAAGAATGTATACTATATATATATAAATATGTATATACTATATATATGCATATATATACTATATACCATATACTATATATATATATATATAAATAAATATATATACATATATATATATATATATATATATATATATATATATATATATATATATATATATATATATATATATATATATATATAAATTCTTTGTAGAATGGTAGGAAAAATCCCAGCAGAGTGCTCGATTAATTAAGAATCAAAGTTAAAAATTAAGAGCATAATATTTATTTATTCTGGTACAGAAAAATTAGTACAACATTCGTACCGTCGGTTTCAAGCACGGAAGGTCTTACCCATCCGGCTCTCTTCAGCTTCTGTTGTCATCTGTTTTGGAAATGTGAGGTCACATGACACTCTTGTTGGGACGCGTTATTTGCTCAGTGTGTTGTGTGTGTTTGTTTAAATTTGAATTTAGTGTCATAAGACCGTTGAGATTTAAAACACGGGAGAAGAAAGAGAATTCAAGATTAAAGGGAATAAAAAGGGAATAAAAAAGGGGGGTAAAAAATAAAAAAATATATGAAAAAATATGAAAAAATATATATATATATATAAATAAATATAAAAAAACATATATATATATAAAAACATTTTAATACTAAGAATAAAGGAATAAAAAAAGAAAAAGAGAAAAAGAGTATAAAAAGGTATAAAAAGAAGAAAAAAAAGGGGGTTAAAAAAAATATATATATATAGAGAATAAAATGTAGAGAATAAAAAAGAGCGAGAGAGAAAGAAAGAATAAAAATAGAAAGAATAAAAAAATAAATAAAAATAAAAATAAAAATAAATTAAAAATAAATTTAAAGATTAAAATAATAATAATAATAAAAAATAAAATAAAAAAATAAAAAAATATTTAATTTAATTATCAATCACTAGATTACTCTACAAATCCATTTAAACAAACTATATCCACATAAATTCCAAGAGCAAAAACTTCGACTTTCACCAAAATGCAAAAATATTTAATTTTTTATCTTTTATCAACCACTAGATTAATCTACAAACCCATTTTAACAAACTCAAATATTTCATATTTCCATCTTAGTTACCTCCCTTAGATCCGAATTTCTTCATTAAAAATCACTCCAATCTGGAGAAAAGATTCTTACACATCAACGGTTTTTTAGAACGCATACCTTCAAAAATATAACGGCTAATGATACAAATTCATAATTTGGCTCACGGGAATTTCAGAGAAACCCTTTCTTTATTTTTATTATTTTTGTTTTTAATCTTTAATTTTTAATTTTTAATTTTTAATTTTTAATTTTATTTTTTATTATTATTATTATTTTAATCTTTAAATTTATTTTTAATTTATTTTTATTTTTATTTTTATTTATTTTTTTATTCTTTCTATTTTTATTCTTTCTTTCTCTCTCGCTCTTTTTTATTCTCTACATTTTATTCTCTCTCTATATATATATTTTTTAACCCCCTTTTTTTTCTTCTTTTTATACCTTTTTATACTCTTTTTCTCTTTTTCTTTTTTTATTCCTTTATTCTTAGTATTAAAATGTTTTTATATATATATATGTTTTTTTATATTTATTTATATATATATATATATTTTTTCATATTTTTTCATATATATTTTTTTATTTTTTACCCCCCTTTTTTATTCCCTTTTTATTCCCTTTAATCTTGAATTCTCTTTCTTCTCCCGTGTTTTAAATCTCAACGGTCTTATGACACTAAATTCAAATTTAAACAAACACACACAACACACTGAGCAAATAACGCGTCCCAACAAGAGTGTCATGTGACCTCACATTTCCAAAACAGATGACAACAGAAGCTGAAGAGAGCCGGATGGGTAAGACCTTCCGTGCTTGAAACCGACGGTACGAATGTTGTACTAATTTTTCTGTACCAGAATAAATATATATATATATATATATATATATATATATATATGCAACCTAGCGTATTTTGAGACACTTTTATACATATATAAATGTGCCTATTTCAAACAATAATATTTTAAATTTCGTTTTTTATTAATATTTAGAATTAGAATAAATATATTTTGTAATTTTATTTAGCTTCATTAATGTTTCGGAATATCTTCGATGATAATTGCTAATTTGTATTTTTTGAATTATTTGAACTACTTTTCTCATCTTCGATTTTATTCTCATAACGTTTCGGCCAATGTAACCTCCGATTTTATTCGGGTGCGTTTTATCGAACTAGGGGATCTGTACGGAATTTAAATCTGAACTCTTTATATTACCAACGGAGTAATTCGCTTTCGTTCCGTTCGCTATGACCGGGTAAAAGTCTTAAGTAATTCGTAATTGTATTTTTAGTACAGCTCGTTCTGAGGATTGAACCTTAAACTTCCATGTGTACACGTGGCGCAATGAATAAAGTGCTAAATAATAAGCAATTCTAGGTGACAGCTATCTTGTAGAATAATATATTTCAGAATGAATGACATAATCATGTTAAAAGTGTCCTAATGTAAATGATTTCTTGGAATAATATCGATGACTTAAAATATAATGGTAAAAAAATATATTTACAATAACATTTCATTGAATATTATTTTCGATTCCAGGGGTGACATTTTGTATTAGCTACAACGTTAGATGGGAGGAGGAATAAAAAATAAATGACCTCAATACTGTGTAAACGGCCGTCTGTCTGGTCAGTCGCCATGGCAACAAAAGTTTTATTTGAATGACGTAAACATAGTTTTGGTATTTAGTTACCTCCCACTGCGGTAAGATGTGACATAAGGTCGGAAAGTGGGATTTGAAAAGTCGGCGCCTTATAGTTTTATTTAACAGCAGCTACGTTTAAAACTGTGTTTTTATTTTTGTCGTAACTTACATATATCCAAAGCTAATTTATAAAAAAATCGCTATTTAAATTAAAATCAAATCGTAAAGAATGGACTTAAAAAATGAATATCTAGTGTATTTATTATATATTCAAACTCGATTAAGGCCACTTGTACATACTGTATAATATATCAATGTTCATCTAACGGGTACAGACAGTCTAGTATAATACAAACAGTCTTATAATCATGATATTTTGCTTGATTGCTTGTTTGTTTGCACATTAAATGATTTAGATAGTGAGAAAAAAAGGGAAAGAACCGATAGGTGATTTGAAAATGGAATAGATATAGGGTCAATTTAACGGAGGTTAGAAATGGTGCATATAATAAGCGAATGAAACGAGAGTGTAGGCATGGCGTAAATAATTGAATGACGTAAATAAAAAAGAAAACATGTTTTATAGATTTTTAAGGGGATGTATCGTCGCAATTTCATTGGTCGGAGACTATTGATTCGGTTACTGTTGCTTCAAACATTGGCCCTTTTGAGAATGTCTAACCATTTTTTTTCCTCTATTTATTTCCATATTTATCTCAGATGCAATGTACCAACGGTGAAAACGCAAAGAGTAACGGTTATGCTAATTTAATTTATTAAACTTGAACGTTTTGGAATTTTGATTTTGTAATTGGACGGAAATTTATGTAATCCATTTTAATTTGAAATTCAGCTATTTTAAATTTAGCTATTCCTCCCTTTTATTTTATGTTGATCCTTTAAAATAAGAAATTAACCTTTTTTATAGAAATAGCTCCAGACAAAGCATGAAGCCACTTGATGTAATGAGCTTACAAGAACAAATATGATCATCGCAAAGATAGTAGATGCTTATTGAACTTAGTCTTGAAAAGACTAAGATTATCGGTAGGAAGAAACAGTCAGAGAATTATAGAAGCCATTGAACATTCGCTTGTTTAATTTAATATAGATCTTTTTTATTTAGCAATTAATGTTTTTTCAAAGTAAAACTCAGTTATTTTAATGTAAACTTAAACGTTTTTAAATCGATGCCCAGACTTTTTAAAAATCTAAAGTTCAGCTTTTTTAATGTAAAGTGGATTCTGTTTAAGGTAACGTTCACCTGTTATAATTAACTTTCAGCGTTTTTAAATGGAGGTTCAGCTTTTTAATTATAATTTGATTTGTTTTAATACGAAATACAATCATTTTAATTTGAAGTTAAGCTTTTTTTCATTTCAAGTTTCGGTATTCATTTGATAGTTAACAGGTTTAGTATATACACAAATTAATTTCGCAAAAATGTAAACAGTTAAATAAGTAGTCGAGAATATATTAGAAACAAATGTCTCTTTTCTCGAAGAGTTTCGTTCATCAATGACTGAAAAAAAATTGACCACACTCGCAGCTGTGGGTTAATAGCCTCGTTGCTTGTCCCGAAACGAAACCAGAGAGCTCTCACTTTTCTTATCTATTCCTTCCATTCTGTTACTGGTTATCTTGTGGCGTGTCATCAAAAATTAAAATCACATAGCCTCCCTGTTTGATAGGGCATTGCCACGAACCTGCCATGTAAGTGATGTCTCTTCCTGTCTTTCTCTCCAGTCTTCCTACCGTCGGTCTGCCCCTCGCTCTCTATTGTAACCTGCACTCTACCACTTCGCCCGATCCTTATCCCGAATATCTATCAACTCGTGATACAGACAATACAGACGCATGTAAAGATGGACTGTCTGATAAAACGTCTGATTTTTTTAATGAAAAATAAACCATGACACGTTACAAATAAACAATAAGATAACGGTTTAATACAAATATTAACCATTGACAGATGCATCTGACTAGATTTGGTGTATGTCTGCAACCAAAACTACGTCATGTTTTCTAATATTTCTTTGTTTATCCAACGAGCATCACGGCGTTGAGAAAGAGGCATTTTTTTCTCTTGGGTGTCCGGTGAATGAGGTCTGCTTATTCGAAACCTAAAACTCACAAAGAAGTCAATGAATCACTGATGACCATATTAGGAACAAATACACGGCGAATTTCACGACTGAACCCCTATTTATCTACTTCCCACAGAGAAGAATGTGACACAAGGTCGGAAAGTGGGAGTTAGAAGTCAGCACTCTAGAGGAAGAGTACTTAGGGGACTTTTAAAAATTGCCTGAGCAGCCCCGTCGGCATTCCCCGGTAGGGGCGCCTCAGACAGTAAACAATAAACTTACTCCTCCCCAAAGAAAGGAGAAAAAGCCTGGGAGGGTGGACCTCCTAGAACTGCACAGGACAGATCAATAGACCGGCGTAAATCAAGCCCCGAATGCCAAGACAATACCAGTCTATGGGGTGCAGTATCCATCGGAACCGATACTACACTTTGATCGCGACCAAGAGACCACGAACCTGACACATTGCGAATGGTTATCTTATGATATAAATATCGCTTTATTGCCATGCTATACGTCATAATCACGATGCCAATCCTGTTCGCATTAAATCACCAAAGTTAAGTCTGGCCAGTACCAGATGGGTGACAATTGGGGAAACACTACGTGCTGTATGTCGTCATCTCACTTCACTGGAATATACACGCAGTTGGAGACCGCGTGTGAATTTAATATACCTTAAAATACTTCCTTATTCAGTTGAAGCCGGACGCCCACTAAGGACGAATACCATACCAGACATTTATATATCCATGTTGAAATACAACTTTCTTATCTGCATTATACAGACATTATACTACGTTAACTTTAAATATAGTCTTTATAAATTCTTAATTAATCTTTTAATTTGAAGTTGGTATTTTTTAATTCGAAGTTTAGGAATAAATGTTCTAATTATATTGAGTGAATAGATGTATATCTGTAAGCAAAACTACGTCTTATTTTCAAAGATTGTTTTTAATCTTAAGCATTGAGGACAAGTATTTGGAAGTTTAAATATTGCTATATATGTATTAAAAACGGTCGCATTTAAATAGACTAGTGGCGCCCGTGGAAATTTCACGGCACTTTTCACATCAATCTGTGTCAGTTAATATTGATAATAATATTAGTTTTTTTTTAATAATAAATGTTTGTCAAATCATCAAATGACTTCGTTTTTCCTCAAAAATAATTGTCATCGTCAAATAATTATTCATGAAAATAATAAAACGAATATGTAACTTTTTTACGCATTTATTTCAAGTTGTAGGAATTTAACTCTTTTTAAAACAATACAGACTTTCTCTGTTCTTACCGTAAAAAAATGTCACCAAAATATTCTTCAAATCAATTAAACGAATGTCATTTTTAATTTTTTTTATTTAAACATGAACTATTTCATTCAACGGGGCACATCAAATTATTTGGGAAAAATTCATTTTAAAATGGATAAAGTCGGAAGTTGGTACTTTAGCGACAAACACCATCTTTGCTGATCGGAGGATCTCATTTTTTTTAAATATGTCTGAAAGGTGATAACGTACGTACGAAAATGGAATGTCTTCGCGTTTTATTGGATAGATTCTAGACTTGCCTGGTCCAGACTAAAAAACATATTCTAATGAGAAAAGAACAGTTGATTTTTGGAGGAGTAACAACATATCAGGAGAGAACATCCCGGATTACGCTAAGGGTGAACGTGCATTGCTAATAATAAGATTGCAGGTGTATTCAAAAAAGAAAATTCCAGAGTAATTATGTGAGACTAACACTTTCTCAGCTTTCGGACTGTGATAACGATGTAATATCTATTCTGACCGCGATCAGACGAGGAGAGATCCTTCTTGACTGGGTCAAATCTTTTTGTTTCATCCAATGTCTCCCTTTTTGAGGAGCCGGATATTCTCACATAAAACATCGACCATATGTCTAACTCTGCCTAGGGACTTATGTAAGAGTACAATAGCAGTGTAACTCACACACCCTAACACCTGAATATAAACCCTTCTTCCCTTTTTATTGGGGGCTTAACTTAAAGAGGTGTATGCACTGTAACACATTAAAATGTCTTTTGTAGCAGAGCAAAATATCAATGACGGTCTAAAACCTGAGTAGACTTCTCTTGAGAAATCACCAGAAAAATACTACGAAAATCACCAGAAAAATACTACGAAAATCACCAGAACAATACTACGGACATCACCAGAACAATACTACGAGAATTACCAGAACAATACTACGAAAATTACCAGAACAATACTACGAGAATTACCAGAAAAATACTACGAAAATCACCAGAACTATACTACGAGAATCACCAGAACAATACTACGAAAATTACCAGAACAATACTACGAGAATCACCAGAACAATACTACGAGAATCACCAGAACAATACTACGAGAATCACCAGAACAATACTACGAAAATTACCAGAACAATACTACGAGAATCACCAGAACAATACTACGAAAATCACCAGAACAATACTACGAGAATCACCAGAACAATACTACGAGAATCACCAGAACAATACTACGAGAATCACCAGAACAATACTACGAGAATCACCAGAACAATACTACGAGAATAACCAGAACAATACTACGAAAATTACCAGAACAATACTACGATAATCACCAGAACAATACTACAAAAATCACCAGAACAATACTACGAGAATCACTAGAACAATACTACGAAAATCACCAGAACAATACTACGAGAATCACCAGAACAATACTACGAGAATCACCAGAAAAATACTTCGAAAATCACCCGAACAATACTACGAGAATCACCAGAACAATACTACGAAAATCACCAGAACAATACTACGAGAATCACCAGAACAATACTACGAAAATTCTCATCCAACTGCAACCCAAACACGTCTTATTTAATGTTTCAGAATTTTTTATGTGATGATTTATAATTTGTATCATTTGAATTATTCGATCTACTATTCTCATCCTGGATGTTATTCTCACAACGTTTCGGCCGATGTAACCTCCGACATTCTCCAGATGCGTCTTGTCGAACTTGGGAACTTTCATGTCGACCTCGGAAATCTGTACGGAATTTTGAACGGAACCCTAAATTTAATACTTGCGAAAACATGGCGCAACGGATAAAAGTGCCATGTTTAATCAGTTCGAAGTGACAGTTTTCTGGAGGTTAAAGGTTCAATCCTCAGTACGGGTGATACTAAGAATAACATTACTAAAAACTTCAAAACCAGAGCCCCAGTGATTGATGTCCGGTGATCTATCACTAAGCCACGAATATATATATATATATATATATATATATATATATATATATATATATATATATAGGTTTTATATATGTATGTATGTGTGTTAGTATTGCTTAAAAATCTCAAGTAGGTATAGTCTCTTTTACTCAAATATTTCGAGGGAAAACACCTTTGTTTTTAGTCTACGATAAACGTTAGGGCTACTTATGGTAAGAACAAATGTGTTTCCGATCTGACTACTGGTGCTTATTCAGTGTCGGCTTCTCTAAGAAGTTTAAGAGGTTCCGAATTAACTAGAGTAAATAAACTAACTACGAACTGTGAAGAAAAGAAAGCGATGATGTTAGCTTCCGGCGATATTTGCTTGAAAATCCGAAAAAAACATATGAGAACGAAAAAAAGAATAAACAGCTATTGTTATGAACGGAGTTTTGTTTTTTTGTGACGACTGTGGTAGAATCTCTTCCACCAAACTCTTTTAGTATATAGGATGTTAGATGTCGTCTTAAATAAAGTTGTATACGTTTCCTGGTAATTTTGCCCTAGAAATAAAATAGACGATGAAAGCGTCCATCTATGCTTTAATCGGTCGTCTAGATAAAAGATCTGTTGTCACCTCTCCAGCTTTTATTTGATTGACCACCATACTATTCTGTTACAACAGCCATTGTGGCCGGTTATGCCTCTTTGGGTTTGACGTAATCAGGTGTGTACTGGGACAAGATTCTTCTTCATCTTTCGTGTGAATCAAATGACTCTGGTGTTGGTATTAGTTTCCCCGATGTTTTACAAGTTAGAAATCTTTCAGGAAATACATCAGGTAATTACGGGAAGGACCACGAGAAGTTTGCTAACACCCCTAAGTGAAAGTAGTACTGTGGAACTGACTTGATTCGAACTTGGAACACTCAGGTCTTCAGTCCGTGTCGATATCCACTTAACCACGGTCACCTACCTGGGGCAAGATAAAAAGATGGCATGCAAGATACATAGAGTTTTAATAGTATACAACATATCCAGGGATCAAGATGTTCGTCTAGTAGACACGACCCAACGAATAAAGGAATATATATATTTATATATATATGTAATTGTAATAAAATGTTTTATTTTCACAAACATAATTTGGCTACACTTTCAGAACATGTTTCAGTCGCAGCATTAATAAGCTCGATATTTTTAAGTCCACAAGTCCGATATTTATGCGTTCATTTCGTGGAATGAAGACAATTACTCTCTCCGTAAAGGTCACGTGACTAGTGATAACAAATTATATCAATATAAGTGAGAGAGAAAAAGTGATACATATATATATATATAAGGTTAGTTTGAGATAACCCAAGCAGAGTGCTCAATTATTAAGAAAATTCTGAAATAAGAGCGTAATATGTATTTCATATGTATTACAGATAATCAGAACAACATCCGTACAGTCGGTTTCACATTCAAACCAAAGAGACCTATAGTTTGTTTCCTATGTCGGACTTTCTACAGCCTTTGTAAGACATAAACAGAGGCTGAAGACAGTCTGGCATAGCAGTCCACCTATAGTCTCCTCTGTTTGCATTTGAAACTGACGATACCGATGTTGTTCTGATCTTCTGTAATACATACATAGATAAATAAATATACATATATATATATATATATATATAATTTTTATTTGTATATCGCTTCCTCTGAAAGGATATCGAGCCCATTGTGTGTATAAGTTCTATTGTCTTTATTCAGCTCTTTAACTGAACATTATATCAAATCGGTACAGAGCCGAATTAATACAAAAATGGAAACGACTCAACGTTTTTTTCTGTTTGATAAAGACATCACACATTTTGAATAATAACGATTATGGTTTGTTGGGGGAAAAAACAAACACATTCTTTCCGCCATTCGCCAATGTCAAAATGCACCTGTAGAAGCTCGGATTTTACATCGGCCAAAACGTTGTGACAATAACACCAACGAGGGAAACAGTAATCCAAACAATCCAAATACTAGAAATTATTGTTAGTCATAGAAAGAAGATAATACTTTTGATATCTATACAATTAAAACCCAACGCAAGTCTGCAATCATTGCTGTATGTTATGTAAATGACAAAACCCGTCTTGTGTCTGAATGACTTTTACTAACAGTATATAAGGAATTTGAAATATATTAGTTACAGTAAGATTCTTGACACGTTTTCCATTCTAATCGCAGCCTCGTCTTGAAATTTCGTTCTTCTTTGTTTATATGTAATCTAATAATGTTATTTAATGTTATCTAATGTAAATTAATTGATTAATAATAGTTTCCAAATTCTAAAGGTATACAAATATTATGAACGCTTACTCGGAAAGATTAATTAACTAAATGTTAATTATTCGACCCCCCTCCCTTCTCCCTTCTCTCTTCTGTTTACAAAAATTCCCCAGGACGGACAGACAGAAAGACAGACAGACAGACAGAGAAGGTGCTCGTTATATTTGAATGGGAGTGTCTTTACTAATTGGATCGTGGTTTGTATGTAACAAGTAAATCTCATGTCAATAGAATGACGTTGAAATAAATAGCAATCGTTCATCTCTGAATCATTCATAATTAAACAATTGCTTGAAAAAAAAACAGATAAAAGTCGTGTAAGAATGTTATCTTTTCTTAGCGTTATCCAACGCATTCTTACTAAACGAATCTGGTCTTGAAGTTTACAAGCTGCATCTATTTTCGTTATGTTGTATAAGCCTTTATATAATCTTAGACATTCAAGACTTTGTGAAAAGACCAGGCATAAACTGAAGTTCATTTGTAACGACTCTGGTTGGATTCTAGAAAGGACTGTGAATTTTAGAAACGATTCCATGGGTTAGGGGCATTTTAGATACTTAAGCGAAAATTAACTTGGTGTCGGTAATTTCCGGATGTTTACATGAACGACCGGAAAATTCAGATTTATCAAAGCGATAATCAATTTGAACAAGTTAGCACAGTTTATTACATCTCCCGAAGGAGTAATTCAGTTTTGTTCTTTGACAAAATTTAATCATTCTTTGTGGAGACGTAATAAACTGTGCGAACTCGTTCGAATTCATAATCGCTTAGATAAATCGACATTTTCCTGCCGTTTACGTAAACATCCGAAAACTATCGACAAAGCCAAAGAAAATAATTAGTGAAAAAACAAACTTTTTCATGCAGAAAAACACCGTAACCCTAACCCTAACCGTAACCAAGTACTTATCATAATTAGGACCCAACCTAACCCTAACTTTAACCGACGCAAAGCTGATTCTAACTTGGTTTATGATCTGGATAAGTACCCCCTAACCATAACCCATACCACTAACCCCGTTTTATCACTTGTTCAGTGATACTTTTCTTCAAAAAATAAATTAACGTGTTAAAAAAAACACATCCAGACTCATTGTACATCAAGCCTCGTTTCGGATTTTTTGGACGCAGGCAACCGATATTTCATTCGGCTTTTTCCGGTCGTATATGTAAACATCCGGAAACTACTGACATCAAACTGAATGTAGCTTGGGTCTTAATCTGCATAAGTACCACATTTTATTTGGGTCTCCTTGTAAAATAATGTAGAACATCCGTATTAAATCTCATGTACGTATGTCTAATAGTCTAAAAGTAATTAGTGGTAATCTCTCATATGTAAACAGTTCAAGGCGGCGTTGAATGCATAATGGCTGCGGACGATGCGATGGACGATATTCTAGCGTACAACATCATAAACGGGAATTGAAATTTGCCTTTCGGTGAGGTTTTACTTTAGCACCAAATCGTCGTATCTACATGAAACATCAAAGTATTACCATAGGCGTTCGTGTCTCAATAAAAAAAAGGTAGCATTCTCTTCCTGTGTATCTGCTCTGTGGAACAACCTACCAAAGGAGGTAGTTACGATGACTACCATATTCAAGTTTAAAGCCGCTTTGGAGAAGCATTCAGACCCTATATATATAACACATCTTCTAACTATCATTTTACATGACTTGTTGCACTTTGCTAATTGTGCAAATAAATTTGATTAATTTGATATATTACTGTAAATGTTTTTTTTCTTGATAGAATAGAAAAGAAAAAAAGAAAGGTAGACACTCGGTTTAGTACCTATTCTTTCTAAAGCGATCTACATACATAGAAGGTCGTACATGCAAAATGTCATGTTCTTTGCTCTAACAGACAAAAAGTAATTAGCAGAAACATAACGAAATGCACATAGTCAACTTTCAGGTTAGGATAACCACCTCTGTTCTCCGTGAGCATGGTATCACTTTTTCTAGAATATTTTGAAGCTGAGATCATGTATATTAGTTGTTATACTTTTTCATCCGGGATAGACAAGTTATTTTGCCTTTCGGCTAAGAGCAAAGTGTAGCATCTGTTAATACACTTTATTCAAATATTATTTACAATTACTATCACGTCCCTCTTGCTTTCGAGTGGTAGTACATGCCAGCATCTAATCTATAGGTTAAATAGAATTTGTCTGTGGTATTAAACAAGACTGACTTTTTGGCGGGGAACAAAGAGTAGTATCTGTTCTGATATTACATATTATCTTCTCTGTTCTCAGTTAATTCATTACTCAGTTCAATCGTTTGTTAAATATAGTGTTTTGATTTTTTTTCATATATCCCACACATCTAAGCAGTTTGAATGATAATCGATGCTATTAAGAAATAATCTATTATTAGAATTACAACAGTGAATTGGACACCGATATACAAATGTATGTAGTATGGTATATATATATATATATATATATATATATATATATATATATATATATATATATATATATATATATATATATATACGGTTGCCGATGAATGCCTGAGACCCAATTCTCAGTGTACAAAACCGCCGGTTCAACCGTCGTGGCAATTTCTGGTTCAATAAATATATATATTTTTATATATATATATATATATATATATATATATATATATATATCATTTATATCATTTATAAGTATTGTTATATATATATACATAGGTATGTATATATGCATAGATATACAAAGATATATACCAACATATATATATATATATATATATATATATATATATATATATATATGTTGGTATATATCTTTGTATATCTATGCATATATACATACCTATGTATATATATATAACAATACTTATAAATGAATATTAAGTTATGTTTACCTACATACGCTGGCGTCTGAAGCATTCGCTCTCATCAGTGTAGTAAATGATAATTTCAGACGGTCACAACGCACAAACACGGTTCACAGAGTCAACGGAGATTCTCCACGCTTTCGCTCTATTTCAAGGTCATAGGAAATTATTACGTGATACAGAGAAATTAAGTTATATTCATGCCTAAATACAGCGGGCATCAAACAGCAGACAATCTAGAGGGTTCAACGAACGTTATCTGCACCATTATCATAGCTAAGTGACAGTCTGTTTTTAATATCCTCGAACAGTGCTCAACTTGAATTTTAAAATATTACGTGTGGATAATCTTTTTCAACGAAGATATGTTCACTACCCTGTATGTTTTTTTCTTCGTAAAAATCATTTTTAACCAACATAATACAAACATAACAAACTAAGAAAGAACTCCGATTCCGATACCTGTCTAATAACGAATAAAGAAAGTTTTATATATTTTATAAAGAAAATGTTAATTACTTTTTTTCCTGATAACAGCCTTTTATTTAATAATTTTTTACATACAAACAAATCTGCTTAATACAAACCTCGATATATGTTACAATAAATTATATTTCTAAACTATATAAGTTAAAAATAATTAATTAGAAAGAAATACAAAATTAAATGTACGAATTATAGCTTTCTTTACATTTCTTTGCGTTAATCCCAAGCTACGGCGAGGTCTGCAATAATAAATCTTAGTCACCACTTGGTGCTATCACATGATTGGTCCAGGTGAAGACAGGTTTTACAGAGATCATTGTTCAGAGAATCTGTCCATCTCATCGCCGGCTTTTCTCTCAATCACTTACTGGCGACTCAACATTAAACATTGACTTTCATCACGGTGTCCTCATCGACGCTCAGCACATGTCCGAACCATCTTAGCTGCCATTACCTCATCTTGCTCATCGGATGTCGTAATTACAGAGGTGGTCGACCAGTGTAATTCTCGAGATACAGCGAAGTATTTTAGTTTCAATAACGACGAATCTCGCTCCAGCTCCCTCGTTACCGGCAAGCACTTGTGTCTGTACGAAGCGAAGGGGCTCACAACAATCTGTTTAAGCTTCGACTTTAAACGGTCGATAATTTTGCGGTCTCAGAGGATGCCGATGGTTGTGCACCATTTTGACCACGTCGTATTGATTAGCGAAGCGATTTTGCCATAGATATTGCGGGCGTCGCCGAGAACCACCACTTTGTACGATATTGACGATATAAACTGACTATTTTATTTATCTACCTCCCACAGCGGTAAGATGTGACACAAGGTTGGAAAGTGGGATTTGATAAACCAGCGCTCGATAAGGTGAGCACTCTGGCCATTAAAAATTGCCTGGGCAGCCCCGTCGGTATTCCCCGGTAGAACGCCTCAGGCGATTAGCAATAAACTAACCTCTTCTCAAAGGGTGAGGAGGCAAGGCCTGGAAGGGTGAACCTCCTAGAACTGCACAGGACATACCCATAGACCGGCGTAAATCAAACCACCGAAGGCCAAGACAATACCAGTCTATGGGGTGTAGTATCCATCGGAACAGATTGTGAAACTACTGTATCAACACACATAAGCATAAAATCATTTACCAAAATGACTGGATTTGGTATCCAATACCCCGGATAACAAAACCTAAATAAACCAAATTCAAATGGACCAAACCATGCTTGGGGAGTAACTAGGCCCGTCTCTTTTAATCTACGCACAACATGTCACACTATCGGTAACAATATCGAATTATTTTTTAAATGGGGTTCGCCCTCTTAAGTTAATGTCTTAATTATGGGATGCCCGTGTCGATGCTTCTACAGGGCAGACCTAAGGGCTGACACATTTTGATTTTTCAGTTCTCCTCTTCTCCTGCGATTAAATTGTTTCGACAGCGCCGAAACCACTTCCTGGTGTCCCCGCTGGTATTACAATCAGGAAGAGAATATTAGTTTGTTTCTTTCTAGATGCGTCCGCGCATATTTCTGGTAGCATTGTACGTCGGTCTTCGGTCTGTCACGCGTAAATTTTAAATGAATTTACATTACTAAACACGTAAATTGAATGGCCGCATCTTATTTTATACGCTGTTCATCGATCAGTCTGTCAGCTTACATTTCAAATACAATTTTATTTCGTCTGCCACATTTAATTTTTAAATAGCGTTTTTTGGTTTTATGCCTTGTTTGAAGTAATATTTGTGTTGGTCCGTCCCGCTTAAGATTTAAATAGCATTTTTGTTGGTCTGTCATGCTAAACGTTAACATTGAATCTTTTATTTGTCACGTTTTAATCTGAAATACATTTATCGTCGATCTTTAACGATTACGTTTAGAATTGCGTTTTCGTTCGTGTTGTACGATGGTTTGAAATATTATTTTCATTTGTATATAATCAGCGTGTTTGAAATAGTTTCGTTTTCTGTCACGCGTAAGTTTAAACTCACATCGTTTTGATTGTCACATTTAAGATTGAAATCAAATTATCATCGATCTTTCACGATTGCCTTTTGCATGCTTAAGTTTGAAATATCGTTTTCTTTGGTCTGTCACGATTAATTTTTAGATAGCATTTCATTTAGTCTGTCACACTTAATTTTTAAATACCATTTTATTTGGTCTGTCACACTTAATTTTTAAATACCATTTCATTTAGTCTGTCACACTTAATTTTTAAATACCATTTCATTTAGTCTGTCACACTTAATTTTTAAATAGCTTTTTATTTTGTCTGTCACACTTAATTTTTAAATACCATTTCATTTAGTCTGTCACACTTAATTTTTAAATAGCATTTTATTTGGTTTGTCACGATTAATTTTTATATAGCATTTTATTTGGTCTGTCACACTTAATTTTTAAATAGCATTTTATTTGGTCTGTCACGATTTATTTTTAAATAGCATTTTATTTGGTCCGTCACACTTAATATTTAAATAGCTTTTTATTTGGTCTGTCACACTTAATTTTTAAATAGCATTTTATTTGGTTTGTCACAATTAATTTTATAATATCATTTTATAACGTATATGTGTGAAGTAGCGCTTTGTTTACCTGTCACGCTTAAGTGTTAAATAGCATTTTCGTATTTCTGTCAGGCTTAAGTTTAAGATTACATCTTTTGTCCGTCATATTTTTAGTTAAAATATAATTACCGTCAGTCTTTAACGATTACGTTTGAACAAGCGTTTCCGTCTTTCTGTCACGGCTAAGTTTGAAATAGTAATTTTTATATCACTATTATATTTAAAGTAGGCCTTTTATTGGTCAGTTACGCTTTAGTTTGAAATAGTATTTTCGTTTGTATGTCACGGTGAAGTTTAAAATGATAACATTTCTTTGCCACGTTTAAGTTTGAAATAAAGTTATCGTTGGTCTTGCTGGTTACGTTTGAAATAGCGTTTATGTTATTGTGTCACGCTTATGTTTAAAATAGCATTTTGTTGGTATGTCACATATATGTTTGAAGTTGTATTTCAGTTGGTCTGTCACGTTAAAGTTTAGATAGCATTTTCGTTCATGAATGTCCAACAGTCTTTATTTTAGTGCCGTTCAATGATATGCTCCAAATGTGCCCCGCTGCATCGCAAACCCACCTGCATACAGCGTGCATAATTGTCAATGACTGTGACACAATTTCCTGATATTACTCGTTATCTGACCCGTACTTCAAAATTAAGATTGTTCTATAAACCCCGAATGTGTGGACTCACTTATAGATGAGCTTTTGTCTAGATATTTACGACATCTAAATGTTCTCTTGAAGTAGGCTTACATAGTCACGCGTGATTTTGTCTTTTCTTGGATTGCCCAATACTTTTTTGTAACTTTAGTCTTCATTGCAATGATTCTCTTTTATACACCTCAATTATTATTAACGATTTTACATACGTTTTCATGGGTAACATATATTTGGTGATCACCTTGTATAAAAAACAAATATACTTTCGTTTTATATGTATGGAAGATTTATCTATATAATAAAAGTTAATTTAGTCAATTTCTTGAATTTTTTAATCGATATCGTTCGTTCTACAAAATCAATATATTATTCTGACTAGCCAGTTTATTACAACAACCATCAGACTTTGTTCTTAAAGATCTGTAATTAAAATTCCAATCGACTCACTCGATAACATACTAAATCATTTCGTAACAGACAGTTCCCGATATACAACACCGGTCAGCTTTCTTGAGTAATCATCTATGTTCATAACTATGAAATAGTTCGATTAGAACTGAATTTGCAGAAATGTTCATGGGTGGAATTTTTGAAAGTCACCTTGTATATGTAAATTTCTTTTGGCAACAATAAATACATAAAAATTTACTTTTTCAGTCGATATTTTATTTTTGTGGTACCATACTAAAAGTAGTACACACGTTGTACTAGTCTTTTAAAAACGTTTTCTAAATACGACCTCAAGAATTTTAGCAGTTGACCTTTGGTGCTGATGCAACTTGAACAGAGATTTGCGTAAGTAATTTGTTCTGTCGGCAACTTAAAACGATCAAAAATAGTAAGATAGCAAGAAGTTGACTATTACTACTATTTATAGCCATATTTAACGATGCTCTACTATGGATTGATGCGACAGAAGTTTTGTTTAAGATAAGGGGTATTTCTGCTCATCGAATAGTGACAATAGATGAGACAAAATATTTTTTTAAATGCCACAATCAATAAGGATTTCTCTTCGTCTGACTGACTGAAAACATTATTTTATTAATGCCAGTAGGCGAAAATTCTGCTGATAACGCGAAACTTCAGTAAAGCGTTTGAGCTACATTTTATATTCTAGTATTATTAATATAGTTTTATCTTTTAAGATATGAAGCTATTCATGTGTTCAATATATGCTCTCTTCCTCGGCCCAAATTATCCTTTAACAACTTGGCTTCAAGGATCTCAGCCTTATAAGGGTGTAATTAAAACATGTATGCACATATGTAGCCAAAATTATTTTCATAAATAAAATGTATACTATACATATATATTAGTATGAAAATATGTCTATGGCATATAAGCCATGGATATATTTTCATACAATTACTATTATGCTCTACTCACGCACTGAGCACTGTTACAGCAAACACTGAAAATGTATGTGTGCAATATATTATACTACCGTATAATATTATATATGTATACACAGTCAATAGCAATACATTTATATATATATATATATAATAATATATGTATATATATATATATATATATATATATATATTTATATATATGAATTATTCAAGTTTAAATATATTTTCATAATGAACACAAAACCAATATATTTTCAAAAGTGCTCCATACAAAGTAGAGCTTTTATAAATTTAAATACACATTGGTGTTTTGTGTGTTCCTTTATACGTGTATTTGTATATATATATGCATATTGGTAATGTTTAATAAATAGGTAAGCTTTCATGGTCGGTCGAATTGTGAGTAAGAATATTACACTTTTCTTTAGAAAAGAAATAAAGGTGGAGGAAGAACTATGTGAATAGAAGGTAGTAAGGATATGACAATACTATTTAGATGAGATTTGATTTCAGATTATTAAAAAAGTTTATATATATATATATATATATATATATATATATATATATATATATATATATACATCACTATAAAAATAAATGAATAAATGAATAAATGAAAGGAATAGATCCTAGCAGAGAGGTCGATGCCCATTTTGTAAAGTGCAAAGTCATGATGAGTAAATGAAAAAGCTCAAAGAATGTCAGATAATATATATATTTATTGTTTTATATGACTCGAAGGATACCCATCCCAGAACGAGGCAAATGAATTCCCTGAACACAACAGTTCTTCATCACTTTTATATCCCTTTACAAAGGTTCAAATCAAAATATAATTCTACTAAAACTTATGTTTAGAATCCGTATTCAAATTTTAATCAAAATGCATTACACGATTTTATTCCCGAAAATGTCTATAATTTAAGGCTTAAGCTTATGGAATCTTAAAAAGAATTCGAAATTCAGGGAATATTGCTTAATTGATGTTCAATGACTATGGATCAAATTCAATGCAAATCTGAAATATTTTAATTATTAAATGGGAGGTTTTTCATATAGTACTCTGAATTTTCACGAATAGCATTCATCCACACTTTGTTCCTATTTTATTAAAAAATAAATAAATATAGTCCACACTACGACCCTCTCTGCCTGACAGCTGTGCTCCAAAATAAAATTGATAATCATCGGTTAATGACTGAATCTTTTACATACATATATATAAACTTATAGGCATATTTAACTTAATATATATATATATATATATATATATATATATATATATATATATATATATATATATATATTGGTACAGAAAAATTAGTACAACATTCGTACTGTCGGTTTCAAGCACAGAAAGACGTAGCCATCCGGCTCTCTTCGGCTTATGTTGACATCTGTTTTGAAACGGTTAAGTCACGTGTCACTCTCGTTTGAACGAGTTATTTGCTTAGAGTGTTGTGTATGTTTGTTTAAATTTAGTGTAAGGAAGGTTTAATAAGGTTTGAAAAAAGGGGTGGGTGGGTGAAAAGTAACAGTTGAGATTTAAACTGGAGAAGATTTAAAGAGATATGAATAAAAAAAAATGAAAAATTAAAAAATATATATTTCTATATAAACCCCGTGAGTCAATGTTCATAAGTAACGTATATTTGGCCGTTACAGTTTTGGAGTTTAATAATGTGTCTTCTAAAGAAAAATAGGGAGAGAATATGGGTTTTAGGATGATAATTGTGAAGAGATAAATCGGTTAAAAAAACAACATTCAATTCAAGTTTGAATCCTGGATTAAAGGACTTTAAATCAATCCTAAAGACATTTAAATAAATATATCATCCGGGCGGCCCAAGGGCAGTAACTTTGCAGGGTTTTTAAATGATTTGTATTCGGGATTTAACATTATTCACTAAGGTATAGTGAAGGCTTATGGGAGTAATACCATTGGTATACTGATTAAGACTGGTTTAGAGATAAGAGTAAGGATTGGGTCGGCAAGATTGGATCTGTTTGGGAGAAATGGTGGGGACTTATGGGAGTAATAATAATAATGTGGAATGGGAGTGTTACCCTCTTAATGGCTGGAAAAACATTATTGGGAAAGTTATTAATTATTGCTCTTGAGTAGTGGTGTGGATATGGGCCGATTAAGATATCTGTTCTTTTTTTTAAATGTTATTTATATTTATGAGGGGTGATAGTTGGGAGAATTTTCCGGAGTTGAAGGCGGTATTTAGTGGGGTAATTATGTGGCTATGTATTTGGCAGAGGGGGGATCCAGCATGTTATCGATACATCTTTATATGAATAGATATTAATCATAATAATATATTAGTATTACTATGCCTTAAACACGTCAAGGTTTCGACCACATTATATAATCAACGTGAAATGCTTTTCTAAAGTAAGTTAAATCTGTTCTTTTAAATCAGGGGCGTGAAGGCTTAGCGTCCGGCCCGCCACCCTGTTATGCTTTATTATTGCAATCCGGCCCGCGGACCTCTCAGTAAAACTCATATCATTTTGTGAAAAAAGTAGGTTTCAATTAAAATATACAGTGGGATAAAAATGTATGAATATCAGCGAGCGATGATGCATGTATATTTAATTTTTCTTTAACTATTAAGAGATGGAAATAGAAAATAAGAAAGAGAGAGTCAAAAAGGAAATGTGAGACGAGGAAAGGGCATGACACATAGAACCTATGTGAGGTGTTTCGAAACGAATGCTGGATCAACTTGCTACTTCCCCCGTCATTATTTTTCTATGGTTTCAAAATGGCTCTTCGTCGGCCACTTTTATAACATCACATACAGAAGTCTCTTGAGTAAAAATATCAAATTTGTAGAGTGTTCAATGCAATTTTGTACAATTTATTCATGTAAAAAAAATATAGTAATTCTGAGATTTCGTTTTTCACTCCGGCCCGCGATCTCCTTCCAAAAGTCTCATCTGGCCCTCACTCTGAAAAGGTTGCTCGCCCCTGTTTTAAATCTATGGATTTTTGCTTACCGCATTCTTGTTTCTTATTAAGAAAAGGTGGTAACAATGTAAATGAGAGATCACCTCCTCTTCTCCCGAAAGCCATCTCATACTCTTATCACATCCTCACTATCTACAAAGTATTATCTTACTTTAACAAGTAACAAGAATGTAGGAGGATAGTATAGTATCGGTTCTGTATTCATGATATCATTACCCCTTTGGGGGGTAGTGTAATAACTGTTCCGTTTTTATGAGACCATCTTCCCGGGCATTACCTGCTGCTTTGTGCGGTAGTGTAGTACACGTTCTTTCGTTATGATATTACTGTATTGTGTATCTCTTTTTACGAGGCAGCGTAATATATCTGTTTGTTTGTCATGATATCATCCTCTCAAGCTAGCAAACAATGCTTTGTTCGCTTAGTTTGGTAATGCAAAGAAGTAATATTATGTTGTGGTTTGATTTCATATTATATCTTAATTCATAATAATTAACAAATTATATAAATACATAAATATAAATAAATAGAAAGAATAGATAGAAATGGAGAAGTCAATGTACACTTTCTACACTGAAAAGGGTTGATGAATCATTGCTGTATGAAAACATGCCTTTTGTAGTACCATACACCTACACACACACACACACACACACACACACACACACACATATATATATATATATATATATATATATATATATATATATATATAGTAAGCTATGAAAATATATTTATGGCAATTAAGCTACACAGAGGCTATCGGGTTTCATCCCTGGGGGAATCTTTAGCCTGAAGATTCCCCCCGGGGATGAGATGCGGGAGCCTCTGTGTAGCTTAATTGCCATAAATATATTTTCATAGCTTACTATCTAGCTATCTAGCTCAGCTTACGTATCGAGCACTGTTGAAGTATATACTGAAATTGATACATAAAAAATTATATCTCCTTATAAAATTGTATGTGGATACATGAAATAGAAATAGTAATATATATATATATATATATATATATATATATATATATATATATATAATTATTTTCAGAATAAAACTACACCGCAGCCTGCAAAAACCGTACACGCCACATATCGAAAGCCCTAGACTTGATTTTCGCTCTCCTTTGAGCTAATCAATAGGACACATCTGACCTCCGGATTCGAAACCTGAGTCACTTGCAAACGAGGCGAGTATTCTGCCACCGGAACCATCAGAAAGTTATGCAAACGTAGCGAGTGGCCGTATGTTGGATATTACTACTGTTCTTAAAAACCTAGGACGATCCTGTCCCTACCCTCTAAAAATTATTGTATTACAGTAAGAAGTAACAGATTTAATATAGTTTAGAAAATTATTAATTTCTAATGATGTATATGAGATATAAACAAAAAACATCTACGATTTGCACGAACTGAAACAAACTATTTTTTTCGATCGATGCCAGTGCGAAATACTTCTGATGATCGTTGATATTGGAAACTGCAGTAAAACGTTTTAATTTGTCGCGGTGTCCAATTCTATTTTCTCACTGAACTTAGAAACAACTTCGTGAGTTCGATCCTAGATAGAGCCGTGCTTATTTTTCTATAATTTCGTCGAAAATTCGGAGTGATTACTTTCATATTATCATATTAGACGATTTAAAAAAATGTTACTTTTTTTTGTATATTCTTCGTAGTTTTCGGGAATTAGAACCCCTAACGTTGACAACGAATGGTAAGCACACATTCAACACATAGGTACTGAAATGCAGATGCTTAGTCTGTGATTTCTCATGAAGTTAAAAGCTAAAAATAATAAATTCGAAGCTAATTATATGAGTTAACTTTTAATATTTCGTAAGACGTCAGAAATATTCAAAACTAGTAGGAAAATCCGACGCTGCTATGGATTGAATAAGGATCACTACAATGTACTTTTTCACTATGCTTATAACGCCGTATTACTTTCCGTATTTTTATTGAACCTTTCCTAACGTTTCGTCGCCCAATATTCTCGGAAGAAGCTGAAATGTTGGAAAAACCATCTGAATAAGTGTCTTATACATATAGTTTAACTATATTAATATCAGATATATTTAGTTGTAGCTTTAAAGTTAACCTATCCTCATGAGCTTCTTAGCGGTGGGGTCATGTAGATATTCGGAACATAAGGTATAAGGTAGTAATTCGGAGCCGCTTCCATTTTGTTCTCTGGAATATGTTATACATATGATATAAATGTAATAAAAATTGGGTATATTTGAAGTCTTAAACGAGATTCGGCACGCACAGCTACCTTAAGTTAGGACGGCACTTAGAGATTCGGGACCACTTCCGTTACCCCCCCACACCCCACACCCCAAAAAAAAAAGAAATATGTATACATATGATTTAAATCTCATAAAAGTAGGACGCATTTCAAGTGTTATGATGTTTATTCCTTCATAGTCAGTTTAAGAGTCCAGTTAGAGATTCAGGAACACTTCCATTGTTTCCCCAGTAATTTTACATACAATACCCTTTTACACGAATATTTATGTATCTCATATATATCAAGTGTTAGCAACAGGAAAGGGCCCCTTCATTTTTAAGAACTCTGATTGAAGTAAAATTAAACAATATATATGTATATATATATATATATATATATATATATATGTGTGTGTGTGTGTGTGTGTGTGTGTGCTATTATAACTCGGAAAAATACAACATTTTGACATAATCAGTATTATGTAAAATGTTCGATAACTTCAACACATTTCTTTGAAATCTGATATTTAAACTCTCTTCGTTAGCACATAGTATAAGAAGGTAAACTAGTCATCATTTCTTCAAAGCTCCGGTTATACAGTGGAATTGTTAAATAACTACAAACACATTGAACCAAAATATCCATCAACATTCAGAAATAATATTATCTTAATTTCTATTTTTTCTTCAATTATTATATGGCAAAACATACAAATTTAGAAAGAAATGTTAATCTTTCTGAAATAAATTCACAAAACTGTGGATTAGTACTATTAGAACTTACACAAATAATGTATAATTTCCCTCTGAGAAAAAAAACATGCAATTGAAACCGAAGGAAACTATCAACTTTAAAATACAATATAGCGCAGTAATCACCAAATAAACATCCCCTCATCCTCCATGATAATTTCCATTCTTCTTACAATTATGAAAAATGCTAATATCTGTCTGCAGATATTTCGTGAAATGAACGCATAAGCCATCTCCATTCGCCAAAGAAGGATATCTCTCGGTTGCAAGCGTTCAAATGTCGGTCAGATCTCAATTCCCTGCAGAAAGAATCCGACACTCAAGGGGGTATAACCAAAATTGAACTTGATATCACTATTTTGTTGATGTTGAATTCATGGAAAAGGTTTACATAATATTTCAAAAGTTTTGTATTTTTCCAAGTTATAATAAATTTCTATCCATTGATCTCATCTTACACCGGAAGTAGCCACTGGTTTCCTACATATGTTAATTGCTTCACTTTTCATTTTTGTTAAAATATAATATAGCGCAGTAAAGTTTGAGATCTTTTACACCTTAGTATATCTAGTAAAATTGTGTAGAAAAATAGCCCTCCAGCTATGGGTAAAACAACAACCTGTGTTTAATTAATAGTACACACGTTATCATTTACAACAAACATTGCATTCTGGGATAAAATTGCCTGAAAGGGTTGATATGCCTTAACAATGACAAAACAAATCAATCAAGGAACGTTCCGAATAGGTATCCTCTTTCGACATTAGATTAAACAAAAATAGTTGATATGCCATGAAAATGACAAGCCAAAACAATTAATGAATCATTTTCGTTTTTGATATTAATTGTGCTTAGGCATTAAATAACACAAAGGGGCTGATATGCCGTAAAGCTTATAACACAAAACCATTACAGAGGCGTTACCAATAGACATCGTTTTTACGGAAATAAATATCCCCAAAATGGTTCATATGTGGTAACACTATCACAGCAAATCAATTAATAGATCGTCTTCAGTAAGCATTGTGTTTCTTATTTACTTACTTGAATAGATTTTCGCCGGAAGTGGACTTAACTGGAACCGGGTGGGGGATATAGCACATCTCTTATCACTGCGCTTCATTCTCTCCGGTCAGCGGAAGTGTCGGCGATAATTTGGACTAAGTTCCTTGACCGACGCCGAAGTCCGTAGACGCGACGGCCGAACATAATTTCTGTCTGCTTTAACCGTCGCAAAACCAGGTTTTCAGCTAACCGCCCTTACTAACCGGCATACAAATAAAATGAGTGGAGTATTTATGAATTCATGTCTAATATCTACTGATCAAATTTCACAAAAATTGAAGGTATCTGAAATTTCGTAAATGCAACCACCACCTCTTTGCATCATTTACATGTTCATTAAAAGATAAAAACATAACTTATACACACGTCTCCACAGTCATTTTACAGTAACCACAAGTATATGTATAAGAATTAATATTTATAAACTAAAACATCCAATACAGTCACTCGTTGTTCAGCACAAGTTTACATACTGAAAAAAGCACATGGGGTGAATCAACATTTTCCCTCCGACTAAAGTATTTGGAATATTTTATGTCGATGTGTTTCGCTTTAGGGTTTTTACTTCACTCACTTTTTTCTTTACAAGACGATTTAACTTTAAATGTCAGGTTGGCCAGAATAAACTCGGTGAGGCTAATAATAACAACAGAAGAGTGTTTGTTAACGTTTGTCTGCTTATATAAATATATCCACAAAGAATAAAAAGTTCTTCGATTGTTGGAAATTGATTGAGGAAATGTTATGTTTTGGGGAAATGTGAAAAAATGAAAATACAAATTTAAAAAAAAACATGGTTATTGGAATATAAAACTCGACTTATATGTTCTCTGTTGTTACTGATTGAAAATCACCTAGTTGAATCGTTTAAAGAGACTGCTAATTAAAAACACATTGATAGTATATGCTAATATATATATATATATATATATATATATATATATCAGGTATGAAACAAAAAGTAGAATGTATACTTTTAGATGTTTGAACCTATCGTGAAATGAGTTAAGCTCAATATACGGGATAGAGCAATAATATAGATAAATGAAAAAAAGAGAACTAAAAAATGTAAAAATGACAAATATTTTCTATATTCAGTTGTTCAATGCAAGGTGTGTCAATGTAATCCATCTGATGATACGATTTTGATCTTTGAAAAGCCTGGCTTAAGGAAAGAAAAAATAAACATTTTATGAATACACTTTGCATTGAACGACTAAAGATGAATAAATTTGTAATTTTTACATTTTTGTTTCTCTTTTTTCATCTCTCTCTCTCTCTCTCTCTCTCTCTCTCTCTCTCTATATATATATATATATATATATATATATATATATATATGTGTGTGTGTGTGTGTGTGTATGTTTGTGTCTGTGTGTATATTTAGGCAGCCTGTTCTCTGTAATACAACTATTATTGAATATGAGAGATAACTCATGTCTGTATATCCTAGTGTAGATCATTTTCAATTTGCCGAATCAGGGTCTGTTTCGGTTAGGAATTGGCCGATGAATTTGCCACAACTGAAGGTGTCCCAAGTACTTTCAGGCCGACCCGGCTCTATTTTCAGGGGATTCAGGTAAACACCATGGTATGAATGCTAATAGTAATAGGTAGTTTTGGCGGGAATATATTATTAAGACGGAACTAAAGTTAGGACTATAAACATTTTATAATGATATCACTAGTGTTAAAGTTTATTTTGTTAATGGCTGTTGTTTTGTTTTTCATGTATAAGGCTTCTAATATATAGAGTGTTTGTTAATTATAGGTATGTTCTTATATTGTTGTGTTTTCTACTAAGAGTTTTCAAAATTGGAGTCAGGGTAGGAATGCTGATTAGTGAGGTGCTGATCTATGGAACCGGATGAGCCTGAAAGTACTTGGGAAATCTACAGTGATGGCAGATTCATCATGACAGAATGAGAACAATTATCCCCGTGCATTAAATATAGGGTTCAGTTCAAAATTCAATATAGATGCCGAAATTTGACATCAAAATTCCCGAGTTCGACAAGAGCCATCTCCTTTTATTTAAATGTGTATTGTTCTAAACACGTTGCTTAAACCTGTGTATATTGAGAAAACAATTTGTATTGTTCCAATTAATTTGTCCAAACTCAGTGTATAGGGAACATAATATGTATTGTTAAAATTAATATGTCTAACCTTGGTATATAAGGAACACAATTTGTATTATTCAAATTAATTTGCCCAACCTCAGTATATAGGGAACACAATTTGTATTTGTGTATTAATTTGTCCAACAAAATGTTCAATAAGCAAGTGGACATTAGAAAAATAATCGTACAGATACGAAAACAAATCAAAGCAAATTGATATGCACATCAGCTATATAGGTGGAAAGACATATACATGTTGGCTATATAGGTGGAAAGACATCTTCGCAGTGAAATATTGTATTGATTAGTTGTTTGTATTATTAGGGGGGGCGAGACAGTTTACTGACGATGAATAAAAATATTTGAAACTATTAATTTCGTTCAAGTCTAACAACATTAAGAACATAGAGGTCAAGAATAATGAAAAAATATGAAAACGCAATTGCGTTATGGATCTTGAGTATGTCAATACAACAGACCACTGATAAATATAAGTTTATTTTATAAGATTTGACCAGAAATATCTTTTGTTAGAAACAAAGAAAGAATGCGTGATGATATTTTATGACGGAAGTTATCACGCAGGAAAATATATCGACACTTAATATATTGAATAAATTAAAATAAACTGAATACAATTAAAATGTTAAAGAAAAACATGAAATATTTCTATAAGATTAAACATGTATAGTGAAATATGGGTTGCGTAATCCTAACCAGATACTGCTGAAATCAAGTGGAAAGGATAAGATTTGAGGTACTAGGCACCCTTACTATTTTACATACATTTGACGGATATCTATTGATAAAACGATGCTGTAGCCCCACATAATTTGATCGCAAACGCCGCGCCAGATATCATACACCGCCCTTCTAAAACCCAAACCTTTCTTTACCTTACTAAGGGCGGTGGGAATAGGGTAGTTTAAGAGCTTCTGACTAACAGGCCTATGGTAAAGATCTAGGAGTAGTCAACATCAAGATTCATTGTTTTTTTTTGTCTTCTTTGCCTCTGCGTTTGTGGCAAACAACGGCGTGTCAGGCTCGACGCAACACATGGAATGTGGATAAAAACGTTGCTTCTTCACATGTGCAACCCCAATTCTTTGTGTGTACTGGGTCAAACCTTCCCTGACTTCGTATTCAACCGCTGAACCTTGCTTCTCTGGGTGCTGATAGTAAAAACCTGCATTCTCTCGGGTATTACGAATGACGACGGCCAACGAGGAAAACTTCATGCAGATCTAGTGCCCCTCGACGCAAATACACTAGAACAACCCGACAATCAGCTAGATCCCATCCATTCTCTGTGGAGGTCCCTAGATGCTGGAGAGCCTTCTACTCTATCAGCTTATTTTCTTTGTGCTGCTGCCCTCTGGAACTCCAACCCTGTTCCCTGTTTCCCCGACTGTACTGACATGCAGAAATTTAAAACTAATGTAATCAGACATCTCGCTGATCAGCTCCCAACTTAGGATGACACCCAAAACTTCCACGAAAATTCTCAGTAGCCCATTACGTCTACAGTGGCGACCTGCCATCTTTGTGAGCTCAATACAGATGACCGATCCTCTCAATCACAATAAAAATAACAACAAAATAAAAATATTTACTACTACTATCAATCAGCGACTTTAATTAACAAAAAAACGTATTTAGATATATTAAATGAATAATCTATGAAGCCATAAAGCCATGGATTAAGTATGCTTAATCAATTTTCATTAATTAAAAAAGTAACAATATAAATATTTTTCAAAAACTGGTGAATTCTTTTGCTTCAGTTCAAAGTGTAGTATCTGTTTTGATACTTCATTTCATCTTGCCTGTCAGTGAACGGCACCTTTTTCTTGACTGATTAATTTTAATTTTTGTCCCAATCAAGACTGCTCCTTTTTAAAGAGATGGGGTCCCCCATTAAAAAAAGACCTTGTGTCTTACTCTGCCTGCATGAGGAGGCAAGTAAATAAGGATAGTAGATCTGCATTGTTATTTATCTAGGGGCTTTATTTGCAAAAGGATCCCCTCTTTAACCGCTTTCGAAGCTGGGCTAACAAATCACTGTTTCATCTAACACCACAAGGAACGAACCCCGAACTCTGCTCCCTCAAACATGAGTGTTATCAAAATCTTTGGTAATGTTAATGAGTATCCTCAGTTTTATTTATTTATTTTATTTTACTTTTTTGTAGTGACATAGGGGAGGGGCATACACAGGCTAGAAATAGCTTCGGGCAAATCTTGACAAGAAACTGAACTCGAGGCTGTAAAAGATCTACAGACGATAAGCGGGAAAAATTCCAGGAAAAAAAAACACGTGGATTTGTCAAATTAATGCATACAAATTAAATTATGTAAAAATAATTTTAAAAAGCCATTATTCACTATAAACAAAGTAAATATATATATATATATATATATATATATATATATATATATATATATAGTCCGGGGTTCGAACCATGGTAGAGTTGTATATAGCCACACTGATGAGTCTTGGTACAGATAAGACATACATGTGCATGAATATTAAAAAATATTTATTATGAATAATTATTTCAAGCTCCATTTAAAAAAGAGAACTCTGTAAAAGAAATATGAAAAGATTCGAACTAAAGCAATAGTTCCCTTTCTTTGAATGGAGTTTTAAATAATTATATAGATTTACTATGTTCGTTAAATGAATAATAAGAACATTTTCATTTATTCGTCGTATAGCTGTTTCAGTGGCTGTGTGGGTAAACGTATCCTTAGCCCGAGGTTCGAGACCTGCGACTGGTGAAGGATATATATATATATATATATATATATATATATATATATATATATATATATATATAGAGAGAGAGAGAGAGAGAGAGAGAGAGAGAGAGAAGAAAAAAGAGTGATAAATATGCGACAATTGTCCAAATTTATTTCAAATTTCAATTGTTCAAGGCAAGGTGTATTCAGTAATAAACTAGTTGTTATTATTCTTTCCTTAAGCCAAGGCTTTTCAAAGATCAATATCTTATCATCAGAGGAGAAATACAGTTGGCTTTCAAAAAAAACAAATATATATATATATATATATATATATATATATATATATATATATATATATATATATACGTATAGTTTGGCAGCAAATTGTTATTAAGACAGGCTTCATTAAAATATGTAAAACAAGCACAATGATGCTACATTGCGGCGATGGAACAGGGTCTGGAGCTTGGTGGACAGTGAGGGACCTATTGGCGACTCTTTTTGGACTTTGTCTAAGAGGGAGAGACTAGTGGATGATGCACCAGCCCAGATGTGACAACAATACTCATGCATGGGCTGATGGTGGATTTGTAGAGATACAGGATTACGTCAGGTGTGAGGAGTTTACTAGCACGGTAGAGGGAGCCCACCTTCTTGCCGCAGCCTTGGCAATGACTTCAATATATTTGTTCCAATTCATGTTACTTGTGAATATTAGGCCGAGAAGTTTGAATGTTGGAATCTCATGTAGGGTGTTATTTGCCATGACAATTGTCTTTAATCAAGTTCATAATGTTCTCTGTTTTTTGTCTGTTGTAGTAAGACTTTAATTATAGACGAGAACGCACTCCCTATTGAAATGATCGTGGATGAAATGCCCTAGTTACAGGAGGAGAGGTCAACACGAAGTAGGATTCAATTGGGCTGTAAAGAGTTGTGAAAATCATTCTATAACAACCATGTATGTGGTTTGATTGTAACTTACAAAACGTTTTATCTCCCTTCGGAGGAGATGTAAAAATAATAAGTTATGCTCAAAATCACTAAGATTAATTGTTTTTTTTTTTACATTACATATGCCATTACCATCTAAGAAAAAACCTCGGCTTTCCCCCATCCAAAATGAATAAAATATCTTACTTTTTCACAAAGTTGTGATTAATGTTCGTTTACATGATTCAAGACCCGGCGATCAAAGGGCAGTTTAATTTTCCACGCCCACCACAGGAACTTCACGTATTTTCAATGATATGAAACTCCCTTGATAATGTTGTTCAGAAAATCAACCAAAATGAACGATCAATAGTTCGTTATCTGATTCAAATAAGAACTGCTGCTCAGCCACAACGTTGCTTAAAATTGACAATAATTGCAAATTTTTGCCAAACAAATATTACGTCCATTAGTTTTTGTTCACAATCAACCAAAATGTGTATTCAATGGTTATTGGTATGGTTTAATGACAAGCGATCACAGAAAAAAAAACTATGAGTTTCACCCAGGAAGCACGGAACAGAGGAAATATAAACAGTCCTATTAATAAGGAATCAATTCAATATTCTGCTAATGTATGAAAAAATCATTCATTTGTAATTGGTATATCTAACAAAATGTGAGATCAATGGTTCTTTTATGTGTTCAAGTATTGATTATAGATGGAAACGTATATTTACCCACATATGTTGGGGTTGTTGTTGAAAATGTCAGGAAATGGTCACGAAATTCTTGTTGTGACCGCAGGTTGATCCCAAATGCTTTAAGTGTTTTTGTTTAAAGACAAACAGTTTTAAACTAACTGTATCGCTGTGAAGCTAATATGTTGCAATGACTTGAAAGATTGTTTATAAAACATGATGTAACCGTTTGCTTTATTCGATCTTAATTTTTTGGATATTTGAAGAAGGTATGTCAAATACTAAAACATCCCATTGAATGAATAAATACGGTTTTATGTCAAAAGATGTTCTAGTAATTTGCATACCACACACACACACACACAAATACACACACACACACACACACACATATATATATATATATATATATATATATATATATATAAATGTTTTGAGGTACAAAATGCATTTAAAAATGCATTTAAAAAGGATGCGCAGAAATCTCTCAAAGGCCCTTTCGACTATCATCTCGTCAAGAGAAAATCGATAGTTTTTTCAACTGTTGATTTTGCTCTCTTTCTTCTTCTTCTTTTTCTTCTTCTTCTTCTTCTTCTGCTTCTTCTTCTGCTTCTTCTTCGTCTGCTTCTTCTTCCTCTTCTTTAACATTTCTTTCGTTCTTTCTCCCTCTCTACTGTTTATTACACGTGACTATTTTTTGCCAATTGCATTCTTTGTATAAATTTGAACACTTTTCCGTTTTTAATTAAAGTTTGCCACCGATCGAAGATGGTTGTATTTTAAACGACCGAAATATTTCGGTATAACTATATAACATGAGTTTTTGGGTTTATTTTTGATAGTTGTTCATTTGCTTATCCTTTATTCCATTTTTATTTTTACATATATATATATATATATATATATAAATATATATGTGTAGTAAGTTATGAAAATATATCTATGGCAATTAAGCTAGAAAGAGGATACCGCATTCCATCCCTGTAGAGTATCGTCAGGCTAAAATGCATGAAGTGTGTGTTACCGGGTGTTTTTATATAAATAGCATTTTATAAATATGACATTTTATGTGGATACATGAAATAATAATATATATATATATATATATATATATATATATATATATGTATATATATATATACATATATATATATATATATGGATATATATATATATGTATGTATATATATGTGTATGTATATATGTATATATATATATGTATATATGTATACATTCCTATTTCCTGTTTCTCATTTAATTTTTTTGCTTCCTCTTTATTTATTTAACTACTTTATTTAATTATAACCAGCCTCCTGTATGATATTTAACTCTTATTAATGATATCCATTTTATATACGATATCTAACTCCACTTCATTTTACTTCAACTCTGGTAATAATATCCTAACAGTGTTTATCATTGTAAAAAAAATCTATTATCGCCCATAATACACTTCGATGCTATCATTGTTTACATTTCTTTTTAATTTTGATTGAATAATTTCCACATGTGTTTTACACCTAAATAATTGCTCCCTTTGATTCAACCTCTGTGTCTTTTGAATTTTATTTAATGTTTTTTATCTTATATTTGTTTATAAATTGAATTCGCTGTGCTACTTCTGTTTCGAAAGTCCTGTCAGTTGGACTGATTTCTTTATACGTAAACTTTGTGCCTCATCATATGAAGGTACGTGATGGTATAAAAGGCGCTGACGAAGACCTTTTCGTATTATCAAAAATAACAAAAAAATTAACAAAAAACATTTTCCAAAGAATCTTGGAAACGATCGTACGCAGAATGCTTGTCGGATTTTAATTCTTGGAACAATATTCTAATGATATCCATTAAACTAACACATATATATATGTGTGTGTGTGTGTGTGTATGTGCGTAAAGCAGTGTTTCAATCTTGTCATGCATATTAGCTTACGATGCATATATAATATGGCTTAAGAAGTCCACTCCGTAGAGGGTACCGGTTGTGCCTTGAGTTTTCTTGTATGGTGCACTGTCATATTTAACATTACGTATTTACCCGGGTAATCAGAAAGACACAGAGATGGACTTAGTACTTTGTTTTAATTCGAACCCATAGGTTTTACGATATTTAACTGGGTCAAAACACCACGACAGTAACATGCCCCGTTCTGAAGTCCAATCTTTCTTCAACGTTGTAGTATCAGAACTTTACCTCTCGAATTCCGGTTCCTGGCACGATTAATCATGGTAGATAGGTTTAGGACGTAGGTGTATTAGGTCCACAACACGGCCAACAGGGCTGCATTAAAAATCCACGAGGAGCCAGCATCAGGATGTGTCGCCCCTTGGGTGTCTATTCCTATGCGGCAATGACGTGTTAATCCTTTGTATCTTCTGGGCGAAACCTTCCCCGACATCGCATGCGAACGCTAAGACTTCCTGCCATAAATTGAGGGGTTTAAAGGTGGAATCACTCAGGTTAACAAATAGATGCGATCAACGAGAATAATGTTGGGCATTCCCGTATAGTAACCAGATTACTCAAGAATTGTTTCTCTTACCATCGCAGATTCCGAAAAGGTCGTGCTATAAGCTATAGAATAAAATCTCGCCAGTAGAATTCGGAAAGTATCAGGCGAGCTCGTCATCATACAGTCCAATCTTGTTTGTAACTTTCCCAACTTCGGATAAATCACTGGGAGCTGCTGAATCATCCAAAAAATATTCCCAAACTTGTGACTCACTGTAGTATTATGATGATCTCAAGACAAAAAGCTGTTAAGCTCACGCATGAAAAGAATGATCCATTTTGATCCATGGTAAAATCCTAACTTTTATCTTCTTTCCTCAAAATAAGAATCCATACATCTCCAAGGATTACTCCTCACGTGTGTCTCTTCTCAAAACTGTTTTCGCGTTAGGGATTTTCGCATTTGTGTTATCTACATCCGAACAACGGCAATCGAACATAGCCCATATATCAACCAATTTGGGAAGTCTTGCTTTGCGGATTCGACACATATTACAAAACCTGTTCATTCATTCTTGTCATAAAAATCATACGATCGTCTTTATTTACTTGCTCCCTACTGAAGGGGAGTATGACACAAAATTGATTTTTAATGTGGGGAAACCTAGCTCACGAAAAAGGGACACTCTCGATCTAGATAAAATACAAGTTTTTTTCAGTCTAGATGTATCTTACACTGACAAGGGTCAGAACATATACTACAGTTTGATCCTAGCACGAATGCCAAGGGGTGAGTCATTCAACGAGTGCCCCTATTTACTTACCTCCACACTAGTGCAAAGTTAGACACAATGCCGGTGTTTAATATGCGGAAAATCCAGCTACCCCAACAGAGGTACCCTGAATTAAAACAAAATGGTGTTCATCTCCGCCGTCGTGATAGATTCCGCGGGTGTTTGGAGAAAATGCGATGGGTGTAACACACATTAAAGAGTGGTTCAACCGATTCAAAAATGGTCGTACATCAGCTCGGAATGCAGCTGTTTTTGAGAGGGTACGAAAAAAGAGATAATGCGGAATGCGACGGCGGGGATGAACACCATTCCAAGAGAATACTCCCAGAGGTGTTTCCGGCAGTGGATGGATCGGTGGGCTATGTGTGTGTAAGCACAATGAGCCTACTTTGAAGAGGATTAGGGTCCCAACCCCGTCATGTATTTGAAATATTTGATCTGGCCTAAGGTCGGATACATTTTAAACAGGCCTCGTGTATATATATATATATATATATATATATATATATATATATATATATATATATATATATGGAAATTTATGTATGTATGTATAAAAACTGTATGTGTAAAATATATATTTTAATATATCATTTATTTGGTTTCTATATTGTGACGTGTAAATATATCAATTGTCCCTTATATAACAAAAAAATTAAAAGAGAACAACATTTTCGGCCGCGATCCTTCGTATATATATCATATTTTTAATGTACGATTACAGATATAATTATTTCCACAATTTGATAACGCTCTAGCCACACAAACCATGAAAGCCACAGACCGGAAGCCCTGGACTCAACTTTCGCCCTCTTTTGGGCTCATCAGTAGAAGCTATCCGAACTCAGGATTCGAAGCACGAGTCACTTGCATGCGCGGCAAGTACTCCGCCACTGAGTCACCTGCATATATGCATATACCACCTGCATATATGTATACACCACCTGTATATATGCATATTGCACCTTATATATCTGCATTCGTTCAATGGAATGTATCCCCCCCAAATAACAAACAAACATAATGTATAATGTGCGATAAAACGTCCCCATAATTCTGGCGAAGTTCTATGGCCTGGCGGTGAAGGCACCGGACTGTAGTATCTGTGGCCGTGTTCTCGAATCTCGCAAATTTCAGTCACGCTGAGGAGTCGTACAACGGCGAAACACGTGTCGTGGATAATTATTCTATAAATATATAAAAAGACGCTCCCCATATAGGAAGCACAGAAGAGTGCAATTCCCTGTTGTATTTAGGAAAATACTTCATCGTAGATATCGGCATTCCTTCATTCGCCCAACACAAACAATAACAAACGAAAATAATGTATTGCTCGATCAAATATTCCGAAAATTCTAGTGAACTTTCATTGGTTGACGTTGGAACTATCAGACTGCACTATCTGTGCTTGCGTTTTCGAACATGGCGTAGTTCAACCACGCTGCGGAACCGTATTACGGTGAAACACTGTAATTATATTTTATAAATAAATACACGCACATATACATATATTTCTATTTAATTGAATAATATAAAAGTAATTACTTTATATTAGACACAATCGTGATAGGGATATGCTATGGTAGTTCTCATATTTTATCATATCCCTTGTTTAAACACTGATGATTATAATACATTTGTAAAATATGTAACTTTTTCTTCATTATTTCAATATTTTATATATATATATATATATATATATATATATATATAGTTATTATTTTAATGTATCCACATAAAATGTTATAAGAGGATATAATATTTTATGTATCAATTTTCAGTATTTACTTCAACAGTGCTCAACACATAGGTAGAGCTACGTAGTATGATATGAAAATATATTTATGGAAATTAAGCTTCTCAGACGCTACCGCGTTTAACCCCCGTGGGGTATCGTGAGACTAAAATGTATTTTAGCCTCACGATTCCCTACGGGAATGAAACGCGAAAGCCTCTGTATAGCTTACATATACAGGGTGACCCCCAAAAACGGGCCCCGTGTACCCTTTCTGTGATATCTCCTTTATTTATTTACCGATTGCCCTTATTTTACAGGACATGGCCGAATCAACGACCGTGAGTACACCAAGACCTCAGTGGGAGCTGGGACAAAGAATACACTGTGTTAAATTTTACTACAAGACAGGCTCGTTTAAGAAAACCTAGGACAGTTTCATGCATCAGTTCGGATGTGAAAAGGCTCCATCCAAAAGCAGAATTCATAACTGGGTGGACCACTTCGAGAAGTATGGGACCGTGGAGAACCTCAACGCTGCCAGTGAGAACCGTCCAAGCCACTCGGGACATCCCAAGAAGCGGACAGCCGAGCTGGTCGAAAGTGTGAGAGAGTCTCTCCAGGAGAGTCCGAAACGCTCTGTGCGTAAGCGAAGTCAGTCCCTCAGTATCTCCCGTGAGACTTGCAGGAGAACGATATCAGGGCTTACCCATACAGAATACAGACACTGCAGATCCTTACAGCCTCAGACAAGAATCAGAGGGGCGCTATGGCAGTCAAGATGCTCGATAAGATCGAGGAGACACCAGGTTTCTTTAACCTCCTTTGGACCTCAGATGAAGCCCACTTCCATCTTGACGGAAAGGCGAACTCCAAGACAAATGTCTTCTGGGGGTCCTCCAGACCCAATGAAGTAGCCACCAAGCCCCTGCACTCTCCTAAGTGCACGGTGTGTGCTGCAATCTCAGTCAGAGGCATCATCGGACCAATCTTCATCGAAGAATCTGGCGCAGCAGTGACAGTCACCTAGGAGCGGTATGTGGAGGTCCTCAAAACCTTCAAGAGTGAGCTCAAGACCCTCTACCCGTCGCTCATGAGCAAGTTTTGGTTCCAGCAAGATGAAGCAAGTTCTCACACCTCAAACCTGTCCCGAGATTGGCTGAAAGAGAACTTTGGAGGCCGAGTGATCAGTCTCAAGATTAATTGTGAGTGGCCACCCCATATCCCGGACCTAAACTCCCCATATGTTTTTCCTTTGGGGCCATCTTAAGGACAGAGTGTACGCAGGGAAACCCATAACCATCATGGAACTCAAGGAAACCATCAGGGATGCCACTCCCAATTCAGTCTGTAAGAACGTCATGGACAACTTCGTTCTGCGCCTCAAGAAATGCACGGAGCTAATTGGAGGCCATCTAGAACACATGCTGTAGAACGGAGAAAAATAGTCCAAAGACCCTAGTGTTTTGATGTGATGTTTTCAATATAATAAACTAGTTATGACCAAAAATTCATTTCATTCGGACGAAACACTAAGAAACGGGGCCTAATTAAAGTTAGGGCCTGTTTTTTTGGGTCACCCTGTATTTGCATAATATTTGTATATTTGTATTTTGTCATGGTTTTGTATGACATGTATATGTTAGTTTTCTAGTGTATATTTGTTTGACATCATATTATGAGCTTCTGCGCGTACATGTTATTATCCAGGTGTTACATGTGTTTGTTTTCGTACATGTTATTACATGTTCGATATTAGCCTCAATCGGTGTTTCAGTATTCTTACTAGTGCATTGTTTGCAGCCATGTATGTGCCTGATTCGGTTTTTCATTTTACTTGTGTGGAACTTCTAAGAAATTAAGGGACCCCTTTCTTGGGCTAACTATTGATCGCTATACGAGACACATATCTGTGTGTTCGATTAAAGTTCTCTTTTTCTCTAAAACGTTGAGTTAATAAATGTCTCTTTTTTGTTTCATTTTACTTCAATCGAAATTCTCAGAAATCAATACTGGGGCTAACGTTTGATCTCTATATGAGATACAGAGATATTCGAATATTTAATTTATCTGTTAAATGTAAAGTTAGTAAAGAAGTTAAGAACATTAATGTATTCACCCCAATCGACAAGTTAACTATGTTATAGGATATATATTGTGTTCTCTTGGTTTTACCGGATTCTAGGACAAGAATTCATCTAGTCTGGTGGAGTATCCAGCTAAGTGTTGTCATCTAGGGTAACATTACTACAAGATGCACTATTCCTTATATGAGTCAGTGTATAGCCGTGTCGATGGGGATCTTATTTTGGGCTTTTAATGTATGTTATTTTGAATATTTGATCAGTGTTTACTTGTCATGGAACTAGCCTCATGTAAGTTTATCTTAACAAACCCTTGTACAGAGAAACCAAAGCCATTCGGGGATTGTGTCTAGTAGGTAATTCAAACTTTTCTAATTCGTTTGTTTGTATACACATCTTGGTGTGTGTTTATGTTTATGTGTGCGTATATAGTTGTGTATTAATATATTCTTGTACATGTGCGTATATGTACGTACATACATACCGGTTTAGTATTTGTCTTTCTATGAATTTATCTAGATTAAAGTTTTGCATTTTGGTATTAACATTTTTTTTTAAGGATTTATAGTGACAGATATTTATATATGTTTAAATTATGGGGCACGCATGTATGTGTGCATGATTTGTATTTATGCTCGTATAGATTAATATATATGCTGGTACGGTTTCGGATCAAAAGGTGTAGGTTTATGTGGTGTGTGTGCATATATATGTGTGCGTGTGTGTATATATATTTATTTATATAAAAATATATATAAATTAATATATATATAAATATGTATATAAAAATATATATAAATATATATATCAAAAATATATATATATACACATATATATATATATATATATATATATATAAAACCTCATGTAAACCTTGGTTATTCAGAGAACAACATTCTATATTTCCCTCAAAACACTTTTATTTACAAACAATTGTTTCAGCCATGCTCAAAAACATATTTTTATGATATACAACACATCACCGATTTTGTATAAGTAGGCTTCATCAGTGTATAAAAGAAATCGCCAGTCAGCCTGAAAAAATAATCTGCATTCAGCAGCTATTTTACTAATACATATTTTATTTTTCCTCGCAATTTTTAAAGAGTAAAATGCTTATTTAACCTCAGTTTCGCATATAAAAGATCATATTTTAATACATCCATAACATGTGCATTTCTCGTTTAATTTACTGTATTTTTATTCAAACGATAAAAATCAATGAAAAACATTCATCGAAGTTAACATATCAGCAAATAAGTGTTTTCCAGCAACAACAATCATTGGAATGTAAAGCTTTTTTCTCATCTATTCTTTCCTTTTTTACTTATTCTTACTATTTCTTTTAATTTTTACGCGTTAGGGCATCTACATTTCTACGACTTAGCAGTCTGTCAAGGTCATAAAAATTAACTTCCGGTCAAATTATGAACAACTTCTATAATAATTCGATTTAGTCACTTCTTACTGATTTTTATTACTGTTGGGTCATCCACACTCATCATCATACAAAAAAATCAAATAAAATCATGCAATTTAATATTTATTCAATCATCGCTAAATATGATATTTTTTTAAATAGAAGTTTACTTTCGTATTTATTCCTTTGAAACTACTGTTTTTAAGGGAATATGGAATGTTGTTTTCTAAATAACTACGGTTCATGTTATCTCAAATTAAGAGCTCTAGACGTACACTATTGAACTAATACATAAGCCTTTTTGTTAATTAAGACGACCATACTTTATATGTATATATTAAATATATATATATATATATTATATATATGTATATATTATTATATATATATACGTATATATATATATATTTATTATATATATATATATATTATATATATATATATATATATATATTAGATTTAATGTGAGATACTATATATTTTTCCACAATCAGACAACGAAGCAGCTATTGAGCTAATACTTAAATATTTTTGTTAATTAAAAAGTATTTATACTATATATATATATATATATATATATATATATATATATATATATATTTATATATATATATAATATGTATTATATATATATATATATATATACATGTATATATACATTATATATATATACATATATTATATATATACGTATTATATATATATATATATATATATATATATATATATATATATATATATATATATCATATGGATATTATATATATATATATATAAAATTTAATGTGAGATACTATGATTTTTTTCCCGCAATCAGACAACGCAGAAGGCCACACAAATCATGCAATTAAATTGCTACAATTTTTAATAAATATGTAAGGGGCATGTTCGTTTCATTTCTTTAAAGGATATTTACCTGATAATTGCAATTATTTTTACGGAAGAAGAGTATTTTTCCGCAATAGTATTTACTCTGATAGACTAATTATTTAAAGATTATTATTATTAAAAGATTATTATTATTATTATTATTATTATTATTATTATTATTATTATTATTATTATTATTATTATTATTATTATTATTATTATTATATTATTATTATTATTATTATTATTATTATTATTATTATTATTATTATTATTATTATTATTATCAAAAGATTATTATAATTATTAAAAGATTATTATTATTATTAAAAATATTATTATTATTATTAAAAGATCATTATTATTATTATTATTGTTATTGTTGTTGTTGTTCGTGGTGGTGGTGTTGTTGGTGTTGGTGTTTTTGTTGATGTTGTTTTTGTTTTTGTTTTTGTTTGTATTATTATTATTATTATTATTATTATTATTATTAATATTATTATTATTATGATTATAATTATTATTATTATCATCATCATTATTATTATTAACACCTCTAAATTAAACAGATTTGCGTTGAAAGCAACGTGGAATCTTCACGCGATCCGTCTGTTAGTTAATAATATTTTACTTAATTAGATGCACCGAATATATTTAAGCATACAAATCACTAAATTATTAAACTGTTTTATTAATGACTTGTCAGCGTGCGTAGGGTTGGTATTTCTTGGATCAAGGGCATATAGTGTCGGTTCAAAATCATCGAGTACAAAACAATTAGTCATATGTAACGTAACACTAGTGAAAAATGGCGATGAAAGACGAGCTATCGAACAACAATGGTTATTGTTTTTCTCGAAAGAAATAACGGAATGTTGGAAACTAAAGATGAAATCTCAAATGTATTTTGACCAGACTTGTTTTGTTTATTCTCTAGAATAGTCGCCATACTTTTTTCTTTTGTTTGCAATTTGAAATAAACCATAATTAATAGCATTTCTAAGTCTGAAACACAGTTTTGTGTTGATTATCTACACACACATAAAAAGAAGTAAATAGACATCCCACAAAAATGTAAAGTTTTTTTCTTCAGTTGCCAAAGGCTAGCAATTCGAGTTGTATAAAGCTTCAGTTTAAAATAGTTCTATTCTAGCGATGAGTACAAAGTCCGTCGGTAATTCTTCAGTTTGAAATAGTTCCATCCTAGAGATGAGTGATATGTCCATTGGTAATACTTCAGTTTAAAATAGTTCCATTCTAGAGATGAGTGCAATGCCCGTTGGTAATGCTTAAGATTGAAATAGTTCCATCCTAGGGATGGGTGCAAAGTCCGTTGGTATTCCTTCAGTTTGTAAGTAGTTCCATCCTAGGGATCAATACAATGTCCGTTGGTAATGCTTTAGTTTCAAATAGTTAAATTCTTGAGTTGAGTGAAATGTCCACTAGTAATACTCACTTTAAAATAGTTCCATCTTAGAGATGGGTGAATAATCCGTCGGTAATGCTTTAGTTTGAAATAGTTTCACCCTAGAGATTTGTGCAATGTCCGTTTGTAATTCTTCAGTTTAAAATAGTTCAATCCTAGGGATAAGTGCGATGTCTGTCGGTATGCTTCAGTTTTAAATAATTCCATCATAGAGATGAGTGCAATATCTGTTGGTAATTCCTCAGTTTGAAATAGTACCATTCTTGAGATTCTTCAGTTAGAAATTGCACTTTATCTGTCGAAACGTGTAAACTGAATTACCGCAAAAGCTTGTACACCAACAATTGATACATATTTAAAGTGTCTGATCTATTAAGCGACCGCAACCGCTCGAAGCCGTACAAAGCAGTAGTAAACGTTTTAAACATCGATATTTTATAAGCTGATGTTATTTGTGTATCGGATATCAATATATATATATATATATATATATATATATATATATATATATATATATATATATCAGACACAACCATTTAAGTATTACACCGGCTAAAGAAGAATTATAATTCTGAGAGTTTTGGAAGAACCTATAGGATAAGGAAGGCGGGTCCATTTCAAGTGTGTGTGTGTGGGGGGGGGGGGTAAGCGATGAAGCAAATAGCAAGTCAGACAATCACCTCAGTTTTACCCCACGGCCTGTAATATATTTCAGAATAAATCGTTTACAATGTAATAACAGGTCAATTCTGGGTGTGTGTTTTTGCTTTGGGTCATCAGAAATTATAATACTAATTTATATATAAAAAAATAAATTAGTGATGTAATTCTATGAATATATATATATATATATATGAATATTTGTGTAATATACCTATAAAGATAGGGAGTGAGAATACTGGCGAAGCATAACTTTCTTCCGTCATTTTTGAGGGAGAGCTGGCACGGATAGGTTAATATATTTTTTGGCAAATTCTTTAATAAAATAAAAATAACAACCAATATAGAAGGTTTTTAGGATAAACTGGGTGAATTTAGAAATACTGGTAAAAGTTATTTACAGGGTATTTTGGGGTCTATCTGATGAAATATTTAAGAAAATGTCATATGGATACTTGCATTATATATGCTGTATGATCTTTAAGTAATTCATATATATCTTGAAGAAACCCCGTTTCACGATCGGGAAAATTAATTCCTCAAAGAACACTTTTAAACCACTGTTATGCATTCTTAAAATAAAAAAATAATGGTATTAAACTTTATGCTTACAATCCTTATTCTTGTTATGATCAAAATCAATTACATTATTTTGATTCTAGAAAATGTCTAAAATCTAAGGCTTAAGCTTAAGGGGCCTTAAAACGAAATTGAAATTCAGTGAATCTTATTGATGGGTGTCTAATGACTATGGATCAAACACACTACTCTTGAATTGGCACTGCTTGATTTCAGTTGTAAAGGGAAGTAGAGGTCGACTGGAAACAATACCGAGATATGCGAAGGGCACATACAGCACCTTGTATACCCAAATGGTCACTCATTTAGTACTGATCAGGCTTAAGCTCGCTTAACTTTTGTGATCTAACAAGAACCGGTTTGTCAACGTGATTATTCCGTATTGATAGATTTTATCTTTTAGATAACTTCACAGATGAAAATATCAGAGGTTAACGTCCGGTGAGTGTGGAGCCGATTATGGATCACACCATTGAGAGTATAATCAAAGTGACTTGCGGATATTCCAACGAGTAGTTCGAAGTGCTGAATGTTGCTCCTACCCCACTGTAACCACTGTTCATCTCTCACGGCATCTCTTCGCCTATCTCTAGTGGCTCAAAAAGAGACACAGGATAGCACTTAGTATTGATCAACGCAGAGGTGCAAAATATGAGCATATCATTAAACAGCGGCCAAACAAAGACTCTTGGACATTTATGACTGAAACTTGATGGACAAGTCAGACATAGATTGAAGATTATTTGTACCGAATACGGTTGGATTGTAGAAAAAGTATAGATTTTCTTAACGATTTCATATTGGCATATTTTTCGGATCATCCTATAGAATGGTGGAGAGATTTAAAACTAATCGACCTCGGTAATTAACTAGTGACGCTTCTTATCCTATAATCACTACTTATACTACTATTACTAATCTAATTACTAACCTAGCACAGCTTGGGTAGGCGTGTTTTTACAAGTCTGGGATACTTCGTCGACGTCAGTCCGACAATGACTTTGTTGCTATTGGGCTGATGTATGGTTCTGTTCAGTCTCAGGAGGTCAAAATAGGCTTTAAATTTGATAAAGGGGTTATTTTATTATTAATAGCCTGAAGCGTCCCAACTAGGGAATGCCGACGGGGCTTCTAACGTATTTTTTTGCAGGCCAGAGTGCACTTATCCTAGAGTGCTGGCTTTTCAAAACCACACTTGACCTTGTGTCTAACCTCCTGGAGAGAAGGTAAATAGATACTACTGTTACTAATCACAATCACGTTGACACACCGGTTCCCGTTAGATCACCGAAGTTAAGCGACGTCGAGCCTGGCCAGTACTAAATGGGTGACCATTTGGGAATACCCGGTCCTGTATGTTCTCTCTGTTTATCTCGACATTGTATCCAGTCGTCTTAAACTGCTTGCCATTGGAATCAAGCAGTGCCGATTCAGGAGAGTTGTTGTTCCGGATTGCGCAACCCTTGCTTCATAATTACACGCGCAGCCAGCTCCTTACAGGGGTGTCCATAGTCTTTCTAGACTGAACGGAGGGTGTTGACTTTTTTGAGTAATAGTGGTAGAAGTTGCACTAATATTACAAATAGTAGTCGAAGTAGTATTAATTGTACTACTAATAAGATAAGTAATTACTAGCTAGTTTATACCTTCTCTTTGAGCGATGCTTGCATAGCATCTGGCTATGTCAATTTTCATCTTCACCTAGCTTGTACCACTTTAGAGTTTGTACGAAGAAAGATATTTGTGAAATTTCGGAGTAAACATACGCTACTTAAGATTTGCATAGGAGAGTAAGTAACAACGATGAATGTATTTACGTATTGTTAGTATTCGCAGAAAACATTAGAAAGTATGTTTTTAAACGAAATTTACTCGCTCTGTACTTATGCCGAATACTCTTAATGTCTACAGGTTTAAAAGGTTTAGTTAGTTTTAAAAATATTCACGTATTTTTTTAAAAATTTTATTATGGTATGTTATTTTTTTTCTTTATAAAACACGTATCCAGTTAAAAAAAACATGGTAATACATAAGATTCGAACTCAGGGAATGACATCTTAAAAAACTACTTCCTTAGTAATGTGTATTCTGCTTATTCCTATTGTTTCAACCAATCATGTTTCTATTTGCGTTGGAATAGACACATTTTCCTACAAAACCATGACTTTCTAATAATACATAGATAGGCTTGAAACCTAGTGCGTAGATCTGGACGACATTTGGTAGAAAGAGCCTTCCCGGTTTAATACAAACAAGAATACTGATCTTGAAACACAGACCGACCAGGATTCCACGGAAGAAAAAAAAACAGTCGATATGTCTATTAGAATGTGATATATTTCCCCCCTTTCTATGTAAGATATATAACACCAGAAAAATCGACGTTGATTGAATTCTTTCCTAATTAAAATGTAAAAT
>OY744522.1:42480262-42482762 GCA_963556195.1 Sepiola atlantica
TTATACATATATATATATATGTATATATATATATATATATATATATATATATATATATATATATATATATATATATATATATATATATATGTATATATATATATACAGCTATATAAAATATATGTAAATATATGTTTTTATTCAGAATCTTCTTTGTTGGTGGTGTGAAAATAATAGACTTTAAATAAGATCGTAGCACATATGGGCTCAAAGATGTTTATAATATAAATATTTATATATATATATATATATATATATATATATATATATATATATATATATAATATCTTCGTATATTGTAGATTAGTAATATGCTCTATCTTCGCATATTGTAGATTTGTAATATGTTCTTGTTCATATAGAAGTTTGATATATATATATATGTATATATATATATATACATATCTATCTATCTATCTATATCTAACTCTATCTCTCTCACCCTCTCTCTATATATATATATACATATCTATCTATCTATCTATATCTAACTCTATCTCTCTGCCCCTCTCTATCTCTCTCTCCCTCTCTCTCTCTCTATATATATATATATACATATCTATCTATCTATCTATCTATCTATATCTAACTCTATCGCTCTCATCCTCTCTCTCTCTCTCTCTCTCTCTCTCTCTATATATATATATATATATATATATATATATATATATATATATATATATATATATATATATATGTGTATAACTATTATTAGAAGCTCCTTTAAGAGCACTGTTGTAAAGATTTAAAAGATACATTTATTTAAAGCCCTAGTGCAAAACTCCGGCTCTGCCGTTTAATCCTATCGAATGTCTTGATATTTATACTCGTTTCCTTCAGTATAAATATAACTTAATATCTCCGTCGTCACGTGACAATCACCCGTGACCTATGAGACTAAAGAGAACTGTCGCAGATTGAAGGTTTTGCCCTTTTTAACCGTCGGAGATTTGTTTTTCCTTGTGCTGATGAGAGCCGTAAGCTTGCAACGATTTCATACGTAGGTAAAATATTAAAAATATAATTTAATATCATATATATATATATATATATATATATATATATGTGATGTTAGGATTGGAAAGAGGAAGGGAGAAAGAAAAAATTGTAACATATGGTGAATGCAGTATAAACCGGGGTCTTTAACCGGGATCAAAGTTTTTTTAGGCAATGGCATAAATCTCTAGTCAAATAGTCAGGACAATTTTGACTTTACTCACCCCAACACTTTCCCCCACGATGATCAACGTATAACGTAATCCTTAGACTAGGATCGTATGTATTAAGCAAACATATGTCAAAAATACTGCACTCAAACAATGCAATATACCTCGCAACCGTATAATAAACTCTGATCCCAGTAAAAATACTACTCTTTTTATTGCATTTCACGCATGTATCAATGTGTTGTCTTCTTTTTTCATATATATATATATATATATATATATATATAGATATATATATATATATATATATAGAGAGAGAGAGAGAGAGAGAGAGAGAGATTGTAATTTACAATATGTAGGCAAAACAGTGCTTGCTTTAAATAAAGAAGATTAAAAAATCAAGACAATGCGAGTAATTTATCCATATGATCTAAATATAAAAGTAAAGAAATATAACTTACAAGACGAATTAGAAAATGTAGGGTGATTATATCAAGCTTTATCTCGCTACTGTACTAGAGATAGAACACATGTAAATAGAAACAATAGATAATCTGTTGTTTCAAGCGAGGAATTCTTTAATAAAACTAAAGATATTATAATGACTAATATTTCCGAATCTTTCAATTACATTATAAAACTTCTTAATAAACAAAGAAGAAGGTATTAAAGGACATAGCATCTAAAATATTATTACACCCGGATATGATATATTGGAAAGAAGAACTTACTTAATGGTATGAGTATATCATGGATATAATCGATACAAAATTATACAATATGGGTGTATAAAAAATAAACCTCGAAATGTTTGTGTAGTCTTGTATGAAAATAAAGGATTTGATGATATAAATCTACTTAAACTATTTAATAATCTCGAAGTCATTTAGTCACTACCCAATGAATAGAGGAACAGAATCCAATAGTAACATATAAACTAGGGCAAACGATACAGAATAAGGTGTTTAACTATAAGTAAACTGTAGAGAATTTAAATATGAATGATTATGATAAAATGTATATACCAGAATGTGAATGTAAATTTTCCTCTGTATGTAATACTAACATAAGACATATAATTACCGGTAATCTAGCGATAGTTGAACATTCTAAATTCAGAAAACTCGTCTGTAAAGGCCCAAACCATAGGAAACAACTATAGAGAATCTAAATTTTTAAATTATACGAAATGTGTTAAGGAAATAAATAAAGCGTTAGATAAGTTCACTACATCCATGGCCAAAAGCATACATTATTACACTCTATATTTGACGCATGAAAAAAATAATTTACTTAGATTCGTAAATACAAAGATTAAACGTAAAAAATAAGAA
>OY744522.1:42490262-42560262 GCA_963556195.1 Sepiola atlantica
GAAATAAATCAACATTTTTTTAGATTTTACATTTTAGTAGACACTGTCCACCAGTGTTCGCCACTGTCCGCCACTGTACGCAACTGTAGACCACTGTACGCCAGTGTCCGTCATTGTACGCCAGCGCTCGCCACTGTCCGCTACTGTCAGCTCTATAAATAAAACGCCAACTCATACTTCAAAACAAGAAATGAGTCAGCAATTTTTTTAGATTTTACATTTTAATAAGCACTGCTCGCCAGTGCTTTCTTGTGTCCGCCATATTCCGCCAGTGTTCGCCATCGTCCGCCACTATCAGCCATTGTCAGCCCTATAAAGAAATAGCAAACTCATACTGAAAAGCAGAAAATTAGTCAGCATTTATTAGATTTTACATTTTAGTAGACACTGCCAGCCAGTGCCAGCCAGTGTCCGCCACTGCCCGCCACTGTCTGCCATTGTCATCCTATAAAGAAATAGCCAAATCATAATTACAAATAGGAAATGAGTCAGCATTATTTAGATTTTGTGACCGCAACTCTCTGGCAGTGCCCGCCAGTGTCCGCCATTGTCAGATCTATAAAGAAATAGCGAACTCATAGTTCAAAACAGAAAATGAGTCAGCATACATTAGATTTTACATTTTAGTAGACACTGCCCGCGAGTTCCCGCCAGTGCCCGCCAGTATCCGTCATTGTCAGCCCTATAAAGAAATACCAAAATCATAATTCAACCAGGAATAAGCCAGTATTTCTTAGATATTACATTTTAGTAGACACTGCCCGCCAGTGACCGCCAGTGACCGTTAGTAGCCGTCAGTGGCCGCCAGTGTTAGCCACTGCCCGTCACTGTCCGTCATTTGCAGCCCTATAAAGAAATTGTCAACTCATAATTCAAAACAGGAAATGAGTCAGCATTTTTTAGATTTAACATTTTGGTGAACACTGCCCACCAATTCCAGCCAGTGTCCGCCAGCGTCCGCATGTGTCTGCTAGTGTCCGCTAGTGTCCGCTAGTGCCCGCCACTGTACGCCAATGCCCGCTACTGTCAGCATAATAAAATAATAGCTAACTCATAACACGAATTAAGTCAGCATTTATTAGATTTTACATTTAAATATACACTGGCCGCCATTGTCCGCCATTGCCCGCTATTGCCCGGCGGTGTCAGCCACTTTCCACTAGTGTCTGCCATTGTTCGCCACTGTCCGCCATATTCATCCCTATACCCAAATAGCCAACTCATACTTAAAAACAAGAAATAAGTCAGTATTTATTAGATTTTACATTTTAGTGGAAACTGCTTGTCAGTGCCCACCAGTAACCGCCACTACCCGCCAGTGTCTGCCATTGTTAGAAATAGCCAAATCATAATTCAAAACAGGAAATGAGTCAGCATTCATTAGATTTTACATTTTAGTCCGCCACTGTCCGCCACTGTCCGCCATTAGCAGCCCGGTACCGAAACCGCCTACTCATAATTCAAGACACGAAATTAGTCAGCATTTATTTGATTTTACATTTTAGTTGATACTGCCCGACAGTGCTTGCCAATGTCCGCCAGTGCCCGCTAGTGTCTATCATTGCCTGCCACTGCCAGCCAGTGCCCGCCAGTGTCCGCTATTGTCAGCGCTATGAAGAAATAGTTAACTCATAATTTAAAACAGGAAATGAGTCAGCATTTTATGGATTTTACATTTCAGTAGACACTGCCTGTCACTACCCGCTATGTAAATGAATCGCTAACTCATAATTGCTATGAGTTTTTTATATATCGGTTACATAAATGAACACGCTTTATGAGTTCTTTCATATGACATGGGCGCTACATAGATGAACATTATTTCATATAATAGGGACGCTAATAGAGGAGGAGGAAAAATCAAGAATTGACAGTGACCATTTGTGCTTTTCGGCGCTGTCTGGGATCACTAATTGTATAAATCATTGCATTAAAGTTTGATTTCCAAGTCTTTTAAAATAAAATGTAAATTGATGATAAACTGTATTGGGGCAATCATTCTCACTGGTTGTGGCAAAGGTGAAACTGTTTTTATGCCAGGGATACCAATTATACCATCAAGTATACACTTTTACTTTAAGCGGTTGCTGGTTCCTGTATGACTTTTCTCGCTATGTCCATCAATACAAGTCAGATCCAAAAACAAAAAGTTGCCGGATTGCATCTTGAAAAACCATGCTTTTCACATGGTCAGCTTTATGTAGGAGCATCACGTGTGGGTGTAAAAACAAATATTTTTGTGCATGCACAGCAAAAATAAAATAAATAACATTATTTATTAAGAGATTTTCAATCTTAATGCCAGATGATTTTTTTGATTATTTGTAAATAATTGCAGTTTGCATTTCCTTAACCTTTCTTTAACGTTTTGAAAATTTACATATCAGTTTCAAACTTCAAATATTTTTTTCATAAAAAGGATATGATAATATTGCATTTTATTCACTTGTATATTTGTTTTTTTAAACTGGAAGCATGTTTTCAAAATGTACACTAAAATAAAAAAAAATCCTATGAGCTATCCTCTGAACGAATAAAGCTGTAACACACCATGTGATTAAAATAACAATTCTGTTTTTGTGGTTTGTATTTAAAGAAAATTAGCTAAAAAAGTTATTTACTTTACATGGTTTCATTCGTCTTGGGAAACCATGTATAAAAAACACCTGTACATATAATAAGCTATACTAATCTTACTATTGAGCTATGAGATTGCAATCTACTTTTTCATGTGTGCACAACCTCCAGTATTGCAAATATTAGGTGATAAGAGTTTTTAAGAGTATAAAAGCAAGTGATGTGAGAACAGTGATCAAAGTGATAACTTAATCTGCCAACCAATTGAGTATACAAACATAGCTGTTTTTATTCTGCCCCCGGGCATCGCCGGGTAGCCCTGCTAGTATATATATAAGCTACAAAAACTTATTTCGTGACGTCATTACATTTCAAGTATATATATATATATATATATATATATTTATTCCACGAAAAATGCCAGTATACTGAAATCATATGCCATTAATAGGGTTAAGATGACAATTAATATACACTAAATGTACAAAGCTAGGAAATTCCCAAATTTTTACACTTTAATTGTCATTAAGAGTATGACTACATTTCAACCAAACCACTTCATTGTCACATCACTACAGTATAAATCTCTATACATGAATGGATGAAATGTGTGAGGTGCCCTGAGGAAAAATTCTTACCAGTAAAATACATAGCCCTGTTATGCTCGCATACCCTTAATGACAATAAAAGTGTAAAAATTTGGGGATTTCCTTGCTTTTGTACATTTAGTGTATATGAATTTTCATCTTAACCCTATTAATGGAATATGATTTCAGTATACTGGCACTTTTCATGGAATGTCACTACGTTTGTAAAGGCTATGCCTCAATACAATGCCTTCTCATAACTGATATAGTTGGTAGTTTGACTAATCAAGGTATATGGTAAACTGAAATACAAATACACTCAAATAGACACTAGAACCTCTATCTTTGCCAAAAATCAGCTGACTCTATCAAATGGCCGATAAGATATAGAATAAAGTGTATGAATACTGGTCATGTTTAAGGTTTTTTAGGATTTTCTGGAAAACTAAGGTATATGGTAAACTAAAATTAAACTGTCATCAACTATACCCTAGAACCTCTATCTCTGCCAAAAATCAGCTAAATCCATCAAATAGTTAATGAGATACAGGGTGGCACATACGTACGTACGTACGTACACACAGATAACATAATTTCATGATTGACTTTCTGGATCTCTGGGTTGCCTTGACTAATGATGCTGAAATTCTACACACTTATAGAACCTATCAAATGAACATTTTGTGCAAAGTTTTAACTAATTTAGTGTATTGGGTTTTAAGTTATGATTGATCAAAGAAATGAGATTTCTAGCATAGGCCATTCTTGAGGTCTAGTAATGGATAGAGCGCTCTCGCGCCTCCCTTGATCTCTTGCTAATAATCATACGTTTTTATTCTCTCTTCTTTTACTCTCTTTCTTTCTCCCTCTCATTGTCACTTTCTCTTTCTCTCTTTTTTCTATCTCTCTCTTTTTCATTCTATCTCTCTCTTTACACTCTCTCACCTTTTTGCTTTTTTCTAAAACATATTTACGTCATTAGCCATCTCCTACTATATCACTTATCATGAGTAAAATTTCATTAATTCATATTAATTCCGGCAGTAGGGTGATAGCCTTTAACCTCGATGCAAAGCCGAAAAATGGGGACTTCTGCTACAATATCTAAAACGCATAAAACTATTTTATTCAAACAAGAAGGATACACATCCAAGCACGAGTAAAAAAAAATTCCTACAAAATCTTTTAAAAGACCCCAAAGAAATTGAAATTTGAGGAATACTTATTAATGCATATCTAATACAATTTGTTAATATTCCGCAAATATCAGAAATATCTGAATTTTAATGAAATCGTGGCGCCTTACTTTCATCCGCTTTAAATAAAACACACCAAAACTATATATAGCTTACATTCGGATCAATTACGTTGAACAGCTGCGTTCAAAAATTCATAATGATCAATCAATTAGCTGATGAGTGAATACTGAAAATCCAAATATATACACATATTTGGCTTCATATAAATATAGATTTTTAATAATTCTCATTTCATATGAATCAGATAAAATGAAGTAAAATGCAATATTTCGTGTTATGAATGTACACTCTTTGATCAAGTTGGTATATACGTCTCCAAGTATTTTTGCTAATGCAGTTTCAGAATATATATGACTATGAGTGTTTATCTCAAAAATCGTATAAAAAAGAATAATAACTATATATATATATATATATATATATATATATATATATATATATATATATATATATCGCAGCCACATTCAGAAGCTTGATGTCTTTCACAAAAATTGCCTTAGAAGGATTTGTGGTGTCACCCTAAGAAATCGGATGTCTAATGCGGACCTATTTACATGCTGCGGTATTGGCGGAATTGAAAGCTTTTTGATGCAATCACAACTGCGTTGGGCAGGACATGTCTTACGTATGGAAGATGATAGAATACCAAAGCAACTGATGTACGGCGAGCTCAAAAGTGGAAGGCGAAATGTGGGTCGACCGCTGCTTCGCTTTAAGGACAAGTTGAAGATGAATTTGACATCTACCAATATTGCTTATCGTGATTTTGAACAGCTTGCTTCTCGACGGAAGGAATGGCGATCTGACTGCCAGAGGGGCATCAGGCGGTTCTCTGTAACTGCCATAGATCAACAGCGCGAAAGACGCGAAAGAACAAAAACATCTACAAGTATCCCAGCCGATTTTTCTCAAGATCTTCCTTCTTGCATCCATTGTGGGCTGGTTTGCAAATCTCTCGCAGGACTCAAATGCCATTTACGATTGAGTAAATGTAAGCATGCTACATCCATCGTAGACTAAACAAATTTTAAGTTGTCAAGACCTCATACGTCGAAATCGACGGGAGAGTCCATGATATATATATGTTACACCGGCCGTTCTAACAGAAGGGAAACTACACCGGTTCTCACTATAAATAGTGCGAGTAGAAAAGGACAGTATTGATTGTAACTGTCTAGCCGAGTGCCAGTCAGTTTCCTTACCTTTGTACCTTTTATGTTAATACACTTGTTATCTCAACCCAACCTCGACTTAACTTCTTTTTACTGTTGGACTACTTAACAACAATATATATATTACTATTTCATGTATCCACATGACATTTTATAAAGGGGTATACTTTTTTGTGTATCAATTTTCAGTATGTATTTCAACAATGCCGGTACGTAAGTAGAGCTAGGTAGTAAGTTATGAAATATATTTATGGCAATTAAGCTACACAGAGGCTCCCGCGTTTCATTCCCGGAGGGAATTTTCAGGCTAAAATGCATGGAGTTAGATTTGCCGGGTGTTTTTTTTATATACGCGGCTAGCTAGTTTACCAATCAGATTCTTTGTTGTTCTTTTAGCCAATCGTCGGGCTTCTTATGAACAAAAGTTCGGTTAGTTTTACTTCCTATTTCCTATTTCATTGTTCTGTTTTTTTTTATAGAGTGGCCTGTATCCTGTTTCTTTGTTGTGTCAATATAATGGGTGAATTTATTTTTACACGTGGTTCCTTGTATTTCTATTTTAGGTTTTAGTTTTTTAGGTTTTTAGGTTTTAGTTTAGATTTTTTATTTATTTGTTTGTTTATTTATTTATTTGTTTATTTATGTATTGCTAGCATGAGGAAACTTTTCTTTCTGTGCAGGCAGCTGTTTGTTATCTCACTTCTACAGTTTAATAGATTGTGGGGGTCTTTAAAGTTTAGGATTTCAAATTTATTATTCAGACATGATCTACACGGGTCGTCTAAATTTCTATACGTACTGGCCTGCCGTATTATTTTCCATTCAATTATTGGTGAGCGTCCATTTTCTTTGAACTCCCAATAGTAGTTTGCTAGTGCTGTTTTAATTTGATGTTCTCTGTTTTTTAATGTGCTTTTGTGGTCATAATATCTGGTTTTAAAATCTAGGGAGGTCATACCCACGTAGTACTTCTTGTTATTCGGTCCTTCCTTGGCAAATATTGTGGCTTGGTAAACAATACTTTTGGTTTGACATTTATTTTATAGTGGACAAATTGTACGATTTATGCAGTTTGATCTTTTCTCTTCATTGCTTACATTTTCATTTCTATTCGAGTTGTTACTATTAAGGCGTTGTTTATTTCTATTTGTATTGTTTATATTATTACCTTTCTTAGTGTTATCTTTGCTATATTTGTCACTTGTTTATGTAATTTGTTATTTTTCCTTCCACTTTGCTGTTGTCTTTTAGTATTTTGTTATTATGTGCCTTTATTATCATTTCTATAAAAATAACCTAAAACTGTCCTACAGCCGCTGCCAAAACCTAGAAATTATAATTAAGGCATACAAGTGGTAGTAGTAGTAGTAGTTGTAGTAGTAGTATTTTTATTATTTATTTTACTCATATTCACTCCTAACAAAGCATATTGACGCTGAGATGTAAATGCATATTGAGAATTAGGGGCAATATTTATAGGATCAGCAAAAGTGATGAGTTGTGAAATGAGATGTTTGTTCACATTACATTTAAATTTCAGCAAGTTGATACAGTCGAAAAAACAGTGAGCAGATAAGGAATTACCAAGACAAAATGTTCCAAGAAAAGTATCTATATGCAAAGAAGGCTTTCCGTCATCTGGGACATTTACGCATAAGGGGTGGGATTTTGCTGATTGTCGGATTAGTCAGGGATACTTACGTTAAAGGGTCACAAGTGCAGCATGTTTGTCGAAGCACATTTCGGTGAAGTATTGGTCAAACAAGCACAGGGGTGCAGCATTAGGGCGATCGGACAGGGTCTAGATGTTGATAAACAATGTGGAACCAATTAGATTAGCGGCTTTTTTTGGACACTGTCTAAGAGTGAGAGACTAATAGTTTGAGCCCAAACCTAGATATTGAAACAATACACAGATGGGCGTATGTTGGCTTTGTAGAAAAATAGGATACTGGCAGGTGTGAGAAGTTGGCTTGCTCGTTAGAGGGAGCCCACCTTTTTGCAGCTGATTTAGCATTATTTTCTATGCATTTGTTCAATCTATGTTACATGTAAATGTGACACTCTTGGGTAGAGTGCTACCAGTCATGATGATTTATAAGGTTTCTGATGATTGTTGAAGGAAAGAAGCTTTGCCTTAATGGCATTAAATGTAACCATTCATTTTGGGCCCCCTTCCACTACAGGGTGGTGCCCATTTATTCAGGATTTAGCCATTGCCTTAGATATGTGTGCGATTGCTTTTCCAATATGTTGAGAATAGAGAATAGTGTCATCAGGAAATTTACCAATCTCAAACGCAGTTGCATCGCGAAGGTCGTTTATGAAATTCAGGAATAATAAAGGTTCAGGAGTACACGTCTGGGGCACACACGCATTAATGAATTACTATTATTATTTATCCCCGAGTAACCTTTATTCTGTGTCGAGAGTTAGTGGATATTTCGCTTCTACAATTAAGTATTTTGTTTTGTTTCTTTAAACTTGAACATTTCTAATTTTTCGCTCAAACATAACCTTGAACGCAACAAATCAGCGCTATTAACGATGATGACGCTATTAACAAATTAACCGTGAAAAGTGAAACACCGTTTTATTTCAAAGTTAAGAGTGAGAAATACTTGTACGTATCAGGGATGAGATATATAAAAATGCCATTTAAATATTAAGCGTGACAGACCAACACGAAATGGCATTTCACATCAAGCGTGACAGAGAAACGAAAATGATATATCTAACTGCACCGTCAACGACCCAGCGAACAAGCGACGCTCAAATCTTCTCAGAGTAACAGTGTGGATATATTGTAACGGTTAGCTCCCTAAATTCACTCCAAATTTCATCGACTTGAGTTTTCTGTTCTTTTGGAAGCGGTGACAGGACACATTAATCTATCGTGAAAATATGTGCAAATATTAATTTGTTGTCTGACTTTTGCGGAATTATTATTTTAAAATTATTTTTTAAAAATATGAATCTTTTTTTCGGCAAATAAATATTAATTTCTTTTCACAAGAATAAAGTTGTTGCCACCCACAATTAGATAGTGGTCAATTTAATGGAGAGCACTTTGTTTTGTAAGAAACAAATAGCAAAATCAAACCGTTTTCTATTGAAAATTAAATTGAAATATATTACAATTAAATTTGATAATGATGGTATATCAAATATAGAATATTGCTGAAGAAGGTGACTGTTATATAACGATGCCACAGGAATATCTAGATGTGGCTATTGAAATTTAAATATCAGAAAAGAAATTAACATTTGCAAAAAAGAAATGAAACAAAAAAGAAATCCTTAAAAATCAGGAAACAAACTAATATTTGCAAAATAAACAAATAAACATAAAACATTGCAAACATAAGACAAAAAATTAATATTTGCAAAATAAACAAATAAACATAAAACATTGCAAACATAAGACAAAAAATTAATATTTGCAAAATAAAAAAATAAACATAAAACATTGCAAACATAAGACAAAAAATTAATATTTGCAAAATAAAAAAATAAACATAAAACATTGCAAACATAAGACAAAAAATTAATATTTGCAAAATAATAAAATAAACATAAAACATTGCAAACATAAGACAAAAAATTAATATTTGCAAAATAAAAAATAAACATAAAACATTGCAAACATAAGACAAAAAATAATATTTGCAAAATAAAAAAATAAACATAAAACATTGCAAACATAAGACAAAAAATTAATATTTGCAAAATAAAAAAATAAACATAAAACATTGCAAACATAAGACAAAAAAATAATATTTGCAAAATAAAAAAATAAACATAAAACATTGCAAACATAAGACAAAAAATTAATATTTACAAAATAATAAAATAAACATAAAACATTGCAAACATAAGACAAAAAATTAATATTTGCAAAATAAACAAATAAACATAAAACATTGCAAACATAAGACAAAAAATTAATATTTGCAAAATAAAAAAATAAACATAAAACATTGCAAACATAAGACAAAAAATTAATATTTGCAAAATAAAAAAATAAACATAAAACATTGCAAACATAAGACAAAAAATTAATATTTGCAAAATAAAAAAATAAACATAAAACATTGCAAACATAAGACAAAAAATTAATATTTGCAAAATAAAAAAATAAACATAAAACATTGCAAACATAAGACAACAAATTAATATTTGCAAAATAAACAAATAAACATAAAACATTGCAAACATAAGACAAAAAATTAATATTTGCAAAATAAAAAGATAAACATAAAACATTGCAAACATAAAACAAAAAAATAACATTTGCAAAATAAAAAAATAAACATAAAACATTGCAAACATAAGACAAAAAATTAATATTTGCAAAATAAAAAAATAAACATAAAACATTGCACACATAAGACAAAAAATTAATATTTGCAAAATAAAAAAATAAACATAAAACATTGCAAACATAAGACAAAAAATTAATATTTGCAAAATAAAAAATAAACATAAAACATTGCAAACATAAGACAAAAAATTAATAGTTGCAAAATAAAAAAATAAACATAAAACATTGCAAACATAAGACAAAAAATTAATATTTGCAAAATAAAAAATAAACATAAAACATTGCAAACCTAAGACAAAAAATTAATATTTGCAAAATAAAAAATAAACATAAAACATTGCAAACATAAGACAAACAAATAATATTTGCAAAATAAAAAAAATAAACATAAAACATTGCAAACATAAGACAAAAAATTAATATTTGCAAAATAATTCGCAAACATCAGCAGAAAAATTAATATTTGCAAAGTAAAAATGTTGAATGCAAAATTAAAAAAATAAGACAGTAAATTAATATTTTCAAAATAATTCGTAAAAATAAAAAAAAATTAATATTTGCAAAATAAAAATTTTTAATTGCAAAATTGAAAAATTAACACAACAAATTAATATTCGCAAAGTAATTCGTAAAAATTAGAAGAATAATTAATATTTGCAAAAAAATCAAAAAATGAATAGAAAAAGAAATTCGTAAATATCAAATAACAAATTAATAGGTGGATAAATTTGCCCTGTAACCAGTGTCATAAACAGACAAAACAAGTCGATCAAATTTGGCAACCATTTTGAAAGCTAACCGCTTCAATAAATCTGACAGTTTCCATTTCTATTTGATCATTGCCGCCTCCATAGATTTGCTTTTAATACTGCAGATTAAATATTCAAATTCTTTTTAAATCGTTTCAAGATTGCTAATCAACCCGTGGCAAATCATTCACTTGGCTTCGAAATCATTTTTATTTGATTAAATTTGATATTAGAAATATAAATATGTTATTTGTTTTTATGTTGTTTTTAGATAGGATTAGGCAACGGCTTTTACTTAATGATATGTAATATCGTGTCGATTGAAATATTTACAGCGAATAAACAAGAGATCCTCATATATGGCAGCGACAAAGACGCGTTACAAAAACCCGTTTCATTGATTTGAGACTAAAATGGCTACCCGGCGTAGCCCTAGGCAAAAGTGTAACACATTAATATTTCAACTTCTACTTCTCTCTATCCGTCTAGCTCTTTATTCTCTTCATTCTCTTTTGTTTACCCAATTTCACTCTAGATGGAGATACATACGCATGCACACATATAGCTCTCCTTTATATATATTTTTTGAGTTATTAGTTGGTTTAAGGGAATTAACTCATGGATAAAAAAATCAGAGTTAATTCCCTTTAGTAAATAATATGGTTGAATAAAATTACTAAAAATAACAAGTCCCCTAACGAAATCTGGGTCAGTTTATCCACAAAAAATGAATAATGTTTTATAAATTTTAGATATTATTATGCCAGGCAATACTGATCAAGAATATACCAACTCTGTGGGTCTTCGTTTTATAGTTTTTGTTCTTACTTTTAGCTGGACACACAACTGCACTTTGTGTAATAGACTAACTGAAGTACCAATCATCATCGGGTTTCTTAAACATTTCTATTTTTCACGTTCAAACGATAAAAAAACATTTCTAAAACCTTGAATTGCAATAAACATATCCTTTTTAATCATTAGAATAACACAATAATAAATAACTAAGTGCATTATTCAGGTTGATGATGATGATCGATATCACATACGAAATAATTGGAACGTAATAGAAATACTGTCTAGTATGAAATTCAAACACTGAAAGATGGCATGACATATTTGAACTGAAGGCGAACGTTTTCCCACATGTCAACCCATCAAACGAAATTATTGTGTATTTTTAACCTACTAAAACTGTTTACGAGTTTCACGTATAGATTCAAAATTATATTTCTGTTTAACCTCTTCGCATATATCTACAATAGTTAGATTGTCTAAAATAAATAAAAAATATCAAGAAGATTTTCATTTTTAACGCAAAATGGATGTCAATTACAATGATTTAAAAATTCCAATGATTTAAAAAATGAAAAAAATATTGACTTTTTTATAGTTTACTCGTAAAAAAATCACCCTCTATTCGGGTAGTAATTAACATAGCTCAAGTTTCTTTACAGAAAAAAAGCAAAAATAATTTTGATTTTATACTTTGGTAACTTGGGGAAAATAACAAAAATATGATTGTCGTAGTGTTATTCAAATGGGAAAGAAAATTTAATGTGTATAAACATCGTCACATTTAATTATTCAGGAAAAATTAACAACAACGTTATTCTATACAATCTTTCTGATATTCAAGTCAAAGGATATGATTTTGAATAAGCACAAAAATAATGATAAATTCCCATTAAAATTTGATTATATGATAAAATGCATAAATGAAATAACGGAACCTCAATTGGTAAAATAAAACAATTACAAATTCCTGAGTAATTTGAAATGGTTTCTTTCTGTGTGTTTGCATTTATAATTAAAGACATCAAAATAAAAATTAACACCATTGAAGATTTTTAACAAATATGAGTTAATTTTTTTTTTGGGGGGGGGGTGATGTAGAAAAATAAGTGGAATGGTTCTTTTTGTTTTTCATAGTAAATGTAATGGTAACTGTCATCATGAAAATATATTTATTAAATAAAAATCTAGTTTTTAAAATATACGTATTTATTTGATTGAGTAAAAAAACACTTTGTTAGTTTAATGCAGAGTTTATTTTTTAAAAATAAATTATTCCAAAGTAATCTAACTTTTCGTATGGATAAGTGGGTACACATAACCGGAAATTGTTTCTGAATTTAAAAATAATCTAACCGGAAGTTTGGATTCCGAATCTTATCTTTTTTCATTAAACCGCTTAACATTGCTACTTTCAATAATAATATTAATATCGATGTAACTTTATGTATATATACAAGAGAATGAAGGAATACAATTATAAATGATTCATACACAGAATATTAATTGATTAGAAACTTTTTATGAAATAAATATGCAAATGAGGTATAGATACAAGTTTGTCTGGGGATTTACCGATCAATAAATATATATATATATATTATATGAGTTGAAAAATACTTGAGGTCCGGGGTTTCGAATCGCATGACCGGTAGTGAATAGTCATATCTCTATGCTGATGAGTCTCGATTGAAAAAGGACGAAACGTATACGTACATAGATAATAAACAATAACAAATATTTATTATTTGTCGCTCCTTGAAAGTAGAGCACTGTAATTGGTAGTATTAAAACAGCATGACGTCACTTGCTTATAATGCATCATTCCTTCCCTTAATAGAAGTAGAATGCCTCGACGTCAAAGCCGCCGCTAAAGTGTTAAAATTATCATAGTTTATTCGCTGTTTACAATTGGCCCAGCGATTAGCGACGTCGGACTGGAGTTGAAAAATACTTGAGGTCCGGGGTTTCGAATCGCATGACCGGTAGTGAATAGTCATATGTCTATGCTGATGAGTCCCGATTGAAAAAGGACGAAACGTATACATACATAGATAATAAACAATAACAAATATTTATTATATATATATATATATATATATATATAATATTTCTAAATGCTTTGTTGTATGATAAAATTAAAAGAATAAGTTTGACGGCAGGACGAATGTTGGGTGCTGGCATGTAGATATGTGTGCGAACAACATAATTATTATATAGACGCTAACGTCATATTAAATGTATGTATAAAAATTAAAGTGGAAACGAAAAGTAAGCGAAGACTAAAGTTTAGACAATATACCACACAAAACAAGCTATAGGGAAAGAAGCGATACTTTACCTGATTGGTAAGCCTTAAATAAATTAAGAGGCGAAATATTGATTCTTTCAACATGGCTTATGTAGTGTGATTATTTGTCTAATAGTTGGTCTCTGGTTATTCCATTTCGATTTAAATTTTGTTATTGATTTTAATAAATGTGTTTATAAATGTGTTCTTTCAAAACGCCTATAACTTTAAAAAAGCTAAACATGGTTTAGCTCCTAAAGATTACTATTCATAAACACTGATTGAAAATTATTGTAATTGAAATACATTTGTTTTATTTCAATTTGATCCTTTCGAAACATTTCTCAAAATATTTCCTGCGAACCACAATATCTATATATGTTACGAAATTGTCGATAATCCTGCTTGTTTGTTTGCACATTAAATGTTGTAGATAGAAGGAAGGGAAATTATGACAATAAGTGTTGTCGAGAAAGGAATAGGCGGAGGTTAATTAGTGGAAGCAGCAACAGCGTAATATGAGAGTAAGATAACGTTGTATATAAATAAATGACGTAAACAAAGAAGAAAAGGAAAACTTGAAAATGACAGAACATTATATGAATGGGTAATAAAGGGTTCAGGGATGGGAATAGGAGTACATAGGTTTCCACTCATTACCGGGAAACACCAGATGGGTTTTCTAGTCTTACTTTAAAGCATTTGTCAGGCCTAGCATGTGCACGTGTGTATATTTATGTGTAAACTGCAGAAAATAATTGCGTGTGAGTGAGAGAAAGAGAAAACACTCAGAGATGGAGAGAGAGGGAGAGAGAGAGAAAGAGAGAGAGAGAAAGAAAGAAAGAAAGAAAGAAAGAGAGAGATGGAGAGAGAGGGAGAGAGAGAGAGAAAGAGAGAGAGAGAGAGAGAAAGAGAGAGAGAAAGAGAGAGAGTGAAAGAAAGAAAGAAAGAGAGAGATGGAGAGAGAGGGAGAGAGAGAGAGAGAAAGAGAAAGAGAGAGAGAAAGAGAGAGAGAGAGAGAAAGAGAGAGAGAGAGAGAGATTTGAATCTCCTTTGAGTATTCGTATCTAACTTATATCTAATGTTTTATGCATCTCCAGATATTTTAAATATATCGATAGGAGAGTTTATTTCGTCGGTGTTTGGAGGGCGGCGAATATCGCCATAATATATTCAAACAAACACATGTGTATTTCAGAGGTGAATTACAAATTCAGCTAATTGTAAGTGAAGCCGGGGTTACAACACAAGTAAACAAAACAGATAAGAGAGGGGGAGCTGGAACTGAGGAGTAACCCGTCCCAGAAGAGGCATGCTAGTGTGTTAAGTAGGTGCGTCTTATTCATTGTATTTACAGACGTTGATTAAACTTGTTAGGAGAATGAAAAAAAAAACTGCAATGTTTATTAATAAGGTCAAAGGTGAATCTTGTTTCTTTTACTTCTGGGATTATCCACTGATTCGTTATGATAGGTTTGACAAGATTTCAACATGTGATTCGGTCTTATGGGAGGCATCGTCCCACGCATTACCTCCTTCGAAGGTGGGGCTTGGTTTATTGTGAGTCGCCTGAGTAATAACAACGGATCCGTTCACGTCTATTTTTGTACTTTTTCAGAATGCCCCCATCGCGGGAGATCGTTTATCCCACGTTAAATTGACATAGGAGATCCGAAAAGTTAAGCAATTAAAGCCATGGAGAGAATCAATTGGGGAAATTTAATAAAACCGCTGGTATATTTTGAAATACAAACCTCTCTTACTAGGAATGAGAAACCTTGTTTACGCCTGACCCCCACCATGGAACCCATATGACTCTTTTGATTCATATATTTCTCTTTATTTTATCTGATTTTCAAGTTATAAATGAAAGATAATAGATTAAAACCTCATATTTACTGTCTATGAATGCATAAGGCCTAGTACAAAATTAATACTAGTTATTTCCTAGTATGTTTACTAGAGAAAAGTTATTTTTTATATGGAGCTTTGTTTTTTTTTCATCAGCGGATAGAGAGAGATATCGAGCAAGAGACATGGAGAAACATAGAGAGAAAGAAAGAGAGAGGGAGATAAAAGAGATGGAAAGAGGGAGAGGGGTAGACTGACAGACAGACATACAGACAGGCAGACAGACAGACATAAAGATACATAAAAGATTGCATTGTGTCACAAATTATTTGCATCCGGCTAACACACGACACACATGTGGACCGATATAGACACCACTTTGAAAAAGAGGTAATTAACCTCGAAATATTAGAAAACTTGTATACCATAGAAAACACACGATTTACGATAAAAAGTAAGCAGATAGAAAATAAAACAATATAATTAGACTTTCTTTAAATGTTCCTATAGTTGATACACATAAAAGAATGTGTATTATAATCTCATTTCTCATCCAGACATTCTTTCAATCCAGCCGGTGTCCACAAATTGCATTGCCACAGCCTTCTGAACCTCACACATATCCTATCACTACACAGAATGCTTCAAGCTAATAACAATAGCGTTCTAAAATAGTTTAACTTTAGAAGTATACTCTATATATCAATACTTCCGGACTGACCTATTATCGTTGTCTGCTATGATAGTTTAACATAATGTCATTCTAACCGGTATAACCAGCACCGGCGTTATCTTGTAAGCCGAACTAGTAGATAACCAACAACATCATCACAGGGGGCACCCCAAGTTATCTACACCCGGACTTACTTTGAAAAGGAGGTAATTAAACTATAAATAGTAGAACAACTTAGACATGTCGAAAACACACGATTGATTGACGATAAAAAATAAGTAAGTAGAAAATAAAAGAAATTGTTAGATTATATATTATTTATTTATGTTTATTATCATCTCGTTTTTGACACAGATATTCTTTAAATCCACCCGGTGCCCTGTTGCACTGGTGTCACCAATCTTACATTGTATTGTCACAACAATTTGCACCTCAAATCAAGCTATATTATATTTTATATCTATGCACTTGTTGTGACCCTGTAAAGAGGCCAGAAGGAAGACAATAATTCGGAGTTTTAAGAAAACAATTATATGGAACAAAGTATAATACAACAGAGAACAAGAGTAGTTGTACGTCAGTCTTGACTGCCAGTATAGACTGTTGTGGTTCCAGAACTGAAAAGCAGGTGCTCCCGGTTTTTATGGTTAGTGGAAGAGTCCAAGTAGTCGGTTAGAGGTAAGGTACCATAACACCCCCTCCAAAGCCTTATCCCCCAGGTGTCACATTATCGTTTCCTTTTGTGATTGCCCCTATTCTGAGGCTGGTTGAAGTAGCTGTGTCGAAAGTGTCGTATTTGGTTAGCAACACATCTTCTTCTGTCGGTGTCTTCCGATAGCCGTCCCCTAATTTTATTTAGGTGTATCTTATGAGAGAATTGTATATCTCCATCAAAATACGATTTGATATGATCCAGTCTTTCTAATTCTAGACTTCTGATTTTGCAGCACATGTTTAAACTTAGAATTGTTTTCTTTGCTTTAGCATTCAACTTCCAGACAAGTCAGCTTCTCTTTCATAGTTTTTAGCTCTTATAAAAACTCTTTGTGCTGCATATTTAACGATTCCAGCTCTTTTACTATGATATAACTCTCTTTAACCTTAAAGTTGTTATAAAAAGACTTTGACTTGATTTCTTTAGTTTGGTGTTTGCTATTTTCAGCATGAATTTTGTGTCGTCGTGTGTTTTCATTTCTGCAGACAATTTATTTTGAGTCTATTTCATACGATATTTAATGGTTGAAAGAAATTCCTTCTTTCGTTTATCTGACTCGGTCGATATTTTTCTTATTTTCTGGCCAAAGATATAGGAAAATAACCCCCATAGGTTAAACTGTTGCATCAAGTATGTGCGAAATAAATTGTTGGAATATTTTAATAGGAACAGTTTTAGGTTTTTATTAGTGTTGTCTAAAGTAATGTCGGTGATAAATTCACCTTCGAATTTACTTTTTCACCAGTCACCGTTCTTTCTAATTGGCTGCTTTTTAGCATGCTCGGTTTTCCAAACTTTCTCCATGCATGCATTTTCCGAATTGACACTATTAAACAAGAATCTAATTGTAATTTTACTTTTTTATTTTTGTTTATTTTTCCTGTAGATATTTTCTTATAATTCTGACGTCATGTTCGTTTGGTTTTGTTGATTTAAACGAGTTTTATTTTCTCTATTTTCTCTGCAATGTAGACGCTTGTGTTCGACTTTATTATTAGTTAAACAGGTCTAAAAACCATATGGGCAATCCGTTACCCAATGACGGTATCTACAACTTAAACGGGTCTAGGCGATAATTTATCGTGTTGTTTATTGGGCTAGATTTATTTTTTAAGAGCTTAAAAATAATCTTTTTTTTGTTTTGAGTTGTTTGTGAAGGAGATGTGAAATGAGTTTTCTTACGTACTATTCTGGTGTGCGCAATGCCCGACTCTTCAATGTCTTTTAAATGTTGTTTAGCACTCAGACATCTCTGGCAGAACCCTACGTCTGATTCTTATCTTTTTTTTCGTGATACAAGACCTTGTGTGAAAATTAAACATTTAAAGTTGTATTCACTAAGTTCAGTTTATTTTAAATCGTCACAGTGTTTATTAACGATTGACGCGAAGGTTGCGTAGTCTTCGTTATCTTTTTAGACTAAATCCAAACACTTCCAGCGTTTATGAAACCGAGAAGTATTCGGGCTGCATAATTCTGTTAAAAGTGTTACAGCTTCAGAAATAAACAATTACTTTATTTTTCGAGATAAAATAAAGTCCACACATTTAGTATGTTCGGTGGTCTATATTTTCAGAGCAGTAGGCGAACTTTTTCAGAGTTTCCACAATTTTCACAATCTATTTTGTATAGATCCTAATAACTTCTGAAATATTAAATCCTCGTCTGGGGACAGGTGAAATTATCAATGGCACTTCAACCAGCATTCTGCGACAAATCATTATCATGTTCGTTACTTTGACTTCTAACCGATATTGGTTGCATTAATACTTCCATTTTTGATCGGTTTCTCTTTTTTGTTCTAGTAGTTTTCTTTCGTCTTCTTTTTTGTTCCATAAGTCTTTCTTCTGTTTTTGTTGCCGCTCGTCGAATTTATGTTGTTCTCCCAATAGATGCTTTTGAAGTATTTCTTCAGTTTTCTGTTGCTGTTTTCGCTGTCCTTCTACAGTTTTCTGTTGCCTTTCGTCGGTTTCTTGTCTTTGTTCTAGTTGTTGCTGCATTTTCAATTTTACGAGTTCTTTCATACTTGTTTCAAAATCGTCTATGTTTAAGATGTGTCTCTATAGAATACCGCTTTTAGATGTTATTTCTTTTATATCACGCTGCTAAACGTTATCTTAGTTGTAAAAACAGAAAAATAGTATAAAACCGTTTTTCTTTGACCAAAGTAAACACATTTACGGTCGGTACTTTAGTCAATAGAAAAAAATATGGTTTTAATTTTTTTCTTTCGGCTGCAGGGCTTTTTTCTTTTGGAGAGAAAAATATTATGTATTTACTTTCTTGTTAACAATTTACACTGTGACGGAATAGGAAAAAAGACTTCCCTTTCTTTCGTGAGAGAAAATAAGATAGTCTTTAACATGTGACGGAATAGCAAAAAAGACTTCCCTTTCTTTCGTGAGAGAAAATAAGATAGTCTTTAACATGTTTTTTTTTAATTTTTGGTCCGCCGTTAAAGCCATTTTTACTTTACACTAGGACATTGTCGGGTGAATTTGTCCTTTTTTAATGTTCTAAAAAAACACCTTAATATACCTTGTCGCCAGTTGTGGCGTCCATTTTAAGGTTCTTAAGAATACTTTCATGTACCCTCGTCGCCAGTTCTTGTGAGTTCCTTTTTAAGGGTCTCAAGAAAAAAACTTACTGTACCTCGTCGCCAGTTGTTGTGATTCTTTAAAAGGTTGGAAGATAGACACAAACTCATATTTTAGTGAAAATATGTATATTGAAAAAAAATAATACAACAGAGAACAAGAGTGGTTGTACATCAGTCTTGACTGCCAATATAGACTCGTGTTATTTCAATTATTGATTTATTTATATATATATATATATATATATATATATATATATATATACAAAATGTAGGACAAGGCCGAAATGTGGGAGGAGGTTGGTCGAATGTGACTTTAGCTAATTCTAACTAATTTAAACTCACTTAGCTCGTTTCTGCATTCACCAAAATATCATAGTTATACGTATCATTCACCCATTTACTAAAACCACTACTTTAAAACGCATATGAATATAATATATACACAATAAAAACTGAACGGTTGGGTAAATTAAATTTCATATGCAAAAATAAAACTGTGAATATGTCCAATTATAAAAAAAACAGTGTTAGTCTAAGACCCCTCTACCTAATTGTTGTGGCAGATAAACGGATTTGCCAATCGAAAAAGTTAACGCAGGCCCCAACGCTTTATTAAATCTACACAACCTTCTACTGGTGTTGTTCCAGATAATAACTTCCTTCCCACCGCAGGAAGATGTGATACAAGGCCGAAAGGTTGTGAGAGTCAAGCCAGCGCCCCTAAAGAAGGACCACACTGACCTCTAAAAAATGCCTGTGCTGGCTCGCCGGCATTCCCCGGTTGATCACATCAGTCAGTAAACAATAAACTTACTCCATCCCAAAAAGGGGAGGCAAGGCCTGAGAGGTTTGATATCATAGGACTACACAGGACTAATGCCTCAGCCCGACTAATAAAAGGCCACAGAAATGGCTCAGCTACTGTTGGGTTGGTGGGTAATAAAACACTGAGGAGCAGGTGCTCCACCTATTCATGGTGAGTGGAAGAGTCCAAGTAGTCCGTTGTAGGTAAGCTATAATAACAGTATAACAATCCATTTAATGCATCACTAATTTAAAACATTAAATTGACAATAGAACTAACCGAAAATTTCGTAATTTGTACTTTGATAGATGTTTTAATGTTTACATATTTATTTGTTATCTGTTTGTCTTCATTTACTTTTAATTCCTTTACCTACCTAGACTTAGGAGCTCCGCCGTCATGTGACGCATGAGTCAGTGAAAGTAAACCATCGTTTGGGGTCTGAAGCCAGTCCACAGCGTCTCCTCACCTTTTCTTGTTGCGATCAAATCTCTCTCGATTGTTTGCTACCAGTTCATTTTTGATATGCCTCTTCTTTTTCCACCAGGGGTCCACTGAAGCACCTGGTTTTCAAATCTCTCTGGGACCAACCTTTGAGCATGTTGGAACCAGCCTAGACGTCGTTTGCAGAGTATTTACGATACCACCTTTTGGTTATGCAGTCTCTGACTTCTTAATTTCTTTCCCGTAAAATAAATACAAGCTATAGACTATAAAGAAATAAAAAAGTATTTGAAATATTTTTTGGATGAGATGACGTCACGTGTTTTTTTTATTTCAATAATATATATTTCGATTACAATTGTTGATAATATTATCCCCGTCTTTTATGAAAGAGTTTGAATTTTCCTAAGGTGAACTAATTCTCTTTCTTTCTACTCTACTTCTTTCTGTCTTCCATTTCTTTCTTTTGATATAAGATTTTTATTTATTAAATAATTAGTTACACTACACTGGAACAATAATAACGTACTAGTTTCCCGGAACAATTCTCCAGATAATTTCACCAGAAATGCAATTCGCACTGTCTGTCCTATTTCCTTCGTTCCCCACGAGAGTAGAGTTAGACATAAGGTCAATTTAACAGTGGCAAAATCCTGTCACCGGAAAATGAGCGCTAAGAATTGGAACAAAATTAAATTTGCCTCAGTGTAGAAAGATTTCTCCTTAACTGACCATGGACAGAAAATATAAAGTGTAGTGTCAAAATAGATAGAACACTTTTCTCCTAACCCTAACCCTAACCCTAACCTAGCCAAAAGACGATTGCCTGTCTTTTAATATCCAAAGTCCCGGCTCAGCAATCCTTCATAAAAGTGTTCTTTTACAAGGAAAACTTTAAATACGTTTTTCTTTTATTGCGAGGATTATCTGCTTACTAGCGGGATCTGTGGAAATTCAACAGTTATATTTTTCATATGTTGTATGCTGTTGCCGTGCTTTAAAATATTTCTAATTTATGAACGTCCAGCGTAGATGCCGACCCAACGATATTATTGTATCAACTTTGTTCAAACTGAAATATAGTTACCTAAACACACGTTTTCATCCAGTTTAAAAATATACTTGAGCATAGAAGTTTCCTTTCAACACCCTTGCAAGAGCTTGTGACATATTTCCATTCTTCGTACAGAACATATACTATATTTTCTTCCTTGCTCGAAGACGAAGAAAGCGTATTTTAGTTCGAATTTCACATTCGACACAAGCAGGACATCAGATAAAACTTTAAAAAGATGTTTTTCATCGCATCTTCGGCGATCGGGCCATCATACTTTGTAAAAAAATGGTTGAAAGTAGTAACGTAAATACAAACATAAAATTGCTTCACCGTATTATCATTAAGGTATTAATTGCTTTAGATAATACATCCTGCAAGACTGCATTTATTTTTATTTTATAAAAAAAAAAAATACATCTCTGATGATGAAGTTTGTAAACTTCGAAATTAATTGGAAAAAAAGAAAAAAAAGAAATAAATCTTTCACGCATTGTTAAAAGGGCTTCTTACGTCATTTTATTACATTTTCATTCAATGCTTAAAAAAAAAAAAAGAACGAACAATATCTAAAATTATAACTCCCGGCGTGCTCCTGGCCTCATCGTTCTTATTATTTTTCACTTCCGCCCATTCCATCTTGGTGGAGAGCGTCACACCTTCACGACGTTCTACTTATAAACAAAAGTAAAGTTTGTTTATTTTATAAAAAAAAAAATACATCTCTGATGATGAAGTTTGTAAACTTCGAAATTAATTGGAAAAAAAGAAAAAAAAGAAAGAAATCTTTCACGCATTGTTAAAAGGGCTTCTTACGTCATTTTATATATATATATATATATATTAACATAGTTCACCCCAAACAAGGCAGACCACAACTGTAAGCGTAAGGGGCTACTGAGAAAAAAAGGGAGAAGGTTTGGGGGATCAACCGAAATTGGAATCTGCGCAGCGAGATGTCTGTTTACATTAGTTTAATATTTCTGCATGTTAGTATCGTCGGAAGAACAAATGGCAGGGAGGGAGTTCCAGAGACCAGCAGCACGAGAAAAGAAGCTATTGGAGTAGAAAGCGCTCCGGCATCTGGGGACCTTCACAGTGAATGCATGGTATTTAGTTGATTGTAGAGTTGGTCTAGTGAATTTACATCGAGGGGGCACCAGAGTAGCCAATTCATCGGAGCATAATCCATTGAGTACTTGTAAAACAAGTACAAGTATGCTACATTGCGGCGATGGGACAGGGGCTGGAGCTTGGTTTACAGTGAGGAACCTATTAGGTTGGCGACTCTTTTTTGGACCTTGTCAAGGAAGGAGAGACGAGAAGACGATGCACCATCCCAGATGTGGTAACACTAGTCCATGCATGAGTGGATGGTGGCTTTGTAGAGATACAGGGTAATGTCAGGTGTGAGGAGTTAACTAGCACGGTAGAGGAAGCCCACCTTCTTTGCTGCGGACTTGGCAATGTCTTCGATATATTTGTTCTAATTTATGTTACCTGTGAAGGTTAGGCTGAGGAGTTTGAATGTTGAACTCTCAGGTAGGGTGTTATTTGCCATGACAATCGGTGGTTCGAGATGTTTCTTGTAGTAATTGTAGGAAAGGAGCTTTGTATTTGCGGCATTAAAAGTTACCAAATATTAATGACCCCAATCCAATACAGTCTGGAGGTCATTTTCTAAGGATTCAGCCATTGCCTCGGATATGATCGCGTCTGTTTTGCCAACATGACGAGAGTAAAGCGTGGTGTCGTCAGCAAATAAACCAATCTCAGACTCTATGTCATCAGGGAGATCGTTTATTACGATCAGGAACAATAAAGGTCCAAGGATAGATCCCTGGGGTACACAAGCCTTTATGTCATGTTGCTTAGATGAACGACCATTGAGGGCAACCTGGATTTTTCTTTTGGTAAGGATGGATCTAATTATATTAAGTAATTGCCCAGTAATACCGTATGAGCGTATTTTCAGGAGAAGCTCATTCATGCCATACCTTGTCAAAGGCCATGGATATATCAAGCGCTATTGCCCTAGCTTTTCCTGCCTTGTCGAGTGTATGATACATGCGTTCAGAGATGACCGTTAGGATGTCTGCAGTAGATCGTGCTTGTCTAAATCCATACTGGCGGTCAGAAAGAAGTTTTGTATTAACTAAGTGCAGTACTATCGCTAGATTGATTAAGGATTCAAAGATGTTTTGCAAAGATCGGCAGTAGACTGATTGGGTGGTAGTTCTGAGGATCAGTTCTATTCCCAGAATTCTTGTAGACTGATACCACAGAGGCAATTTTCCAGCTATCAGGGAAGCAAGATTCAGCTAGGCAGTTATTGTTGAATTTGGAGAGGACACGAGCCAGTTCAGGTGATCATTTATTTATTACTATTACAGGTATAAGATGGGATGGGGTGATGACCAGGTTATCGAGTGTGGCTTCGGTCCGCAATGGGAATTTGAGGAGGGGGTTGTTATCAGAGTCCACATTGGAGTTTGAGGCAAAACGCTGGGCAAGTAGTTCAGCCTTATCAGTGGCCGTGCAAACGACATCATTGTGGTTTGATAGTGGGTGAGCTATTAACCCAATTTGTTTGTGAATTTAAATAATTTAAATAATATATATATATATATATATATATATATATATCCTAGTTAAAATTCTCTGTAAAAATCACGAGAAATATTATGCTTCACCAGTGTCTGTACTTCTCTATTTATCTTTACGTATTACTAAAATATTCAAGTAAATACATTTATATTTCGATGGCCATTAAAAAAACACACAAACCGTTGTCTTTTTATTATAGATTGCTTTTTTGTAAATTTAATTCAGGCTGCACAGTAAGTCTGGCTTGCAATTTTGTTTCTCCATTCCAGTAGTTTCATGAAATGGCATTCGCACGGGGGTAGAACAGGTCACGTTTTTTATCGCTAACATTTGAGTGTCAGGATAGATGTATATATATTTTTCCTATAAAATAATAATGTCATAGTAATTCCGACTGCGATAGGAGTATACTCAATATTAGGGATATAATATTATTAAAAAAGGAAGTGATAATAGAACAAATGTAAGGTTACATACTTTACAAGTTTATTATATTTTAATATTACAACTAAGAATAGTTATAATAAATTATTTTATACCATTGCTTTCGAAAAAAATTAATTATTAAACATTGGTTTACATTATTAATCTGAATGGTTTTAAAAATCGTTCATGAGTTCTGAAGGGAATTTTTAAAAAATGTATGAATGAGCAAAAAGTCTTTGTGATAATGAATCGCCAGATACATTATGAGGTATTAAAGTATCATCCATTGCAATAATATAACGGATATTAGATTCAAGGTAAAATAAGTAAAATAAGGTAAAACTAATTAACATTCAATATATTTGAAGAACAATATATGTACAATGCATTATACTTAAATTTTCTTCTTTGGCATTATTTGAAATATGATAAAGTTTGTTATAAGTTAAGTTAATACTAAAAAGAAAAAAGAAAAAAGTAAAATCGTGAAAAAGGAAAGAAGAGAGAGAAAATTAAAAAAACGACAAAAATAGAAAAAAAAACAAGTGTTAAGTGATAGGAAATTAATGCTACAATTAAAGTTAGTAGATTATTAGATGTGTTAAATGAATGTATAATGAGAAATTAATTAGGCATTGTCTATTATAAAGATTTGCAATTTAATTTCTTAAAATGAAAACAATCGTTTCCAATATTCTGCTCATAATTACATTTACATAATATAACTCTAACTGTAAATATGAATGGTATCATTCTACCCATTTTTAACACAACATCATGATGCTTAACAAAAATGTCTTTTCGTTTTTCTTCACAATCCAATTTTTCCTAGATACTAGTTTTAACGTTGAGATTCAATAGTCCAATGAAAATTGTTTGGCTTAGCTCTTACGGTTATTTCTTAAATTGTTTTTAATTAATAATTAATTATTAATTAAATCGATAAATAAGGTGAATAGAATTATTATTAATATCCAGAACTTAAACTAAACAAATAATGCAGCAGCTTTCATATACAAATAAAACTGTTTTCTGTACATACATTCATTTTTCTGCAATGGAAACAATGTAAAAGTTAAACATTAACTGATAAATAAATAATTAATATTTTTTTAATTAATCGTAATTGAACTTATTTAATAGTACATAGATTTATGTATATTTTCAATAATCTATCTTTTTATTTCATCGTAATTCTAAGTTCTGTTTACTTATCGATTGATTTCTATTTTTCTAGTTTAGTTTCATGATAACAAATTTTATTATATTATCTTTCAATTTTTATATCCACACATTTCTGAAACTCGTTTTTTTAATTCATTCATATCATATTATAATTTACTTTCAATGCGTTGACTTTCTAAACTTTAAATCCGTAACGTTTTTTTAAGAGTATTTATATATTTTTTTAAATGTTAATTTTTGTAAATTCTCCGCGTTACTTTAACGTTTAACAATTTCTGGTTTTTCTTTATTCTTTTTTTGTTCTTTTTTTTACTTTTTTTCTTTTTCCCTTTATTATTAATTTAACTCTGAATAAACGTCATCACATTTCTTTTAAATGCCAAAGAAGACGCATTGATGCATAATGCATTAACACATATTGTACTTTAAATACATTGAATGTGGACGATTTTATCTATTTTTTTCTATTTTTCTGAATTCTAATACCATTTATATTATTCCAATGGATAATAATTTAATACCTTATGATGTGTTTGGACATTTATTATTACAAATAATTTTTGCTCATTTATATCGGATTTTTTTAGTTTTCTTTCTGAACTCATGAACGATTTTTTTTTTTTTTAAATTAATAATCTTAACCAATGTTTAATAATTTATTGTTATTTCCGTCTGATGAAAGGACTTAGTTCTTAGAAACATCATGGTTTTTAAAACTTATAAACTATTCTGTATTGGAGTATTGACATATAGAAAAAAATTGTAAGGTACGTCAATTTACATTTGTTTAATTATCACTTTCTTTCTCCCCCCCTCTCTCTCTCTCTTTCACTCTATTTCTCTCTCTCTCTCTATGTATCTCTCTCTAATATATATATATATATATATATATATATATATATATATATATATATATATATATATATATATATAAGTAAATTACGTGTACAACAGAATGGTAGGATTAATTTTAGAGTAAGCATTATTAAAATCAATGAAACAGACGAGTGGGGAAAAAAAAAAGGAAAATTGTTAAAATTACCTTAAGGCCTTGTCGTCTGACCCTCTGAGAGGAAACGTCAGAATGGTGAATTAAAAACTAAAAGTCGAATGAGAAATGAAGGGGGGGAGAAACAAAAAAAAAAAAAAAAACTTATTTCAGTTGGAGGAAACGAATGAGAAGGGGAAAGAAAAAAAAATATATATATATATATATATATATATTTTTATATATATATATATATATATATATGTGTGTGTGTGTGTGTGTGTGTGTGTGTGTGTGTATAACAATATTTATAAATAAATATTAAGTTATTTATTACCTACAGACGCTAGCGTTTGAAGCTTATTGATTTCATCAGTTTGGGAAGTGACCATTTCAAACGATCGGAAGACGCGAACTAAATTCACGGAATCAACCAAGACTCTGTTAGCAGTCGCTCTATCCTCAAATCCACCGGCAAATATCACGTGATTAATGGAAATTAAAATCTATATGTACCTAGAAGCGAGCAGCAGACTGAAAACTTGTCGAGAGTTTTCAACGAACGTATTCGGAAATTTGTTTGAAAGCCAATTGATAGTCTATTTTTAACATTCACGAGAGTGCGCGACTTTAATTCCTTAATGGGGCTTCATAACAATATTCATAAATAAATATTACACTATTTATTACCTACAGACGCTAGCGTTTCAGCCTTATTGCTTTCATGAGAGTAAGAAGTGATAATTTCAGACAGTCGGAAATATATGTGACCTCCAGAGATTCAGACAGTCTCGTTCAGTATGAACTGAAGACAACCGGGAAAAATTGGAGCGAAGTTTAGAAGAAAATCCAACAGTTTTGATCAGAAGAAAATCCCGACAGTTGAAAGTTTCACGATCCTCTTTACATAGGATGCTGCATGGCATGGGGATGTTTCCATACAACATTCAGCTTGCCCAGCAGCTTCAGCCTCAGGATTGTAAGCAAAGACTGGAATTTGCTATGACATGTCAGGAGTTGGTAGTTAGTGTCAGTGACTTTCATGACCGGCGGGACAGTTATAAAAGTGGGGGGGTGCTCTCCTAAAATATGTGGGGGGGCGGTTAAACACATGCATATATAACTTCATTATTGATGACCGTAAAGTGGAGGGCCAAGTCAAAAAGTGTCGTCCATGACTTTTGGGACACCCTGTATATTAGACATTTAGCTTGAGAATTTCCTGTTGGAATGAAATATGGACGCTTCTTTGTAGCTTACTTGCGATAAATATATTCCATAAAACTACGATTAAGCTATACTCGCGTATTAAGCACTGTTGAAGTAAATACTAGAAAATATATATGCATTGTATATATATGTAATATTACATTACATGGTTATATACATCAAATACTATATATATATATATATATATATATATATATATATATATATGCATTACTAAACTATAATTATGGCAAGTAAGCTACGTAGAAATAGTTATGTTTAATTCTATGAAAAATTTATCACGATAATAGACTTATGATTTTCCCCGGGAATGAAACTATACGTTTGTGGGAAAACAATGCGACTAATTGCCTGATGATTTTCTGTGGGAATGAAACACATACATTTTTGTGTAATTAACTTATTATAAGTATGGTTTCATACTACTACTAAGCTCAACTAATGTATTGAGCACTGTTTAATTAATACTGGAATATATATATATATATATATATATATATATATATATATATATATATATATACGTGTGTGTGTGTAAACTGTGTGTGTGTGTGCGTGTGCGTGCGTGGTGCGTGTTTAATATCTTATAGCTCGTTTAAATTTCGTCACTAAAAAGCTGTTCTTGGATAAAATAAAGACAAGTAAAGGTTTTCATTTCCTTTTGTGTAAAGTTTTTTTGTGTGTGTGTGTCACTCAGTATTAGAAACAGGGGTGGAAAAGTCTATTCACCATATTTTTTTTTGTTCGGGTCACCCATGTGGTCATTCTGTTATGTGGTGCGAAAACCTGTTGACTTATGGGATGTATTAAATGTCCGTGTTGGGGCAAAAGACTTATGAGAAAGAGGCGAGCTCAAACGCCATGCCAGCTGTCGGCTGTGTAAGTAGCCGGCCATTCGCGACAGTTTTATGCCCAGATGAGAGAATTATCAGTAAAAAGCCAAAATCTCAGGTCTAAAAAATCAAGATTACGGGAGTAAGAATTCGTTCCACCAGCTCGTAAGTCTTTGAGTAATTTCTGATTGAAATCTTTCGAATGAAATAAAAAGAGTGCCTAGCTGAAGCCAAATGTATATATATATATATATATATATATATATATATATATATATATATATATATATATATATATATATATATATGAAGAAGAATGGAAAGGAATTAGAGAAAGCAAAAGCCAAATCAAAATTCAATTCAAAAGTTCAAAGCAAAGTATATTCCGCAAAAAGGCAATTTATTCAAGTTAAATTTTCCTTAAGCCAGGCTTTTCAAAGATCAAAATCTTATCATCAGAGGAAGTCGCTGGGATAGATAAGTTGGCAATGGCCAAGATTTAAAATGTGAAAAAATGAAATAAAAGTTGTAGGGAAAGAAACGCAGGGCAAAACTGTGCCAGGGTGCAAGCAAATGTCCGATTGCCAAAAAGTCCGGTGTCGAAGAGTCCAGTATACTCTTCACAATAGGGTTTTACCTTTCCTAAAAGTTCGCTTTTAGTACACCTCTTTATTTTATATATATATATATATATATATATATATATATATATATATATATATATATATATATATATATATATATATAATGAGAAAGGAAGGATGAAAGGTAATCCGACGTAATGGGAAATGAAAAAGAAAAACGAAAAAAGGATGTGTTTTTATATATTCATCAACGTATCGTCTTTATTTGTAAGACTTTCTCAGGATGATAATTTAAAGAAAAATGTCATGCAAGTACGTGAGAATATTGGGGTGACATGATGTGTTGATGAGAAAAAGTAGTAGTTACTACTGGGTGCGCAGGAGCGAGGTCCATGCTACTGATTTCACTAAGCATGGACCTCGGTCCTGCGCACCCAGTAGTGGCTTCTACTTTTTCTCATTAACCCATCATGTCAATCCAATATTTACACGTACTTGCATGACATTTTTCTTAAAATTATAATCATGAGGAAGTCTTACAAATAAAGACAAACGTTGATGAATATATATAAAACATCTTTTTGGGTTTTCTTTTTTCATTTCCCATATATATATATATATATATATATATATATATATATATATATATATATATATATATATATATATATATATATATATAATGCTTAAAACTGGTGAGTTTATATCTTTCTATTTTATGCTAAATTTCTTAAAAGATACTTTAAAGAATATGAACACACCAGCGTGTCCCATATTCAAAAACAAGAGACCAGTATATATAAACAAGCAACATCTTAGTCTTATTTCCATTGTGACGGACAACAGGTACTACTACTATTTTTAATATCTCTTTCCTTGACAAGGTTATGGTTTTAGCGAAATGATTGCAAAACGAAAATAGAAATTAAATTATAAAAAATCTCATTTGATTTTTATTTTTGTTATTATATTCTCGATACTCTGTGCTTTTAGGCGTATGCCTCTATTTTATGCTATGTAAATGTATCCCTGTATTAATGTATTCTTACATAAATGTATTCCTGTAGTAGTGTATTTTTACATACATGTATTGCTGTCGTAATGTATGCTTACATAAATGTATTCCTGTAATGATGTATTGTTACATTAATATATTCCGGCAGTAAGTTGTTCTTACATTAATGTATTGTTGTAGTAATGTATGTTTACAAAAATGTGTTCTTGTAGTAATGTATTCTTACATTAATGTATTTTCGCAATAATATGTATTCTTACATGTATGTATTCCTGTAGTAATGTATTCTTACATAAATATATTCCAGCAGTCATGTATCCATGTAGTAAAATATTCTTACATAAATGTATTGCTGTTGTTATATATTCTTACGGAAATGTATTGCTGTAGTAATGTATTCTTAGATAAATATATTGTTGTCGTAATGTATTCTTACATAAATGTATTTATGTAGTAATGTATGCTTACATAAATGTATTCCTTTGTCTTATTTCCATTCTGACGGACAACAGGTACTACTACTATTTTTAATATCTCTCTGCTTGACAAGGTTATGTTTTTTTTGTTATTTTACCGTCCTAAGATTGGTATTCGCAATAAATATAGCATTAGTTTTAAATTTAATTTTTCCTGTAAAAATTACAATAATGGTTCTAATTATATAATTTTATCTGGATATTGAATTTGTAAGGACACACAAACGTAGTGCAAAACTTTTTAGATTAGGGAATTAATTTTACCTGCCCTGGGGCGGATACTTTTTTTGTTGATATACTAAATATGAAATAATCAGCCTGTTTTCGCCGTGGTCGTTTCCTATGTACTTTGAGCACACAAAATACACTTTATAAGATGCATATGATTCTTACTTTCGCTTACTCTTTCTTCCTCCCTCCATTTTTCTAGCCTCGTCTCTCACTATCGCTGTCTATCGCTATATGTACAGGCAATGGTAATAAAACTAAATAATGTTAGAATAGTCCATTTTAAACAAAACGAAATATAACCACAATTATACATTCTATTTAAATCTTAACATGAGAGAGAGAGAGAGAGAGAGAGAGAACGTATTAGGTTGGGGGAAAGAGAGAGGATGGAAAGTACGTAAAAAGACTCATTTTCTTATTTTGTCTTTTTATTTGTTTAAATTTAACGGAATTTGCAAACTTACTTTTGCCTTAGTAAAACAATCAAACATGATAGAAACTGGTGACGCCACAGGTCTTATTTATTTATAGTCCGTTCAAATGTTTGATTTTCATTACAAAATGCTTGTTTGGTAAAGTTACTTCATAAAATCTCCACCAGTTGCAATGAGAACTTTATTCTTATGTAAATGTATCCCTGTATTGATGTATTCTTACATAAATCTATTCCTGTAATAGTGTATTTTTACATAAATGTATTCCTGTATTAATGTATTCTTACATAAATCTATTCCTGCAGTAGTGTATTCTTACATAAATATATTGCTGTAGCAATGCATTCTTGCATAAATGTATTTCTGCAGTAATGTATTCTTACATAAATGTATTTACGTTGTAATGTATTTTTACATAAATGTATTCCTGTAGTAATGCATTCTTACATAAATATATTCCTGTAGTAATGTATTCTTACATAAATATATCTCTGTAGTAATATATTCTTACATAAATGTATTCCTGTAGTAATGTATGTTTACATAAATGTATTGCTGCAGTTATGTATTCTTACGTAACTGTATTGCTGTAGTAGTGCAGTCTTACATAAATGTATTGATGTAGTAATGTATTCTTACATAAATGTATTGATGTAGTAATGTATTCTTACATAAATGTATTGCTGCAGTTATGTATTCTTACTTAAATGTATTGATGTAGTAATGTATTCTTACATAAATGTGTTGCTGTAGTTATGTATTCTTACATAAATGTATTCCTGCAGTAATGTGTTCTTACATAACTCTAGTGCTGTAGTAATGTTTTCTAACGTAAATGTATTTATGTAGTAAATATTCTTACATAAATGTATTTCTGTAGTAATACATTCTTACATAAATGTATTGCTGTAGTAATGTATTCTTACATAAATGTATTGCTGTAGTAATGTATTTATACATAAATGTATTCCTGTAGTAATGTATTCTCACAAAAATCTACTGCTGTAGTATTGTACTCTAACATGAATGTATTCCCGTTATTATGTATTTGTACATAAATGTATTCCTGCAGTAATGCATTCTTACATTAATGTATTCCTGTAGTAATGTATTCTTACATAAAATGTGTTCGTATAGTAATGTATTCTTACATAAATGTATTCCTGTAGTAATGTATTCTTACATAAATGTATTGATGTAGTAATGTAGTGTTACATAAATGTATTGCTGCAGTTATGTATTGTTACATAAATTTATTCCCGCAGTAATGTATTCTTACACAAATGTATTCCTGTAGTAATCTATTCTTACATAAATGTATTCCTGTAGTAATGTGTTCTTACATAAATGTATTCATGCAGTAATGTATTTTAACATAAATATATTCCCGCAGTAATGTATTCTTACACAAATGTATTCTTGCAGTAATGTATTCTTACATAAATGTATTTCATTTTATAATATATTCTTACATAAATGTATTCCTGCAGTAATGTATTCTTACATAGATGTATTCCTGTTGTAATATATTCTTACATAAATGTATTCCTGCAGTAATGTATTCTTACATAGATGTATTCCTGTTGTAATATATTCTTACATAAATGTATTCCTGCAGAAATATTTGTTTTAATTCAAACCATTTTTTCTTTCGTTAAATTCATGTTTGTTTTTTCTATTCTAGATTTTTGTTTAGCAATCTATACCTAAATACGTTAAACATCGGAATATCAGCTTTGATTTCAACTTAAGATGTTTATCAAGTTTTGTTGACGGGAAAGTTTCAAAACACACATGTTATTGTATTCCGCGTGAAAGAAATGTGTCCTTCGCATATTAATGTAAACCAAACTAATTTCTAAATGGTTAACATATTTTGACTAGTATATTTTAAACTTGATATTTTCAAATACGCACAAAATATGTCAGAAACCCAGAAAAAATTAAAGAATAAATTTTCTAAAAACAAATTGCTACCAAAACGTTTCCTGGTGATACCAGATCAGGCTGCCCTGTGGCTCCCTGAGACGAAATTCACCTACATTGACGTTTTTTTTTTTTGTTTGTTTTTTTTGTTTGTAAAACTTAATTATGTTCTACAAAACCAAAAACAAAAACAACAGCCCCTCTCCCTTTCTCCCTCCCCTTTTTTATTTTTATTTTTCCTACCCTACTCCCGGTCCTGGATATGACCTTAAACTACATCCGATGGTGAGATCCGGCTTACGGACTTTGGGGAATGTGGAGCCTCCTCTTAATTACCATTGCTCCCAGGTCCACCCTGACCCGGAGTGGTAGTACCTATTAGGGTCCCAACTATGGGTTAAATAGAAACAGATATTAAAAGGGGAAAGAAACAAGAAAGAGAAGAAAACAAGACCAGATTCGGCATTAAATAACCCAAAAAGGGTTGATATGCCGTAAAACAAAACTACCATACCAAACTACCAAAACGTTTCTCGATGCGTTTTTTTTTCTTTAACGCCAAGGCGTGGTCCTCACGGACGGCACCTGGAAAAAAAATTGTTCTTGCCGTCTCTTTCGGCTTAATTGAAGAAAGGCAGCATCATCTGTCCGTGTTTCTGCTCCCTAGAACACCCTGTCAGTGGAGGTCGCGACGATGACTATAATATACAGATTAACAAATATCTTAATGAAAACTTTCAGACTGTATGTTCATGTAAATATCTTCTATCCGTCTATTTACGTGGATTATTTCCCCATGCTATTTCTTGCCAAATAAATTTTAAATTTTATAAATAAGAATTGAAATTACTAGTAAAATCATTGCCTTTAATGGATAGTTGTAAAAAGTGGAACTAATTTCAATAATTAATTAAATTCATCAGATTACGAATTACTGAAGACCTCTCCCGGTCATGGCTGACAGAACAAACGTAAGTTACCCCCGTGGATAAATAAAGGGTTCCGTTCGAAATTCGTTCTAGATTACCGAGTTCGATAGAAATATTCCCGAGTTCTAAAAGATACACCTGAAAAATGCCGGAGGTTACAGCGGCGGGAACTTTGTGAGAATAACACTCAAGATGAGAACAGTAGTCCGAATAATCAAAATTATACAAATTATGAATCTCCATCTAAAAAAAGTCGGAAAAATACTCTATATAGTCTTTTATGTTTCATGCTAAAACACACGTGAGACACTTGAAGAATAATACATATTGGTTGTGTTATTCTAAAGAATTAATAAAAATTCCTGAACACTAACTCACAAGGGAAAAATTCTACTCGATCACATAACATCCGGAACACCAATACATAGGTGATAACTTCTAATCAAACACCGAAAATCTGGAACACAAACAACTAGGGGAAAGATTTTAGTCTAACAAAATAAAATCCGAAATATCAAGTATGCAAAACTTAGTCGAACACAGAAAACACAGAACACCAACTCTTAGTGAACAAATTCTAGTCTATCAATAAACATCCGAACACTTTTCTGCAAGGGATAAATATTAATCTAACACTGAAAACCAGTACAGCAGTCCACTAAGGACAAACCCTGTTATATCCTAAATTACATAGGACATACTAAATTTAGAATACGCCGAGTGGTTTGCGTTTAACAGGGATCCGGTAGGAAGTAGAGACGTTTACTCTTCGCTCACTTCCAGATATGACTGCCCGTCTTATATACGTACTTTCGTATATAGTCAATACCTGATTACTTCCCTTTATGTTAGTTTCGTATTTATGCCAATCATGACTTTTACAGCAAACCCCTAAGTTATTAAGTTGTTGTAAATACCCACCTCCATTTCCACGGCATTAATGATTATATTGAGGGGGTAATCCCATATTTACACGGGTTCAGAGAGTTCAAATAAAAAATAAATAAAAATAAGAGTAAAGCTGTATCCTGGGTTGAAGGTTGTTATATTGATTTGTTTTCCGGGTTCGAATTTGTTTTTCTATGTTTTAATAGCTTTATATTACGAAGTGTGATGTTTTACACTAAGTGTAAAAAAATATTTCCCCTACTAGTTATTTAAACGCACAAATAGATAGCAAATGTAATCATTCATTTACAGCTCTTTCGCCGTTTCAAGGCACTTCAATGTGGCTAGACTTGATTCGTGTGTTTACACTGCTATTCGAAACCCGATTGCCAGATCACTTGCGACTTTGCTCAGGATTAGGGGTGTTTACGTTTACACAATTACACTCACTCCGACAATATAATATAATAATAAGAAGAGGAAACACATCAGTAAGTATACTACAATATCAAGTTAGTATAATTGAATCCAACAGTTCTCAATAAGTGTTCGCAGAGCTATGTAATAACGGATTCAATTCGTATCTGAGGAAAGTGATTATGTTTCGTATATTAAATGTAATCGAATTATGTTTACACGGCGGAATTCAATATCTAAATATAAAAACTAACGGTCCGGGTGGATTTTTTCATATAAGATGTTCTACAGACCCTGAGGAGTTCCTTTGACGAAATAGCTTGCGTCTCAAACTCTATTTTAAGTAAAATACAATCTCTTACATATTTGATTTAACAAAATGTTTAATTATTGACACTGTTATTTATATACTGATAAAAAGAAATTCATAACTGTTTCTGTTCAATGTAACATTTAATAATTATTAATCTTATTTATTTAAAATAATTTTTTCCAGTTGATTTGTGTTATGGTGATCTACCCAATTCCGTCACTGTACATACTATTTCTGAATATATAAATAGGCTACTAATGACCAATCAGGAGAAGTTAGACGAAGTAAGGAAGCAGTCACTGTCAACTCTTTATTTTCGTAATTTCTGTTAATACAATTTTTAGTTAATTACCTTCTATTCGTGTTATTTATTCGGGCCCTTTAAGGCCACAACAATTTGACAGGCAAAAAGGGACAGAATTGTGTAACACTGCACAGAAAGGTAGTATATTATAAAAGATTGAAATCTGAAAATATGTTTATTAAGAATACTACCACGAAGCTCCTTGCTTCTGTTGCCGTGTAAAAATAAGAATACATCATTTTTACCAGAAAATTCAACACTATTAACTTGCGATGAGAAAGTTTGAAGTTTTACTATCAAAATAACAAAAATCTAGGCACCGCTAACGATACCAGATACGTTAAAGTAACTCGCTTTATTCCTAGTACTTTTATTGGGTCCAAACAAGGCACATTACTAACTAGACGTAAGATGTTACTGTTAATTAGAGATCTAATTTATAGGGGCATCCTACGTGAGCAGGTGTGCAGTGAGATGTTTGTTTAAGTTACATTTAAATGTTTGCATGTTGGTACCGTCGGGCAAAGAGAAAGTAGAGAGGGAATTCCAAAAGCAAGCCGCTTCAAAATAAAATCTATAGAGTAGAAAGCTTGCCAGCATCTGGGAACCTTAACAGTGAAGGGGTGGGATTATGCCGCTTTTCAGGTTGGTCGCAGGAACTAAGTAATTAACAATATGTCGCTCTTGCGTATTCATACTATATGCACAGAAACACTTTGTGTTGATGTTTGAAACTTTTGAAAATAAAGTTTTGATAGAAAATTATCCACAATCTTCGCAACAAAATATTTGTTTTTATAAATGTACCGATAAGAAAAGCATATCTCGGAGTGTTTTGATTATGGCGCAATTTCCCGATTTTGCGCACGATGTTCGGTTTGAAAGAAGCCTGTCTCTAAAATCTTTAAATTGCGCGCGTAATCTTATTGGGCAGCCCAACCAGAGAACTGTTATCTTTCTTTGCTTAGGCTTTTTTTGCCTTATGAAATTAGTAATTCAAATTAAGACGATTAAGATACGGGAAATCGTTTCCCGGGGACGTTTTTCACGGGGAGATGGCTAAAGATTGAAACCTGTTATTTCTCAGCTTAATTAGCTTTCAAGTTCGTTTTTTTTTTCAGATATTAAATGCATTTAAGAAAAAATTATTTAAGTTTTAATTTTCCAGGTGTATAATATATATATATATATATATATATATATATATATATATATATATATATATATGTATATCTAATATATATATATATATATGTATATCTAATGTATATATATATATGTATATGTATATCTAATATCTAATGTATATATATATATGTATATTTATATCTAATATCTAATATATATATATATATATATATATATATATATATGTATATCTAATATATATATATGTATATCTAATATATATATATATGTATATCTATTATATATATATATATATGTATATCAAATATATATGTGTATATCTAATATATATATATGTATATTTAATATATATATATATATATATATATATATATATATATATATACTTTTATAATATTTGTATTAAATACATGTTAAGTTTTGATTTTCCAGGTGTATAATATAACATTGAGAGACATGTATTTAATACAAATATTATAAAAGTATAAGTATATATATATATATATATATATATATATATATATATATATATATATATATAGATAGATAGAAAGATAGATATATATACTAATACAAATATTATAAAAGTATGGCGACTGCTTGCAGATTCTAGGATGACTCTGTGAACCGGGTTCGCGCCTCCCGACCGTCTGAAATTGTTACTTTCCTGCACTGATGAGAGCAATAAGCTTGAAACGTTAGCGTCTGTAGGTATTAATAATTCAATATTTATTCATAATTATATATATATTTGATTGGTCCAAAAACAATGGCGTTTTTTGACGTTCAACTTCAAAAGACCATAACTTCTTTTATATCAAACTTTATAAATGAAAAAAAAAATCATTAGAATCAACACATTTTTGCCAACAGGAAACAAGTTTACTTATTCCATTATCATAAAAATCCGGAGTTCTGGAAGCGATGAAGTCATTGAAGCGACGATTCGTCATCATTTCGGCTTTTGAAGCACTTCTCGCGCCGGAAGTTTTTGCGATGCTAGAAAAAGTGATAATCAGTGAGCGAGAGGTCCGGTGAATATGCGAGCGAGCGTTGTCATGAAGGAGAATTGTTCTTTGCATATTGACCGATCTGGGGAGCTTCTGGTGCATTTCGTCAATTTGTTGGCAGTACTTATCCGCCGTAATCGTAAGCTGTGATGCATGAGACCGGTCGCAGACCACCAAACAGTCACCATAATCTTTTTTTTTTGTGCAATCTCGGCTTCAGGAGGTGTTGTGGAGCTTCGCCGGCATCCAACCATTGTGCCGAACGTCGCCGATTGTCATAGAGGATCCACTTCTCATCACACATCACAATTCGCTTGTGAAATAAGCCAGTTTCTGTTGCGCAGCAAGAGCGTAGAAGACACCTCAAAACGACGATTTTTTTTATTATCGTTCAATTCGTGCGGATCCCCATTTATCCAGCTTTTTTGACTTCCCTATTTGCTTCAAATGGCGAACGAGTGTTGAGTGGTCGACCTCGAGTTAATCAGCAAACTCGTGTGGTTTTGCGAGGATCGGCTTCAATTAAGGCTTTCAGATCTTCGTTATCAACCGCAGTCGGCCGGCCTTGACCGTCTTCATCTTTGAGGCTCTCGTCACCATTGCAAAATTTCTTGAACCACCTTTGTACCGTACGTTCGTTAGTAGTTCCTGGGCCAAACGCATCATAGATGTCACGAGCTGTCTCGGCAGCTTTTCAGTCTAGTTTGAACTGGAACAAGAATATCGTGGTGATTTCAATTTTGCCCATGCTGTCGAAAAGCCTGCAAAAACAATAAATGAAGAGGTTAAAAATTTGAAACGCATAACAGGACTCGATAGAGCGAAACACACGCTTTAATGTGACATATAACAACGCTATATTTCTCAATAAATTAATTCAGAAAACATGTATAAATATAACATATGTAAGAAAACGCCATTGTTTTTGCACCAACCAAATATATATTTTCTTTCATAATATTTGTCTTAGAATACATTTCACTCGATTTTAAATTATACACCTGGAAAATTAAAAATGATATAAAAATATATTCATGGCAATTAAGTTACACAAAGGCTTCCGCACTTAATCCCCTAAGGGAATGGTTAGGTTAATGTTACCATGACAATCCTCTAAGGTGATGAAACTCGGAAGCCTCTGTATAGCTTAATTGCCATAAATATATTTTCATAACTCACTACCTATCTCTACTCCCTATTGATTACTGTTAAAGTAAATACTGAAAATTGGTACTCAATAGATTATATCACCTTATATATTTAATGTGAATACATGAAATAATTATATATATATATATATATATATATATATATATAGAGAGAGAGAGAGAGAGAGAGAGTGAGAATAAAAACTAGTGAGAGAGAGAAATACATATATATATATAACGTAAAATATGTTTATATGTTTATATATTTGTTTGTAGAAGGTTTAACTACTAAAATAATTAACCAATCATTATAAAGTTGAAAACTCAGCTTCCAAGGTGTCTAAATGTGAGTGATATTTAGTTTAGTTTAATTTTGTTTCATTCAAAAAGGCTTAGGAAATTCAGATAGCTACGATTTTGAGAATTAGCTGTAGGTATTAGACTGTACTTAAATTATATTCATGTCGACTCTCTGCAACCGTAGTTCACCGATGCGCGCTGATTTGTTGATCACTTGTTGATTTAAAACCGACGGTACCGATGTTGTTATAATCTTATGTAATACATATATAAAAAATAAATATTACCCTCTTATTTTTTAAATTTTCTTACTAATCGAGCACTCTGCTGCTGAGGTTCTGTCTCACTAATCATACAAAAGAATATATATATATATATATATATATATATATATATATATATATATATATATTACAAAAAACAAATATTTATAATTGAAGAGTTTGAATGCAAAACGCGATAAATCCAAGTTGTTTAAATTGAGACCTTAGAAAATAAAACAAACGAATATATTAAATCTATATTTCGTCTAAAAGCTTAGGTTAATTGAAAGCAAAAATAAATTAGTCTTGTATATTATAATGTAAAACATGATTTCTGGGTGTGGTTGAGTGTTGGTATGAAACACTTTTTGTAGTGATAGCTTCGTAATTTAGAAAATGGCGTTCATCACGTGTTGCATGTGAGTCTTCAATTATCTCTCTCTATATATTCATATATCTTTCTCTCTCTCTCTCTCTCTCGCTCTCTCTCTCTGTGTCTCTATATATATATATATATATATATGTATATATATATATATATATATACATATATATATATATATATATATATATATATATATATATATATATATATATATTAATGCAAGCGTAACTTTCTCTATTTGTGATTTTTCTTGTGAGTTTCTCGGCGCAGCGAGCGAGTTTACTGTTTTCGGGTGTTAATTTAACTAGTGTGGCTCCGATTGTTGTTTTATCGGTCACCTCTCGAGCGCTTTCGATCTCTCGAACGTTATCAGAAGGTTGTGTATTGAATTCTCGGAGACACAATATTTAAATTTAAACCCATTGAAACATCACAAAAAGAGAAAGTTCCGTCGTCTACAACGAGACCTGAATGAATAATGATTTTCTGCCTAAATATACACACGCATTATATATATAAATTCCCGAAACAGTTTTTCATGGTAAACAACTGATGATCCCTTAAAATAGTGTTTGAAATAGACTAATATAATAACTGTAAAAAATAAATTGACTTACATGACTGATTTTCCACTGGAAGACTTGGGACTATAAGTTTTTTTGTTTTTTTTTTAATATAGTTTTAATGGTTGAGAAACTTCCGAGACTATATATATATATATATATATATATATATATAATGTAAAATAATAGTTTTTCTCTTTTTACTCGATAATATATCAGGTGTTATATTTAAACATTTTATTACATAAAGTTTAATAATTTTCCCCAATTGATAATTATTAGAGTATCTGCACTTGACGAAACATAATATTGTTTATGGCGTAAATAAAGCAGGGTTAAATTTAACGACGAATACAATCCCTAGATGCCTACACCGAGAAAAACTTCCAGCTTCCCATCTAAATAAAAAACCCACCCCTGCAAAGATGAACGCGTAGACGTTTATTAGCTAATGCTAGAAGCGATCTAAGCAATCTGGTTGTGAATATTGCAGCCCTGTTTTAACGACGGATGAGAAGACACTGTAACTAGATGGGCACATTAACTTCCGGTGTATGCGGAGGCGATCGAAGAAAACTTTTCATTTTTGTGTGTATCAGCATCGTGCGACCTTTGGCCGGTTAAATTATGTTGTTGACATTGGTTTACCCAGATTCTTTTTACAGTAACGCAATTACCAGAGGGGCAACATGAAAGTTACAAACCTGCATAGTCAAAGTTGTGCTATGGAACCAACCAGATTCAAACCTTGTCTTCCCAGGCTGTCAATCTACGTGGGTAGTTATTTCATCACAACCACCTTCCGAATCAAACTCATGAACCTGTAAGATGTCTTCCTTATTATAGTGTAGCGGACTTTATGTATTCGGGATGGTTTTCTCCTTCTGAAACAGGACAACGAGTGAGAGTAGAAGGAGTCATCGGTAATGAGAACTCTCGGTATATTCTTAAAAAGATAGTATAAACAAAGTGCGCGGAAGCTGTCTTTGAGGCGTCAGTCGATGTTCCAGCGTGATCCTAAAAAACAAAACATGGCATAAATTGCTATAAAAACAGAATCCTGGTATTAGAATATTCCAAACGAAGTCCTAATCTAAACATCAATTCAAATATGTAAGTTACTTTTAAAAGAGAAGTAAGAGACATATATACTTTGGAGATTGAGAGGCTAAAGCCTAATATTAAGAAGGATGAAGCCAAGTTTGTTTCAGCTTTAATGTTATTATTTAGTATCGTTCGATGTGCCTTGGAGTGCATGCGTTTCGACTGGTTGCTTTATCACTCGTCCTGAGCCCACGTTGCTTCTAAAAGGTCCGCAGAACTTTGGGTGTTGATGCAACTTGATTATATTCTGTCAGCACAACCCACCCCCGTTTTGTGGGATCTGAGAAACAACAAATCGTTGGTTCAGGTTACCGATAGGCGGCGCACGATCTGACAAAACCAGCTATCTTCTCTTGCACACGGTAACGGGAGACTCGCTCGTCCAAGAAGTGGCGTGTTGGAGACGTATGATCGGTCAACTTCATTGGTAGGATCCGCCGTAGCCAATCGTGATCGAATCGCCCAAGTGTCGCAACGGTACAGAAAAACTGACTGCACGTGTGCCTGATATATACGGTATTTTTAAAAGTATTTTTCTTTTTTATCGAAAACTGCAAATCACGTCGGAGCCGCATGAATGCGTTTCGGGCTAGTTTAATCCGATGATCAACTCCTTGTACACTCTACAACTATAGTACATCTCCCACTACATACTTTGTTCATTTCAATGCTTTAGTTGATTTGCTGTTCATTACATAAACACTGTTGAATGTAAACTTGCATTTTATTTCATACTAGCAGGACCCGTCGCCCGACACTGCCCGGGAGGAATTTTAACAAATGAATTACACAGCCGACCGAACGCATATATGTCGCATAGGATATTTATTTATGTTTACACAAAAGGTCGGATTTTAATAGTTGAAATTGCTCCAGTTTTTTAAAGATGTCTACTATATTTGTGTGGTCTAGTTTTAACTTCGGCGTTTCACGTGTATGATGCAACTTGCTGTAAGTTATGTGTTTTCTACTTGTAGCTAATTTCACCCCAAACAAGGCAGACCCCTACTGTAGACGTAAGGGGCTACTGAGACTTACGAAGTAGATTTTACGTGTCATCCTAAGTTGAAAACAGTGCAGCGAGATGTCTGTTCACATTAATTTTAACTCTCTGCAAGTCAGTACAGTCGGGGAAACAGGAAGCAGGGAGGGGGTTGCAGGGGTCGGCAGCACGTGGAAAGATGCTGCTGGAGTAGAAGGCTCTCCGACATCTGGGAACTTCCACAGTGAATGGATGGGACCTAGGTAGTTGTCAGGTTGTTCTAGTGTATTTACGTCGAGGGGGCAATAGATCAGCTAGTTTATCGGAACACAATCTATTGAAGTATTTGAAAACAAGCACAAGAATGCAACATTGCGGCGATGGGACAGGGGCTGGAACGTGGTGGATAGTAAGAGACCTATTAAGTTGGCGAATCTTTTTTGGGCCCTGTCTAAGAGGGAGAGACTAGTGGATGATGCACCAGCCCAGATGTGATAACAATACTCCATACATGGGCGGATGGTGGCTTTGTAGAGATGCAGGATAATGTCAGGCGTGAAGAGTTTTCTAGCACGGTAGAGGAGGGCCACCTTCTTTGCAGCAGCTTTGGCAATATCTTCAACGTATTAGGCCAAAAATCACTCGAACCCTAATCTAAATTGTATTTCGTCAAATGTCGGCTACTAACATACCAAGGTCAAACGCCATTGGAAGTCTTACCTAAGTTGTATATTGGCAAAAGTCAGTTATGTCTGTAGAAGCATTTTATTGTTTTGTAAGTTTAATTTTGCAATTAAATTATTTTCAATAGGATTTTTTTTTATTTCGTCTTATTTTACGCGCTATTGCATTTTCTATGTCAATAAATATTCGATTACTAATACGAAATTTAAAAAAATAATGTAAATCACATAGTGATTGCTAAATGAGATTATTCAAAAAGGAATATTCAGCTCTTTGGTACAATGAACTGTAATAATATTTAAAGTCAGATTACAGCTAGATGGCTGTGGGGGTCACCCTGACTTAGGGTGAGAAGTGGTCGAAGGTATGATACAGTGTTTTTCAATGCAAAAATCGTTATCTGGGCACTCGATAACGGTAAATGTGTAGATTAACACCCTCAGCTTAACAACCCCCCCCCCCCAAAAAAAAATATTCTACTACTTTTTTGGCGATTACGTGTCAACACCCGTAAATATTTGGTGGAAAAGTCAAAACAAAAAAAAACAAAAATTACACATCAGAATCTAGGATCAATTTCGTATATCAATTTAACGTAAGATAATCCCCCTATTTCAGGACCATTCTAAATTTTTTAGGACAATTAACTAAATGGAACTGTTGTTCCTTTTCGCTAAGTTTATCATGGTGTTTGCTGTCTACACGTAAGCACCTAAAAAGTTGAATCTCATTTTGGGGGTGATTTCTGTACGTGTTACTCGTAAAACGCATAAGACCACCCCAAAAACACATGGGTGTAGACGGGATTGGTTACATTAAATTACCATTTTTACATCACTTAAATATGTATCAGTCTTGTTTTGCCTTTTTATTGTATGCAAACGAAAATTAAATTTGGTTCAACTTTAGTAGGGGTATCTCGCCTATTTCTCTGATTTTGTTCTGCGTAAAAGGCAAGTCTAGTAATTTTCGCTTTTGTTAAGAAGCCTCGAAAAAGAAATAACACAGAACAAAATAAGATTTTTATTTATTGGATTATATATAAGAATGAGAAGTAACGAAAAGACGTTGGTGTTTAATTTATCAATGTAGGTATTATGTGAAAAAATAATATGTGGTTTTACACATGGTTTATATTTGATAAAAATGTGACATTGTGTTTAGGCGAACGATCCTATGTGTAATATCTATGTAATCATTGCTGTGATTGGATGTTTTACAAATTATTAAACGGTGCAACCTGATCGCATTTACTTGTGAAAACATTTCCAAACGGTGTTTGAGGAATATGCAGTAAGGAGAGTTAGTCGTATGGGATAAATAATATGAAATAATGTTAGTCTTTAAAAATATGTGTAAGTTGCTTGAACTACGGTCATGGTAAGGGTATATATGTAGTATTGATTGTAGATGTGTTGATGGATTAGTTTTATTGCCTACTCTAATTGAATTGGAATGTGGAGAAATCAAGTCTACTTGATATAGAAGATTCAGTTCAGAAGTTTTAGACAAACATACGATAATATCTATATGTTTCAGACTGTCTTTTAATTAACAGGAATTACCGTGTCTTTTCTATTGAATTACATTTACATATTGATCCATTAATTAGTTTATTTAGACATTAGTTATATATCATGTAATTGCTATATTTATATTTGTATTTCTTATATCAGGACAAATTATGCTTATATAATTATTTACTTCTTCATTGAAATTATTTTGACTTAATAAATCATTTTACACATTACACCTGTATGTATATTTTTTATATAGTAAGTCTAACTTTTTATATTAAGTCTTAGATTATTATTTTTATTATTTTTTTAATTTTTAATTTATTTTTAATTATTTTAATTACTCTTTCGAGTATACGTAAATCAACTAATATATGATTCACAACTCCAATGAAGACTTACCAGGTGTATTATAAAGCGTAGTAATGTGATATTCACGAAGATCAGTAACACTACCAAGACTAGATGAGGGGGATAAGTTTATCCACGCTTATGTAAAATTAATATAAGTTATCCGGTTTTTTTTAAAAACTACTAAATGACTTGACTTAAACTCAGTAAGGTGTTTCATTAGTCCTGAATATTATATGTTAGACCATTTACTGACGAGGGCAGTAACGCGGTGTTATTTAGTCCAACATGCACAATTTTTCATGACTTCTGAAAAGTATTGAAATATTATTATATTGTATTATATGCAATAATATAAACAAACGAAATTGAATATTTCACCAATTAAGCTAAATGAAATATTCCGTTTGAGCATATTTAATCTCGTGCGATAGTTTAACAACTTTTCCAGATCATTCTTAATAGTATATAAGTATATATTATCTTAGCCTGTGCATATTTTATATATTTCTATGTACAGCATTAAAAAATTTACTATGCAACCAATTAGAATTCTAAGTATAACTGGTAGTAATGGGGGCTATATTTCATTTAATTTAGTTGCATGAAAATGATGTAAAAAAAATTGTCAACATTCAGATAACTCTAAATTTTGTAAAATATTAACGCTATTGCTAAAATGTCTCAGACTTAAAATTATAACTATTCTCAAACTTTTAGTTCAATTGTAGTATTTTACATAATTTTTAGAGACGTATAATGGACACAAATTGGCATTCGAAAATTCAGATATGTCAGATATGCATTACGTTTGATTCATTGTCACTACTCAATCAAGATTCGCTGCAGTTCAGTTTCTTTTTTTCTTCTTCTTCAAAAGCTTATGTCTTAAAGTTTAGACATTTTCTAGAATCAGGATCATGTGATGGATTTTGAAGCAACATTAGAATAATGATACTATACATAAGATTCATTAGCATCTTCATTATGCCTTGATTTTAATTTTCGTAATTGGAGATACTGATTTGTTCGGTAAATTAATCGTCCCATGTGACAGGTATTCTTCGTATATATATATATATATTGTGTGTGTATTTAGACAGGATTTTCTCATTTATTCAAATATTGTTAAAAGATAACATTATTCGTCTGTTTAATTGTACACTTTTTTGGTTTTTTTTCAATTATTTATGGTCTTTTTTTGTATTTAAATAATAAATGTTCTATAGGTTTCAAAAACTTTTTGATTTTTCGTCGAATCATCCTCAAGTGTAAAAGGCAAATGAACAAAACAGCTAGAGAAAGAAGAGGATTTTTAAAAAGACGGCGGAGAAACGCGCAGAGACCATTTTTCTACATTGTTCCAGGAAGTCGTTAACGATTTTAATTCAGCAACACTGGATGGCATCACAGAACAACATCGCATTACGTTTAGCATTTAAAAATATTACCACTGGTTTCATATCTGATGTTGTTAATTTTAGGTTGTGTTTTTATATAGATAGCTTCCAGTATTTAGATTTTGTTTAAATTGGTTTCGTAATGTATAATTTTAGTGTTGTTAACTAGAAATTGTCTTAAATAAAATGGAGGGCCATTATGTTTTTTGTAGATATTGGTAAATTGAGCTAGAGTTTACAAGATGTATGGTGATATATATATATATATATATATATATATATATATATATATATATATATATATGATTATTAAAAATTACAATGTTCAAAATTCAATCTTTACCTATTTTATTTAGTTGTGCAATGGCAGAATTGATGATGGTCTTACAATTATTTTGCAACGTACAATATGCTATAATAAAACGCAATTACACGCTGCTTTTCAGAAACCAGAATAAAAGGCATTTATAAAGATGTTGTATTGTGCAGAAAGTTAAATAAAAAAAACATACACCACTCACGCGTGATCCCCCACCGATATTAAGATGACAGAATTATAATCAAGCCGCAACATTAAATCTATCGTATTAAGCTACTTCCTAAGATCGTCATGAGAAAGAAATAACGAGGACAAAAACAATAAACATTAAAATAGCAAGCAGTTAATTAGTGTTTGAATTTAAGGTGGATAATTACAATTAGTGTACGGTTTATGGTAGTGAATAACACTTCTGACTTATATAAGGAATTCTTTTTTTTCATCTAATTTCTATATCGGTAAATGTTGCTGCTCACTTGTTTACAATTATATTTTTTAATTTATTTTAATGGAATAATCTAAAGTCATGAGCATTTCCAGTTTAGCTTAATAATTAATTAATTAAAATAAATTAAAATTAATTGCTACTAATTAAATAAGATTATCCACCGAAGTAAATATCAAAAGATTAGGTTTAAAATAAATATCGTAAACGACATTACGGGCGAAACGGTGAAACAACTCAATATTAATAATACTAAAACAGTTATGATTCTTGTCTGCTCTGATGAATACGGTTTCTAAAGATCTAAATTCAGACGTTCACCAGGAATAGTAATTGCGAAGTTCTCACAGTTTCAAATAACCCATAAAAACACCTCCTCGAATTTATCAAATAGAAAATGGATTAATATACCGTTATCTACATAAGATGGTACGCTAATTTGCTAGATATATGTGTACCGGCTTCGTAACAAACTCTTACCGGGAATCGTAGGGAATCGTAGTTTAATTATACATTTATTTATTTAAGCTAAGGGAAAAGCATTTATCTCCCTGAGAGAATATTGGTTTGTGTACTACATCTATTTTTCCATTATAATATAGGATTGTATCGTTATGTGTTTTCGAAGTTCCAAGAGTATTTCAATAGAATATCCAAATATCTTATTCTATATTATTGCTAGTTTCGAGTTTCCATTTATTGATATGTTTTTTTTTTCATTTGCAACTCATGTCACCAATAACATTTCCTGATTTTAATCAATAATTTTAGTTTACTATTTGGGTGCACCGGTTAGATCAATACCCAAGACAGAGGAAGGCATGTAGTTAACTGTACCCAGAGTACCGAAATCTGATAATTTGACGTATAATATTTAACTAACCAAATGATGCTCGGCTGGCCGTATTACCAGAATAGTAATAATTTTCCTTTCTTATTATCATACAAGTTAAAGAGTTTGTATTCAGAACGACTATTAATTTATCCATTAGTTAGAAATAGTGCTGTCATGCGCGATATTCAGAAGAAATTTAACTAGCTAGTCAAAATAGTTACTATGATACCAACTTATGAGCAATGTATAGACAAGGTTGGTTGATATGATGTAATTCTTCATTGTATATATTTTTAATTATGTCGGTAGTAATTATTTCTATTGAATACAAACGAGAATCCAATACATTTCTGCTATGTTAAGTAACTTTTAGTCTGGCTTAAAATAGGATAGTATATACCTATTTCGATGCAAACAATTTGGTAGTATCTCCTGCTTTTTCTTAATTATGCTATCTTTAGACGTCAATATGTGATACGATTCCAGAGGACATAATTTGCATTTTTCCGTTTATTAGGAGTGTATCTATTAACTCTACATAATATGGACCAATTCAATTTAAAATGCGTATCCGATCTCAACAGTTCCCTGATATACTTGGCTAGAGAAGTTGGGATGTTTTTTTTGTTTCGGAATTAGATCTAATCTTGCATGATAACATATGCTTTCTATATCTGTTCTTAAAGCTGCATCAGTTGATACGATGTAATATTGAGAGTTATTTCCTATTACTTCGTTACATTTATATATTATATTTAAAAGCATGCCTTTTCCATGTCCAATGGACATTTAATTGAGTTTGTACACTTACATTAGGCTTCATTACTAGAATTTCCGGGAGTTGGAGTCAGTATAGTGCTATTGTGAACTATTTGTTTAAATGTTGATATTATTTAAACTAATAATAGAAGCCGCAACATTTTTAAAAGTAGAAAATGATATTAAACTGTATTGTTGTTGATGATTTGACCTACTCTGCTATCTCGGGGAAAATATTTTTCTATCATCTTTGGTAACTCTTACATTTCCTATACCTAGATCAAGTTAATGTATCGTTGTAGTATTGCTTGTTTTTATTGAATAATTGTTCGTTTGTAGATAACTTAGATATTCTATTAGAGATATCGACAATGATAGCTTTACGCACAGATAGCGGATGATTTGAGTTATTATCTATAAAGTATCTCGTGTGATTAGGTTCGTGGTGTATTGGTCAAATGTTCTGTTATTTAAATTTAGACACACTACGATATTATAGTTTACATCGATTGTTACCTTTAGGTCCATATCTAAGAAAAACGAGTGTAATGATTTTTAGTTTTATTTAAGTCTCTATTAGTAAAATTGACCATAAAATAGGCGCCATGCAACAGCTCCGGTATGTTCTCATGAATATTCTTCAAAATAGAAAGTCCCACCAGATATGTGGCTAGTGCCGATCGAGAGTTTCTATTTTTATGTAGCAGTCTCTTTTGCTATTTATCATTAGATGATATGAATGTTCTTCTAGCCAATTTAATGATGTCAACTTCCAGTTTAGTTAACTTAATTTCTTTCCTGGCCATGTGTAGGGATTCATTTAATAATGAACGGTGGGTTGATGGATTAGGATAAACGGTATTGATTGGTTAGGGTTTGGATTAGTTTGGGTTAGGGATATTGATGGGTTAGGGTTAGCTTGATGGGATATTGATGGGTTAAGGTTAGGGATATTGATGGGGTAAGGTTAGGGTTACGGTTAGGGTTAGGGGATATTGATGGGTAGTATGAATCAATGTCGAACATAGTAAATTTACTACTTTGAGTTATGTGTGAATCCTTAAACCGGACTATAACTTCATTGAAGGACGACCATATTTTAAGATAAACCTTAGATTTAATATCCGGTAATATCCTATCTAATATATGTTTGCTTATCATATTTATATCTGATACGCGAGGCGAGATTAATCAGATGAAATGATTGTTGGTAAAATCTGCTTTATGGTCTTTAAGGGTAAATCTTGGATTTTACGGGTGTCAATGTGAATGTTTTTATCTATGCCAATTTCAGAACATATTTCTAATGCAGCGGAATTTATGTTGTGAAGATTTCTACTTTGTAATTTTATGTAGCTTTTTCAGATTAGAATGTTGGAAGTTTCGAAGCTCATGCTTTATGTGTTCATAGTTCTATCTGCAAGTACTATTATATTAGAGTAATTTGTATTAAGTTGAATTATGTCCAATATGAATGACTTGTGACAAGGAATAGCTATATTCTTAGGTGAGAAAGTAATTTCTTCTTTGGTAAATATATTGTATTTGGATCATAAACAGCTCACGGCGAGGAAAAAGAAAATATGTGAGGTTTATATAAACAATATATATATGTTTAAATATATTTCTTTTATAGGATATCCGAAATTACCAGCTTATTTAAGATTTCGAATGACCAAAATTTTAATCTTCGTAATAGAGATACTGTTTTGTTCTGTACATTAAATTTTCCTGTCATGGGACGGATATTATATAATATATATATATATATATATATATATAATTATACGTAATATTTTATAATGTAAGTGTATATATACGAAATAGTGATATATATATAAATATATTTTTGCAATAACAGAATTGATGATATTCTTACATTTTTTTCGCAACGTGCAATATGCTACAAGTAAACGCAATTGAACGTTGCTCTTCAGAAATAAAAGGAGTTTATAAAGATATTACATTGTGCAGAAAGTTCCTAGAAAACAACAAAAAACCTAGATGAGGAATAGTTGATAATAAAAATAAGGCTAAATTTGTTTACGTTCTGACAAGAAAACAGAGTTTCATTTCAATTTGATTTTAACCTTTTTATATTTAGTCCGATCGACATATTTTGCTTGGCTTGCTAATGCGATAAAGAGGGAGTAAGAAATATACGTTACATGACGTGTTTCTTTTACAATCTGTTGGAAACGAATTGAACGTGACATCCAATTTAATTCTGTATTTTCCAAGATAGAATACAATAAATTCATTAAACACTTAGCAACAACTAAATTTCTTAACTAGCAGCAAATAAAGTATGGCGACGATACATTATCTGCTGCTGATTTCTTCTGATTTATTTGTCGTGCCTCTTCTTTGCTTCATCAGGAAACATGATACAAAAAAGCCGAATTGTTGTCATCTACCTCATGATGCTTCTTTCCTGTTCGTAAGTGTCATTTCGCTTCTCCTACTACGGTTTCGACTCTCTCTTCCTCTCCCTATCTCTCTCCCTCTTTCTCTCTCTCCCTCTCTCTCTCTCTCTATCTCTCTCTATCTCTCTCTCTCTCTCTCTCTCTCTCTCTCTCTCTATATATATATATATATATATATATATATATATATATCTTTCTCTTTTTGACGTTCACACTATCTTTATCTCTAAATTTATTGCGCGTCGTCTCTTTTGCTATTTCTTTGTACAAATCAACGTGACAGCAACAGAAGGAAAACGAATGCTTATGATTGTTTTACTGCCCGTAAATATCGTGTCCATTTCAATGAGCTTACACGGTTTGTCACGCTACTGTTACTACGATTTCGTCTCTCTCTCTCACCAAATTAAATAAAATTCATATCGTGTCTTCTATTTCGCTCATTAGAAACAATTATCCGCTTTTGATTTTTAACGCATTTCGTCTGTCAAACTCTCTCATTCTCTTCATCTATCTCCCCTTACCTATCTCCTATTGCAAATGTTACTGTCTTCAAGTTCCTTCTTTTTTCTGTGCGTATTTGATGTCTGTAAGCTATCCCTTAACTCTCCAAAACCGCTACTTTGCATTACCGTTTTTTTAATCTTTTCTAAATATATGAGTCATTCAAACTGTCGTTTCCTAGTATGCTATTAAATGAAATAAAAAGCAAAAAACAATTAATTACAATAAACTGCATCTCATGTCTTTTTTGACGAAGCCTAGTTTGTTGTATTGTTGATTTTTTTTTCTTCTCCCGTACATATGTTGCACGGATCTAACTTTTTAATCAACCATTTACGAAATGCGAAAGTAAGGTACAAATAAAATGTCTTTGCAGGACGACGTCATTATTTACTGTGCACCATAATCGCTCATATGTTTTAATTAATTGGCTATTGTAAACAAACAAGATAACGAAAAAACAATAGCATCTACTGAGTTTTAGTAGTATATAGATATATTAGATTATAGTGTTCAAGTATGCGTTTATATATGATGCCAACGTATATGTTCAAAAGGAATAAAGGAATGAAACAAAAATACAGAAAATGAAACATAGATATTCTGCACTAATAAAAATTAATAATTAATTATTTTTTATGTGTTCCATTTATTAATGGCATTGATGAACCAATTATTTTTGCCAACATCACTATAAGACTACGGTTATATATATATATATATATATATATATATATATATATATATATATATATATATATATATATAGAGAGAGAGAGAGAGAGAGAGAGAGAGAGAGAGAAAGAGAGAGAGAGAGATCACCGAAGTTAAGCGACGTCGAGCCTGGCCAGTACTAAATGGATGACCGTTTGGGAATACCAGGTGCTGTATGAGCTCTTTGCCTATCTCGGTATGTTTCCAGTCGTCTTGAACTACTTGCGATTGGAATCAAGCAGTGTCGACTAAGGAGAGCGGTTGTTGCAGATTGTGCAACCCTTGCAATTACTATTACATGCGCGGGCAGCCCCTGGTGGGGCACTCATACGTCGAAATCGACGGGAGATTCCATCATATATATATATATATATATATATATATATATATATATATATATATATATATATATATATATATCAGAAAATTGAAAAACGAAAAACAAAGAATATTATTTATGGATTCATCAACGTTTCGTCTTTATTATAAGACGTCCTCAGGATTATTCTCTTGGGGAAAACATCACAACAATTGCATAATGTGTTGGCCGCTAGCTAAAAAGCTACGACCGTTTTGGGAAGAAGAAATCAAAATATGAAATACAAAATAAATGGGTGCGGTGGTAGGCAACGGTAGGAGTATAGCTTTAATAGGAAGTTGGAGGGTTGTTACAGTCAATGCGAAAACAGGTGGGTGGCGAACTTCATCGCGTTTAGATTTAACTCGAATTATGGAAAATGGGGAGGGGAAGGTGATATGAGATGCGCTTGTTGCATCTTTTCGATTTAGACAGTATATTACCTCCCGTCTAAATTGGAAAGATGCAACAAGCATTAATATTTATTTATAAATATTATATATATATATATATATATATATATATATATATATATATATATATATATATATATATATATATAATTATTTCCACAATCAGACAACGCCGCTTTCATAGGTTGTGTGTCTGATTGGGGAAATAATTATATATATCGTCTCACATTCAAAAAATCTAATATTTATTTGCTCGCTTGGTTAGCTTGTTGGATGACATCGTACTAGCGAGTATAAAATCCTACTTGTGAGACATCGGCCTGGATTCTAAGTAGTTGGATGACTACACCCCTTGTTGCAAAGAGTAGGTACATTCCACAGTCGGTCATCGCCGCGGTTTGCTTAATCCGTGTAAATTAATAGACATTCTTAGATGTGGCGAGGTAGCTCAGTGACAAAGTACTCGCTTAGCATGCAAGTGACTCGGGTTTCGAATCCTGAGTTCGGATGTGTTCTACTGATGAGCCCATAGGAGGGCATAACTCGAGTCTAGGACTTTGTTTCTCTCATAGGTTGTGGGCTGCGGCGTTGTCTGATTGTGGAAATAATTATATATATCATCTCACATTCAAATAATCTAATATATATATATATATATATATGTATACATATATATATGGGTGTATATGTATATATATATATATATATATGGGTGTATATATATATATATATATATGTATGGGTGTGGGTGTATTGTTACATGCAGGTCGGATGGCGATTTGTGAACAAGGACTTAGAAGAAAAAGTATTTCGCTTAAGACACGAAGAAGAAAAACGTTGAAATTTACAGCAAACAGCCACACGCCTCATCTTTTTGCACCCGTAATGATTATAAGGGGAGTAGGATGGAGAGATAGAAAAAATGATCTGATCAGTTAAAGAAAGAGGACAGAAGAGGAGTCGGGGAGTAGAGAGAGTAGCTCTGAATCCCCTCTGCTGGCTATGTTTTTTCTTTCCCTTCTCTTCATTGTAAACAAGAAGGAAACTATGATTTTTTTTGTGGCAGACATTTTGAATTAAAGAACTCTGAATTTGAAGGACTATAAGCGGCAAAACGTCGACGTGGAGAATCGAGGGGATGGAGTGGTGAGCGATCAATCGAGCAGCGCGATATATGAATCGTGGATATGATGTTCGTAGGACATTTGAGCGCGGATATCGACATAAAAGAAAATGAACTGGTTCAATGATTTAATATTTTGGTAAAACCAAAAAGAACGTCGTAAGAAAAGAAACGGGACAGTTTAAATGCTAAATAAATAAAGAAAGAACATTTAACCATTATTTTGCATTGGAAGTACTTCTTTTGAGTTCTCTGGAAATAACTTTTTTTCTACTCACTTGTTTATTATTTTTGTGTTCATTTGTCGTTGATATGATAAACGTGTTTATTTATTGTCTGACTATTGCCTTTTTGTAGGTATTCTTTTTTTTGTCTTTACAGTTATTTCATTATTTTGCGTGCTACCCTGTTAAATATAACGAGCCGAATAGACTGGAAAATAATAAATAGTGTTGTGTTATGTCCTGAATATAAGACACGTCCTATCGATGTTGATAAGGAACGTAACACACACACACACACACACACACATATATATATACATATATATATATATATATATATATATATATTAGTTTAAATGGAACAAAATGACATATTAGAAGACCAAAAATTACACATGATAAGGGACGTAACATTATATATATATATATATATATATATATATATTAACGTTTCGCCTAACTGTTGTGTTTGTTTTTTCAAGAGAGAGAAAAAGGCAAAAGTTGTATTTTACTACTTTTTCCACGAAACATTTGAGCGAAACGTTTAAGTTTAGGTCTTCAAATATTCCATTTAAATTCAGATCATCAGGATTTATTTAATGAAAATCTCACGCAACAGTTGGATTAAACGTTAGGTGTTATATCTTAAAATATTCCATTCTAACAAATACTGTGGGATGTATTTCATGCTTTTATTGTCATATATATATATATATATATATATATATATAGTGAATGCTTTTATTCAAACATGTACAAGGTCTGCTACACTGGCATGTCGATGTTATCGATCTACAGCTCTCAAGAGCTGAGGTCTCATCAGGCAGAGATTTTTTTAGTATGATCCAACCTGGTCGCTTGTACATGTTTGAATAAAAGCATTCACAATACAACCCTATATTTTTATTGTTCACTCTTTTATAAGCCCGGTTTGATTCCCTTTGGATTTCTACCCTGTGGATTTTTACCCTACCTGGATTACTATATATATATATATATATATATATATATATATATATATATATATATATATATATATATATATGTGTGTGTGTGTTTCTGTTTTGTTTTGTTTTACGGCATATCAACCCTTTTCAGGTTATTTAATGCCGAATCAATTGTACTTTTTAAAAGTGTTTTTGAAGATAGAAAATAAAAAATAAAAAATAAAAATAAATAAATAAATATTTTGAAAAAATTCGTTAAACTTTTTTTTCAAAAACATATCAATTTTTCCCAATTAATTCAACACCAAGTCAAGCTTGATTTATATGTCTTTAGACATTTATATTTTTTATACAGATCGATAGCTTTCAAAAAGCTCATTATTGTCTCTACTTTATTCTTCTTAAACAGTTTCTTCATTGTACCTGCTTTGTAGAAAGTTTCACTAATAAGGGCCATATCAATGCATTCAGTAAGAATATGCTTCATTGTGTACGCGGTCTGGCATGAATAGCATATTGGTTGCTGTTCGTCTTCAAGTAAGTAGGAATGCGTAATCCTTGTGTGGCCTATGCGAAGTTTGGATAGCACGACTTCCTCGTTTCGGCTTTTTCGTGAGCTTTTTTTCCATTCTCCTATTGTAGTTTTGATCGCTACTTCAACCTTGTTGTCTTTGTTGTTGGATATATTTGTTGATCTTCGTTTTAAAATCGCTATATGGAATCTTAAAAATGGTTTCCTGAGCCATGCCTAAGGCACACCTGGCGGCCCTATCAACCTTGTCGTTTCCTCTGATTCCGATATGACTTGGGATCCAACACAGTAATATTTCATTATCCTTTGACAATATTAAATTTTACAAAGTAATTTGGTCACCAATGGATTGTCAAATTTCCTGTTTTGTAGTGAAATTAATGCAGACAAAGAGTCCGAAAAGATAATGAATTTTTTATTTGTGGATTTTAAAATAAAATTAAGCGCCATATCTACTGCACATGCTTCTGTGTTAAAAATGGAAGTGTCATTTGGGAGACGCTTCTTATTTACATTATTGTTGTAAATTGCAGCACAACCTGTTGCTTCTTCATGTTTTGATCCATCTGTGAAGATGTGCATATGTCTTGGATAATTGTCTTTGACTTTCTCCAATTCCTCGTGGAAAGTTAGAAGATGGGTTTTTTTGCTTGTGTAGTCTGCTTAAGGTTAGTATGATCTTTGGGATCCTTATGGTCCAAAGTGGGATCTTTGGTATTATAATATCATGTATTTTTATCAGGTCTAATCCTGCTTCTTTGTTGATCATTTCCATTCGAAGGTCAAATAGTCTTATAGCTCTTTCATTCCTAAGGAATAATTCCCTGTATTTTGGATGGTATGTACCATCATATGCAGGATTTGATGAACAGGATTTCAGTTTTACATAATACTGGAGAGCTCATTTTCCACCTCTGATATCTGCAGGTGCCTCGTCAGCTTTTACATAGCGACTCTCAACAGGCGATGTTCTGAAGGCTCCAAGGACTAAGCTTAGTCCTCCATGGTAAATCGGATCAAGTATTTTTGGTAGGTCTTTCTGGCTGATCGATATATAAAACTACCATAATCCAATTTGGATCTAATCAACGACCTATATAGTTTTAATTGAGTGTTTCGGTCTGCACCCCACTCAGTGTGGGCTACCACACGTAGTAGTTGTAATGTTCCATCACATTTAGCCCTTATATATTTCAGGTGGGGAATAAAGGTCAGTTTTCTATCGAAAATTACCCCCAAGAACTTATATTGATCTACAACTGGAATTCCTATCCTTTCAAGTTTCAGACTTGGGTCGTTGTGCCTTTGTCTCTTCTGACAAAAATTACACATTTCGTTTTTGCTTGAGAAAATCGGAAACCATTTTCTGTTGCCCATTTGTTGACTTTATTCAGGTATTGTTGCAATTTTCGCTCAATGGTATGCATATGATTAGACCCGTAGTATATAAGGAAGTCGTCCACGTATATGGATCCATCCACTCTGGGTAATAAGCTTTTTATTATGTTGTTTATTTTTATGCTAAACAGAGTCACAGATAGCACGCTGCCTTGTGGAATACCCTCTTCCTGAGTTTTCATATCAGAGAGAGTAGATCCAACGCGAACTCGAAATCGTCGGTTTGACAAAAAACCGTCAATAAAGTGTGGCAATTTATCTTTCAGACCGAGATCACTCAAATATCTCATGACACCATATTTCCACGTTGTATCATACGCTTTCTCCAGGTCAAAGAAAATAGCTACGAGATGTTCTTTCTTAATGAAGTGTTCTCTTATGGTAGTGTCCAAGTGAACCAAGTGGTCTATTGTGCCTCTTTTATTGCGGAATCCACACTGTACAGTAGTAATAAGGACATTGGATCCCAAATACCAAATCAATCTATTGTTGAGCATACTCTCCATTGTTTTGGTCAAGAAGATTGGCCTGTAATTTTGTGGATCCGATTTGTCTTTTCCCGGCTTTTGGGTTGGGACCACTGTAGTTTGTCTCCATATATCCGGGAATTTTCCCTCTGTCCATATGTTGTTATATATATTATTAGCAGTAATTTAAGGGATTCTCCTGGTAGTTGCTTTAAAAACTCATAATGGACTTCATCCGGTCCTACAGCAGTATTATGAGATTTTTCAATAGAATCCCTCAACTCACTCAATGTAAATGGACTATTATATTTTTCCAGATTTTTTTTCCGCTTTTCTGCGTTTCTTTTGGTGGTTAGACATTCTTGTTTTCCGTCCTGACTTGATGAGTTTTTTGAAAACGTTTCTGCTATTGTGCAGTTATTTTTGGAGATGTATTTGATTGGTTTAGTCTGATGTTTACCCGCAATTTTCCCGATCATTTCCCAAACTGCTTTCGGTTTAGAAGAGGAATTTAGTTTGCCAACATATTCCTGCCAGCATTCTTTTTTTGCTGCTTTGATCACCCTGCCGGCCCTTGCTCTACTTTGTTTGAACTCTATTAAATTTGTTGTTGTTGGCTCTTTTTTTAAACTTTCTTAGGGCTGCTCTTCGCAGTCTAACGGCTGTTTTGCATTGACTGTTAAACCAGGGTCTGTTCCGTTTGTCTGGTGTAGAATTTCTCGGGATGCCGTCTTTTGCTATTTCAATAAGCTTCTCTGTGAAGTGTTCCACCGGGTCAGAGTCAGTTTCTCCTGACATTTTTCTTTAAACATTTGCAAACTGGCTTTGTTTAGTTTCCAGTGGTATGGTTTATTTTCACCACCAGGTTCTATATTTTCGAGGAGGATTGGAAAATGATCACTGTCACAAGTGTCATCATATAATTTCCAAGTAAAGTCTATATAGACTGTGGGGTCGCATATGGTCAAATCAATAGCAGAATTACTTCCATTGAATGGGTTCAAATCATTTTCATTAATAATTTTTTGATTATTTTACCCTTTTTCGTCGTATTTTCGCACGCCCATAGGGTATTGTGACTATTGAAGTCCCCCAATAGGATGAATGGTGTGGGTAATTGGTCAATTAGCTTCTTTAGCACACTTTCATTCATGTTCTCATTTGGTGGAATATATATTAAACATATATTCATTGTTACATGATGTCGCCTTAATAGCAACCGCTTGCATATTGGTTTGGATATTCAGTTTGCTATGGGGAATATCATTCCTAATTAGAATTGATACCCCTCCAGAGGCTTTGTGTCCAGTATGATGAATGTGGCTGAATATCTGATAATTTTTAATTTTGATATTCTCCTCTTGTTTGAGGAAGGTTGATTGTGGGAGATTTCTGCGTCAGTAATACTAGCAATTCGTTAAGATTTGCTTTTAAACCGCGACAATTCCACTGGATTATTTTTTGTCCCATGGTTTATATTTTGATTGGGGGTGCTTTTTGCTTTGTTTGTTTCTTTTTTGCAGAGTTTTCATCTTCTGTTTCCATCATGTCCAGTGCCTCAAATCGGTTTTGTGGCAAGTTAACTCTGATTTTTGGTGTTGGTTTTTGAGGTGATTTTTCTTTTTTTTCAGGTTCAGGATTTTTACCTGGAGGCTCTTTGCATGGAGATTTTGTATTTGGAACTTTTCGGATCACTTTCTTCTTCCGAGTAGATTCGGTTGCATCACTTGTTTTTTGACTGTGGTGGTGCATATTGGATGGGGGCAACCGGTTGAGTAGGAGGCACAATGATAATACTTTCCTCTCTTGGTTCCACCTGTTGCTTTCTAACTTTTGCTTTCCGTTCCTCATATTATTTTCTAATTGTATTTTGGAATATTGTCCAGACTCCCGGTCCAAGCTAAAGCAACCTTTCTATTAATTTTTTGTATTTACTGTCCTCCTCATTATTCACCAATGGGGGTACAGCCTGAGAATATGTTTTTTTCTCTACTAGTGGTTTCAACCACCCTTCTTGCTTCTTGGACGGAAATGTTTATTGTGTATTTTACTGTCAGTATCTCCTTTTCACTCTTTTATCTCTCACAAATGTTGGCATAAACTGGGTCGTCACCACCACAGTTTGCGCAAGTATGATTCCCTTTACACTCATCCATAGAGTGGTCAGGGTATTTTTCCCCACATTTTCCACATGTGTTTCCTCCGTTACATTTGCTTTCGTGATGTTCATATTTCTGGCATTTGTAACACCGAAGACGATTCGGGATATATTGTCCAATCTTTTCAATTGTATATCCTACCTTCATTCTTAGTGGTATCGTCGGCATATCAAATGTCATCACGTATGTGTTTGTTTGGATGATCTTGCTTTCTCTTTTTATAGAGATTCGCTTCACCTTGATTACTCCTTGGGATTTCAATTTTTCTTTTCTTTTTTCTATAGTACACAAGGAGAGCTATTGGTTCCTTATTACTCCTTTTGAAATATTTAAGTATTGATGCGGGTGTGATGTAATTTTTTTATCATGAAAAATGTTCATTTTCAGCAGAAAATCTGCATGTCTTTGTTTCTCAACTTCGACCAGTATGTCTCCATTGGCCAATTTTTTAACAACCTTAGGCGTCATATTAGCCGATATTATTTTCTCAATGACGAAGGGGGATAATGTAGCAAGATTTAGTTCTTCTAATGCTTCCAGTACAATACATCTTGGGAATATACGTTGGCCGTTTTCTTCTTCTTCTCGTTCGGAGCTTGTATCCCTATGCATTCTTTTGGTTCTAGGGTTCTGTTAGGAGCCATAAATTGTTTGTGTTTTTAATTCATCATTCATGCTCCCTACCCACCACGGAGTCCACTATGGGAATTGCCAAAAGGGGAACCTAATCGTCTTGACAAGACAAGGCTACAGGAATGGTATACTCAACCTGATCGTAATCACAAGCACCCGTGTTCCATCAATTTCTCTACCCACTTATAGCAAAACGTCCGGGGCACACAGCCATGTTGGAGTCATATATTGTTCAAGCTGATTAACCCTTACCACCGCTTTCTAGCACTTATAAACTGGAGTGGGTATTGATAGCTATGAAGTAAATCAATTTTAATATTGTTAACGATCGGGGAAACTGATTGAATAAGTGCTAGGGCAAGACGTAACTGGTCGATTGATCGGATCGGGCCTCTCCGACCTCCCGTCTAGCCGAAGTAAGGGCAAAAGTAGAGTGTTGCAAATCAGGTGACCATTTATGCATCCAGGCCACGGACCGCTCAGTCACCAGGATCCCATCCTCAGACATCACGGGTCGCCACCCACGGCCAACAGGTAGCCCCGTTTTCGGGGGGGGGCGGGGTACGGCTCGGCATGGGGTTGCAGTCAGCAAATTCGCGGCACCGCCGACAGGGCTCTCTCTCTCTCTCTCTCTCTCTCTCTCTCTATATATATATATATATATATATATATATATTTTTTTTTTTTTTTTAATTTATTTTTAGTTTCATATTATGTCGAATGTTAAAAACATACTAAAATACACTTTCTGAGTGTGCGGGCTAGGATCAAAATATATAATCTGTTCTGTCTAAATATCGTACAATGATATGATGCGTCATCGTTCGTGCTTGACTGCATTGACTGAACAAGGTGTTAGAGACAAATTTAACACGTTTTTGAAATGAATGAAAAAAAGGTTCTCCATCTCAGTATATGTATTCAACATAACCAATGGTGTGTTGTCAAAATTAAAAGTTCATCATTTAGAGGGTCATTCGCCGAATAAAGCTCACTCCAAATACCGTCCTGAACCTTCATTTTTCCTTGCAAGCGTGACCTTAACATCGACATACACATGTTATAAGACACGGTTAGCAATAGTACAGACACATTCACTCATTATCCCGCATTCATATTACAGGTTTAGCGAAAACTATAAACAAGTACATTGATTTAATTTACTACGTTGATTTTACGCTGACCGATTTTGTTCTGACTGATTTTCTTTCAGAGAATTTTAATTTCTTGACTCACTTTATAGTCTCGATAAGACGAAACGCTGGCTGATCCACGTAAACTGTTTCTAATGTTTATATAATTTATATATATTTTTCCAAATATAATCTGTGAGAACGATCAGATTTTCTTTCCCCCTGATGAGATCTCAGTTTTTCATAGCTATTGATCGATAACATCGACATCCTAGTGTCGCGGATGATGTACATGTCTGTATTAATAAAAAACTAATTACATACATATACATATATATATATATATATATATATATATATATTAAAATATATATATACATACATATATATAATAAGGAATAGGTAAAATAAATACCTTTTGAAGCATTAAAGATGCGATATCAATTTTTTTTTTTAAAGAAAAATAAATCGAAACCGATTTTTTTTCTCTTTTTCATTATAAACTAGCATTTTTTTTTTGTTAGTTTAAAGTGATACAGATATTTCGTCAAAAACTTGGCATCATCGGTGTGTAATATATCCTGATGTCATCGGATTTGTATTTTTTTTCTTACCGGCTTTTGTTGTTGTTGTAGCCGGGCCAAAGGGGTTAGCTGTTGTTTCCCACTTTCAAATATGAGAACGTGAATGCGCACGTGATTTGTATAAAGTGTTTTAAGGTTCATATTTTTTTAAGAAGCATCTATTGTTAAATTTAAAAAGGATTATGGTAAAATAAATACCTTTTGAAGCATTAAAGATGCGATATCAATTTTTTTTTTAAATAAGAATAAATCGAAACCGATTTTTTTCTCTTTTTTATTATAAACTAGCATTTTTTTTTGTTAGTTTAAAGTGATACAGATATTTCGTCAAAAACTTGGCATCATCGGTGTGTAATATATCCTGATGTCATCGGATTTGTATTTTTTTTCTTACCGGCTTTTGTTGTTGTTGTAGCCGGGCCAAAGGGGTTAGCTGTTGTTTCCCACTTTCAAATATGAGAACGTGAATGCGCACGTGATTTGTATAAAGTGTTTTAAGGTTCATATTTTTTTAAGAAGCATCTATTGTTAAATTTAATAAGGAATAGGTAAAATAAATATCTATTGAAGCATTCAAGATGCGATATCAATTTTTTTTTTTAAATAAAAATAAATCGAAACCGATTTTTTTTTCTTTTATTATAAACTAGCATTTTTTATGTTGATGTCTATAGTTCAGCGTTCTACCACTGGGCCAAGACGCTCTGTGTAGAAATGTGTACGATTTTAATCACCCAAGTATATAATGGTTTCTATGTAATAATATTTTTATAGGTGATTTTTCTGTTAGCCAGAAACACGTATCCATGGATTACTTTTATGTACGTAAAAAATTAATATATATATATATATATATATATATATCAAAATTTTAAAAAAATACGACCGTTGAAATGAGGCCGACTAATAATGCAGTTGTTCTGCATAGGAACTGAAACAATAAAAATAATAGTAAGCTCAATAACAACGAGCTGAACATCACCTATAAAAATAGTATTACATAGAAACAATTATATATATACATGTATATATATATATATATATATGTATATATATACATATATATACATACATATGCATATGTATATATATATATATATGCATATGTATATATATATACATATGTATATATATATGCATATGTATATCTATATGTGTATATATACATATGTATATATATATATACATATGAATATATATGCATATATATACATATGTATATATATGTATATATGTATATATATATGTGTATATATATATATATATATATATATATATATATATATATATTAATGCATAATAAATGGTTATTTGTTCAAAAGCTATAACCTTTCTTTGATCATCATAATGTCAAAATACAAGCATAAATAATTCTCTCATTTCTTCGAGTTTTAATGAACAAAAATACACACATACATATATACGCGGCCTTTCTAAAACGTATCCGACCTTAGGCTAGAAAAATATTTCAAATACAAGACGAGGTTGGGACCCTAATTCTCTTCAAAGTAAGCGATAGTGCTTACACACACTTATCCCAGCGATCCATCCACTGCTGGAAATATCGCTGGAAGTCTTCTTATAGTATTGTGTTCATCTTCGTCGTCGTGTTCCACATCATCTCTTTCTTCGCAGCCTCTCAACAACCGCTGCACTCTGAGCAGTTTGAGGCCTGCACGAACGCTGGTCACTCTCCGCTGATGTGCGGCCATTTTTTAATCGGTTGAACCACTCCTTAATTTGTGGTACACATCGCATCTTCTCTAAACACACGTGGAATCTAACGCGACGACGGCAGAGATGAACACCATTCCAAAAGAAGACTTCCAGAGGTATTTACGGCAGTGGATGGATCGGTAGGCTAAGTGCGTGCAAGCACAAAGGTGCTTACTTAAAAGATAATTAAGGTCTATGTAGATAGAGATTAACCCAACAGTGTGCAGTTTGTATTAGTATGTTATTTCCTATTTGAAAACAACTCTTTTTGATGAGGTGGCTTATAAGTATTGTCAGACCAGTTTTAGAAACACAAGTCTTAATATTTTTACTTTTACGCCAAACAGCTTTACATTTTAGAAATATAGATGTATTTACCTTTCATGTAAAAGCTACATCAATAGTATTATCTAATTCTTTAATAAGTTTGTTTTGTAGTATTTTCGTATATAAAGTACCAACATCTATATGTTGAGATTGATTAAGCCTTTTTCGGAAATTAATACGATCTCATGTTTCTTTTACTGGATCTGATTTACTTTACTTTAGAATTCACTTTTTTATGCAAATTATTTATTTGATTCATAATTTATTTGAAAACTTTAGATATAGCATTACTTAAGGTTTTAGAAAGGCACATCTCAAAGGCTACAATAAAACGGGCGCCAGCTTCTGTGGTATAGCAACCAGGGGTGGGGTGCTTCTGTGGTATAAGACCACAAGCCTTCTGCGGTATAGTATTCACAGGTACGATTGATAGGTACGTATTTCGCATTTGCACCGGGGCTGCGATAGGTACAAATGTAGCATTGCACCGGGGCAGCGATAGGTACATATGTAGCATTCACACCGGGGCAGCGATAGGTACGTATATAGCATGCATACCGGGGCGGCAATAGGTACGTATATAGCATGCATACCGGGGCGGCAATAGGTACTTATATAGTATGTGCACTGGGGCGACGATAGGTACGTATATAGTCTGCGCATAACGGTGGCAATACATACGTATATAGTATTAACACCGGAGCGGAGATAAGTACCTATATAGAAAGCGCAGATAGAGGTGGTACTTTTTATAGAAATATGTCATACTATTGCCCTGGGCAACGTAGGAGAAATAGTGGGGTAGAAGCAGCATTCATAAAAGGCAAAATTAGAAAGTAGCGGTGAAATGGGGCGACCAGGGAAAAGAAACGTAGAAAGATAAAGACAAAGAAGTTTGAATATAAAAATGTTACACACGCGATTTATCTTTAATTATATGTGTTTATGACCCCGAGCAACGCCGGGTAGCCCCGCTAGTCTTTCATAAATAACAATGTTTTTTTTTTATTCTGACAATAAGCGCTGTATATAATATATTTTATATATAAACGCTACATTATGATGATTTAAATTAGAAAAAATCTACGCCGAAAAGGAATATCGACAAAATATTTATGTGTTCAGCTTTTAGAGTAGGGTGTCGTCAGGCGGACTTAGGGATAGTGCTAAGATATTGTTTAATAGCATTAAATGAATGAAACACATGGATTTGCCATTTTAATGTTTTTACTTTCACCGAAATTCTATAGTTAATTTTAAAAAATGTGAAATACTTTCAGAAGTTCAAAATATGCAGGTCAGTAGAAAATTAAATTTTATTGCGTTGGGTAGAACTTATTTGATGTAACATTTAAGAAAATGAAAACAGTAAATGCCTCTGCCAGTTTTGATGATTTAAAAGGTTTGAAAATAATGCCAAAATCTACTCTGAATAATTTACGTGACTGAAATAGGTTTAAAAAAACGATTATTTATTTTCCCTGAAACCAAAGATACGCACAATTATCCCTAAGATGTTATTATTTTTTATCCCAATTCATATTGAAAAGTCCGTGATTGTCTGCCTTTATCGCGAATGTAATTGTTCAAAAATGAAAACAAGTAAATTGGCAAATATTACTAAACTGTAGTAGTTCCAACTTTTTAGAAGGGGGGGGGGGGTAAACTATGACAGTGTGATAGTAAAGATTTGCTGTAAATGTATTTAAATAAATGTATTTCTGTCTACTAAAATATTTTGAATGTTCACACGTAATCGCTTATATAAGCAAACTCTTTAGTTTTACGGAAATAAATTTGCCCAAATCGATAAAAAAGAAAAAGATAATATCTCCCACTGACTGAACTCGTTTAAATAAAGTTTTCAGTATGAAATGATTATTACTAATGTTTATGAGTCTTACTTTAACTGGCCCAAATTATACTGGTAAATGTTTTCAAATCGTTCACAAAGTAGTAAGTATTCAGAACCCTGAAAGCTAAAAAGACGATATTTTGACATTACATGACTAGTATCCATGTGCTAATATAAAAGATGGAAAAGTCATTGTGTTCGTAGATTGGAGAAAGAAAGTAAATATTTTGCTTCCTATTTTATGTAATGAAAAAATGACTAATTATTTACATTTAGTTAATAAGCATTAGTAAAAAATGATCATTAACACGTGGTAAAATACATTACGATGTCTTGATTGTCGTCGTCATGCTGTCAGAATGGATTAAGCTTGTCTGCGTTTTCGTTTTTACACTATTTCTCTGTATCGTACTGTAGTAATAGAATGGATTACGAATGAAAGGATAATATTCTGTTATTCTTTAATTTTACTGACTATTTGTGAAATCTCTTTCTATGTAAAGAAATCACACGGTGTTGTAGATGGTAGGATTAGTATGAAAGTAGAGTGGGTAAAAGGGCGAGCTACCTCCTCTCTGTAAGTTATTTTTGTGCGAGTAAGTTGTCCAGGAAGAATATAATAAGAGAATGGGTTGGTTATAACTTTATCTTTATAGAAAAACATAAGGTGAACAGAGAAGTTTGCAAAGCAAATCAGTTTAGCCTGTGGTGCTATTGTTTGATGTGTTATTTTACTAGTGTAGTCAAAGAAACAAAAGAAAACAAGTCTACTTTATATAGAAGATATATATATATATATTTATATATATATATATATATATATATATATATATATGTATATATATATATTGATATGTATATATAGTACGCAGAAGAATATATAGTATAAATAATAAAAAAAAGAATATGTAGTATACAAAGTGCATAAAAGATTATATATGCATTTTTTCAATTTTTTTAATATATGAATTTGATCTTTTATCGATACCATCGGTTTCGCGAAAACACTTGCTATTCTAAAGTGTAAGCCAGTACTATAAAAAATCGACTAAGAAGTCAATAACATTCGGTAGCGTTAGTCCTATGATAATCTTCCAGCATTACCGTAAACCCGAAGGTTTCGATGAAAGATCATAGTAATATATAGTATCAACTCAAATAACATGTAAATGAACTCTTGCAAAAGTAATTGAGCACTATTTTTCATTTTATAACACCAAACTACACATTAAATAATATATATATATATATATATAAAATATAATAACACGAAATCACATAATTGTCGATGCAATAATTTATTTCAACCGTTCGGTTTTTTCAAGCATCACTCAGACAATTACATTTTTGAGACTGATAGAAAATTGAATTTCCCTACTACAGTTCCAATACAATCATAGATGGTGGTAGTAGCAACCAATTTGATACATCTTTTATAGAGAGGGGGAAAATTTAAAACTTATATTTAACTATGGCGGGCGAAGGGGAGGGATCTTTAAGTTAATCAACTAAAAACTGCCATGTCAAAATTATGACACATACGACTTGGCGATATCAACCATATAGGCAATTTTACTCACGCGCATACACAAAACTAAATACGCACACATCATATGCGCACTCACATACATAATCTCACTCGCACATTATCATAACTAAACATAATCACATACGCAACTTTTATTCATCTCTAGCCAGAATGCGTCCGGCGAAACTCGTGTTCTCAAATTCGGTTAGAGAAAAGAAAGAAAGAAACAATTAACAGGCACAGAGAAGATATAGACAGACCGCGTGTCATAAATTCTCAGTCAGTCTGGGTTCCAAGAAAGGGAATCTAATTGAAATAAGATTACACGCACATACATATATGTATACATACAAATCCATACGCACATACACACACATATATACACATACACACCCACACATATACATATCTATACACATATACATATACACACACATATACATATATATATATATATATATATATATATATATATATATATATACATACATGAATACACCCATATATATCTCTGAATCTATTTGAAATATTGACTAAATGCATACGCATGTAGTTGTTCACACATGTAAACATACATACACATACATACACACACACATATATACATATACGCACATATACACACATATACATACGCACCCATACATATATATCCACACACCTACACACAATATTTACATAACACTCTATATTCTTACTGATGTAATATGAGTTCTAAAAATTAGTCTTACCTTATTTATATTTTAGATGTATGTATGTGTATGTATGTGTATGTATGTATGTGTATGTATGTTTACATGTGTGAACAACTACATGCGTATGCATTTAGTCAATATTTCAAATAGATTCAGAGATATATATGGGTGTATTCATGTATGTATATATATATATATATATATATATATATATATATATATATATATATATATGTATATGTGTGTGTATATGTATATGTGTATAGATATGTATATGTGTGGGTGTGTATGTGTATATATGTGTGTGTATGTGCGTATGGATTTGTATGTATACATATATGTATGTGCGTGTAATCTTATTTCAATTAGA
>OY744522.1:42562762-42585262 GCA_963556195.1 Sepiola atlantica
CCCCTACGCTATCATGCGACACTGACTGAATGTAAGATATATCTCAATGTAAACATTGCAATTGCCGTGGCTCGAATTAGTTTTACCTAATGAGCTATGTGTATATATATATGTATATAGATATGTATATATATATATGTATATATATGTATATATAAGTATGTATGTATATATGTATGTATATATGTGTATATGTTTGTAGGTATGTATATATATTTGTATATATATATATATATATATATATATATATATATATATATATATATATATATATATACAGTACGATCCGAAATTAAGAAACACAAATAAAATCTTCTTAATCTCAAATAATTTATATTTTAATATTTGTGAAAATCTCACTACATATGTAAATTATAAGAAGAATAGGCGAAAGTTTGCATCATAGCTGCATCAAAAAAAATGTTATTTGGTGGAGGTGGCGTGATGGTTTACGGCATGACAGGGTACATCACCACTTGTACGCTTAAACACTAGATTATATTCCACTGTATACAAGAATGTTTTCGAACAGTATGTTTTGCCAGTGTTTCACAATTCTGGTATCGAAAAGCCTTTTTTTACGCAAGATAATGCTCTCTTCCATAAGGCAACGCTGGTCAGAATTATCTGGCTGATCAGGAAGTACAAGTAATGGACTGGCCTGTTCAGAGTCCTGACAGGAAACCTATAGAAAACTTATGGAAGCCTCTAGCACAGAATGTTATGGCAAATAATTCGAAACCCATCGAACACTTGTGGCTGAAACTGAAAAATTAATGGGCCAAGATAATTGTGGCCCAATGTTTTAGGGAAATCGTACAGTCGTAGATGCGCAGTCGTTATTTAAAACAAAGGTGGAAGTACCAAATATTAAATCTCTTTTGCCTTTTTTATGTGATTTAGTTAAAAATGTTGCACACTTTAAATCTGTAACATGGTGGATAACTTTAAAAATATTATTTTATTTCATCTAAAAATCTCAGTAAATGTCCAACTACATGATGTGTAAAATTTTCACTAAAATAAAATTTTGTTAAGATTCAGAAGATTTAACTTTTATGTGTTAATTTTGGACGGTATATATATATATATATATATATATATATATATATATATATATATATATATATATATATATATATGTATATGTATGTATATGTATATATATGTATATATATGTATCTGTATTTATATGTATATATATATATGTATGTATATATCTATATATATGTGTATATATCTATGTATATATATGTATGTATATGTATGTATAGATATTCATGTATATATGTATGTATATATATGTATATATATAGATATGTATATGTATACATATATGTATGTGTAGATATGTATGTATATGTTTATATATGTATATATATGTATGTATAAATATATGTATGTATAAATGTATGTATATATATGTATGTATAAATATAGTTATGTATACATATGAATGTATAAATATATCTATATATATGTATATATATGTATGTATATATGTATGTATATATATGTGTGTATATATATATACATATATGTATATGGATGTATATATATATACGTAGGTATATATATATATGTGTATGTATAAATATAGGTGTATATGTATATATATGTATGTATATATATGTATATATATGTATATATATACGTAAGTATATATATATATATATATGTATATATATGTATGTATATATATATGTATGTATATGTATATATGTATATGTATATGTATGTATATATACATATATGTCTGCTTATATGTGTGTATATGTATATATATATGTATATATTTATAATTACGTATATTTATGTATATATATATATGTATATATTTATATATATATACGTAGGTATATATAGGTGTATATATAAATATAGGTATATATGTATATATATGTATGTATATATATGTATATATATATATATGTATATATATATACGTAAGTATATATACGTATATATGTATGTATATATATATGTATGTATATGTATATATGTATATGTACATGTACGTATATATATGTATGTTTATATGTGTGTATATGCATATATATATATGTATATATTTATAATTACGTATATTTATGTATATATATGTATATATTTATATATATATGTATATATATGCATATATGTATATATATATGCATATATGTATATGTATTTATATATGTGCATATATATATATGTATGTATATGTATGTATATATGTATGTATATGTATGTATATATGTATGTATATGAATGTATATATGTATATACATGTATATATATATGTATATATATGTATGTACATATATATGTATATATATGTATGTATATATATATGTATGTATATGTATATAAATACATATGTATATGTATATATATATATATTTGTATATATATATATATATATGTGTGTGTGCACATCTTGGCTGGGGAATCATCCACAGGTCTCTCCCTCTTAGACATTGTCCAAAAAAAAGTCACCAACTTTAAAGGTCCCACACTATCCACCAAGCTGCACCCCCTGTCCTATCGCCGCAGTGTTTCTTCCTTGTGCCTGTTTTACAAGTACTTCAATGGATTGTGCTCTGATGAGCATGCTGCTCTGGTACCCCCACGACACAAATTCACTAGGCCAACCTTACAATCTCCACAATCCCATCTATTCACTGTGGCGGTCCCCAAATGCCGGAGAGCTTTCTACTCCAATAGCTTCTTTCTTCGGGCTGCTGGACTATGGAACTCCCTCCTTGCTCCTTGTTTTTCTTACGGTATTGACATGTAGACATTTAAAACTAATATAAACAGATATCTCGCTGCACAGCTCTCTTTTTCTCACTAGACCCTTACGTCTACAGTGGCGGCCTGCCTGGTTTATGGGGAACTATGTAAAACAAAATACTTAAATTTTTTTTCACGTTAGAAAGCATTTTTAAAATGAAATAAAATGTTGTTTCAGAAATCCATAAGATGCCAAGATTCATCTTTTTCATATACAATAAATCAAATATTTGGGACGATCATCTGTCATTTTTCAATGAAAATAAGAATCCGACATTGTAAATATATAAATTTTAAAAATATTTGTTTTAATATTTCTACACGCCGACCACAAAATAAATATTCATGGCTAAAATATCCAGTCATGGTATAAAAAAACACTAAGCCTCTTGCGTAGATGGTCCCTGATTCTCAAACAGTCGCCTCCAGTAGTCTTCAAGCTCTTGTGCTTCAGGTGTTTTTTCAACAGTTATTTTTCTCTTAAGAAGTTCATGTAGAATATTCTCCCATTCGTTTTTAATTGGTTATTCGCTCCTTTTGCATTGCCTTTATTATCTTGTCTTTTTATTATTCCGGCAAGTTTTTATATTTGGCCTTCCAACATATTGTAAATTTAAATTGTGCGATGTGGGAAACTTCTCTTCTGCATAAGTTAATTTACTTTTGCAACTTCACTGGTTCAGTGCGAGGCTACGTGGTGATTGTAAGCAGACAGTTGATAGCGGGGAAGACCATTAGGGGAGCAACCCAAAGCAAAGCGATCATAGTGGCGAAAGGGGGTCCATGGCGGGTGGTAATCGTCCAAAACTGTTCGCCTGAATCCACGTGCGAATGGTGATTCGGCCCCGGCTGTACACGTGGTGCAGTATGTCGATCAATGATGGGAATCGTCATGGGGCATTCAAAGTGAGTTTTTGTTTCTATAAAAGCTGATCTCATACTTTCTCGCTCAGCTTTATTCTGCACCAGGTATTTTATACCTTTACAGGTTATTTTTTCTGGGGGAACATTTTTGTTAGCTGGTGAAAGAATATTTACACCCAGGTTTCATTCCCCTGTTTTTGTTTGGAATGTTCGGCTCGAACATATTTCGTGGCTCATAAGTATATATACTTTTCTTCTTGCATAGCGAGGTAGAATCTTTCTCTCCCCGTTTAAGCCATATTTGGCATGGCGATGTTCCCATCTTATGTTATATATATATATATATATATATATATATATATATATACATATATATATATATATATATATATATATATATATATATATATATATATATATATATATATATATATATATATATATATATATGGCTATCTTGGAAACAAGAGATCGTAGGTGGACTACATGTGTGTTCTTTTTGTCTTCGGCAATGTGGGATTCCTTGATCATCTTGGTTAGGTTCTTATTCTATGTTTTACTTCACTTGATAAACTAAGAATAATTGTAGCTGGCATTTTCAAGTGAAGTTAAGAGAACAAAAAAAGATAAAAAACAAATGTGCAACAAATAAATGTTACCAAAGCAAAAATAAGTTACTCTTCTACCTATCCGGATAAGTTTAATTGTGTTTCAAATTATTTTAAACGTTTTATTTTTTTAAAAACGAATATAGTGTTCAGTTGGAATGAAAAAAATGTGGCGTCGATAAACAATGCACGTTGACCCCTGAGCTCCAGATAGTCGCTTAAAATCTAAAACTAAACAAAATACTGGTAGAAACACATCCAATAATTGTCACCAATCGTGCGATAAGAAAATGTTCTAACAGTATTTTTTTAATTTTCGATTTTTTTAGAGATTATCGGTGTCACAGGGGTACACGGGCATTGCTTATTAACGATATGTTCTTTTTCATTCTAACTGAACACTACTGGACACTATGTGTTGTTATTACCCCCCAAAATAACGCTTCAAAATAAGATCAAACACAAATGAACTTATCACGGTATAAGATTACCTTATCTTGTCTTTGGTAACATTTATTTGTTGGACACTTATTTTTCCACCTGTTTTGTACTGTGAATTACACTTGAAAATAGCAGAGGTAGCAATACAATAATACCTTCTTCTGTGCAACAAACCATGAATGGATATTTTGGTCACTAATATTTCTTTTGTGGTCGCTTCACATGCTGAAGATAGGGATCCAATACCTGTTTCATCAAGACCTGATGACCGCCCCTGGTTTGCCTATGTCATGGCTTGAGTGCCAATTCTTGAAGCAGGAAGGTTTACACCATTGGTTACCCTTTTCCGCCATGTGTGTAAACGGGCTGATGAACTTTTTTTATCCTGCCAGTATTGAGCCTTGTTTCTGTTGATCTTTAAGAAAACTGGTGTCATGTTGAATATTTCGTATGAGTTGTGGCGTTAAAAAATTGATCAGAACTAGTATATATTTATAATTTATAACATTAACCACTATCCAATAAGGTTTATATAAATATCATTTTATTGGAGATTGTAAATGCATTATTTCTATGCTCATTGTAGTCTTTTAAAAAATAGACATGCACACATATATAACCCCTCTCTTGCTCCCTTGATCTCTTCTTTTCACTTTCGCTCGTTTTCCTCTATCTGTTTTTCCCTCGTTTTTTTTAATAATAAATTCGCTCTGTATTTACGTCATTCGACTTTTTATGTTATGCAGTTATAGATTTCACAGCCCTTGCTCTATTATAGACTACCTGTGCAAACGCATTTACATGGATATCGATTGTCTCATAGGCTGAAAAGAGGTCGAAAGTTAGTGGACAAGAACCCCAGCAAAGTGCTCGATTTTTTTTCCTTTTCTCACTCTCTATCTCTCTCTCTCTTAAATTCAGTTTTAAATAATGAACAAAACCACACTTTTATATTCTCAACATTTTTTTTTTCAAAACTTTAATATGAGCACGTTCAAAACAGATATAATATTTTCTTCACCTTTTGTGTTTTTTTAGCATGACCTTGTATTTTGGTCCTCTCTACCAAACCCTTGCCCCAATCACCTTTCACAACTTACCATCAGAGTACGCAGACAATCTTTGACCCCCGGTCTTCGTCTCCTCAATCTAATTTAAATGGATTCAGCAAGCATATCTCGTATCCCCTCCACCTTCATAATTTAAAGTAATTCTAACCGCAACGACGTTCGCCTCCCCCTTCCACATTTATTGTAAAAACCCTCCCACTTTTTATTGATGTCTACACCTACCGCTACTTACAAGTGGCACCATCTATCTATATCTCATATTTAGATTTATTTGCTCAAAACAGCCGCAGGGTCCTAGTCGGCTGCCAAAACATGTTGTACTTGTGTGATATTTATATCAGAAAAAAAATCACCGAGGAAGTCTTATAATAAAGAAGAAAAGCTGATGACTACATAAATCATTTTGGGTTTTTTTTCTTTTTCAATGTATATATATATATATATATATATATATATATATATATATATATATATATATATATATACATATATATATATATATATATATATATATATATATATATATATATATATATATAAGTATAGGTAATCCGATACTAATTCATAAGAAATAGAAAATGCTAGATCCCAAAAAGAGTTATTTAAGATAGAAAATTCTTCAAATCCATCCATTTCTCGAAAAATCCTTGGTCTGATGAGGTTGACTTTCTTGGAAAAGTACAACCGAAACATGTATGCACATATGTAACCAATACTGTTTGTATAAATATAAATATATTCTTATAAACAGCTCTACTTGGTATTGAGCACTTTTTATAAACACTTGAGTTTCTACGGATTTACATTTACAGAAACTAATACAATACATGTACTATATATATATATATATATATATATATATATATATATATATATATATATATATATATATATATATATATATACTAACGAAAACTACTCGCACCCAGTCAGTAATTATTGAAGCTGTAGTCTTCTTTACAGAAATCAAAAAATACTTTTCAAGTGACATTTCAGTTATTCGGAGGAAAACAAAAAAATATGATTGTTATTGTGTTAAGCAATGTATTCTAATATAAATATAAATATAAATTTATCTTATAATTATCTAAAGTCAAATTTACTGCGCACGAACATTGTAAAATTTAGTAAAATATAGTCAAATTTTACTCAACTATTGTCCAATTTATATATATTTTTTTTAAAATTAGTCAAATATCGTGAAATATTTGTCATATATAGTCAAAATTACTGTGCATAAACATAATAAAATGTTATGTTTTACGAAAAAACAACAAACAGGTTGATTGATAATGATCTTTAAAATATTCAAAGTCGAGGAATATTATTTTGTTTAAGCATAAAAATGAAAATGAATTCCCTAATATAATCTGTTTATATAATCATATCAATAAACATAAATGTTGAAGGTCGATTGGTCAAATAAACCAATTTATGTTACAGAGTAATTCTAAATGGGTACTTTCCACTTTTTGCCTTTATTATGAAAGACAGAAAAAAATTAATTAATATAAAAAAGTCTATTTTTTATAGTTTAGAAAGATTAGAAGCAATTAGATTTTTTGTTCCAATCCAGGGTGCCCCTTTAGGGGTAGCTGTATTTTCCCCAAGTCAAATAATGTACATTGTGCCTAACTTCTTTCCGTGAGAGGAAGTAAATAGTAACAGCAACACAACAACAATAACAAAAGAATGTATTTTAAAAAAAACTAAACGCATATATCAAATTATAAACAGAAAATCATTGGTAATTATTGTGTTTAATTCAAACTTATATTTTTCAAAGAAATTATTCCACGTTGACCAAGATGTTTGTTATGTGTTAATATACGCGTGTGCAAACGTAAGCGAGAAAAAACAAGAAATAATCAAACGGAAGTTATGATTTTAAATTTAAGACTTAATTCATTGAATCGCTTAAAATAATAGTCCTACTGATAATAATTAAGAAATTAATATCAATACAAGTTTTTCGTATATATATAATAAAATAGCAGAATAACATTATAAGTGTATAGTACTTAATATGAATTCATATATATATATATATATATATATATATATATATATATATATATATATATATATATATATATATATATATATATATATATATATGATTAATTAATTGATATATAAACCAATTTATTGTATACAGATTTACATAATTGATTCACTAATAAAAACACCGGTCGGTATCGCCAGAACATTAAAAATAACAATAACAAATAATCTACGTATATATATATATATATATAAATATATATATATATATATATATATATATATATATATATATATAGTCTAAAGAAGCTTTGAGTCATTTTAAACAACAAAACAAAAGTAATATGCAGTTTAAATTCCCAGAGAAACTAACTTAATCCAAGATATTGCAGACTTAACATTCGTTAGAAAATTAATAAATAAAAAAATAAGTAAATACAAAAAATAAAAAGGGGGTTAAGTATCTAAGAGTGAAATAAAAACGAAAGACCTTAAGCGTCTAATATTAACACAGGAATCTATGTATATATATATATATATATATATATATATATTAAGATATGTATATATATATATATATATATATATATATATACATTAAGATATATATATATATATATTTATATATATATATGTGTGTGTATGTATGCATATATATATATATATATATATATATATATTTATATTTAGGTTAATAGCAATAGTACAGTATAGAATTCCTTACTGTTTTGAAGTCAGTCATAGAACTCACTTGGATTAGGCAAGTATAAAGAAAATGACATAACACCACTATTTCATGAGTCATAGTGAATGATTAACGACAAAAATTGACCACATGGGTTTGCTAACTTCGTTCCACAAAAAAAACACTTTCACTTAAGATGTTCGCAACCTTGACCATGTCCCACCTGTAAGTACCCGATTTTTTCTAGAAACATATCGGAGAAACCAATGCCAACAATATAATTGGAACGCGCAAATATTTACTTCATATATATATATATATATATATATATATATATATATATATATATATATATATATATATATATATATATATGATTGACTTGTCTAGGGAAACCCATTAAACTACATATAACTGCTATATTTCTCCCGTGTACTGTCAGCAATAACTACATTTTTAGAGTTTGAACCTCGAGGTTAATGCATTAGATGTATTAAGCCACACTTATAAGTATTCACAAGGGGTAAACCGCGCATGTAGAAAATAATATATTTATCTAATATATAAATCTAAGACGATTTTCCCTGTACCTTCTCGAAGAATAGGAAACAAACCACATATATCACAGGCTACTAAACTCACCACTACATTAGGCTCATTCACTCGATCGTGTTTTAGTAAATTTGGATTATTTTTCTCCACCTAACACTAAATATTACTTTTGGCCAACCATCTTCGACTCTCCACAAACCATACTCCATATAGGTGGCAGCAAAAGCTTTCCCCCCCTAACATTTAAGTACTGACCCCCCCCCCCCAGTCGTCACCGGGAACAAATAATCAAGGTCTTTTTTTAGTGCCCGTTAGTATTGACAATTTTTCTGTTATTAATTTACTACGTAATAAAAAACATTACGCAAAAATTTAATGGATGCTCCCGCTAATTCCGTCGATTGTTTGAGAATGTCGGATTACGTTACTTCAACCTATACATATATACTCATTTCAGTTTTTAGAGAATGCAATTAACGAACATAGTTCCTTATGTATTTCGACATTCAACATCGTGGCTACAATATTTACAGCGACTCGACTTCCGATTTAAGTTTATATACACCTAGATAGTCATAAACCCATACAGTTGGCATTTCCTGAATCCTATAGCGTTCACACGCATAATATCCAAAGATTAGAAAAAAAACATCGATTTCTTGGAATAGAAATGATCCAAAACTTGCGAATGATGGCCCTAGATTTGGTCGCTTTATGGCGTGTCGTAAATTATAACACATGCTGTGTTAGTTTAGATGACCAAATTTGGCTTATATTTTATATTCGTGTTGGTGGCCTCAAGATAAACACCGTTGCTCCAAGACCGAAGGGTTTATGATACGATCCCAGTTGTATCATACAATTTATTTATTCTTTTTCGTATATTGTTATACTTCCACCTTCGAGTGAGGGTGATTACTAAAGGCCGGATTTTTAATATTCAACGATACCATGTAGTAATTTGAAAAAGAATACTCTGATATTAAGTACTTTACCTATTATGAATATTATCATTTTCCTTCAAACCAACATGATGTGCTACTGCTCTGCAGACCCCTTAATTATATTTGTGTTTCAGTAGTGCTGAGAAGACATACTAAGTTTTCTTTTTCCTTTATTCATTTTTCTTTTTTTCATTATTTGTTTTTTTTTTCTTCTTTTCTATTTCTTTTTTTTTCTTTTACCTTTTTTCATTTGACTTTTTCATTTTTTTTATTTTCCTTTTTCCATTTTTCTTTCCTCTCTAAAAAATGAATGAATAAATAAATGAAGATATATAACTATATATATATATATATATATATATATATATATATATGATGGATGGCAGTATGAAAGATCTGGCACATACTGGTACAAAAATATATACTTAATATATTGTTTAATAATATAAGTATATATTTATATAAAATGGAAATATATTAACGAGATAGATAGGCACACAGACATATAGATAGATAGTTAGATAGATAGATAGATGATAGATATGGAGATAGATAGATAGATAGATAGATGATAGATATGGAGATAAATAGATATATAATTCTACCAGATGTTTACGCTTAAATGTGTATGTGTGTGTGTGTGTGCTCGCGCGCGTGTGTGTGGTTCGAGTGTGTTGGTGTTTGTAATCCTTCGACCGTGCGTCGGCTGTACGCCAACTACAAAGGAATGTCATAATCGCTATTCTAACGTTAAGCGATGAAGTGCCCGCTAATATTTGTTTACGTTCATCGTTATGAAAACATACGTAATGGCCATTCACTAATTGATAAATGCATTACAGGGAATAAGTAAAAAAAATAAAACAATTCCTATAAAATAGATGAACACCATATAATAGCAACATCTTTATATTAAAAAGTGAGATATTTGGTGTATGTATATGTGTACGTATAGATGGGTGTGTATATGTATGTAGGTTCAATTCCAAGTATATGTCTTCCGGGTGAGGGTGCGAGCAAGGATTATGAAGGAGTTACGTAAAACCCGTCTTTATTACTAAATAGGGTAGAAAGTGGACCCTGGGTTTACTTTCGGCAGCTCGTAACTCTCGATTCTCTTATTTGGCCTTTACTCCTTTAGTACTCACATTCCATGAGCAATATTTCTGACAAAGGGGGAATAATTGCTTTTTTCCACGTTAGAATCTATCCATATAACACTTATAGTTGGCTAGTTTTTTACCTTGAAGTAGTATTGCTCTTTTTATTCTTAGCTCCTTACATCAAGTGGCGTCATACCTTGTCTGGAGCGATTTCCATTAAACACCTCCAAGAACATTTTACGTTTTGACTGTGTTAACGTAACATTCTAAGTTAACAGAAATATGAATACATTGATATCACGTTTCCTTAGTTATCAACGTTTGCAGTATCATTCTACAATTATTGGTCATTACGATAGGATACTTAAGGTTCAATAAAACTATATTAACTTAATTGACTCTTTTGTTATCTATATATTAATCAGCGAGCGTCTACCTACCTACTCATGTAACGCTCTGACACCCTTTTTCATATAGATGGGATCGCTCGATCGCCGGACATCTATTTAAAGTATATTAAGCTGACAACTACTTTCACAGTAAAAAGTATGAAGTATTTTATTTGATACGGAGGGGGTGTGTTACCCCTAAGGGCGACTCTGGAGAGGGGGCGGGAGAGACGAGCGACCAGGGAAGAGACAGATTTTGCTCCGGGCAATGGAAGAGCAGGGTGAAAGGGGGCGACTGAGGAAGAGAGATCCCCGGGCAACGCCTGGTATCCCTGCTAGTTTAATATAAATACTTTTAAAATAAATTCCGGATTCTGTGTTTTTGTTAAGAACCCTTGAACTTCGTATCATAGCGTTGCAAGTTCTTATTTTCTTGTTTCGCCATAAAAGAAAAGTTTAACAAAAGACGGGGGTGTATGTATAGGGAGACAAACAATCTTTAACATGAAATAAATTTAAAAAAGATGTTTTAATAATTGTATTGACTGGAATGGTAAATTGACTTTTTACGTAATTCGATTCACATCTTCAATTATTTTTAATTATTATTCTTCACATTAGAATTAATATTGATTATATCATTTAAATAATCATAGTTTAGCCTGTTATTTCACAATATAGACTATTTTAGGGTCATTCAAACATTTATTCATCTAATTGCTTCATTCATGCCATTATGCTTACTTCTTGTGTACAAGAACTCTAATAAAAAGAGAGGTTTTCCATACCATAATTTGTACTTATTAATTTGTTCCACAATGCCGGTCAAGGATGCAGAAAAAGTTAAACTTAAAATTCAATTGATAAATAAAATGAAATTAACATTTTAAATTTTAACCTCAAATTAAATAATTTGTTTATCCACGGTAGTAGATTGCTCTCGTTCCGTCAACCATGACCGGATAGAAGTATCAAGTAATTTTTAATTGTATTCTTCGAATCGCACGTACTGAAGATCAAATCTTCAACCTCCAGAAGGTTATCACTTAAAACATATTATTATTTAGACTTCTACACGGTCCTGACTGACAGAACGATCCCAAGCTGTCTTCGTGGATTAAATAATGGGTTCCTTTCGAAATTTCGTACAGATTTCCGAGTTTGACAAAAATATTGCCGAGTTCGACAAGATCCACTGGAAGTAGGTCGAAGGTTACATCGGCTGAAACGTTGTGATAATAACATTCAAGACACAAATAGTAGTCCGAATAATAAAAATAATACAAGTTATCAATCCTCCTCTAAGAAATTCAGAAATATTATATGAATATATTTTTGCAATGTTACATTTCTAATAAGACTGGTGACGAAATCCAAAAGGGTGCCCGTAGCTATCGGTTTGTTTGTTTTCGTTATTACGACCTTCTTCTCGATTGTTCGTTGTTGTTTCTTGGTAAATTGTTGTTATTACGCTTAATACACAACAAAAGACAAATGTAATTACTTTTTGGTTGCAAAAAGATTTCCTTCTGTTTATTAAACTTTGATTACACGACATATATTTTCATGCGTGCTTTATTTGCGAATCTGCTACGTGCTACCGTCTGCCAAACAGCGTGTGGTAAACTGACTGGTTCTGTCGACCCCAGTTTTATTTGGCAACCTTCTCTGCCTCACTAACGGTTTAGTTTGTAGTTATAACAGAAGAATTTCTTAACAATATATAACTATCGATGAATTTTCAAATGAAAACAAAGTAGTACAAATACTAGTAGTGGTTGTGACATTTATTGATATATCATACTTTTTTGTAACAGTCACATTGTTAGAATAACATTCAACTAACAGTCGCATTTAGCTGACCGTCTCATTCTACAGAGTAGATGGAAAGTAACTCCCTATTATTCAGTGCTCGTAATTTATTACTCAAATATAATTTTTACAAGAAATGAACATGATAAGGAAGTGTATAGCATAGGGTTTTATTCTATAGTTCGATATGGGGGCCAGCAATCGTAACCAGCTTTTAAAGCTTCCTGGAAAGCAAGCCAACTAATTTCACAAGGAACTTTTTTCTTTTTTTTCACTAATGAATCAACACTTATCAAGACTAAAATCCGTCACGAAATTAGGGTCAACAAGATGGATACATTCACAGATTAATACTTATGAATACTATGAGAGTATTGAAAACAGCATTTTCCCCTATTGTCAAAAGCATCGCTCGTGAAATGTGAAAAACATAACGCATAATTCATAACTCTTGCCTCCCCATTCATTTTTGGTAAGAATTACATTTCAGTAATAACTTACAAGTATTTTATTTACCTCTTTTCCATGAGGTCAGACACAAAGTCAGGTTTGGGTTTTAGTGAAAGTGTTTCTGTGGAACAGACTGGATTCGAACCCAGCACAACTGAGCCACGCACGTACACAACTTACAAGTATAACATACAAGTACAATGCGTTACTTTCCATTTAGCCTGTATATGCGTTTTTTTTAAAGTTATATAGAAAGAGAAACCTATATTTTAATGCGTTTTATATCGTTTTTATATGTTGCCCCCCCCTAAAAAAAACTCCGTTATGTTTTAATGCTAGTCGCGAGCAAAAGAAAGAAATGCGTTCTTAAAAAATATATATTTTTTGTACTAAAATATATATATATATTTTTTGTACTTAAAATATATATTTTTAATAAACGAATTGTTTTCTTTTGCTCGGATATAATAATCGTTGAATATAAATATGTCACTTTCCTACTTTAATATTTATGTTGAATAAAGAAGCATGAGAATGTTTTACGGTTACCTTATCTAAAGTATCATACAGCGGTCATTGTGAGATATTAATCTGATAAGTATAATGTAAATATGGATTATTCGGATTATTCCGACTACTATTCTCGGCCGATGTAATCTCCGACCTTCTTCAGGTGCATCTTTTCGAACTTGGAAACCTTCTAGACAAACGTGGGGATCACAGTTATTGATTAATCGGCATTTTATTTCAAATGGTAAATCATTTAAATAGCCGACTTGTTTAGTAAGAAACCGATATGCATTCCGCTGAATTTTTTGTAATGTAGTATATTTTGTAAATAATTTTACATTTCTAAATAGTATTTTTATTTCACGAAATAATAAAGTACACGTTTTCGTGAATCGCATTCACATAAAAGAAAATTTTCGCCCAAATCTTGAAACATGTCTTTTGAGTGGTAGTATGTTAAATTGTTGCCTTTACATTTTTATTTACATTTTTCTAAGAAAAATGGCATATTACATAAGGAAGAGGCAGTTAGGTTTAGCGAGAGATATCACCACTAATATTCAAGATACGGAACGTATATTTTGATGACACCTGGTAATTTTAAGTGTGATCCTTTCTCGGTGTCCTACAGAAATAAAGTTGTTTGTATCTCTTCGTCGCTAAGAATAAAGAACGCGACACCATCTTTCAAAGAATATGGTTGAAATGAATAGTGTCTACGTTGTTACACACAACCAGTTTCTACGGAAACCACACTAACCTGTCGAACTTGCTACACGTTATCAAAGCAACACACTTTTACATGCATAATATTATACGGACACAGTCACTACTACAACACTTCGTTTTTCTCATGCGTTTTTCTACGTACTGAGAAATAAATCGGAATTGTATATATGTACCCTCAAGAAAACGTATGCGTGATCCCATTCATGACAAACAGTTTTTAGAATCCCTTGTTAAATTCGAAAAAAAGTTGACGGATTGTTGCATATTATGAAAGAGTTATAATGTTAGCGAGCACACGGAAATTATGTACTAACGCCGCTTAAGAAAATGTACATAGTTTTAAATTAAAATGGTATTTACATGCACTTAATTTAAAGAAAAAAGTGGCTTAAGCTTTCTTTGAAACATATATAAATGTATATCCCGAAGCTTTGAAAGTTGAAAACGTAAAACATTTATATTTTTAGCAAGAACGTAAGAAGTTGAAGACATGTATGGTCCTGTGTTATAAATGTTTCGAACCGAACTAAGTGTTATTTGTAAGAAAACGGAGCGAAATATATTTGTGAATAATAAACATTGCCCAGGGTACCATAAAATGAATGGAAATTATGTATTTGTATTAAAGAGGCTAAACTATATTACGATAAGTATTATTAAATTCTGATCAACAGACGCATGTGTTTCATCCTTTTTTCCGGCAATCATCAGTTATGCTGCTCTGGGGCCGGATTTAACCGTCAGACAGCTAGCAACAACTCCTTTCGATAAACAAGACTCTGAGTCGTCGAATATTTTAACTGCAGGTTTTATTATCCATCGAAAAGTTAAAAAAAAACTGAAAAGAAATAAAAACATTGTTCAGAAATGTGAATACAATAAATGACGACGAAACAGGAACGAGAAGTCTACAAATCTAAAAAACTGTTAATAGGAAGTATTTTTTAGGGTGAAGGATACTAAGAAGTACACATGTTACGAGCGATCGACAAGGAGATACGCACATGGGATGAGAAGGGAGAATAAAGTTCATTTAAATTAGAGAAATGTTCAAAGGAAATAACGGGCACGATATTCAATTCTGTTTGAGGAAGGAGAAGGGATAATGTCTCTTACCGAAGATGGCCAAAAAGTCAGAATCTGTAGGGAGATAGAATTTTCACCATGCGGTTTTCTCCGTTACACAGCGGCAGCACGGATTCAGAAACAGAGCACCGGCAGCTGCTTGCCGGCCTGTGTCTGGGATAAAAAAATCCCTAACGAATTGGGCGCCGGGAAAGGGAGATAACTCTAAGGGACTTATTCTAGGCTAGACAGAACACTCCTCGCCTGGCGTCTTCGATGTCATGAAATTGCACTAGTCCTTGACACAAAGAACGGGTCTGAGGAGTTGCTGCAAAAAAGAGATGAAAGCCGCTGGAAGGAGCATGAGCAGCTGAAACGAGTTGGAGGCTGGAGCAGGTGCTGCATGGAGTGGGCTGGGGAGATAGGCTGGACCAGGGGTTGTGGTGCCGCCCTTTCGCTTTGGTGTTGTTGAAGATACTGTGTGATGGCTGACCGTATTATGTTCTTTTGTGAACTCGGAAGCGAATGGTTTCTTGACAGCTATAGCCGTGATGGCTGAAGATGCATTCCCTCTAAGGAGTGATTGTCTTTGTTCTTGTTTATCTTGATGGTTATTGGCAGGATTAACCTCTAGTTTTGGTGGTGGTTCGGGCGGTGGCCTATCTACACCAGCGAATTTACAATACTGTTCAGTCTCCTCAAGAATACTCTGGATTCTGTCGTCTTTAGCTGTGCTCGTAGTTGTGGTCATCCTTAGTAAGGCTAACCTGGCTGGTAGATCGTTTTTTAAAGTGGTGTTTGTTTTGACCGAACAAAACATGTCGCCTGAGGTGAATATGTATCAGATGTAATCTTAGAGATGCTTAATTTAGCAGGTGAGGCAGAAGATTTAGAAAAAGAAGGAAATCTGTAAGGAGATCCAGGTGGAGGAGCTGCTTCGGTGGCTTGAACATATCGAAAAGTGTCGGCGATATGTATGAAGTTGGGTGAGGCCTGTGTTATTGACGACCAAGTGGAGAGCTTCTCAAAATGTATGGATCCGAGCAACATGTTTGAAGAAGATGTGGTTAATATAGACACTTGCAGACAGACTGTCTTTGGGTGGCCCTTGCATCCCGGTAAGGGAAATACATGACTGTCAAGCTACGGGATTCTCTGGAGACGAGATGCAGGTATAGAGCGGGTGCTAAGTTGAGCATGGTTTTGATTGGTGTGTACGTATTTCAACTGTTTAGGATGAGAAGGTCTACGTATACGCAACACAGATGTAATCTTAGAGATGCTTAATTTAGCAGGTGAGGCAGAAGATTTAGAAAAAGAAGGAAATCTGTAAGGAGATCCAGGTGGAGGAGCTGCTTCGGTGGCTTGAACATATCGAAAAGTGTCGGCGATATGTATGAAGTTGGGTGAGGCCTGTGTTATTGACGACCAAGTGGAGAGCTTCTCAAAATGTATGGATCCGAGCAACATGTTTGAAGAAGATGTGGTTAATATAGACACTTGCAGACAGACTGTCTTTGGGTGGCCCTTGCATCCCGGTAAGGGAAATACATGACTGTCAAGCTACGGGATTCTCTGGAGACGAGATGCAGGTATAGAGCGGGTGCTAAGTTGAGCATGGTTTTGATTGGTGTGTACGTATTTCAACTGTTTAGGATGAGAAGGTCTACGTATACGCAACACACGATTGCTGAGGTACATGTAGAAACGTCTTGTTTCGATTTGGATGTACCCTGAGACTACCTTACTGTGTGTGTACGAGGTAGTGGAGTGAACCTGCAAGTTCGTCTCAGAAGAGTTCGGTTCGCCCGCCAGGATGGAAGCACAAAGCTCCGGTTTGGGGACAAAATGTTCGGGTCGTGGGGTAAGTTTCACTTTCCCCGTGATGAAGCTGATTTGACAATTTGCTTCTTTATCGGTGACTTTGATGTACACTACTGCGGAAATGATTTTGGTGGGGTCATTGTCGATGGACCAAAGGAATATCAGAAAGTTCTTGTATTCGTCTTTCGCGGGAAAACGGTATAACGTCCCTTCAGTGTTCGCGGTAACGACTTCTTTGAGGAAACGGGTGAGAACTCCAACCAGAGTGTTGTTTAGGTCGGGTCCACTTATTGGCACTTTGTTCAGGGATGCTCCGTCGTGTTTGGTACTGGAGTCAAAGACCACCCGGGATTTTCCTTTTTGTGGGAGGTGACATGGGGTAGATCTGAAAGGTAGTGGAGCGATCCAACTGTTGTTTATGTCCTTCTCGGCTCCAAGTTCCATGATGCTCGGTAGAGCGATATCCTCAATAAGAGGCGCTGCCTTGTCGTCGTCCTCCTCGGTTTGTTGGAGCACGTTTTTTGAGGGGTTGCCATCACAAACCTGTGTACGCTGTGAAACCACTCCAGTTGCTGTTAGGAGGTTACCTTCCCCGCCGTGCTTGGGGGATGGTCTTGCGTGTACGGTTCGAGCTAGTGTCGGTCCAGCTGTCTCTTGTTGGGGTTGACTTGCCAGGTCAGCTGTTATATAGCCAAGTTTTGTTGAGTAGCTATAGCTAGACCGTTTGTTGTACTTGTTGGCGGCTTCCCTCAAAACATTTGTTTCGGCCTTTCGAGCTGTAATCTCTCCAACTTCCCCTTTATTTTCAGTTCCCTGTCAACAAAGGCTAGACGTGTCTTGGCCGCCTCAGCCTTTGCTCGGGCGATAGCAGCAGCACTCGTGGACATCCTCCTCGAGGAGCGAGAGTTGCGTGAGGCATGAGGCTATGGCCGGTTAGACATATTGTGATTCATCGTCGAAAGGATAAAAATAGGGGTGACTGGTCGTGAGACTGAAGTTGAAAAGGTAGCTGGAAAAGGACGAACTGTATGGGCACTACTGTTGTTGAAGTAGCATCCGTAGTTCAGATGGATTCTTTTTTTGCTTGTCTTCATGGAATGACCGCATTTCTAACAATTGGTGTAGAACGTGTATTCCAGTCATTAGGAGGCCGTCCGTTTCTATCATGCCTGAGTCCGATCATTTGGGAGGCATCTTCCTTTTTTCCACTATGACCGCATCCGACCATTGGGAGGCATCTTCCTTTTTTTTGCTTTGCTGCCTTAGGGTCGGGTTTAACCCTCAAGACGGCTAGCAATAACTCCTTTCGAAGAAACTCTGAGCCATAGAATATTTTAATGTCAGGTTTTATTGTCCCTCGAAAAGGTAAAAAAAACGAAGATGCCCAAAAAGTCAGAATCTGTAGGGAGATAGAATTTCCACCATGCGGTTTTCTCCGTTACACAGCGTCAGCGACGATTCAGAAACAGAGCACCGGCAGCTGCTTGCCGACCGGTGTCTGGGATAAAAAAAGTCCCTAACGAATTGGGACCGGGAAAGGGAGATAACTCTAAGGGGCTTATTCTAGGCTAGACAGAACATCAGTGTTGAGGATGATTTCTATGCCAGCCACACAATTCGAAACCATCAGGCCCCAGTCATCATTTTGATTTTTTTGTCTTAAAGTTAGAACGATGTGACCACCAAATCAACCACGTTGGAGGAAGAGAATATCTATTTATGTCTAAGTTAGGTGACACATATAGAAGACTGTCGGCAACAGTGTTCCACATCACGTTGGCCGGAACGTATCACTACGCAGTTAAATTTGACAGCTTTATTTATGATTCTCTTAAAGCGCTCGTCTTAGTATTAAAGGGGTTTAACCATATTACGATAAATATTATTAAATTCTTACCCGTAGACACATGTATTTAATCCTTTCTTCCGGGAATTATCAGTGTGGAAGATGATTGCTCTGCCGATCACATGATTCGAAACATTCAGACCCAAGTTAACATTTTGACTTTTTGTCTGAACGCTTAGAACGATGCAGTCAACAAACAAACTACGTTGAAAGAAAAAAATAAGGATTTATTTATGTCGAAGTAAGGAGGCACATATAGAAGGCTGTCAGCAACAGTGTTCCACGACACGTTGGCCGGGACTTAGCATGACACATTTAAATTTGACAGCATAATTTATAATTCCCTTAAGGCGCCTGTCTTAGTATTAAAGCGGATTTACAATATTACGATAAATATTAATACATTGTGATCCACACACACACACAAACACACACACACACATATATATATATATATATATAGAGAGAGAGAGAGAGAGAGAGAGAGGAAGACAGACGGAGATAGAGAGACAGACAGACAGACAGAGAGACGAACAGACATACATACAGACAGACAGCAATATTCATTCACAGACAGGTATTCGTCAGTGTAGCCAGAAGTAGCAAGTTTATCCACGCCCACATTCGAAACCCGAATAACAAACTGACATGTGTATGCAAATATTATTATCAATAATATATATATATATATATATATGTGTGTGTGCGTATTTTACGATGTTTACAGGTATTTGCGCTTTGCGTATTAAGTCTATCCTATAGTTCCGCGATTGTGCGCAAATCTAATGCCCGTTTAAATAAATAATCCTATGTTATGGAAAATATGTTTATTTAAAGGCGAACCGCTGTTAAATGCCTATCAACTCGGTGATTTGATTGTGAATCAGTCATTCGCGATGGACGGACACACAGACACCCGGGATTGATGCATCGCTCCCTCTTCTACGTCTCTCTCTCTCTCTCTCTCTCTCTCTATCTATCTCTATCTCTATCTCTATCTATCTCTTTCTCTCGCACGCGCACTAACCAGCGAGGGTTAAAGTTATAGTGAAACACACACACACGATCATCTAAAATCAGATTATCAGAGTTAGTTAGTATTATTTGGATTATTCGGACTACTGTTCGTATTTTGGATGTTATTCCATCAACATTTCGGCCGATGTAACCTCCGACTTTTCTTAGGTGCGTCTCGTTAAACTCGGGAATATGCATGTTGAATTCGGTTCCGCAATTTATTCCGTGGGGTAGCTTGCTCTTTTTCCTTAAAAAATTACTGAGTATATGTCTTAAGTAATTCGTAATAATGATGTGTAATAATGATTGTAAAACATACACACACCAACCTTAACCTCAACCTAAACCTAACGATAACACTAACCCTTACCCTAACCATAACCCTAACCCAAACTTCAAACCCCACCCCTTACCTCTACTCTATTACTAACCCTAACCCCAACCCCAACCCAAACCCTAACCAATACTCTAACCCTAACCCTAACCCTAACCCTAACCCTAACCCTAACTCTAACCCTAACCCCTACTCTAACCCTAACCCTTACCCTAACTTCAACCCCAACCCCAACCCTAACCCCAACCCTAGCCCCTACTCTAACCCTAAACCTTACCCTTACATTAACCCTAACCCGAACCCCAACCCTAACACCAACACCAATCCCAACCTCAACACCAACCTCAACCTCAACTCCAACCCAAACCCCAAGTCCAACCCTTACTCTAACACACCAACCTCACACATGCACAGACACGCTTGAAGTCGCAAAATTTAACTCATGTATTTTTTTGAAAAACTCAAGCGAGAGTACGCAGTATATTTGACCAAACTAAGATTTATTTAATCTGTTTTAACGAACGAAGAAACAAATTCTCTATTTCTGAACATCACTAAATATTTTCAGAAAATAAACTATATTGCTGTCAATAACATAATGGAAGAAATAAACGTAAAAATAGCCTGGCCGAATCAAGCATCAAAATGCTAGATAGATTGCTATTTGGGTCTGATTTTGAAAATCAAACTAGACAACTTCATATGTTAGATTAAGCCTTAGAATACAATATGACAATTGAGTGAATTTATCGGTCTTTTAAACCCCCGTTTATCTGAAAAAATATGATCTTTTGTGTTTTGACCACATTAGAGTGCGAATATCTCGTTTTATTGTCCTACCTCTGAAATAATATATCTTTTTTGTTAGTGTTAACTTTCATATGTATATTTAATCAAACACTTTCAGAAAAGCACGTCTTAATGATCACCCACTTTTAGAGATGTTTTTTTCTTAATTTTGAAGGTTATAATTAGAAATACATTTCTTGTTGAGGAAGAAGGCAATAATCAAAATAGGTAATTTAAAGAAGTGAAACATTAAGAATAACCATCCATTTTGGAGGTTAATGTGTTGTGCCAACAACGCGAGACATTCATCTCTCTTACATGTCATGTAGTCTATGTGGTTTTTGAGTGTATCATCAGCCCTATCGATAATGAAGGTACACATATTATACACATGCATTAATATGATAATGTTTTTTGTTCTTGGAAAATTTTCTTGACAACGGAAGAAAGGAAACACCAACCCTTTAATACTAAGTCTGGGGTTGTAGTCGAGAATGCAAGAATTGTGAAATATCAAAAGTTTCAGTCGGATTCGCCTTATTTTATAAAAGTAGTGTTAGAAACGATTTAGATTACATTGTAATAATAATCTACTTCCATCTATATCTTTCTATCTCCCTCTAACCATCGATATATTACTAAACGTCTATGGATCTTCTTTGTTATCTAATACCTAGTGTATGTTTGTC
>OY744522.1:42592762-42597762 GCA_963556195.1 Sepiola atlantica
AAAAGAAAATAAATTTAAGATTTAATTTTGGAAAGTCACGTGGTTGAGACCGTTAAGAATTAAAATAAGAAATAATAATTTTAAAAAAATATTCATATAAAATATAAAATATAAAATATAATAAAATAAAATAAAGTAAAAAGAGAGAGAAATAATAGAAAAAGATAGATAGATGAATAGATATATAGATGGATAGATTAAAAGATAGATATAGTTAGATGGATAGATGGAAAATAAAGATAAAATGTAATAAAATAAAATGGTACGGGATGAAATAAGATCATTTAGGATAGAGACAGAAGTGTGTATGTATATATATATATATATATATATATATATATATATATATATATATATATATATATATATATATATGAAAAAGGAAAATCCAAAATATGTTTTTGTATGTATTCATCAACGTTTCGTCTTTAGAAAAATGTCATGCAAGTACATGAAAATATTGGGTTTACATGATGGGTTAATGAGAAGAAATAGTAGCCACTACTGGGAGAACAGGACCTAGGTCCCTTCTACCGTCTTCTCGCGGCCCGGACCTCGGTCCTGTGCCCCCAGTAGTGGCTACTACTTCTTCTCATTGACCAATCATGTCAACCCAATATTTTCATCTACTTGCATGACATTTTTCTTAAAATTATTATCCTGAGGAAGTCTTACAAATAAAGACGAAACGTTGATGAATACATAAAAAAACATATTTTGGTTTTTCCTTTTTCATATATATATATATATATATATATATATATATATATATATATATATACACACTTCTGTCTCTATCCTAAATGATCTTATTTTATCCCGTACCATTTTATTTTATTTCATTTTATCTTTATTCATCCATCTATCCATCTAACTATATCTATCTTTCAATCTATCCATCTATATATCTATTCATCTATCTATCTTTTCGATTATTTCTCTCTCTTTTTACTTTATTTTATTTTATTATATTTTATATTTTATATTTTATATTTTATACGAATATTTTTTTTTAATTATTATTTTTTATTTTAATTCTTAACGGTCTCAACCAAGTGACTTTCCAAATTTAAATCTTAAATTTCTTTTCTTTTCTTATTTCTCCATTTCATTCTTTCCAAGTTAAGATCGGATTTTAACTCTGCGTTATTAGATCTCAGTTTGTAATAGCTGTTGATCGATAACATCGACATGCCAGTGTCGCAGATTAGGTAAATAACTGTGTAAATAAAAATAATCATATATATATATATATATATATATCTTTCTCTCTCTCTCTCTCTCTCTCTCTCTCTCTATATATATATATATATATATATATATATATATATATATATATATATATATATATAGTATGTAGCAAGTAAGCTACGGAGAAAAGTTATTGTTTTTACATCATCCGAATAAAATTGTAATGATTAGCTACTGAAGTTGTTGAAACATGAACGTTTCTGTGTAGCTTACTTGCCATATATGTTTTTATAACTAATACTCTGTTACAGTAAATTCTGACAAATATCTACACAATATATTATCTTAACTTTATAATATTATATGCGTATATACATGAAATAGTTAATTATATATGTAAACATGGGTAATTCACACAAGCATATATATATATATATATATATATATATATATATATATATATATATATATATATATATATATATATATATATATATATATATATGTATATATATAATTAATACATTTCTTTATGACAACCGTGTTTTTAAAAACTGTATCATGTCTGGTGGAATAGGGTGTAAAAAATATATGTTTTTAGGAAGAAGTCTGATTTTATATTCATTACAGACATAACTATAGATATATACATCTAAATGAATAAATGCGAATTTTTTTTTACATCAATCCTAACTCTATTAACATCAAAACATGTTAGGATTATTTACTACTAATGATATGAGAATATATTGAAATACCCCCCCCCCCTCTCTCTCTCTTTCTCTCTCTCTCTCTCTCTCTCTCTCTCTCTCTCTCTATATATATATATATATATATATATATATATATATATATATATAGTATGTAGCAAGTAAACTACGGAGAAAAGTTATTGTTTTTACATCATCCGAATGAAATAGTAATGATTAGCTACTGAAGTTGTTGAAACATGAACGTTTCTGTGTAGCTTACTTGCCATATATATTTTTCAAACTAATACTATGTTAAAGTAAATTCTGACAAATATCTGCACAATATATTATCTTAACTTTATAATATTATATGCGTATATACATGAAATAGTTAATTATATATGTAAACATGGGTAATTCACACAAGCATATATATATATATATATATATATATATATATATATATATATATAATTAATACATTTATTTATGACAACCGTGTTTTTAAGAACTGTATCATGTCTGGTTGAATAGGGTGGAAAAATATATGTTTTTAGGAAGAAGTCTGATTTTATATTCATTACAGACATAACTATAGATATATACATCTAAATGAATAAATGCGAAGTTTTTTTTACATCAATCCTAACTCTATTAACATCAAAACATGTTAGGATTATTTACTTCTAATGATATGAGAATATATTGAAATACCCCCCTCTCTCTCTCTCTCTCTCTCTCTCTCTCTCTCTCTCTCTATATATATATATATATATATATATATATATATATATAGTATGTAGCAAGTAAACTACGGAGAAAAGTTATTGTTTTTACATCATCCGAATGAAATAGTAATGATTAGCTACTGAAGTTGTTGAAACATGAACGTTTCTGTGTAGCTTACTTGCCATATATGTTTTTCAAACTAATACTCTGTTAAAGTAAATTCTGACAAATATCTACACAATATATTATCTTAACTTTATAATATTATGCGTATATACATGAAATAGTAACTTATATATGTAAACATGGGTAATTCACACACGCATATATATATATATATATATATATATATATATATATAATTAATACATTTCTTTATGACAACCGTGTTTTTAAAAACTGTATCATGTCTGGTTGAATAGAGTGTAAAAAATATATGTTTTTAGGAAGAAGTCTGATTTTATATTCATTACAGACATAACTATAGATATATACATCGAAATGAATATATGCGAAGTTTTTTACATCAATCCTAACTCTATTAACATCAAAACATGTTAGGATTATTTACTTCTAATGATATGAGAATATATTGAAATACCCTCCCACCCAACCTCAATATATATATATATATATATATATGCATCTCCAACTCACTCAAACAAATCTCGATTTTGCTCATTTACATATTTATTTATCTTTAAGTTTTTAATAAATTGATATTCTGTAATATACCTTTCTACTTTTTATTGTTAAATTTTATTCTATATACGCAATCGTTTTATCGATAGTACTATTATTATAATTATAAATAAAATAAGATAAAGATATTTTATTAAAAAAATGATAGTGTTTAAAAACTTATTTAGAATTTTGTTTTCGAGGGAGATAATTTACTTCCGGCTTTAGTAAAGTGTCAAATGTCGCTGTGATGTCGGAACAGATAGTTCACTTTGATCGCAACTAAAAGGCCAGGAAACCATAACAAAAGTGTTTGTGACTAGGCATTTTTAAATTTAAAAAAAAAATGATTAAATTAGAATATTTTTTAATGGACGTTGTAGTATCGGTTCTGTTGTCATAAACTGTCCTCCCAGGAATTACTTCTGTTTTTAAGGGGATGGGGAATCCTCCCCAAATGTAAAAAAAAAAACAAGACTCGATTCAGTCAGAATATCTTTTAAGGGTGTGGCGGTAGTATTGTATTGGTTATGTGCTCATAAGACCGTCCACACAAGAATGACTTTCTTCCTTTTTGTGTTGAACATAGTAGTGTTCTTTCATTATGATATTATCCTCTGTCATGGGATGGGCAGTGTAGTATATATTTGTTCACCATAATACTAGCTAAGGAAGATCGATAACTCAAGTTTATAACAAAACATGTATTTGTTAACTGGATAATTATGAAAGTTATCGGTCTTCCTTAGCTAGCATATTCATCTTTGTTTATAAATATGGTGACTATACTTTTCCAGACAATTTTCATTTAGGCGTTTCACGTGGACAATGAAACTTGCCATGGTTTTTAATGTTATCTAAATAAATAAATGCAAAAGTTGTTTTCTACCTATTCTAACTATATTGACATTAAAACGGTTTATAGTTATTTAATTCTCTGTAGTATATTTTCATTCGTCACGATACATTCCTCCCAGGCATTACTTCCTTTTCAAGGAGACGGCCGTACAGTATAGATTCGTTCCTCACGATACCATTTCCCCAAGATTAGCAGTTTTGTGTGTGGGGCGGGTTAGTGTACTATCTATTCTGTTGTCATGATAGTATCCTCCCAGGCATCAATCCCTCTTTGGAGGGTCAGGGTATGTAGATCGTTCATAATTATATCATCCTCTCAGCCTCTCATTTGCATATTTATTTATTTTTAAGTTTCTAATGAATTAATATTTTCTAATCTGTTGATAATTAAATACATGCGTTTGTTTTTTAGTTGTTGTTGTTGCTGTTCCTATTTACTTCCTTCCACGAGAGAAGAGTTAGGCACAATGTAAATATTTAACGTGAGAAGAATCCAGCTCCCACAAAACTGGCACTCTGAATTAAAACAAAAATTTCAATTGCCTCGGTCTAGAACGATTTCTCCTTCACTGACAGGAAACATTACAAACTAAGTGCAGATTAAATACAGATACTACATTCTGCTCCAAGCCAAAAGGCCAAGAAGTTAATATGATGAGGAGGATGAGGAAGAAGAATTGATAATGTTGTCATCGAAAAAAATAACCTGCTTTAATCTTTCAAGATTCAAAAAAATGTCTTTAATATTCTTTATGTATGTTTAAGTCTTTTATAATAAAGGCGAAAAGTACATTTCGAATTACTCAGTAATATAAAATCGTATCATTTGTACCAATTGACGTTCCACCC
>OY744522.1:42605262-42652762 GCA_963556195.1 Sepiola atlantica
TTATTAATATCATCATTATCAAACTTTACCTAAAAAATATTGAGGTCTTTTTCTGCGTATATATATATATATATATATATATATATATATATATATATATATATAATGCATGTATGTATATATGTGCTTGTATAACAAACATGTATAACTCATAATAATTAGTATATATTTCTACGTTAAATATTTATTCAATATAAATATTATACATTTATATTATATAGTATATGTACAAAGGCTTACGTATATACTTTGTGCATATATATATATATATATATATATATATATATATATATATATACATATATATATAATATATATATATATATATATATATATATATATATATATATATATATATATATATATATATAATAATAATACAGGTAAAACATCAACAGGGTAGTAATCCAAAGAATATCTACGGGGTTTATAAAAAGTACTCAATATCAAATAGAGCTTTATATATGATTATTTTTATTTACCCAGACATGTACAAAATCTGCGACACTGGCATGTTGATGTTATCGATCAACAGTTATTATCAACTGAGATCTCATCAGGCACAGTTAGAATCCGATCTTAACCTCAGATCAAAATATGATCTGAGGTTATGATCGGATTCTAACTCTCCCTGATGAGATCTCAGTTTATAATAACTGTTGATCGATAATATCGAGAGGCCAGTGTCGCAGATGTTGTACATGTCTGTGTAAATAAAAATAATCATATATATATATATATATATATATATATATATATATATATATATATATATATATATATATATATCAATATATATATTTCAATATATATATATATATATATATATATATATATATATATATATCAATATATATATTTTAATATATATATATATCAATATATACATATAAATATTTTTATCAATGTATATATATATATATATATATATATATTTATATATATATATATATATTAATTCACATATACATGTATATATACATATATATATATATGTATATATATATACACATTAAAAAATATATATACATATATATATAAATATTTATATATATATGTATATATATAAATTAACTTATACACATGTATATATAAATATGTGTATATATATGTATATATAAAAATTCACATATATATATATATATACATATATATATATATATATATATATATATATATATATATATATATACACCCTTCGTCAAAAATGAGAGAAACACATTACGCTTTCCTAGTGTTTTCACTCGCTACTTATCTTAATATATTACTAAAATATTCATAGTAAATAATAGAATTACGTTAGTAATTTAATTTACATATATAAATTATAATTATTATAATGTTTTATGACCTAAAAACACTCACTTTTTACTTTTTGTCATAGAGTAGATGATTTTCCGATTTAATTTAAGGCGGCTTATATATGAGGGTTTAGTTCGAGTTTATTCTTCCGCTTTGTCTTACCTCATGAAGTGGTTTTCTATGCGACAAAAATGTTCGTTTTTTACCCGCTAACTTTTGCGCCACCAAATAGAAGTTCATATATTTATGTACTAATAAATAGACATTAATCTTTTTAATAGAGTGGATGGTATATATATATATATATATATATATATATATATATATATATATATATATATATATATATATATATACACACATGTGTATATGGGTGAATTTAAAAAAAAATTAATGTATTAATATAAGTATATATATATATATATAAATATATAAATTTATTAATATATTTTAAAATTAACCCATATACACATGTGTTTCATGCCGAACCTTCAATTATCAGCCACACGGTTTTAACCCCAATACGGAAATCATACTTGACTCAGTAGTCTGAGCGCGTATCGATGTGTCCATCACGCATTGCCGTAGAAATAGGAGAGTAAAATAACGTCTGTATGGCAAATTCATTGGCCATATAAGCAAACCGTCAAGTGCCACACGGTTCGAACTTCAATACGAAATTCATCTTTGACTTTCAATATTTTCAATATTTTTTTTGCTGTTTCTAATAGCATTGCTATTGTCATTTTTTAACTGACTGTTGGAGTAACATATGATTGTTTAATCAGAATTCATGTCTCCAATATTGTCTTAATATATGTTTTTTTATTACTGAAATCTGACGTTTTTTTCTTAAATGCTTAGTGTTGTGATGTTGTTAAGTTCGGAGACATCTTAACTATAATACAAAATATTTTTGATAATTGTCTTGGAAACGATCGTAAGCCAACTAATCGTATATATTTGAATTTTTTAAATTGAAATCGCTGCAGACAAGACATGAATCTACTTGAGGTTAGGAACTGCATAATAGAACTTCAAGTTTAAAAAAACAGCCAACGATAAGTATTAGATGGACAGATTCCGACCCCGACAACAGCAGGGTTCCCTCTTTTGTCAGAAACATTGCTCATGGAATCTAAGGACTAAAGGACAAAATAAGGGAAGTGAGAGTGACGAGGCTGCTGAAAGTACATCTAAAGTCCATTATCTCATAAATTCTTCGAACTGATATAGATAATGTTCAAATATTCTTGATCTACACTAACTTATATATATATATATATATATATATATATATATTCTCTCTCTCTCTCTCTATATATATATATATATATTCTCTCTCTCTCTATCTCTCTCTATATATATATATATATATTCTCTCTCTCTCTTTCTCTATCTCTCTCTCTCTCTTTCTCTCTCTCTCTCTCTCTCTCTCTCTATATATATATATATATATACAGATATATAGACGTTATGTATGTGGCTCACAAATATATATATATATAGTATTTATAAATACAAATTAAATTATTAATACTTATATATATATATATATATATATATATATATATATATACAGGAAATGAATGATGGAAATAAAAGTTGTACTAATAAAATATTTCTTAAAACATCAGAAGTTCAAAAAGCAAGAAGGGGGTGTCGTTATTTTTAATCCATGGATTTTCAAAAATCTTGAGACCACTCCTTGCTTTTAAACTGATCTTGTAATAAATATTGTATTTGTACAACTTTTATTTCCATCATACATTTTCTCAATTCATTGCTCTATTTGATATATTGTGCTTTTCTATTATCACGATAGATTATTATTTAAGGATACATCATTATTTTTAAATCAATTATTCAACGATATATATATATATATATATATATATATATATATATATATATATATATGTGTGTGTGTGTGTGTGTGTGTGTGTGTTCGTATATACTATCCAGAACCTACCCGACGTTTTCTGCGTCATTTTACTTAATTTTTTGTATTGCTTTTTACTTTCTTTTTAATAATGCCGTTTTTTTTACCAAATAACTTTTTTGATCTTGTTTACCGCTAAAATCATTAATTAAACCAAATTATAACTAATTTTTACGTAACATTGTTTTTATCTAATTATGAAATTATTGGATCTAAATTCTTTCCACAAGTTTTAATTTTTAATACATGAGAATTAGCTATGAATCTTAAGACTAGAAATGACTTTCGTATAGTCTAAATGTTTTCAATCTTATAAAAAATTCAAATTAATCCGTTCATTTTTTTTTAAAATTATAACAAAATGGCTGATTGTTTATGAAAAAACGATATATGTATAGTTATGGATTTTCTTTTTAGTAAATTATTATATTAAATAGAATGTGTAATGAGTTTTTTTTAATCCTTTACACCATTGCGTTTTTTGTTTTTATAAATAATCGATTAATTATGAAATAAAAAAAAATTGTATGTTATATAAATGCCATACACAGACCTATGAGTAAAGGTAAGCTTTTTTTAATATAGGGATATAATAATACCGTCGCTGCATATATGTAAAGTCGCTAAAAATGTATGTTAATTTAGACCGATATATTAAAAACTCAGAATGTATATTGGCAAATGTGTTTTTAAAATAAAAGTGGAATTGTAGCAAAACATATGAATCAAATAAAAATATTTCATGTTATTACGATTATTATTATTATCATTAATATTATTGTTTATCTTCCAAATGGTGATGCTAAGATTGTTGCCATTAGCTATATAATAATATCTAAGCCATTTCTTCTTTGTACGTACGAAAAAATGAAATGGTCCGAACAGCAAAAATGGTAATTGATATTTAATTTAATAAAGCTGAGGTAAAATAAAAAATTCTGAATTTACCTATTTTAGAAATAATTGTTTTCTAAAATTAAATGTTATCCGTCGACTAAAAGAGTACAATTTCTAAATTTCAAAAAGTTATATTCGTTTTATTAATTTGAATACTATTTAGTTGACAATTAGTTTTACGGAAAAAATATAGAATAATTGTTTTAGCAAATAATAAATTTCAATAACTTAAAATAAATGAACAAAAAACAGACATACTCGCTTCATTTAACTATTTAAAAACTATTTAGATAAGAATGGCAACTATTTTAAATCGGACGTCATTTTTAACAATAAGTAAATAAGACAAATTGATGTTGAAAGAACCGTTTGTCATTATTATTTACTCACAAGGAGTTTTCACACAGGTTCATATCGGTGATCGCTCACTGACAATAACCAGTGGTGTTTCTTTGAGTCTAACGGTTACAAGTCTATTATTATTATTATATATATATATATATATATATATATATATATATATATATATATATATATATATATATATATATATATATATATATATATATATATATATATATATATATATATATATATATATATATATATATATATATATATATATATATATATATATATATATATATATATATATATATATATATATATATATATATATATATATATATATATATATATATATATATATATATATATATATATATATATATATATATATATATATATATATATATATATATATATATATATATATATATATATATATATATATATATATATATATATATATATATATATATATATATATATATATATATATATATATATATATATATATATATATATATATATATATATATATATATATATATATATATATATATATATATATATATATATATATATATATATATATATATATATATATATATATATATATATATATATATATATATATATATATATATATATATATATATATATATATATATATATATATATATATATATATATATATATATATATATATATATATATATATATATATGGCACAATCACGTTGACACACCGGTTCCCGTCAGATCACCGAAGTTAAGCGGCGTTGAGCCTGGTCAGTACTAAATGGGTGACCATTTGAGAATACCAGGTGCTGTATGTGCTCTCTGCTTATCTCGGCATCGTTTCCAGTCGTCTTGTATTACTACTTGCCATTGGAATCAACCCTTGCAATTACAAATTCACGCGCGGGCACTCATGCGTCGAAATCGACGGGAGAGTCCATCATATATATACATACATATATATATACATATATATACATATATATATATATATATACATACATATATATGCATACATATATATGTCTACATATACATATACATATATATGTCTACATATACATATATATGTCTACATATACATATATATACACACATATATATATATACACGCACACATATATATACACACAAATATATATACATACATATATACACACATATACACACATGTATTTATACAGACACCCATATATATACATATATATATATATACACGTCGGGAATTAACTCCCTACACGTAAGCATGAAACATCGATGTCTGTAAGTAATAGATTATTAATATTTCGTTATAAATATAACATATATATATATAATATTTGTAAATAAATATATATATATATATATATATATATATATATATATATATATATATATATATAATCAACATATTCTACTAAATCTTATATCTTGAATTCCTATTCAAATTTTGATTTTAACCCATTACATAATTTACTTTCGAGAAAATGCTTAAAGTTGTTTAAGTCTTAAAATCAATTGAAATAACTTTGAATGGTGTTTTATTGGTGAATAACTATGACTATGGATCAAATTTAATAAACATCTGAAATAATTTAATTTTCAAATGGCCATATTACGCCCCCATAAAACCATACTGCAAATAAACTGGAATTTCGGGAATCGTATTAATTGGTGCTTAATAACTATCGTTAATAGTTTTTATACGGATTTCACTCAATTTTCACCTGCTCTGTGCCCACTTTTCATGAGACTACATTAAACTAAATATATCCTACATTAGACACACATAAGAATCGCAGCTTTGTTCAAAAATTTATAACGATCAGTTAATTAACTTCGCAGTGAATATATATCTATCTATCTGTCTCTCTCTCTCTCTCTCTCTCTCTCTCTCTCTCTCTCTATATATATATATATATATATATATATATATATATATATATATATATACAGAAGGTGCAAAAGTAGGTGTAGAGTAGTGTAACACCAGTGCAATTAACGGCACATTATATTCAAGTACAAGCGACATATGTTAAAATAACATATATACTTTTTTATTACTATATATATATATATATACATATATATATATATATATATATATATATATATATATATATATATATATATAATTAATTGTGACAATATATGTATTGGCATATACTATCAGTGTCTTTAAATTAGCAGTCACTTTAAAAGATTCAGCTCGATGATCGTCAATAAGTGAAAACAGAGCATATATAAGTCAGTTTCATTTTATATTCATATAACCATGTTTTTATTTTATTTTTTATTTTTTTCACATTAAAAAAATAAAATCATGGTTATTGGAATATGAAATAAAAGTGAGTTATGTATATATCATATCTATATATGTATAATATATTTATATGATATATATATATATATATATATATATGTGTGTGTGTGTGTAAAAATGACAAATGGAAAACCGGTAAAACTGCAGGAGAAAAACAAAAACGAGAGATTTGACCGGGTTCGTTCGTGTTGACGAACCTGTTCTCCATTTGTCATTTTTCACACATTTTGTCTACCACGGAATTTCATTTTCATGAATTTTCGTGTGTCTTACCCCATATTTTATATATATATATATATATATATATATATATATATATATATATATATATATATATATATATATATTATGTATGTTTTTAAGGTGTAACAATCAAAAAGAATAAGCCATGCTTGCATTAAATTTTAAATACTAAATTATACAAATTAAAACACACGCGCATACACGTACGTCTTCTATGCATTTATACGTATACACATTTGACTGTATTCGAATCAAGTTTTAAATACACAAATGTGTATATTCATATGTATTATATAAATATGGAAACGTTTTTATAAAACTTTTCTTGAAAAAAACTAACGCTTCATCAACTTGACCGGTGTTTAATTATTTCCTCAATTTAAGAAAAAAACAAGAGGCATAAAATACAATCCTCACTTTATGGAGATTGACTCCTCATTCTTATGTTATGCAGCATCTATTCCCCGTGCCCCCTCTGTCTCATTTAATATATATATATATATATATATATATATATATATATGTGTGTGTGTTTGTGTGTGTGTGTGGGGGGTGTGTGGGTGTGTGTGTGTGTGGGTGTGTGTGTGGTGTCTGTGTGTGTGTCTCTGTCTCTCTGACTCTGACTCTGCTCGTCTGCGTGTGTGAATCTTGCTCTGTCTCTGGTTGTGTGTCTCTCTCCTTCTCTTCTTTTGTTTGCCTTGTCACTCTCTCTCTCTCTCTCTCTCTCTCTCTCTCTTCTTGTCACTCTCTCTCCCTCTCTCTTTCTCTTTATCGCTTTGACGTTTTCTTTCGCTATCTCTCTTTGTTTATATATATATATATATATATATATATATATATATATATATATATATATATATGTGTGTGTGTGTGTGGTGTGTGTGTATATCTCTCTCTCCGCGTCTGCCGTCTGCGTGCATGTCTCTGTCTCCCTCTTACTGCCTATCTGTCTGTCTGTCTGTCTCTCTCTCTCTCTCGTTCGCGCTCTATCTATCTATCTATCTATCTATCTATCTATCTATCTATCTATCTATCTCTATTCAACTAACTGTGCGTTTGCCCGCTCGCCGTCTCATTGTCTTTTTCTCTCTTTTCATGTGGTAGCCCCTTCCTATCTCTCGCGGTCTCTGTTTCTCGCCCGGTCTTTTTCTCCACCCTCTCTTTATATATATATATATATATATATATATATATATATATATATATATATATATATATATATATATTTATATATATATATAGTATACAGTTTTATTCATACAAACATTGTTGGTTACATATGTGCATATATATTTCGGTTGTACTCTTCATAAAGAGTCAACCTCTTCAGACCAAAACAAAAAAGAGGTTGACTCTTTATTAAGAGTACAAATGAAACATGTATGCACATACGTAACCGACAATGTTTTTTTAAATAAAAATGTATATTAAAGAACAGCTCTACTTGTTATTGAGCACTTTTATACAAGCTGGAATTTAAACGGATTAACATCTACAGAGACTAATATAATATATATATATATATATATATATATATATATATATATATATATATATATATATATATATATATTGTTAGCTATAAAAATATATTTTCATATTTTACTACCTTACTTAACTCACGTATCGAGCACTGTTGAGGTAAATACTAAAAATGTATCCATAAAAAATTATATCCTTATAATATGTTATGTGGATACATGAAATAATAATAATAATAATAATAATAGTAATAATAATAATAATAATAATAATAATAATAATAATAATAATAATAGGAATAGTAATAATAATAATATTAACCATATATATATATATATATATATATATATATATATAAAATAAATATGCATATGCATATGTAAGTATTATTCAAACTGTCCCCACCACCGTTCCATGTTTATTTTATTTTATTCACACTTACACATATAATTATTTTTGCATAGAAGTTAACAAAATAGTTGTTCAACCACAATAATTTTCACATATTTGTATATTTTACCCAACTCTGGCCTTGTGATATTGAGAACTTTCTTGTCACCCCCTTTCATCGGACTGATTTCTAGATTCAATCGGTTGATTTTGATTGGTTCAACGAATTGGTCTTACTTTCAGCATTTATCTTCACACACACACACACACACACACACACACACACACACACATACATACATACATATATATATATATATATATATATATATATATATATATATATATATATATATATATATATATTTGAGGCACTAACTGTTCTAGCCGCACTGATTAGCTGTGAAACAGCGAAACAGTCTGTATGCGGATGACTATATAAAGCTCCCTCCCGGAGTAGAGTTTAATTTGTAAGGATATCGCCAACTGCCATTTGCTTTAAGGCATAGCTCATTAGGTAAAACTAATTCGAGCCACGGCAATTGCAATGTTTACATTCAGTCAGTGTCGCATGATAGCGTAGGTGTTAGAAGCGCCGACCGTCAGCTCAATCCCGGCTCTTGATGAGCTGTGAAACAGCGAAACAGTATGTGGATGACTATATATATATATATATATATATATATATATATATATATATATATATATTCACTATTTCATGGCTACCGTTCAGTCCTGTAAGGTTGGCTGCGCGTGTAATTGTTAAGCAAGAGTTGCGCAATCCGCAACCGCATCTCTCCTGGATCGGCACTGCTAGAATCCTGTGGCAAGGACGACTGGAAACGATGCCACATAAGTGGAAAGCACACACATCACCTGGTATTCCGAAATGGTCACCCATTTAGTACTGAACAGACTCGACGTCGCCTAACTTTATATATATATATATATATATATATATATATATATATATATATATATATAGCGGCTGTCTATTGGATTGTCAATATGACCACTTTTGGCGTATCGATGTGATATTAGTGTAAAAGTTCTAAGTGAGAGGCTTGACTTATCTACAGCAACCCTCTCCCATCCTCCAACATCAATTCCAAAGCACTTCAAATTGTCTTTAAGACAATCTTTAAATCGCTTACGAGGTTTGTGCTGTGGGCGAGTATATATATATATATATATATATATATATATATATATCAAAGATTAATGATATGATTTACGTCAAATGCTAAAAGGTAAAGATATACAAATCTGGAATTTACACGTGCTTCAAGGGGGTTCTAATACAAAGCATAGATGATTCGTATGATATAGTTGAGCTGAGAAGCGGCTAGTGACATGGTCGACCAGTTGAATTTTATATAGGTGTAATTAAACTAGTGTTTTATTTCACGAAACTACCAGAACAACCAGAAACGTTTCGAAACAGATGTATTACAATAACAAAACAGTGGTAAATTACCTTTTTTTCTGATAGGGAAGATTCAGAAAATTGGTTCATGGGTGCCACACGCCTTGAATGACCGCAACACGAATTAGTGCACACCAATTTCAGCCAGTATGCTTATCATGCGATCTTTAACAGCGTTTTCTTTATTGCATTGTTACTGGTAATGACAAATGGTGCCTTTACGTCAATATCAAGCAGCGTAAAGAATGGCTCAGCCCTAATAAGCAAACAACACTTAGAGTAAAACAAGACCTCTATCACCGAAGGACCATGTTGTGTGTATTGTGAATTGCTTAAGCGAAACCAAACGAACTCTGCATTCAACAACTGCACTATTTCTGTGAAAATATAACCAACGAAAATACCTAATTAACCAACGAATATACCTAATTAACGAACGAATATACCTAATTAACGAACGAATATACCTAATTAACGAACGAATATACCTAATTAACGAACGAATATACCTAATTAACCAACGAAAATACCTAATTAACCAACGAATATACCTAATTAACCAACGAATATACCTAATTAACCAACGAAAATACCTAATTAACCAACAAATATACCTAATTAACCAAGGAAAATACCTAATTAACGAACGAATATACCTAATTAACGAACGAATATACCTAATTAACCCTATTTCAACACCATTACGCCCTTCATCAATATGACCAAACCGTTATTCAAGAATTGCGATAGGATGTGCTGCCTTTTCTTCCGTAGTCGCCAGTCTAGGCAGCATTAGATTTTCATATTGTTTCGATTTCTTTCAATCGTTTCGCTTCGTTTCGCTATAACGTCCAATTCTAATGCTGAATTGAAAGTTTGGTTAGCCGAATATTTCAGCTAAAAACCAGATTATTTTTCTCGTCAAAGAAATAGAAAACATTGTATGATTGATAGGAAAAAGTAATCGACAACAATGGAGATTATGAGTACTTGACTAATCTTATGTAATCTTATGTACTTTTACATTCCCAGACCATTACAATAAAACATTTTAAAAAGCGCTCACGACTTAGTCCTTAAACCTATAAACATATTATATTACACACACACATTAATATATATTTTGAATTACATACTGGAGAGTTTTAATTATCTACTAGACACCATCCCCGAGTGTCTTCGGTCTCTCTGTACAAGGGTTTGTCAGGACAACCTGACTTAAGATACTTCCCTCTACAAGTATACTCTGACAAAGTATTCAGAATAACATAGTATTCGAAGCCCAAATAAGACCCAATCGATACGGCTATAGACTGGCTTGTGCGAAGAATGGTGCACTTTCTTATACTAATGTTACCCCAAGTAAGAGCCCTTAGATGGATAATCTACCAGACCAGAATAATTCTTGTCCTGGAATCCGGTAAGACAAAGAGACTAAAAGAGAGAAATACTATAACATAATTAATTGGTCAACTGGAGAAATGGAAAAGTTATGTCTTTCCCTTCTTTACTAACTCAACGTTTGAGAGGTAAAGAAGTGCTTTAGTTGAACACTCGAATATCTATGTATATCATATAGAGATCAAGTGTTGGCCCCAGAAAAGGCCCCTTGATTTCTGAGAACTTACTTGCTGAAGTAAAATTAGAAACACGTGTAGGGAAAAAAACTCTTTAATTTTGATAAATCTCATAAATAAATTAATACATTTTGAAAGGAAAAAATATTTGGTGGTGATTAATGATTTCGTGACCGAAATATTTTCGTAAACTTAAAAAAAACACGCATATAAATGCTCTTTACCCTGTAATCGAGTATCATCGAGCTCATTTTTCTTGGCCTAATCCCGGTCTTCACTAAGTAAAATATCTTCTAATTGAAAAATCTAAATCTCTCTCTCTCTCTCTCTCTATATATATATATATATATATATATATATATATATATATATATATATATATATATTTATATATATATATATATATATATATATATATATATATATATACGAATTATATTTAACGATATTTTAAAATAAATTATTTATTCATTTTTAAACATGAAATTTCGATGTAAGACATCTTCATAAGAAGTAGTAGATATTTCGACCGTTGGCACCATCTAACGGATTTACTTATACTAAGTGACTAATATGTTACGAAAAGGGGAGGAAAAATGTATATTATTTCTAATAGTATCGTTACGTCGAAAATTCACGTTTCAAAATATTTTCTTTTGGAAATTGCATTCATGAAAATCGCATATATATATAATGTATTTGCATGTAATTGTTTTTATTGGTGATGATAGCGTTCAGCTTTTTGTTTAATGTTGTTACTTCTATTTTAAACTTCCCAAGTGATAAAGATCAATGCAGAAGATTGCATTATTAGTCGCCCTTAACTTTATAGGACGTATATTAAGGCGATAAAAACAGTACATATTTCCAGGCAGGGTAAAACGCCAGACTATAGACATCAATATCGAAGGTTCGATCCTTATTTTAGTTAGCCATTCTGATGACGGCTGTGAGCTAGAAACACGTGTCCATGGATTATTTTATGTACGTATAAAATTAATAAAAAGATGTACACACACGCACACACACACACACACACACACATATATATATATATATATATATATATATATATATATATATATATATATATATAAGTTAGCTGCTACTCATTGGCCTTTTGGCTAAAATCAAAGTGTAGTATCTGTTCCGATGGATACTGCACCCCATAGACTGGTATTATCTTGGCCTTCGGGGCTTGATTTACGCCGGTCTATGGGTCTGTCCTGTGCAGTTCTAGGAGGTCCACCCTCCCAGGCTTCGCCTCCCCTCTTTGGGGTAGAGTAAGTTTATTGCTTACTGCCTGAGGCGCTCCTACCGGGGAATGCTGACGAGGCGTCCCATGCAATTTTTAATGGCCAGAGTGCTCACCTCTCGGGCGCTGGCTTTTCAAACCCCACTTTCCCGACCCGACCTTGAGTCACATCTTACTTGTGGGAGTAAGATAAAACTGGCCTTGTGCCTAACTCCTGGAGAGGAGTATATAAATACTCATACTTGTATCGTCTTGAATGAAAGATGACTGAGTTTTATATACATAGAACAAGCTATTTATTCATGTATCTTTTAAAACAGCAAAACATCAGGTGTTATATTAAAGGTTTTACATTACGTTTTTACCGTTAAACCCGGGTTTCCCCACTTCATGTAATTTGTCGGTTACCGAAGAATAAAATGTGATCACATGAGAGAGCACATGTCTCAGGGATTTTTTTTTAATGATCGGCCAATATCGTCTCTGTGTGTATACGTGTGTGTGTATTCACGTGCGTGATGTTCGTATATGTATGTACTTCGTTACATCTGACTCACCTGTTTCGTCCATTTTCATGCACTGCTTATATGTGTCCTATTCTCTGTCTCCTTATTATTTTGATTACCAAACTAGCAGAACCTACCCGGGATTGCACAAACATCTGTTTAGTATCATTTTCTTCACTCATTTAACCCCCACCCACATTAAAAAAAAAAATTATCTGAATAAATTTGTTGTGAGTAAATATTTATATTTTTGGAATGATAATTCCAGTAAGGAATATATATATGTTATTTAAACACAATCTGTTTTATGTTTGGGATTTTTTTAAATGAGGATCGATAATTTGTATTATTGGATTATTCGGACTACTGTTCTCATCTTGGTTGTTGTATTCACAACATTTCAGTCGATGTAACCTCCGACCTTCTTCCAGATGCGTCTTTTCGAACTCGGGAATCGTTATGTAAACTCGGGAATCTTAACGTGATTTCGAACGGGACCCTTTACTTAATCAACGCAAGGACCCATGGTGAAACAGATAAAAGTGTTTAGTGGTAATCAGTTACAAATGGCAGTCTTCTGGTGGTTTAAGGTTCAATCCTCAGTACGGGCGATCTAAGAATACAATGATGAATTACTTAAGACTTCTAACCGAATATGAGTGAGCTACCCCCCCTCCCCCCCCCCTCCCCCCGTAGATTAAATAAATGATTCAGTTCTAAATTCCATACAGATTCCCAAGTTCGTCATAAAGATTCTTCAGTTCGTCAAGACGAACCTGAAGACGGTCGGAGATTACATCGGCCGAAAAGCTGTAAAAATAGCATTCAAGATGGGAAGATTAGTCCAAATAATCCAAATAATACAAGTAATGAATTTTAAAACGGCTCATAAAATGTTTCCATCATTTTAACGATGCCGTTTTTATTATTACTAACTTATATTTGTATATACGGGTTTGAATGTTAAATTGAATTATAACCTTATCGTTAATCATTAACATATTTATAACACATTGTTTAACTGTAAGTAACATCGAGAAAAGATACACTTACATCTCTTTAGCAGCCTGTTATGTTTACAATATCAGCAGGCAGACTCGTAAAGTGAGAACGTGAACATTTATAGGACGAATGCAGTGAGGTATCAACGAGTTTGTGAGCAAAAGGAAGACAATGCTCCTTCTTTTTAATTAAGTAGACACCAGACCGAAATGCATTCTGTTAGATTTAATTTCGTAATTTAATTTTTACTTTAATATATTTTTAAAAATTTCGTTTTTAATCTATTTTGGTTTTCAAAAAGTAGTCGATTATCAATAAATTAATTCATTAATAATAATAATAATAATAATAATAATAATAATAATAATAATAATAATAATAATAATAATAATAATAATAATAATAATTTTATGGGTAATAATAAAAGTTACGTTGACGTGATAAATACATACACACGTGAATATGTCTCATAATTGTATTAATATAAAGAAGTACATTTATGTAAGTATTGTTTTACTTACATTTTATTTGATCTAGGGCGCCCGAGTTCATCCAAGCAGTCACACTGGCTTTTGCCTAGTATATGGTAGATTTACCGAAAGTACTCAAGTTTATAAAAGAAATAAAAATGTTTTTAAGATGAATAAATAATTTATTTTTAAAAACAAATAATCTGCGTTGTGCCAGGTTTTCTAAATATTTTATAAAAAAAATATTTTCGTTATTATTGCCACCCACCCAGCGCTTCAAATTGTGTGACTTTTCAAAGTACCCTTCCACGCCGACCACGTGACACAACCATATCAATAATTTTTTCTCCTCGTCAAAACACCTAGACGGATTTTCAACTTGGCCACAAGAATGTCTCAACCAAGAGGAAAAGAAAAGAAAAAGAAGAAATATTCTTCTGAAGATGATAGATTTACCGAAAGTACTCAAGTTTATAAAAGAAAAAAAAGATTTTTTTAAGATGAATAAATAATTTATTTTTAAAAACAAATAATCTGCGTTGTGCAAGGTTTTCTAAATATTTTATAAAAAAATATCTTCGTTATTATTGCCACCCACCCAGCGCTTCAAATTGTGTGACTTTTAAAAGTACCCTTCCACGCCGACCACGTGACACACAACCATATCAACAATTTTTTCTCCTCGTCAAAACACCTAGACGGATTTTCAACTTGGCCACGAGAATGTCTCAACCAAGACGAAAAAAGAAAAAGAAAAGAATAAAGAAGAACTATTCTTCTGAAGATGGTAGATTTACCGAAAGTACTCAAGTTTATAAAAAAAAATGTTTTTAAGATGAATAAATAATTTATTTTTTAAAACAAATAATCTGCGTTGTGCCAGGTTTTCTAAATATTTAAAAAAAAAATCTGCGTTATTATATATATATATATATATATATATATATATATATATATATATATATATATATATATATATATATATATATATATATATATATATATAAACACGATTGCTACATATGGACTTGTATATTTCGGCTACGGTACTATTTAGATGCTTTCTCGTCAGAACAATAGGGTTGCAGCCGAAGCATATATGCACATTTGCTTTATTTGTATTATTCGGACCGCTATTGCCATCTTCAGTAGTGCAATAGCCCGAATAATATATATAATGCACATTATCAACCCTAATTTTTAAAAATCGGAAACCTCTATGCACATGTGTAGATAATATTTTTGTATTAAAAAATATACAATACTTGCAGAAAGACTCAACGTTGCTCGTGATTCAATGAGGCGCTATACTATGTCTCTTTACACTATGTTCATAACACCATATTCCTTCTTTTTTTTACTGCCCCCTGTTTCGACCCCTAATATAGTCGGAAGCAACTGAAATGTTGGAAAACTCTTTGAATTAGTGTCTTATACATACAGTAGAAATGTAATTAACATCGGGGATACATGTTTGCATTTTTAAGGAGTTTATGTCCCTATAGGTCATTTAGAGGTGGGGCCACGTAAATATTCGACATATAGGTAAGGAGGACACTTGGAGATTTGGGACCGCTTCCATTGTCTTTCTCATACATTTTTATACATATGATTTAAATTTCAGAAAAATAGTATATATTTGAAGTTTTAAAGGGTTTATGCCATTAACGGTGCACTTAGAGATTCGGGAATACGTCTACTGTCTTCCACGATATCTTTTACACCTCAATACACTTTTAGATTTTATGTAGATTCTCTAACCTTTTATTATATAGGGAACACATAGATATCACACACACATATATTAAGTTTATATATAGATAGAATATGTGTGTGTGTATGTGTGTGTGTGTTTGTGTCTGAGTGAGTGCATTTGTGTTGCTGTGCCTTCGACAATTTGCAATAGGATTATTATTCAGTGGAATATCGTAATTTAGAACTGATGCCTCTAAAATGGTATGCTGCATAATTCGTTGAGAAGCTGATTAAACACACGCACACAATATATACTTTTTAATGAGCTGAGAAAACACACGTTATCCCGTTTCAGTCTCTGTCTCTCTCTGTCTCTCTCTGTCTCTCTCTGTTTCTCTCTCTCTTATATGTATATAAAGTAAGGTATGTGTAGATGTGTATATATTTGTATGTACATAATTGATTACTAAACTAATTATAGACTTCAGAAACATGCTGCTCGACGTAATAATGCGACATTTGCTTTACTTTAGTTTTACGCAGAGTAGGCTATAGAAGAAGTGGAAGCCCGCGTAAAAATTCAGATGCCTCAAAATTTGTGAAATTTAAACAATAGGTATTAGACATGTATTAAAAAATATTCTCTAAATTTAAGTTTCTTTGGAGAGTTTTAAGGGACTTTAAGATACATAATATTGGCACAACCTCCCGTTTGAAAATTCAAATATTTTAGATTTGCATTAAATTTAATCAAATTAAGCAAGATTACCTAGATTTCAACTGTCTTAAGACCCCTTAAGCTTGATCTTTACATGTTTTGTCATTTGAGCAACATTAGAATCACGACAAGACACTTGACATAAGGTTAGGGTAACGGGTAGGGTAGGGGTTTGTCATTTTGGCGACATCATGTAATTGATTTTGATTAACATTAGAAATTACATAATCATCGATACGACTTGATTTTTGAAAATCATGACCCCCCTCCCATCCTCCATACCCCTCTTTTAGAATTTCTACTTATACATATGGCCTCCCCTTCCCTGTCTGTAATAAAATTGCAATTCCCTTTTCACTTTATACTTATAGATTAAATATGCTTCAAATTCCCCCCTCTCTCTAAATATGTATTACATAGGTTGTTACTCCCTCTCTCTCCAATTATATATCAATTGTCGAGTATGAATTTAAACTTTTTTTTTCAGTTTCAAAAATGTAATCATCTAAATTGGATGCTTGAAAATACCACAAGCTTGAAATAAATTATCGCATCGATGATTATGTAATTTCGTGTTACTACATTTTATTTTATTCTTGCTCTGTTTATTAAATTGAGCTCTCATAACCGGATTTCCTCCTGGAATTATTTCATTATAACACATACACACACACACACACACATACACACACATATATATATATTTATATATATATATATATATATATATATATATATATATATATATATAGAGAGAGAGAGAGAGAGAGAGAGAGAGTTTTTACTTTATGTTAAAAACTCGGCTGTGTCTGTTTTATTTTCAGACCCAACCAAGTGTTTTACATATTTTTCCCATTTATGAAAATAATGTTAACCTCGAACATCCATAGAACGTTACACCAGCAATAGATTGTGTTGGTAAGTAAATAATTATTCGAAAATTATTGAACTCTAACAATATTCCATGAAAAATGCCAGTATACTGAAATCATATGCCCTTAATAGGGTTAAGATGAAAATTCATATACACTAAATGTACAAAAGCAAGGAAATGCCCACATTTTTACACTTTTATTGTCATTAAGGGTATGCGAGCACAACAAGGCTATGCATTTTACTGGTAGGAATGTTTCTTCAGCGCACCTCACACACTTCATCCACTCATGCATAGCGATTTATACTGTAGTGATGTGATAATTAAATGGTTTGGTTGATATGTAGTCATACCCTTAATGACAATAAAAGTGTAAAAATTTGGGAATTTCCTTGCTTTGGTACATTTAGTGTATATGAATGTTCATCTTTACCCTACTAAGGGCATATGATTTCAGTATACTGGCATTTTTCATGGAATGTCACCACTTTTGTAAATGCTATGCCTCAATACAATGCCTTTTCATAAGGTTTTTTGGAATTTTCTGTAAAACAGAAATTAAAATGCCATCAACTAGACCCTAGAACCTCTATCTCTGCCAAAAATCAGCTGACTCCATCAAATAGTTAATGAGATACAGGGTGGCACATACGTAAGTACGTACGTGCGTAGTACACACAGATAACATTATTTCATGATTGAACTTTCTGGATCTCTGGGTTGCCTTGACTAATCATGCTGAAATTCGACACACTTATAGAACCTATCAAACAAAAATTGTGTGCAAAGTTTTAACTTATTTGGTTTATTGGTTTTTGAGTTATGATTGGTAAAAGAAATGAGATTTCCAGCATAGGCCATTCGTGAAGTCTGTTAAGGGATAGAGCGCTCTCGCGCCTCCCTTGATTGTCATTTATTCTCTTTATCTCGTCTCGTATCCAACGGTTTTATCTACAAAACTGCTTTACCATAGCCCTCAAACACAACTTCTTAGATACTACGCACTATGCTTCAGGCAAACTACAATATCCTTTTCATATATATATATATATATATAAATATAAAAGTACCCGGCGCTCCCGTTGCCTAACAAGAAAGCTAGCTTTTCAAGGTCGCCCCTTCTCCACGGTCGCCCCTTCTCCACGGTCGCCCCCTTTCCCTCGACCCACTATCTTCCCGCTCTCTTGGCATCACATTCCCCACTTTACTCTCCCTAACACCCATCGCCTAACCTCACCCCGTTGCCCAAAGCAAAAGTGAGTACTAACTCTCTACACCCGGTGGTCCCCGTCACCTCATTCGATGTATATTTATGTCACCGTACAAAAATAATTCCTGTGAGTGGGATCGAACCATGAATATTAATACATTGGTCCTTTATCGTTACCGACTGTGCCACACGAACAGAGAGCGAAATCTAAAGAAAAATATGTCAGTAAAACGCAATTTGAATCTGGGCTGTGTCTTGCCTGTGCGTAGGCGCAAAGCGTACGATCGGTCGAATAGCGAACAAATTTAGCGCCCCGCTGCACACGTTCACGGTCTGTTTGAGATTAAGCAATCGATGTTTTCTTTTCAATCTTTCGATATTATGCCTCCGAAACTAGGCGATTGAGAAATGAGAAAACGTCACCTTTACAGAGTTGTCGAGTATATTGGGAGCCTTTTGTAGACATACAAACATATACACATTCACACACAAACAACTGCCCTTTATATCATAGATAATATACAGACACACACACGTTTACACACACACACACACATATATATATATATATATATATATATATATATATATATATATATATATATATATATATATAGAGAGAGAGAGAGAGAGAGAGAGAGAAAATAAAGATATCGCCCATCTTCGGCCACGCCGTTAGATTTTCGACATGAAAAGAAAAAAAAGAAAAAAATACAATGTCTGTTTACATGATTATGGTTTGTTAACCCGAAAATTCTGATTTATTAAATATTAAAAAAAAATGATTAAATAAATTTTAATTTCTTAATATAAATTCACGCGTCTGTTAACGGGTTTCTCAAAAAATAAAAAATATATGTTCTAACAACGCTTTAAAAAGCTGTAGTAACACTTATATTATCTCTCTCTCTCTCTCTCTTTCTATATATATATATATATATATATATATATATATATATATAAATAAATACATTTCTAGTGGTACAACATTTTATTAAAGCAAGGCATATAGACGTTTGTGACATTTTTTGTATTAGAATCAAATTAAAAAGTGTAAAACGAAAGGAAAAAAACAAAAAAATACAAAGAAAAAAAAACAAAAAACAATACATGAATATACTAAGCCGGCTTTCGTCCACACTCATCAGAGTAAATACGTGGAAATAATTCAAGCATAACGACTAAAAACTTAAAATGGTAGAATGAAGACCAGTGACAAGTTTAGAAAACAAATTGGCGGGGGGATTGTCACAAGTGAATCACATTAAGTCCTAGAAGCCACTCCTTTTGTTTACAAAAAGAGGGTTTAAATGACTTAATATATATTGCTTCCAGGACATTAGGTAAAATTACGAATGTGATCTACCTATGACAGAAAACCTGTCACTAGTGTAAGCCGACGCACATTCGGCGCTTTTATAAGATCGTTGTGTTGACAAAATTATTTAAATAATTTAGTATATTCATGTATTTTTTCCTCTCGATTTTACACTTTTTCATTCCACCCCCTCAAAATGTCACAAACGGCTAAATTATTTGCTTTAATATATATATATATATATATATATATATATATATATATATATATATATATATATATATATATATATATATACATATGTATATATTTATATACAGAGAGAGAGAGAGAGAGAAAGAGAGAGAGAGAGAGAGATAGCATTTAATTAATTCGGTCTTTTCTAAATCTTCTCTGTCAGTGACGAGTTTAAATAAGCTCGTAACTAAAGCATGTATGCACATATAAAATGTTTGTATGAATGAAAAACATTATAATAACAAATAGATTTACTTTTATTGAGCACTGGTACCTGAACATCAAAATACAAGAGATAGCCAAACAACTTCCATAACATATCTGGCCAAGCATTTCAGACAGGGCTGTCGAATAGAAGAGATGTAAACACAAACCAAACCCGAAACAGACAAAAGAGTCGAAAAATGTACACCGAAACTTTCAGAAATAGGAGCCTTGAAGAGTAGGCAGAACAAAAACGCGCCACCCACTTTCTTGCCGAGATATCTAAGGAGTATATCGACAAAGAAGGTTCCTTGGACTGACTTTAAAGCGAAATTCTCTACTATGATCAGAAAAATACTTATAATGGCGGCCCAAACTAAGACTTTTTTACTAATGCATGTAAAAAGATAAACTTAGTAATGATAAAATGTGCCGGTTTTGCCACACAGAATTTGAGAGTGTGAATCACTTGATATCAAGCTGCAAAATTATGTTACACAACGCGCCACAATGGTGTGTGCAAATACATACGCTGGACCATCTGTCAAAATCTGAACACCCAGTGTAGCACTAAGTCCTGAACACATCTACCAGAGAGGACTGTGGGAAAAGATAAGTATACCATACATTATGATTATGTGGTTCCCACATCTACCTACCTCGAAAATGCAGCAGTAAAATCGGACAGTCATACTAAATAAAATAAAAAGGGTGGAAACACTTATTTAGGTGAGTGCTCCAACCTGAACAAAGCAGAGAGGGGCAAGGTGACAAAATACCATGGTTCTATTTATCTTCCTCCCACAAGGCAAGATGTGACACAAGGTCGGGAAAGTGGGAAAGAACCAGCGTTCGAGAATTTGAGCATTCTGGCTGTTTAAAAATTGCCTGGGCAGCCCCGTCGGGATTCCCCGGTAGGGGCGCCTCAGGCCATAAGCAATAAACTTACTCCTCCCCAAAGAGGGGAGGCAAAGCATTGGGAGAGTGCACCTCCTTGAACTGCACAGGACCGACAACCAATAGACCGGCGTAAATCCAGACCAGAAGGCCCGGACGATACCGGTTTATTAGGCGGGGTAAAACCCAAGGTATAATGTATGATATAGAGAAACACTGGAAGCTCAAAATCATCGACTTTATCCCAATATTAATAGAAGCTGAAGGCTTCATCAAGAAAAATTTCAAAAAGTATCTGTAAAGTATCAAGTGCGAAAGAAATCCAAATAATTTCACTTAAGGGAACGGCCAAAATCCTTGAAACCAATTTAAAAACATATATACTGAAAGCTATCTACATAAAACACTACAACTTAATATTAATGACATCCCATATGAAACCAGTGGCAACATGTTAACATACTTAATGTAATGCGATTGTGCTCTCTAATGCCACTCAAGCGTCGGCGGATTTAAATCGTCAACGACTTTCCTGGAACAATGTGAAAAAAACGTTCTTTGCGCGTGCTCTTCCGTCTTATTAAAAATCCTCTTCTTTCTCCAGCTTTTTGGTTCATTTGCTTTTGACACATGAGGATGATACGAAGAATCAAAAACGTTGGTCAAACTTTTCGAACCTTTTTTTTTCAATACAAAAAGACCATCAGAAAAATTGTAAAATAAAAATGTATAATTAAACAGACGAATTCCGTTATTTTGAAGCATGTCTGCATATATATATATATATATATATATATATATATATATATATAAAATCAATAAACGCCAAAGTTTTTTTTCCATTTATCGCTCCTCTATTTGCCATGAAAACGGGTTACTGTTATTTAAATCAATAACATAATATTTTATTGTGAAATACTTTATATATAGTAAATATATAAATACCCAATCACAGCTATTTGTATGTTTTTAATTTGCATAACTTTTTTAAAAAGTGTATAATAAATTAATTTTGGTGCTTTTTATTTGCAATAATTGTGTCCTATTTTTCTCTTTATATAGTTTATAGTTTTGACGATATTAACAATTATAAATTAAAGTTATTTAAATAAATAACTTTAACAAAAATAGATAAATTTTGAATGTTATTTTTATTAGTAAACATGCTTTAATTAAAATAAGTTGTTTATCATTAATTCTGAAAAACATTTGTAACCGAAACATGACATAAATAATCACAGCTGAAACTGCTGTATTTTTTATTCGAGTTTTCTTTTGCAAATATTGTGGCCTTATATTTATTTTTAGTGGAAAAAGTGCACAAGTTCCACAATTACAGTTTTTCTCTTCATTATTAACTTTCTTATTTCTCTTTTGGTGATTTCGATTAGAGTTTGAGTTTTTCTTATTTCTAGTGGTTATATTATTGTTTTTCTTCATGTTATTTTTATTGATGCTTTATTTATCACTTTTTACCAACTTTTTTATTTACGGTTCTACTTTAGTATTTTGTTATTGTGGGCTTTAATTATAATTTCTAACGTTACACAGAACTGTAATATTTACGAACTTATTTTCTACTATTCTACTTTAGTGGGCTGCAATTATAATTTCTAAGGTTTTCCAGGTAACAATATTTCACGAAGAAAGCCAGAATAACAACAATTTAGTATTTTTTGTTATTCGTAAGAATAATCTCCCTACGTTTTACATATATAGAAGAGTCGTGAAGATTATGTTTGAATCAGACGCTATAACTGTAAAATGTAAAGCCGCACAAAACGTACTAAACCGTAGAAGCGAAATAGCAACCAACTGTAAGCATAGAATAGCCTTTACTTTAGTGTAAATACATAGATAACAAATAGATTAATAAAATGAATTAAATAACAAAAACTGACCTAAATTTATCTCTAAAATAGCATCAAATAACAAAATGAATAGAAAAAATACTTGAATCATCGATGCGCTAAAATAAGGACATCTGATAATTTAATGCATGTACAAAAGGGATTTGACAGACACAAACAAAACAAAACAGTTTATCGAGTAAAGTTTGATCGAGCCTTTGAATATATTTTCGTAATACTACTACTACTTCGAAAGTAATATATATATATATATATATATATATATATATATATATATTATTGCTGTCTAAATGTCTACTGTTTCATTTTCCTCGTGTGTTATTTTGTTATATTATAAGGGGCCCCGTATGCCTAAAAGTGTGTAGGTCCACTAGTTTTTATTATGAGAAGGGGTGAACTTTGTCCGAGCTCGGTGCAGGTCACGCTGACATGCACCGAAGGGAACCGTTGTGAGTCAATCATGTTTTGAAAGACCATAACAAAGTTCCAAAAGTCGACGTCGGCACAGACAACATCGGGTCAGAAAAGGTCAGAAAACATGAGTGAACGAAAATGTTTTGCATGACTGTCCCACGTGTACATCTGTGACGTCACTCCTTCTTTGATGAGAAACTAAGGTTTGAAAAAGGAGTCAAGAGTTTTGCAGCGAGCTGAACAGTCGACCTATCTGGTGTGTCCCGAAATGAAACAGAAGTGCTCAGGAAGTGGGAGCGGGGAATCGAAAATGTAATCGCTCGTCGTAATGGTTGGATCTCTTGGATATCCAGCATTAATTTCCCGTGCATCGTCGCATTTCCCCAGCAGGAAGAATGAAGGAGTGAATCGCGGAATCAGTGGACACAACCCTTCCACAACGAACCAGGAATAAAAGATTGAATCTCTCTGAGGAAAATCGTCTCCGCGTTTGTCTTCTGTCTGTCATAAAGTATGTATCCACAGATACCGATCACAGCCAAAGAGACACAATGAAACCGACGGTACCAACGGGGGTCACGACCAGGCGACGAAAGAAAATGTAAGGAACTTTTTGGGGGCATAACATTTTGGGGTCCTAATCGGTAAAACTGAAAGAACTATAAAAAGCAGGAAGGAAAAGTGCACTATGCTTTATTTGATATGCTTAACGAACAATGTTTAAAATGTTACTGTTTAAAGTGTTTAAATAAGATACAATACTTAATGAACTATGTTTAAATTTATGAACTATGTTTCAATTTAAAAGGATCTATGTTTAAAAAGAAAAAGGTTTTGATAACGAGAAGTGGTTAAAAATTAATGTGTAATAGGTTGACAGTTTGAAGGTTTAAAATCGCCCTTAAGAAATGTGTATTAAAAGTGCCTGTTGAAAATGCCTATAGAAGTGCCTTACGGGAAAGAGTTAAAAAAGGTTGAAAACGCTTTCATAATATTTTCGTAAACTTTCGTATTGTTTTCGGTTACGAGAAGATTAATTCACAAGCGTTATGTAACAAATGCCTTTTGGTGCCACGCCCCTTTTGGTCGCTATATAACAACTTCTTCTTTGCAGATATATCATTGCATAATAATGATTGTGTGCATACAACATGTTGCATCTGCAGAATCTGATACAACTACATAAACACGGGACAGGAAAGATGAGAATCATCATCAATGTTTTTGATCCCAACCTGATTGGGATCTGCTATACAGAAGTTGTGCCATAGTCGCCAGCAAAGTCACTACGGACTGGCGACGATATTTGCCTATAGCTAGATGCCTAAAAACAGAGCCTGGTACTCTCAAATGTTCACCTTTCTAGTACTGACCAAGCTCAAAGTCACTTAACTTCGATAATTAAATAGAAAACCGGTGTCAACCTGATTATTTCGTATTTAATAATCAAAATAATATATACACGATTGTGTTTTCTGTCTCCGATGGAATTTGTCAGGCTAAATGTAGCTATCGCGAAGGAAAAACATACATTTCTGCGTAGCTCACTTGCCCTATGCATATTTTATGCTACAATATATATATATATATATATATATATATATATATATATATATATATATATATATATATTGTGTGTGTATTTAGGCAGCATATTTTCAGTTAGACAAACGCTATTGTATAGCACAGAATGTGTTTGCTTGATTAGTCTTTTTTATATCTTTTAGGTTTTCCGGATAATCCATCGTGTATTTCTGTTGAATTATCGTAGGTGGGATCTGCATGTGTTTCTTTGTTCCATTGTATTTGCGAGTACTTTCGACTGACTCTCTCAATCGTCTTCAGGCGGTGTAATTGTTTTGCTTATTCATGACTGGTTGGTTCGAACTGTGCGGCAATTGACGTATTTAAACACAAAAGTACGTATTAGTGATAGGGTGCCGTATACTGGACCTGATCACCCTACTCAATACGGACGCGGTAACAGATATTAGAATGAAAGAGAAATAAATCATGGAAGAGTATTGCTTTCACACTAACTCATGCAACTGTTCCACTAGTTGCATGATTCAAACACTAGATGTTACTAACCATTGAATGATTAGATTCAACAGGTTAATCAATGCGGGCATCATATAAGCCGTATGAATGAAATGGAAATCCGTCTCATTTATCGTTAAGAGCAAATAAGTTTCAAATAGTGTTCCATTTCCAATGAAAAACATTGCATTTTAACTTAAATAGAGATTCATTGATATTTCTTTTGAAAGTGCTCATCCCTACTTATTAATAAATATTATTTTTGTCCATACATACATACATGCATACATACATACACACACACATATATAGATACATATTTATATATATATATATATATATATATATATATATATATATATTATTCCATATCAACACATACATGCATACACACCATACACACACATATATATATACATATATATACATATACATATATATACATATATATCTTGAGAGTGCCCACTCCTACTTATTAATAAATATTATTTTTGTGTTCATACATACATACACACACAGCCCCCCCCACACACATATATATATATATATATATATATATACATATACATATATATATATTATTCCATATCAACACATACATGCATACACACACAGATATATATATATATATATATATATATATATATATATATATATACACATACATGTATATCTAGAAACAAAGACACAACGCGTATTATTGTAATAGCGATATGTCATATAGATACGAATTGGCAGATGTTCCAATAAGACCCCCACCCCATTTTACTTCTTGTCGCCTTTCGCTGACTGATAAAGACTTTTGAAAAACTTTTCAATATTTTTTATTTAATTCAATGTTTGTTTATATTCATATTCACCAAATATATATTTATATCTTCATAATTTATAAAACTTTCGATTTTTTTCACTGAAGAAATGTCAACCCTCGTGCCATGAATATGTCGCCATTTCTGTTAGATGTTTATCTGCTATAGATATAAAAGTTTGTTTGCTGTCATAGATATTGATATGCAAACAGTGAGAATATTCAAATTAGTTTCAATAAGGGTCGACAATCTAAATGGGAAAATATATCCAATAAGTAGCTAAAGCTATTAAACCATTTGTATGCCCTTCTAATGTAATCCTCTATAAAAGTCAGATGCGTGCTAAAATAGAGAATTGGTGCCAGATATATAGGGGGTTTCCACAAGCACACTGTGTCCTCTTTATAAAGTTCAAAATCAGTTCTCACTCAAAGAGGGGGGCCCTCTCATCCGTTCTCATAGAAGAAACGCTGCTAAGCGTTTTTTTACTCCATCGCTATAAACCATTAAGGTGCCCGACCGAGCTCCAATCATTTTTATTTATCTTCCTTCCACAAGGTAAGATGTGACACAAGGTCGGGAAAGTGGGATTTGAAAAACCAGCGCTCGAGAATTTGAGCACTCTGGTCATTTAAAAATTGCCTGGGCAGCCCGTCGGCATTTCCTAGTAGGGGCGCCCCAGGCGATTAGCAATAACCTAACCCCTTCTCAAAGGGTGCCCCTCCTAGAACTGCACAGGACAGATCAGACTAATAGCCGGCGTAAATCAAGACCCGAAGGCCCGGACAATACCGGTAATCCTAAATTCCTCTTTCTACAACTTTCCCAGTAAGAACACGTCATTTTAGCAAAATTGCAAAGTGCTTACCTTTCTTTTTTTGTGCCTAACATTAAATAGAATTTCTATGAATTGAGTTTCTTTTTAAGAACTTTCCATCTGTACAACATGTGGCCACAAAATTGCCTCCCTGTGGGCTGCAATATGGTCATTTCCAAATCATAATGTACAAAAAGCACTTGTCATAAACCGTCCTCATAAGTCATCAAATGTTATTTATTCTATTCATTATTTTAATCATTTCATAAAATTCTTATTCATTCAACTGACTATATTTATCCATATCATTAACTCTTATCCTCGATTGGCTTTTAGATTTTAAATATGATGACCAATTAGTAAAAGAAAAAATTACATCATTTAATTCCTTCGCATTCTATCTAGGGTAACTAGGGTCTACTTATTAATTTAAATTATCGCTTACCGGAGATAAAAATTTTAAAAAGCCTTATACTAAGATCAAACACTTTTCTCTGGTAAGATTTTATGAAGGAACGGATGGCAGTGTTGGTTTTGCATTCGGGTGTTTTAGAATAATAGCGTGGGTCTGCGTTTTTTACTTAAGAATATACCGAAACGTCACCTGCGGTATGATATGCTATTTTTGACGTCATGCGATTTAAATTTTCTTCATAATTTTAGATGTATATGTGAAGGTATAAAATCGTTCAGAAATACATTAAAACACCTCGGAAATAAAAATAAGTCACAGTTTTATAATGTATTTATGTTATAAAGCTACCACTGAAAATGGTATTGGATCTTTTATATCTAAATTGCTCAAACTCAAGTGTTTAGCTAAATGGATATTATGAAACGGTACTTAATTCCAGAGACGTTATAAATTGAAATGATTAATCGCGGGTATTGATGGGAACATGATCTTTTTTCTTTAAATTATGAAAATGTATTTGTCTATGAAATTCGAACTTTGTTATTATTAATGTTTTTTTGATTAATCTGTTTTAATTGGTTATTAAATGACAGCTGTTATTTAAAAAAAATAAAGACCCAGTTTTGCAAAAGTATAATGAAAACATTTAAATTTGAACTTATCATGAAATAATTAATGCTAGATATACGAGATGAAGCAATTATATAGGCAAATGAAAGAAGAAAAATAAAAGTTGTGAAAATACAAAGTCTATAATGTCTTCAGTTTTTCAAATAGATATTCTTCAATTGAATACACGTAATCTTAAACAACTGAAGACATAATAGATTTTGTATTTTGACAACTTTTATATCTTTTCTTTCATTTGTCTCTCTCTTTCTCTCTCTCTCTTTTTCTCTCTCTCTCACTCTCTCTCTCTCTCTATATATATATATATATATAGGCAGCATCTTTTTTAAAGGCTTATTATTGCTTAATATAACAGACAACCTATGTCTGGATATCCTTTCGTAGATTCTTTCAATTGTCCGAATCAGAATCTTTGTTTCCCAAGTAATTTAAGACACATCCGGGTCCATCTTCAGGGGAATGAGGTATGGTCTTTACCTGATTCATCTCATCCCGCTGAAGATTGAGCCGAATGGGTCTGAAAGTACTTATGACAAAAATAAAAACTATGGAAGATTCATCAGCATATCCCTCCCCCCTCGAAACAAAGATTCTGATTTGGACAATGGAAAAAATCTACGAAAGGATATCGAGACATAAGTTGTCTGTTATATTTAACAATATATATATATATATATATATATATATATATATATATATATATATATATATATATATATATATTGAAGACACACAACAGCTCTTTAGTGTGGCTTGATATGGGATTGAAACACTGTAGTATTTTCGATTGTCAATATAACACCAAAAAGAAACACTTTAGTCCTTAATTATTTGCCTCCCTACGATGGTAAAGTTAAACACAAAGTCGTGTTTTATGTGCGGATATACAAAAAGGGGCTCTCTAAATGGGACAAGAATTATTTTAAATACCGTAATCAACAACTGTCTGTCCTACTCGGACCGCAAAACCATCGAATTATTATAAATTGCGTGTGATAACATTCTCGTTAATTTTCAAACACGCATGGTTCATATCTATCTAAGTATAAATGGTCCATATCTATCAAACTACAAATGATTCATATCTATACAACTATAAATGGTTCATATCTATCTAAGTATAAATGGTCCATATCTATCTAACTACAAATGATTCATATCTATATAACTATAAATGGTTCATATCTATCTAAGTATAAATGGTTAACATCTATCTAACTACAAATGATTCATATCTATTTATCTATAAATGGTTCATATCTATCTAAGTATAAATGGTCCATATCTATCTAACTACAAATGATTCATATCTATCTAACTAAAATGGTTCATATCTATCTAAATATAAATTGTTCAAATCTATCTAACTACAAATTATTCATATCTATCTAACTATAAATGGTTCATATCTATCTAAGTATAAATGGTCCATATCTATCTAACTACAAATGATTCATATCTATATAACTATAAATGGTTCATATCTATCTAAGTATAAATGGTTAACATCTATCTAACTACAAATGATTAATATCTATCTATCTATAAATGGTTCATATCTATCTAAGTATAAATGGTCCATATCTATCTAACTACAAATGATTCATATCTATCCAACTAAAAATGGTTCATATCTATCTAAATATAAATTGTTCACATCTATCTAACTACAAATGATGCATATCTATCTAACTATAAATGGTTTATATCTATCTATATATAAATGGTCCATATCTATCTAACTACAAATGATTCATATCTATCTATCTATAAATGATTCATATCAATTAAACTATAAATGGTTAATATCTATCTAAGTATAAATGGTTCATATCTATCTAACTACAAATGATTCATATCTATCTAACTATAAATGGTTCATATCTATCTAAGTATAAATGCTCCATATCTATCTAACTACAAATGATTCATATCTATCTATCTATAAATGGTTCATATCTACCTAAGTATAAATGGTCCATATCTATCTAACTACAAATGATTCATATCTATCTATCTATAAATGGTTCATATCTATCTAAATATAAATGGTACATATCTATTAAACTACAAATGATTTATATCTATCTAACTATAAATGGTGCATATCTATCTAAGTATAAATGGTCCATATCTATCTAACTACAAATGATTCATATTTATCTATCTAACTATAAATGGTTCATATCTATCTAAGAATAAATGGTCCATATCTACCTAACTACAAATAGTTCATATCTATCTAACTATAAATGGTTCATATCTATCTAAGTATAAATGGTCCATATATATCTAACTACAAATGATTCATATCTATCTAACTATAAATGGTTCATATCTATCTAAGTGTAAATAGTCCATATCTATCTAACTACAAATGATTCATATCTATTAATCTAACTATAAATAGTTCATATCTATCTAAGAATAAATAGTCTATATCTATCTAACTACAAATGATTCACATCTATCTAACTATAAATGGTTTATATCTATCTACGTATAAATGGTTCATATATATCTAACTACAAATGATTCATATCTATCTAACTATAAATGGTTCATATCTATCTAAGTATAAATGGTCCATATCTATCTATCTACAAATGATTCATATCCATCTAACTATAAATGGTTTATATCTATCTACGTATAAATTGTTCATATCTATCTAACTACAAATGATTCATATCTATCTATCTAACTATAAATGGTTCACGTATATCTAAGTATAAATAGTCTATATCTATCTAACTACAAATGATTCATATATATCTATCGATCTAACTATAAATGGTGCATATCTATCTAAGAATAAATGGTTCATATCTATCTAACTACAAATGATTCATACCTATCTAACTATAAATGATTCATATTTATCTAAGTATAAATAGTCCATATCTATCTAAATATAAATGGTCCATATCTATCTAACTACAAATGATTCATAGTTATCTAACTATAAATAATTCATATCTATCTAAGTATAAATTGTCCATATCTATCTAACTACAAATGATTCATATATATCTATCTAACTATAAATCGTTCATATCTATCTACGTATAAATAGAAATAGCGTGGCGCAGTTGTTTCAGTCGCGTACTGTGGTCTCGACCTACCGGGTTCGATTTTCGGCGGGTCTACTTCACCCTTTTCGACAATAACCTTGAGAAAGTTTCGAATCGACATATACATTTTCCACGCATTAAATTGTAACGTGTACTCGATTATCAAGCTTGTTGTTTTGACTCACAACTTATAAAGGCCTAAGCGCCACTTGAGGATAAGGGTTACAGCGATTGTCAGTTGGACGATTATCGACTCCACATAAAGACCGGAAATAATGGTTGGGATGGGAAGATAATTACTTAAGACGATTAATCAAGACGACGGCTAGACAAGTATTTGTTTACATTAGACTTAAATACATAGTCGGTTGGGAAGCAGGCTCATGGTATTTTGTTCAACAGATCTGATGTTCTATAAAAGAAACTTTGTTCATGGAAGTTTAGTTTCGTTCATAGTAAAGCGAAAGAGAGAAAGAAGCTGATGTTGTTAATAGGCAAGTTCTTTCTTTGAATGTTTTAGAGGGGATTATCAAGGAATGGGGCTAAACCGGGCACCTACCTTGAATATTACGACTATTAGGAGGAAAACTCCAAAATAAGACCATACTTTCTCTACTTATTGTAGTATTATCTCTAGTCGTCTTGGATGTCTCCTTCCCATTGGACTCAATGCTGGTTTAACATAGCTGTAGTTAGGCATTCCGCAACATTTGTTTTACTGGACTTCCCGCGCATGAACTCTTCCAGGGGGTATCCATCGTCTCTAGAAACTGAAAGAAGGCCACCATGAAAGTATGTGTGCTTCCAGGTGTGAGTTAAACCTATGTAACATTAATCCGTATCCCCGCCCGCTTAATTTGATCAATATTTCCTCGTGTGACGCACATAATCTGTTTTGCAGCGAGAATACTAATCTGATATACTAAAGGGTTTGCGCCGATGTGTGTGCCATCGCGAGTAAAGCTTCTCCCGATGAGACGGCATTTAACAAACAGATTTTGACTAGCAAGCGTAAAGCGGTAACAACAGACATATAAGGCCTTTATTATGACCTAGCACTTAACGATATCTCGAACCCTTATTAGCAAACACACACGCACGCACACATAGGCACACACACAACCACACACACACACACACACACACATATATATATATATATATATATATATATATATATATATATATATATATATATATATATATATATATATACACTTGTCTCCACTTTCCAAAAATAACGAACAGCAAATTATGCTATGCAAGTTTTCACACTCGCAATTTACCTAATTATTTCACTAAAATATTGATATACAATCAGAGAATTACGTCTGTAATTCATTTTTATTTCATATATAAATTCGTATTATCCTGTCTAATGACCTAAACAAACCAACCGGTGACTTTTATTCATAAAGTGACGGATTTCATTGGGAGTACGTTTACAGGTGCGAGGTAAGCCTGAGGTGTTGTCTGACTTGTAATTTGATTTCTAGATTTTCCTCAACATTTGAGATAGGTTCGACCGGGGATAGAAAATGGCATATACTATAAGCGCACACATACACGCATACAGACAAAGACACACAGACACACACATATATATATATTTTTTGTTCTTTCCCCCCATTTCATTCTTTCCAAATATGATCTAAGGTTAATATCGGATTTTACCTCTGCCTGATAAGATTTCAGTTTATTACAGATGTTGATCGATAACATCGACATGCCAGTGTCGCAGATTTTGTACATGTCTGTGTTAATAAAAATAACCATGTATAAGAGCTCTATTTTATATTGAGCACTTTTAATAAGCCCAGTTGATATTCTTATGTATATGTATATATATATATATATATATATATATATATATATATATAGAGAGAGAGAGAGAGAGAGAGAGAGATAGATAGATAGATAGATAGATAGATAGATAGATAGATAGATAGAGATACAACTATATATTTTTATTATCTTATCATATATATAAATAGTTATATACAGCGTGCGCACAGTATTTTAGTATACAAGTTGTTTTTATTAGAGTTTTAATTATTGTTTGATGTTATTTTTCTATATTTTAGAATAGTCAATGGCAGCCCATATAATTGCACAGCAAATAAAAAGGCGCACAGTTATCCTAACTATAACAGCTGAATATAGCGAAATATAACAATTTAAAAATGTCCGTTTATATTTTGTTTACAGAATTTGAAAAGAGTGAACAATATCACCAAAACAAAATATATGTGTACATGCTGCTCAAAAGTGCAATTGCTATGGTTTGATTGTTATGATTTTTTTTATGCGTTTGATAAAGACTTCGAGTAAACTCGACTGTTTACATAGAGATTTTCAATCCAGTGGTTAAGTCATGGAGTGAGACGTTACGCAATCTAATATTTTACGTGTTTCAACGATACTCCTGTATTGCGTCACAATATGTAGCAACACGTGATTGGAGGGCGGATCATTTCTTTGACTACATAACCCCCTCCCCCAACATTTGCCCTCCAACTTCGGCAGATATTAGCCTACTATATATGGAGTATAATTGAAAAGAATTTAATAAGCAAATTCATAACACTAAAGAATCGAAAATGTCTTCACAATCAGAGCAATGGCCAATAAAGGGGCATACTAACTGATTCGAGCATGTACACATTGCAGACGTCGAATAGAATTTGCTATCGAAACTGAAGGAAACTTTATTGCAGCACAAACAAAATATTTTATTCTAATTCTGAAATTTGTTTCTGTATTAAAAGGTTGTTAACTGGGTTTACGATTGATTTCTGTGTTAGAAAAATGTCCATAAGCATCTCACGCAATATATATATATATATATATATATATATATATATATATATATATATATATATATATATATGTGTGTGTGTGTGTGTGTGTGTATATATATATATATATATATATATATATTTATATATATATATATATATATATATATATATATATATATATATATATATATATATTCAATACTAAATACTTAATTATTATCCACATACTTATACGTTTAATTATAGCGGAATTATATGTGTGGAGATAACGATTCAAGCCGGTCGCACTATTCGAACCCCGGATCCATAGCTATTTGGTTATAACTCCAAATTCGACATATGAAGGAGTAAATATCAAATTAAATTTTATACAAAATTTAAGATTTCTTAAGGAAATGTGGACAAGCAAGGTAACAATCTAGTTAAAATACGAACACAAACACATCAATATAGCAAGAGCAAGATATTTCGGTCAGACGATTCGACCATATGTGCTTGGTCATCTAGCTTTATTATAAATCAAAATTCAAATGTTATATAGCTAAACACCGAAACGAAATTACATTTTACTAGCTCCCTTTTCATCAGAAGTATCATAGATATTACCAAAAACAGGAATTCTCACACTTTCGTCAAGTACAGTAACAGTTACTACCCACAAGAATTCGGACTGCACATCAGTCCCGTATAAGCATGAGTTTTCCTGATATTTCTCGAGACAGGTTTTTTTTTATACTACATCCTGAAAAACGCAATTTACTATAGAAATATACACGATATTTTATTTTTCTCGCAAACAAGCATATTATAGAAACTCTAGCAAAAAAAACACAACAATGAAACACTCACTATCATTTCATTTTCAAGACTCAACAACAATATCAACACTCTGGAAACAAAAACGATCATATGACGTATAATTCACTACATAAAAATAGTATAATTTGTTCATACCTTAGAGCTTTACGTATTTGCAGCCCAACTTATCTAATCAATTAATACAACATAGAATATGCTCCCAAAACACTAAAATACCCCAAAACTTTTATTATCTCTTCTGAGAATAAGTCAATTAAACACCAATAATTTTTTTACCAGCACCACACCGCTCACACGAAGAAACATTATCCCACCTACCAACAAGGGCAACAAGCCTTTTTTCTCCACTCTTTTACAACACGGTTTAAAAACCATCCACTCTACCTAACTCACCATAAAAAAACATATTAACAGGGCACAAAACACAAAGAAACATACATACTCCACACCCACAACAATATATACTATTCACCGTTATGGCGGTAGAAAAAAATATTTAACCGAGACTCAACGTCTTTACAAATAAAAAGATATCAAACTTGCAGATACTTTGAACGCATTAGTTACTCATATGATTTATAACAATCATCACATTGACAGGAACAAGGCAAACACAATAAAATATATCCACGACGTAAAACTACGACGTTTGATTTAATCCAGTCTAAAATACGATCAACAATTTGCAACAAAGACTTAGTTTTTACAACCTCTCTGACACAATAGTCAAAATTATGATCAATGAATGTAATCTAAGACAACACGAGTTTATTTAAAAGAAGTGATCCTTCTTATGTGTCGATCGTCCCGGTCTTTTCTTTTATTCCTTTCGTATCTTTTCTTTCCTATTTCCTCCCGTTTTTTGCATTGTAATTGTTTTTCACCACGTCGTTTAAGTTATATTTCCTTTTATTTATTCTTTTATTTTTAGTTCACCACATGAACAATTTTATTTATTCTTACATTTTTAGTTCACCACATGAACAATTTTACTACTATAACATGTTTGCATATTTATTATGGCCACCATTTCTTTTATTTATTTCTCTACTCGCTTCCAGTTATCCTTATTCTTCTACAAACCATTCGTTTTAATCTCACTCGTTCACTTCTTCCTCCTTCACATATCCACATACCTACTCACCAACGTACAACTCTCCCCTTTCCTCTTTCTCTTCCCCAATTACATATATTTTTCCTCGCCACATGGTTCGGTTTTAATTATTTTTTTTCCATTTATTTTATTTTCAGTCCACCACTTTTTTAATTTTTTCATTTTCCTCTCATCACGTGTTTCATATTTTTTTTATTCTATCCACAATTTTTACTAAATTTTTCTCCTCGTGATGCAACTTTTCATTCTCATTCCCAACCTTATCTTCATTTTATTTCCTAACTACATTATTTGATTTCTATTTCATTATTTTTTAATCATTAATCGATTTTTAGATTTATTTTAATCTTAATTTTTTGTTAAACATTTTTCTAGTGTTCGTTTTTCCTTCGTACACGTGTTTCCTATTTATTCTCTCAACCACGTGTAACTCAATTTTTCTTTCCATGTTCTGTAACCTTTTCTTATTTCTGCTACCACAACAGATTTAAGCTCTGTTCTTTTTACTCAATACTCTTCCCACGCCTCCTTTTTCCCCTCTTTTCAGACATCGACTACTCTCAACATCTTCTGCTTTCATCCTTCTATTACTGATCTTCTTCCTAGATTTTCATTTCCTACACTGTATAAAATTTGAATTCTGCTTTTAATAAAGCCATATCACAATACAAATATTATTGAAACATACAATCGACATACATTGGTCGAGCTATATTGATATGTTTGTGTCCTTATATTCACTAGATTGTTACCTTGTTTGTTCACATTTCCTTAACCAATTTTACACACCCACACCCACACACACATATATATATATATATATATATATATATATATATATATATATATATATATATATCATATATGAATTAATTTATTAATTTCTTAATAATGCGGCCAAAAGATCAGGTGAAATCTACATGTTGCTATAAGTTTCAAGCCTGGAGCAGGCCCAGGTCGAAATATAATGTTTCGTTGAGTGTGTTGGTTATCTTCAGCTATATTTCATTTCGGAGGAAGTGTAAAGCTAAACTTAGTGACATTTTTATCGTAAAAACATTCACCTTTCTCCAAAATCAAATATGGTATGAAATAGCAAAAGCGACCTTTTTATAAATATAAACAAACTAAACGAAATATTAAATTCCGATCTAGTCCCGCTTCACGCTTGAAACCTATTAGACTATGTTTATTTCACTTAATTATTTGAAACACTTTTAATATATAAGTAACAATTACGCTTTTATAATTAAATAATTAAACACTCTGTACGATTTCTTTGTACAGAACAAAACCACGAATTATATATATATATATATATATATATATATATATATATATATATATATATATATATACATGCATACAGGATTTTAAAAGGAATGTATATTTTTAATGTTATACTCCTCACAGTATTCGAAAATTTTCCAATTACAAGCTCAATGAAGCTCTATTACAAGATGCAGAGCATATACGTCATATTGATTCATTCCACTGACCATAAGAAAATCAACCGAACGTCGTAATTTACATAAGTTCCTACTATTGTATTTATTTTTAATTTTTTAATTTTACATTAATTTCAACATCTTGGTAGATGTTTATCCTTCCAATTCATTTTCATCTTTAATCGTTTGCATTCGTGCACGTGTTCTTTTTCAGATTAGGACAACAATTATAGTTCAATAGCCTATTTGTCAATCTTCGGATAATATTAAAATAAAATATAATTAACTCAACGAAGCTTGAAATTGAAAAATAAAAGCCAGACCATTCTCGAAAATATAAATAAGACAATCAAGAAAAAAAAAACATCTGAATCAATGGATCAACACCACAAGTACCATTGATTGGTTCAGTAAAATAGAAGAAACGAACCACGTTACCTTCATCCAGTTTCACATCATAGATTACTACCTTTCTATTACAAAGGATTTATTCTACAAGGCATACACCTTGCAAAAATACACACGGATATTACCAACGATGAAATAGGCATAATATATAAATGCCAGAAAACAGTACTGATCTATGATGGAGAACAATGGATGAAAACTGAAACCACATACGCGCTAGATGTAGCGATGGGGTCACTGGCTAGGGAGAAATGTCTGACCCGGTAGATTTGCTTATTTTATATAAACTCACAGCATTAGCATTAACGATATAGAGGTGTATAGAGACGACGGTTTTGCTATAGTTATAAATACAAATGGGTCTCAAGGCTGACAAAATTAAACAATTCATGCACTAGGCTATATAACATTATATATATATATATATATATATCATTTTATTTATCTGTTGATTTGTTCATAGGTACAAACTTGGAGAGCCAGCTGACCGTGACCTACATTTGACCAACACGAACTTTGACCATGTTAAATCTTTTTCTTTTATCCCTTTTCTTTTTATTAACACACGGTTCCTGCTGCTGATTTTTACCAATGCAAGATTCTCAATTTTAACTTTTTATTTCTATTTGTATTAAATCTCGTAAAAGTTGATGTTGCATCGAAAATTTGGTAGATTGACGTAAGATATAGTAAATATTGTTAATGTAATATTCTACACACACATACATATATATATATATGTATAAAAAGGAAAAGTTGAAGTTAAATAACCAGATAATTGCGGTATTCTCAGATTATATAATACAACATTTATTTATTAATAAATTACATCTCATGAGATAGAATAACAATAAATAAATAAATATATATATATATATATATATATATATATATATATAGAGAGAGAGAGAGAGAGAGAGATTGATGAAAAGGAATTAGAAAAGCAAAAGTAAAATCTTTTTTCAATTCAGTTGCTCATAGCAAGGTATATTCCGCAAAATGCAATTTATTCAAGTTAAATTTTTCCTTAAGCCAGGCTTTTCAAAGATCAACATTTTATCATCAGAGGAAATCGCGGGGATAGATAAGTTGGCAAAGGCCAAGATTTAAAATTTGAAAAAGTAAAATAAAGATTGTAGGGAAAAAACACAAGGCAAAACTCTGACCGAATGCAAGCAAATGTCCGATTGCAAAAAAGTCGGATGTCAAAAAGTCCAGCGGAGAAAGTGAAATGTAGATAAGTAGGTCGTTAAAAGGCACGAGAAATGACATGAGAGGATTCAGAGTTAAATTCCAAAACCCACATCTTCAGGTGCGGCGAAGATAGATAGAATCCAGAGGGTAAAAGGTCCAATAAAAAGCACGTTCGTGGATGCAACAATGCTCAGTAATTGTTGCTATGAGCAACTGAATTGAAAAAAGATTTCACTTTTGCTTTTCTAATTCCTTTTCATCCTTCTACATATCTATCTGTTCAATCCTGGATATTGAGCTGTATACTTTTCACAATAGGTTTTACCTTTCCTAAATGTTCGCTTTTAGTTCACCACTTAATTATATATATATATATATATATATATATATATATATATATATATATATATATATATATCATTCTTATGAATTCATTGTAGTGGATCTTGCATTGTGGAGGAAACAACTCAATCTGTAATCTATTACTAATATTGATTGGGTCTCTATCTGCACCCGGAACTATACTATTACTATTTTTCAATACTCAATTCAAGGCGAGTAGTACAGTATATGTTTAGATGTAATGACACTATCGTTCCAGGCATTACCTCCTCCTTTTTCGTAAAGGTGATGTAGTTTTCTATCTGTTACTTTGTCATTATACCATCTTTCTACATATTACAACCTCCTTTTAAAGAGACAGTGTAGTATGTGTTCGTTCATTATTATGCCATCCTACCAGGCATTACCACTTCCTGTTCTGGGGGGTAGAGTCCGTGTAGTTTATGGTATGATGTCATGATACAATTCTCACGGGGATTACCTTCTCCTTTTTCAGAGTTTACTGTAGTATATGTTCTGTTGGTATGATACTATTATCCCAATCAGTACTTTCTCCTTTGTTGGAAAGTTTTGTATCTGTTCTGATCTCATGAGACCATCATCCCATGAATTACCGCTTTAATTTTCGGGTGGAAAGTAGTGTAGTATATGTTCTTTTGTCATGCGACCATCTTCCCAGGAATTACATTTTCCATGTGTGTGGGGGAGCGTGTTCGTTCATCACATGTACTAAAATATATTATATAGCATATTTACTGGAAATTTAGGAGCTATGGATGGTCAAGAGGACGGGTTAACAGAAGATGTGACTGACTATTAATGTATTTCCGCAAATGTGAAACCATCCAGAAATAAGAGTTCAAATTCAGGTGCGGCTTTTGTTATAAAAGAAGCAAACGTATTGTGGAAGGTCGGATTCTTGGGCATGAAAGATGCAGTCCGCGTATTTACGAAAGACACTTCTGTTGCTCGTCAACCCAGATTTACCAGCATTTATAAAGAATTCGACGTCCGTGTTCATAAAAGTCGAGGATATACCATTAGCAATGGGGCACTATTTCGCCGGTGCGCATGCTCTCTTTTTTTCGGAATGAAGTATGGCTATCTTCAGTACTAGAAAATGCAGGCATTTCTTTCTCTTTTAGTAGTCCCTCCCGGGTAATCGCGGCGTGACAACTAGGCTATTTTTTAAAAGACAGAGTTCACCCCTTGCAGGTGTGTTCGCTTTTCTATCGTGCACATTCCGGAATTTTGACACATCTTCCTGCAGTGAGATAAAATTAAATATTGCCAAACTGTCCAGTTCTCTTTAGACACCCCTGCTATCCAGACTTCAACCACAGAAGTCAAACGGTAAAACACACAATTGATGCCTCCTCCAAAATTTCCCCATGGTGGTGACAATGTAGTACTGTCATAGCTAGACGACTAACAGGGCTCTGGTGAACATCCAGGAGGAATCGGCATAAACCTCCTTTGGTCGTTTCTGCTTCTGGGCGTTACAAGCAAAGGCGTATCAGTGGCAATGTTGCTCCTGAAAATGTGTGTGTATCTTCTGTGTCAAACGTTCCTCGACTACGCATGAAACCGCTAAGATTCGCTTTACTCAGTGTCCCTTCATCGGCGCCTTTAGCAACACGTCTTACAGAAAGTCAGAGAAAAATTACAAAGCTCGTTGTAGAGAAACATCCACTGACAGAAAGGGCTACCGGTTGATATGTTAGTAGTATAGAGGGTGAGGGAAAAAACACAATGGTATCTACAAACCAAAACACTAGTACATACAGAAGAAATAATCCAATATTTTCCATGGAATTACGCTTTCAAATTATGCAATAATGTAATTATCAACTGATATAACATGTTCTTTATAACCATTTCGCATATAGCAACACGTTTGGATTATTCTTTCTCACATCCTCAATCTGTTCTAACCTTTGTAATCCACTCCCTATCTTAATATACGTTCTGATATCTGCTATTAGACACATGCAGACATGTTAATGTACTCTGAATAAACATTTTGCTGCGCAACTCCCCACCAAAATTGTCCTGTAATTCTTTAGGTTAACGGATAGCTGCGACCAACAAAGAGAAATCCATCTAGACTTGATGCCCCTGGGGCGCGATCTCCGTGAGTTATCTGCAAAAATCTTACAAGCTTAACGGCAAACAAACAAATCAACTAACAAGTAACGGACACATGAAAGCACTTTATTTCATGACTTGTAAAACTAATAATAAATAAACCATAATATAATTAAACATAGCTGTGTCAATTCTATCGACAAACCTGGCATGGAACAAATATTTCCAGCAAGTGAGTAATGAGAATACAAGTGCAGACATATGAATACATAAACACAAACATAAACACATGCATAATAGATATAGTTTTCTATTTAAATAAGCGCAGATATGTGTATACGACATGTATATAATCTAATTACAGTTGATCCGTTTTGCAACATGTCACCTCATAAATTAATTTCCTAGTGAATATATCAAGTTCTACTAAATCCTGCTGACTCTATGCCACAAAGACCGCACTGAATGTTACCACTGGTACCTTTCGGATGTTAATTGCTGTAAACAAGTTACGGGCACTTAGTTCTGATTTGAGAAAAAGCCTCAATCTGCGCAAATAATTATCTTTGATTTTATCTTCCATGTTCCTGTCTAGAAGTTCTTTCGATTCAATCACACCGATATATTTATATTTTGTCATGTAAGAGTTAGTGATAGTTTCACCATTATGTAGTACCATTCCCAGACAGAGTCCACGTGTTCGAATTCGTATTGGTGTGTGATATCACGTCGACAATAATACCGTAGTCGACAGTAGAAAAACAATTGTATACGGTGACCCCACAAAAATGTCACTCATAGAATTTTTAATAAAATGCACAATTCTTTCTGCATTCCAACCATATGTGGTACGAATAAACATCAGACTATGTCTGACTTACCCACCAAGTTGCTGTTATGAATGTCCAACAGTCCTTGTTTTAGCCCCGTTTAATTATAAGCGAACCTGGATACAACGTGTAAAATATGTCAGAAAAACAGACACATCCTCTCTTTCAACTGTCCTGGTATTGGCTGTGACAGCCATATTCAGTCTCTAAGTTGCTCAGTAACACGAAAAATTTTCAATAACACTGACACATCCTCTCTTGCCATAGTCCTGCTATGGACTGTGATAGTTATCTTTAGTCTTTAACTTGTTCCAATAGACATTATATTTGAGATAATCCCACAAATGATGGAATCTGGGGGGGGGGTTATGATCCGGTGAGTGTGAAAACCATTCAGGATCAAACGCCTACTGATAAAATGATCTCCAAAGTGTTACGCCTATATAATTGAGCGACGCTGAAAAAACAGTGTGTGACATTCATGACTAAAACTTGGTGGACAATTTAGACCTAGCTTGAAGTTAAATTGTAGCAAATAGTGTTGACTTGACGAAAATAAGGGGAATTTTGTTAACTATGTGTGGCTTTCTGGGTAAACCTGTTAAAATACTACTTAATTAGAGAATTTTAATTAATATATTATATACTACTTAAAATCAAATAAACTCGAACAATAATTATTATTTAAACATAAGCCAAGCGTAATATAGTTAGAAAATACTTCATCATCTTGTCCAGCTGAACACGCGGCTTAATAATCAGGAGTTACGTAATAGTCAGCCGGTTTTTAAAACCACAGACACACACACACACAGATCTATCTTTATATCAAACTTGATGTATCTACTCGACGCTGCGAGGTATGCAATGAAAAAAGTTTAATTTTTAATTGTTATTTGTTTGCCGATTATTAAGCTTATACAGAAAAATAAATAAAATGTTAGTTTTAAGAGAGACACTTTTATTATTTTCAATATATGCGTTATTCTCCTTGTTTCAGTTATAATTGAAACATGTTTCTATTCATCAGTTGTCTGTACATATGTTTTTTTAAAGATAAACTGTAGTGAAGTAAGTTATTATGCCAATAGGATGGTACAACAATAACAAATGAAAATTGGCCAGTCAGAATTAAAGTTTGATATGTTAGCTTAATACTATTTAGATCCAGCTTTTAAAATATTCTCAAATAATTGTATATGTTTAATGATTTGACTTTAATCGTTAATCCAGAAATCAGAGTTCAAATACAGTGACACTATTTATTCGTATAACAAGTATAGTGCCCATTTTGTAAAAGCTGGAGTTCCTCACATTTTAAAGCCGTGGAGAAACACGTGAAATCAAGGAAGTGTTTTGTGGCATTGATACATTACAAAGCATTAAAACTTAGCTCAGCTTGTTGACAGACAGCTGGCCGCCGGGTTAAGGGTTTAATTAATGTTGGCTGACACCTGATACGCTAAGGATTAAAATCGGAATTGCCGGTTAACTTAATAACAACGCAATTAGTAACTACTGCTCTCTCAGTCTTTCTCTCTCTCCCTTTATTTTGATGTGTATTCATATTTATTTATTTCTGATGTGAAGCTACAATGTGTCTCTCTCTCTCTTTATCTCTCTCTCGTTTTTATCACAGCGATGAAGCATTTCAGTTCGAATTCCGACTTTCTATCCGACAGTCGCACGAGGCCCAGCTCACCCGACTGTCTAGTTTTATAAGTTTCTTCGGGATGTAAAATGAATAAATAATGTATTTTCTCTAAATAAACTATGTCTGTTTTCTCCTTTTATACAAACATTTAAATTTCAGCTGATGGCCTCAACCCAGATAATTAATTTTCTGGAGAGAATTAATTACGCCTTAAACCCGACCAAACACCGAACCAGATATAGCCCCTTCGTTGAAGTGGATGTGCCTATCGTTTACCACCGACGGCGTGGATACACCAATATACACTACCTCGGAAAGCGATAGTATCATATCTTTATATGACATTGAGCGGATTGTTTACGATTCTGAACTCAATGATATTTCAGTTTTGCAATTGTCGCAGTCTGAAAATGTGAATCGATGTATTCTCTTTATTTTGATAACGATATTAGGGCTTTTATAAATAGAAGATGATTGATAGCGATCGTGTGGATTGAACCACTGAAGAGCTGAAATAAAGATTAACATGAATTAAATCAAGCCCATTATTAAAGTATGACCTGCTAAATCTGTGAAACAGATAGCAGCCACGAAACCAGATGGGTACTTACGTAAACCGAAAAGGGATGCAGAGTTGTTAGACCATAAGTCAGTGGCGAGGAGCTGATCCGTAGAAACACAAATATAAGCTGTTGGCCAAAACAATAAAGATTTCTCGTGTTCTCAATGCAAATCATTTAATAAGTAAATAAATAGTACTTTAGTTTGGGACCCAAATTCAGTGAACTCGGCGAAGGGAAGAGAACGAGAACCCCTTATTTGCTCTACCTATATTCATGTCTCTTCGGTTTCACTCAATGCCACTGACTTATGATGACACAAATACTCATAGAATCTCTGATGACCTAATTACTCATTTTACGTGTTTGCTTTCTGTTTCCCACGTTTAGCAGAGTTTCCTTCTAGCTCTGCCAGACAGGGCGTACTTCAGCAATACTAAAAGTTGAACTGAACGGAAAATAACAGTTATTTGAAACGAGGTAGGATTCTTTGATCCCAGCATATTATCCGGGTGGCGGCTTATCCCATAAACAACTGAGGTGTTGTTGTATAGATGACTCGTAGTAGTAATTCATTTTGTTTTCGAGTCATTTTCGTTGTTGTCGTCTTCTTTTTTCATAACAGCGTTTGTAAATGTTATTAAGTAATGACAGCACGTGATCATTTAGTGTTTAACAATGCTTTCCAGATTTTCCTTTTTTCTGTTCCAGTATGCAGTATGCATACAAAACACCCTCAACCCATCCCCATAGGAGGAGGGATCAGCTGCTTCCAAAGCACGACCGCTCTTTTCCTCGGATGCGCTAAAAGGGGAAAGATCTCATCAGCTTATCCGCTATGTGTTACTAGCTACTTCCAGTCTTGTGACGCAATATCCTGCCATGTAGAACCACGAATAAAGTGGAAAGTTATAATCAGTTCTAAGTGATAGTGTTCTGAAGGTTAAATACTCAATGTTCGCTAAAGGCGATACTAAGAATAGTATGAAGAATTATTTAGAACTTCTCCCCAGTCATAGCTGACCGACCTAGAACAATTTACCCCCATGGATTAAATAAAGGGCTCAGCTGGAAATTCCGTATAGATTCTTCAGTTCGACATAGATTCACGAGTTCGACATGTCACATCTGAAGGTGAAGCGAATAACGTCCCAGATAAAAACAGTCGTACGAATAACCCAAATGATACAGGTAGCCTTAATACTATAGCATTTTCAACTTTCTGCTTAATTTAAACCTTACGTAGAAAATACCGTTGTTGACATAATTTTAACACACCGATGTCTTAAATATCTATTAGGTCAGTCTCCTGCATTCATTAAATGTTCCAAGTGCGTTTTACCAATTCTTTGATCCCAGCATATAATTGATTGACTCTTCCGGTATATTCCAGACAATTATTTATTTAATCTGTTTTCCTCAATAACGTTATTGTTAAATTGTCAAGAAGGTCTGTCAGCGGTGTTGACGGATCAATATTTACTGAAGAGGTCTAGTGTTGTAAATTTTTTTTACAGTAAGCAAGTATTAAAAGAAGGTTTATATATTTTATGAACACGTGGTGCCGGCGAAAGTACTTAAATGAAGATCCTAACATAAACTCCTATTTAGGTTAAAAAACAAAGTTGGTTATTTTTGTCGAATTAATCATTCACATGATTCTCTTATCAGTACATATTTATCATGCTGTCAAAGAATTCGGCCATTTTACATTTTTTTCTGTAAAAATACAACGTTTGTTTACTTTCATTCATTTTTCTATTTATTTCTATTTTCTTTATTTTCTCCTTCTTTCTCATTTTCTTTTCCTATATTTTACTCTATCTTTTATTTTTTTTCTTTATTTTTGTAATTTGTTTTTCA
>OY744522.1:42657762-42660262 GCA_963556195.1 Sepiola atlantica
AAGTCAACAATTACTACAAGTCTTATTAAGTTATCTCTTCTTGAATGTTATTCATTGTTTCCGATCTTCTAATAGTATTGGTCTACATCCAATTACGAATCTCATTAGCTCTTGTCCTCGAGTGGTCTTTTGGCCTTGAAAAGTGGTGATACATTCGTATATAAAAATCACTTAAACATTAAATAGCAATAAATAAACCAATCACTACATTTTCTGTGTGAGAGTAACATTAAATGAATGAATGGACTTCCGTTTTGTTGAGAAAGTCTTTTTTATTAAGAAAATATCTTGCTTGAACGGTTTCATTGCTTTTTAACTGATGTTAATTCTCAGGTTGTTTTATACTTTCTTTAACAGTTAAGAGGTCATTAGACTACACATTTAAGCGTATCGTTTTCGATCTCTGTTTTCGGGATCCGTTCTTTTTCTTTTGGTTGGTATGTATCACTTAATATTGTGTTAATATTAAGAGTATGTGATTTGTAATCATTATGAATTTATATTCGCAGAAAGATTCTATAACGTAAGTAAGGTTTAGGGGTCAGCAGGTGTGAAGTGGTTAACCTTTTGGCCTGCCGTGGTAAAAGTTGCAAAAGGATATGGCGTTAGACGAAGTCGAGAAAAAAAACAACATTTAATAATCTACCGACTGGTATAGCTTTTCAAATGTGACACCTTTAAAGAGTGTGTCAGATTTTGTATCGTTCCCTACAAGGCTTGTAAAACACTTCACATCAAGTAAAATACGGCGCAACTTTGAATCTATATGTATAAAAGAAACTGAGTGGAAAATACAAAATCTAAAGGCTATGCGAGTCAATAGAAGATTACATTTTCTTGCTTTTGGTAAAAGTTATTTATTGTAAATTTCGTTTTTTCTCAAGACTTTTATGTTGGTAACTATAATGCACAATTGCCTATTTGTCATTTTTTTCATACATATTACTCTACACGGGAAACGTCGGGTAAGTACAGCAAGTATATTATATATTTCAGTATACGGACGTACGCTAACGTTTTTTTCTAACAATTTAAACAGATCGATTTAAGCGAAAATAAATAGAGGTGTATTAGAAAAATACTTCATTAAATCCTATTTATTTGATGTATGTTTTGAATGTATTGAACACATTTAAGTACAAAGATTAAATCAATTTCCTGAGTAATAAATAAAAATTGAGTTAAACAGACCTTATCATCTGCGCAGCTCCCAATCTAGGATGACACCCAAAACGTACTCCCTAATTCTCATTAGCGTCTTACGTCTACAGTGGCGACCTGCCTTGTTTTGGGTGAAATATCTTTAAGAAATATATATATATATATATATATATATATATATATATATATATATATATATATAAATATACGTATATATATATATATATGTATATATAATAGAGGATACATCAATCAACTATATGGTTTATATGGTATATATTTTAAATGTTTACAACTCATATCAATACATAGATCATATTGAGATTACTATAACAAGATCATTTTGTACATGCAAATACACACGCACACGCACGCACGCACACACACACACAGATATATATATATATATATATATATATATATATATATATATATATATATACTAGCAGAAAATCCCGATGTTTCTCGGGTTGAATGATGGTCACTACGATGTATGATTCACTATACTAATAAGACGCTATTACTTTTCCTTTTTATTTCTGCCACCTAATCTTGTTTCGCCTCGTAATATAGTTGAAAGTAGATTAAATGTTGGAACACGCTCTGAATAAGTGTCTTTACATATGCTTTTAATTTTATTCAAATCGGATATACTTATTTCAAGTTTTAAGGATGTGTTGTCCCCAGGATCACTTAGAGGAAGGGGACACGAAGATATTCGACACCTAGAGGGTAATGTAGAGATTCTAAACAACTCGCATTGCTTTCTCACAAAATTTTATACGTATGATATAAATTTCCTAAAAATTGGGCATATTTAAACTGCTAAAAGGGGTTGGGATCACATAGCTCCCTGATTTTAAGAAGGCACTTACTGATTCACAATCACGTACATCGTCTTCCCCAGAACATTTTATATATATATATATATATATATATATATATATATATATATATATATAGTCTTGGAAGTTTTTCAACCATTAAAACTATATTAAAAAAAAAAACCCAAAAACCCCCAAAAAACGTAAGTCCCAAGTCGTTCAGTGGAAAATCACTCATGTGAGTCAATTTAACTTTTTCAGTTATTATATTAGTTTGCGTATAACATTATTTAAGGTATCATCAGTTGTTTACCATGAAAAACTGTTTCGGGAATTTAATATATATATATATATATATATATATATATATATATATATATATATATATATATATATATAGAGAGAGAGAGAGAGAGAGAGAGAGAGAGAGAGAGAGAGAAATATAACATTTTAAATAATAATAACACCTATTATTCTCATGCTTTTATATTTTGCCTTTTATTTTTTATTCATCA
>OY744522.1:42665262-42725262 GCA_963556195.1 Sepiola atlantica
TGTAAAAGTGTTTATGCTTCAAGTTCTTACTTTTTAAAAATATTCTTTCGTAGTGTTCAGTTTGGTTGCTCTTTTTTACAGTATTTTAAACCTTTTTTAAGGTGATTTAATGTCGAATAATTTTGGTAAATGTTGTTCTTACTTACTTGCCTCCCACAATGGCAGAGTTAGACACAAGATCGGATTTTAATATGAGAAAATCCAGCTCCTTAAAAAAAGGCATCATTTATTGGAAGAAAAACATGAAAATAACCTACGCCTAGAAGAATTTCTCCTGCACTGACCGGGGATACAAAAGATAAAGTGTAGTATCAGAACAGATACTACACTTTGCTCCTAGTTAAAATGCTAATGCGTGACGTTGTTATTATTCAAGTTCTTGATATCTTTAAATATTTATGCATGGTGTTTGGATTGATGTTTTGTTTTGCGGCCCATCTACCATCATCTTGGTAAAAGTGTTTATTTCTCAATATTCACGCAAGGTGCTTGATTTAACTTGTATATTATGAAGTAAATGTATATGACGAGATGTGATGCCATGTTATATCAGCGGCTCTCGTGATATAATTTACGTTTATTAAAAGCCAAATTTCATGAGCCAAAAATGGAATGGGCAGATGCGCATCTCATAAATCATGAAGTGCCACTCCTATTGAAGTACAGGTACAATATCGGCGAAAATTTGTCGACGATGGTATATTTATTACTGCCCCTGTTTACTTACCTCCCCACGTGGGCAAGGTTAGACACTAGGTTGGTTTTTAATGTCGGTATATCAAGCTCCCCAAATTAAGACACTTTGGATTAGGACATGAATAAATATTACCCCTTCGAAGAATTTTTATCCTCCTATCACTGCGCACAAAACAGATACTGCACTTTGATTTCAGTATTGTGTCATACTTCCCCATCTTTAATATCGATTTCGCGGTACCTGATCGATCTGCTTCTCTGAATGACAAAATAATAGGGGACGCATTTGTCCATTCATTCTTTAGCCTATGAAATCTGCGCGTGGATTTAGCTGCCTTATCACGGATATACAGGGTGATTCATAAGTCACTTAGCTATTTATTTTTGAAATTCTAAAGTTAAAAAATACGGTAATACAAGACAGAAATTTTTAAAAAATTGAGCGCATGGTGTTGTGCGAAGGAGGCTTTCTGTTCACATCACGTTTCCATTGCCTTTCAACATATGTGGGAGATTCATCAAATTTGGCCCTATGAATAACAATAAAAATTCGGTCTTCAATTGTAAATGACATACTGCCTGAAAAAAAAGCACATATGATGATTTACACAAATTTAAATAAATAAAAATAAATATATATAGCAACAAATATATAAATGAACAAATTTCCAATAACAAATAGCAGTAATTAGAGAGTAAGATAACAATTATCAAAAGTTCATAGTATATTTGTGCTTCATATGGTAATTATTTTAAATAGCTAAGTGACTTATGAATCACCCTGTATGTCTTTTTCACACGTCTGGTCTCTATGATTCCTGCCGTTCGTTTGACGTCACAGGGACACTTGTTCTCGTCAAACATTTTATTTCCCTGCTCTCCAGGAGGTTAGACACTAGTTCAGGTGTTGTTTTTAAAAGCCAGCGTACAAGTATTAGCGTGCTCTGGCCTACAAAAAATGCATGAGCAGCCCGGTCGGCATTCACTGGTTGGGACGCCTCAAGCGTTAAGAAATAAACTTACTTCTTTTAAAAGAGAAAGTAAAGGCTGAGAATGTTGATCTCCTGAGACTGAACAGAACTATATCTAAACATGACAGAACAGGGACAGTAGAAATCACAACAGCTCACCCTCTGTCGGACTGATTGTCGATGACGTATCCTCGACTGGTACGAACACACCTACTGAAGATGTGGCAGGTAAGTATTTCTCGTCACGTATTGCTAACAGAACAGGGACAGTAGAAACAACAACATCTCACCCTCTGTCGGACTGATTGTCGATGACGTATCCTTGACTGGTACGAACACACCTACTGAAGATGTGGCAGGTAAGTATTTCTCGTCAAGTATTGCTATTCCACCCTACTACTTACCATGATAATTTAAATCACCAAAATATTGACGTAAACCATTGGGTCATGAAACATTTGTAATGTTGAGCCTGCCAAACGATTTATATTTCTTATTTGTCTATCTATCTCTCTATATATCTATATATCTATCTATCTATCTTATGTACACCTAGCTAATACCCGATCCTTGAGCTGTGTTGGTACATCACTTGGCTATATCAATTCGCATCTTTCCATAGCTGCTACCTTTTTATAGCTTATACGAAGAAAATATCTGTGAAATTTAATGGAAAAAATACGCTACTTGCATTAGAGAGTAACTAAAACGAATGTATTTCCGTATTGTCTTATTCGCGAAAACAGTAGAAATTATGTTTTTTAGCAAAACTAAGGCGATATCCTTTATGTCTATTTTTTACGCATTATCAAGAGGAAATGTCACTGAGTCTTAAAAATATACATGTACTTGCTTTTTTATATCATTTTGCTATGTTAATCTCTTTACATTTATAAAATTCGCTCAGTTGTATCTGTGTATGGAGAGAAATAACTAAAACAATTAAGAAATCAGGCTTATCTTGGATATTACCGCGGAAATCAGTCAAATGATCGGATGTTGTTTAAAAATAAGAAAGTACAAAATAAATGGGTTCTTATAAAAATATTCGTCGTAATGTAGCAGTGAGTTCATAATAAACGTAACTTTGATATTCCGTAATATATCTCAAAATTGACCCTGTAAAGATGTGTGATGTTACACACATTTGTAGGCAGAATATTAGATTCTCTTCGCTCTTTGTCTTGTATTTTAGTTCAGTTAGTTCTCAGAAATCAATGGATCATTATTGGAGTTAACACTTGATTGATTTATCAGATTCATAGAGATCTAAGTGTTCATTTTAATCTTTCCACAACTTGTCGTCAAGCGTGGAGCTCGTAAAGAAGTGAATAATGTTAATTTTCCTCTCCCGAATTGATCACTTAAATATGCTATAGTTTAGCTTCCGTGTGGTCTTTTCTTGGTATTGCTAGATTCCGAACAATAATTCATCTAGTCTGGTGGAATATCCAATGTAGTGCTGTTACTTGAGTTAGCATCACTGAGAGAACGTGCAATGTTCCTCGTATGAGCCAGTGTGTAGCCATACCAAAGGAGTACTATTTGAACTTCGAATTATATGTTATTTTGAATAGTTGGTCAGGATTCACTTGTATGGCGAAATATCCTTATGCCAGAGTGTTCTGACCAACTGTTGTATAGATAAACAGAAGACACCTGGCCATGGTGTCTAGCATGAATTCAATCTATATTTTTGTTTTGTTTTTCAATTTTCTTATCGTTTTTTTTATTTTCTGGGGTGGAGCATCTTACCAGATGCCAGACATTCACCTGCTAATTCAGAAAGTACAAGCGCAAAATCTTTATAGGATTCTTACTGCCCTTTTAAGCGCATTTTTTATAAATGTCTTGCACTTGGTTCACCGGTTATATTTGCCAAGTAGTTTTTCACATTCTTTTTTGTGAGCTCCGTTGCTGGTATGATTACTGAAATAATAGAGATATTTCTAAGATTCCAGTTTCTTTTTATGTCGTATATAAGACCTTGGTCAGTTATTGTCTCCCTCTTGGCTCTGTTTAAGCCAGCATCATTAGGGACACTGATTTCAACCAGGTTTGCTACTTTTTCTCTTTTGTCCCATATCACTACATCAGGTTTAACATCTTCGTGTTTTAGGTATGCAGCTGTAGGGATGGCATAGTCATAGTGGATTGGCCATAACTTTTTTTCAACAGTTCTTTTTGGTGCATGTGGTATATGTTCCCAAGACTTGCTTCTACACTGGATATTACTTTTTTTACAGATAGTCCAAAGGATATATTGACACACTCCATTGTGTCGCATTGTGTAGTAACCCTCCCCAAGCAGAAGCTTATTACCATATATCATGTAGATCACAGTCTTTACTTCTGTGTGGAAGAATCTGCACTTATTGTCGTTGCTGAGACCAATCATCTTAAAAGCGTTGATCGTCAAGCCTTGATCTACAACAGACATTATTATCACCCCCATGATCATAGTGAAGTGATTCTCTTTTAAACCAGTAAACAGAGACTTCCTTATCTATATATACCTGAACAAATTTTCCATAAAATATTTGGCACGTTGTTAGTTGGCCAATTGTACAAGTTATTCCACAATTAAGGTATTGGTGTATTAATGGAGGCTCTTTTGGGCTATTATCGTGTCATGCTTGTTTGGTGTTTTTGTCCTATTTGTAAGACAGTTTTGTTCAAAATGTTTGGCCAGATTTGTGATGCAGATGGTTTTACTGGCCCTTGTTACTTAATGTTAACGTGCCATTATGAGAATCAGGTTCTAGCAGCTCATCAGATATTGGCTAGAGCTCACAACAGTTGCTTTATGTTGATGGTTAATTTCTGAGAGATCCATACATGCTGGTCCTCTGAGCAGATTCAGCATTAGTAGAAACTGGTTACTGTACTAATGTACAGTAACCAGTTTATACAGTTTCAAAATATATTTTTGTTTTTGTGATTAGCCTTTTTATATCGATGTGTGTCTAGTCAATAATGGCAAAGCTGTGTTATAATTAGCCTGACAAGTAGGTTATTGCCAATTAATTTGTGTTTTTTTTAACATAGTTGACCCCAAACAAGGCAGGCCGCCACTGTAGACATAAGCATGTGGTTGACTCTTTTATTTGAGTTTGTTGGTGGTCCTGGCTTAGGTAGTAGGCAGTCTGGCATTTATTCAGTAGCTTACTAAGCGGATTTATCGCCAAGAAAAAGGATAAAGGGGAGAAGCTCTAAGTTTGGAAGATTTCTCTTTGAGTCTTTACATCAAGGAGTGTTATTGTTCCATTAATGTTGCTTAATAACATGTTTTATTTGCCACATGTGGGCAACATGTATTTATTTTATTACCGGATTGATCTTACATAAGTCAAGGCACCGTAGTAGCCACAAGTGGGGCACGCTATAATATGCCTTTTTGGAAACTGACCCATGCCTTTTCCTACATGCATCAAAGATAGCTTCGTAAATTAACAACTTGTGGTTTGTGTCAAAACACTTCCTCTGGCACCGTGCTTCAGGAGAGAGGTGTTCAAGATCATCCGGACCTTTTGATTACATTGTTCCTCATTTAAAAAGGGAGGCCTCCGGTTGTCTTCTAACTCTTGTTTTTCGGCTGGATTTTCCACAGTTATTGCCTCTCTGAGAAGATTCCTGTAAAATATTCTCCCATTATTTTAACTGTTTATTTTCTATTCTAGCCATGTTCTTTATATATTTTGTTTGTATTTGTTTGGCCAGTTCTGGTGTCTTGCCTTCCATCTCCTTCACGTTTTTTTTATTCCCTCTATATTTGTCTTATATTTGGAACGAAACCTGCAGATGATGTTCTTCAGCCGTCTCTATACTGTAAGGCCTGCCAGGAATTGTTAGATCTTTGACAATTCGTTTCTGCATAGGTTAAGTAGCGTTTGAAGGTTCAGTTTCAAAGGTGGTGTAGTTCTTAGTGTTCTGAAACTCCATTTGTTTCTCTTTGTTATCGTTTTAGTTCAGTTAATTGTAAGAGATCAACACAAACACTTGATTTCCCATGAGTAAAACCTATATACGAGGGCTCTCTTTAGGATAGATGTTTCCATTTTAAGGCTGTTATCTGTACTTCCCAACAGTTTGCTTTTCCAGGGAGTGTATCTAAGTACTGTATTAGATTTTTTCTTCATTAGACAAGTTGCACCCACAACACCCGTGATGATGTTATTTCTTTCTCATACCATCTTATTTAAAAATCATTCTTGAGGTCCTGATATTTGGTTATTTTTTCGTGTTCGGCTCTATTGAGGGCATAGACGTTTGGGATGGTTACGTCGACGATGAGAGCAGGTCTGTCCCAGATGATAATGTCTGGTTTGATAACCTTGCCTTTTATATATCTGCCCGCCTGTATGTATGGAACCCTGTCACTTTTCCATTTGATGTTATGGTTAGAGTTCATGTTCCCAGATGTTTTGGTGTACAGTAAGATATGACTCATCCTCGCACCTCGGGCTTAAATCAGAATTTAGTCTCTGTTCTGTCTCCAATGAATGAGACATCTTTCTCGACTGAGGCAATTAACATTTTTGTTCAAATCTAGAATGTCCTTTTTGGAGGAGCTGGCTTTCCTAAATTAAAAATCGACTTTGTGTCTACCTCTGCCCTTATGGGGAAGCAGGGAGTTCGAAAAAGAATTGATACATTCAGATGTACAAAGCCATGTAAAGTTGACAGAAACCCTCGGTAGTCACAACATCCCCTCGACAGAAACGAGTCAAACACCACCCACCGTCAAAGTAAATTTAATAGTAAACGATCTATGTATTTATTCAATGATTGAAACCAGTTCGTTATTTGGCTATCCAGGTATTTAACCTTTGTGCTATTGATACAAGCGAAAAAAAGGTACATCTTATTGCTTAATAAATAACTAGAACGGGTAAAATGAATTCCCTGAACAAAACAGTTTTGTACCACTTTTACGTCCTTTACTTAGATTACAAGGTAGATATAACGACAATTAACCTTCTGTCTAGAATCCTTATTCTAATTTTGATCAAAGTTCATAACATAATTATAATTTTAGAAAATCTCAAATTAAAAGCTTCAGCTTAAGTAAAAACTAAGATTAAGAGACCCTTACTTCATTGATATTTAATGACAATCTACATTTTCAAAATAAAAGTTTGTCTCTCATAAAACCCTTGAAATAGACAACAAAGAAACTGAAATTTGGTGAATAAATATATATATATATATATTAATTGCTGTCCAATACGTATTTTTATAATTTCACAAAATCCGATGTATTTGAATTACTACAAAAGACGTTAACCGATTTTATCCGCTTTGCATAAACAAAATTGAATAAATATAGTGCACACTTACATCTAAAAGCTGTGTTCCAAAATACATAATTATCAGCTAATTAGTTTAGGTGTGAATCTACACATACACATATAAAACATACTTAACTGAGATATCAGCCGCCGAAGAATGCTCTATTGTCTTTAACGAAGAGCTTTTCGTTATCGCTATTGACAGCCAGCGATTTCAGTTCACCTGACGAAGAGGTAGGCGGCATATATAGAGTTATCCGCAAACAAACTGTTTCGCTACATCACAGCACTAATATGTTTATATACATATATATATATATATATATATATATATATATATATATATATATATATATATATATATATAGAGAGAGAGAGAGAGAGAGAGAGAGAGAGAGAGAGAGTGAGATATACATACACACCCATATATATTTATATATATATATATATATATATATATATATATATATATATATATATATATATATATATATGTGTGTGTGTGTGCGTGTGTGTAAATATATATATATATAGTCTCGGAAGTTTCTCAACCATTAAAACTATATAAAAAAAACAAAAAAAAAACAACAAAAAAAAAAAAACATATAGTCTCAAGTCTTCCAGTGGAAAATCACTCATGTAAGTCAATTTATTTTCTACAGTTATTATATTAGTTAGTTTCTAACACTATTTTAAGGGATCATCAGTTGTTTACCATGAAAAACTGTTTCGGGAATTTATATATATATATATATATATATATATATATATATATATATATATATATATTATTACCTGTAGTAATATCACTGCGGTAATGGTCCTATGAGGAGAAGAATTATCTTTGAAACCTCATGAGCTTAGGACGTTAAGATGCTTTGCTTGAACTTTGAATTCTAATAAAATTTGATTGGCACCTTATTTTATCATTTCATTTTATATCATGATATTAATGCTCTATCCAGTATATTGAGCTTCAGTTTTTATGCGGATGTTTCACTAATTATAAGATATTAGTTGACGCTTATATCTTTTGTTGGATTAGTTATATATATATATATATATATATATATTTGTATTTCATGCATCCACATAAAATTTTGTAAAGAGATATAATTTTTTATGTATCAATTTTCAGTATTTACTTCAACAGTGCTCGATACGTAAGTAGAGCTACGTAGTAAGCTATGAAAATATATTTATACTAATTAATCTGATGAAGTAGTGATAATAAGAGATTCCAACAAAGTCAAGAGAGAAAACTTCAAGAAAATTATACATATGGAAATGAAAGAACTAGGTCTAAAAGTAGAATTACTGGCTAACATAAAAACAACAAACTTTCAAGACGTCACGTTAAACTTAAATAAAAGTACTTACAAACCATACCTAAAAGATAACGCTAATCCAATATATGTGAACCCAAAGTCTAATCACCTCCCCATCAATCATAAAACATATTCGGAATTCTATCGAACGTAGGCTTATCGATAATTCTAGCAACGAAAGTGTTTTTATAAAAATCAATCAACATTTACAATGTTGCTCTAACAAATAGTGGTTACCATAATACCGAAATTAAATATAAAAAACAGGACACTAATAATTACAACAAAATTAAAAATAAAAGAAAAAGAAATATAATCTACTATACTCCGCCCTAAAACCAAATGATAAAAACTAAACTGGGAAAAAATTCCTAAATCTGATTGAAAAACACTACCCTGTAACCAATACTCTGCATAAAATATTAAATAAAAATAACCAAAAACTATCCTACAGCTGATGCACAAACCAAGAAATGATAATTAAGGTACACAATAACAAAATACTAAAAGAGAACAACAGAGAGGAAATAATTAACACAATACATAAAAAAGTGGAAAATATAAAAAAATAACACTAAGAAGAAAAAAAAAATGAAACAATAAAAATAGAAATTAACAAAACACTAATAGTTACCACCCCAATAGAAATGAAAAAATTAGCAATTAAGAGAAAAGATGTAACTGCATAAATTGTACACTTTGCCCACTAAAAAATAAATGCCTAACCAAAATATTGTATACCAAGCCACAATATGTTCCAAGGAAAGACCGAATAACAAGAAATACTACGTGGATATGACCTCCCTAGATTTTAAAATCCGATATTATGACATCAAAAGCACATTTAAAAACAGAGAACGTCGAATTAAAACAGCACTAGCAAACCACTATTGGGAGCTCAAAGAAAATGGACGCTCACCAATAATTGAACGGAAAATAATACGACAGGCCAGTACATGTAGAAATTTAAACGACCGTGTAGATTATTCCTGAATGAAAAATTTGAAATCCTAAATTTTAAAGGTCCCATAAATCTATTAAACTGTAGAAGTGAGCTAGCGAACAGCTGCTTACACAGTAATAAATGTACCTTAGGCTACCGATAAATAACTAAGTAAATAAATAAACAAATAAGTAAAAAAAAACTAAACAAAAACTTAACAATTTAAAAATTAAAACCTAAAATAGAAATACAAGGAACCATGTGTTAAAATAAATTAACCTACTATATTGACGCAACAAAGGAATATAGGCCAATCTATAGAAAACAGAATAATAGAACAGGATATAAGCTGTAACACCAACAAGACCTTAGTTGGCGGGAAGCCCAACAATTGGCTCTGAAAACAACAAAGAATCTGATTGGTTAACTCGTTAGCCGTGTACATAAAACAACCCAGCAAAAATAACTCCGTTCATTTTAACCTAAGATTCCCCGGGGGATGAAACGCGGGAGCCTCTGTGTAGCTTAATTGCCATAAATATATTTCCATAGCTTACTATATATATACATATATATATATATGTGTGTGTGTGTGTGTGTCTGTGTGCATGCATAAATATATACACAATATATTTTCAACATTGCTTGTTTAATGTATATATTTATATATAATTATTTTTAATAAATAAATATATCTTAATATAAAAGACGTATATGTTTTGTGTTAACTAACAATCATCAGTATAAAGTATGTAACTATACTACCAGTCGAACGATTCGAACCCGGTATCCGCATATCTCGAACCGAAGATTCTTAACGCGGGGGGAGGGGGGATATGACAATCACATTTTTAATGTGTGAGAAATAAGTCCTGTGTTTTTATTTATAATCTTCAGGGCTAATTTTACAAAACAAAGCAAAACGTCCCAAAGAATATTTTATAAAATTAACACCGATGATAGCAACACAAGGACATAAATGCACGGGAGCATTTTACAAATATATTGGTGTTTGCCGAAACAATTGTATGCTGAATAAAAAATAAGTTAATTAAAGGACGTGAATCTGTCTTTTATAACATTGAGATGGTATAACATTACATACAAAATACTGAACATGGCATAGCTGTGGTTTTACACTATTGAGCTATTATAATTACTTTATGTTATAAAATGTATATTTGAATACAAAAAAGTCTGAATATAAATTTAAAAAGTACACACACACAAATTAGATATATATATATACATATATATATATATATATATATATATATATAGAGAGAGAGAGAGAGAGAGAGAGAGGGGGGGAGAGAGAGCGAGAAAGAAAATAAAAGAAATATATGAATTCCAGAACAATTATATATATATATATATATATATATATATATATATATATATATATATATATATATATATTGACATAGATGATGATAATAATAATAATAATAATAATAATAATAATAATAAATTATCCGAATATTTTGCTTATTTAACCAATTTACTGCAGTTTCATAGAACATCCTATCGTCAGAAGTGTATTAATTAAATCTCCACTGTCTTCATACACATTAATCATAATGAAAACTGTCCAAAAAGCTTTAATCTGAAGAGCCATAATTTGTATTATATCTATGTTATGATTTTTAAATTCATTTTTTAGGAGTATCAAGTATTTGGGCCTGGAGAGCGCATATATTTGTAAATTTAAAATACTGGAGAGCAAAATATCTGTCGATTTGACAGCAACGGTAATTCCATACTTACTAATGTTGGAGAGGGATAGTAAGAGAGAGATAGAGAAGGAGGGATAGAGAGAGAGAGAGAGGGAGAGAGAGAAGGAGAGTAATAGAGAGAGAGAGAGAGAGAGAGAGAGAGAAATACAAAAATATAGTGCAAGACAGATGGAAAAAGATAGCGAAAGAGAGTGAGGAGTAGAGAGATATGGATAGGCAGAAAGATATAGAGAATGTAAGTTAAATTGTCAAAGATAGCGAGAGAGAAAGAGAGAGGGTGAGAGTAAGAGATAGAGATAAATACATAGAGAGAGAGGGGGAGAGAGCGATGTGACGCGAGAAGTAGAATGAGACAGAAAGAAAAAAAGAGGGACGTATATGGTGTAAGGAAAACTGTCAAAGTTGTATCGCACAGGAGGACCACCCAAGTTATCTAATTACGTTTAAAGAATGTTGAACGTTACCAACTGCTGTAAACACTATTGCCACATCGACGAAGAAGTGAAAAAGCAATATTCGAGGAATATGTCTTTTGTTATATTTGATTATTTTCAAAATCACGTCAGTGTCATGCATAGGATAACATGTCTTGTAACGGTCTTACGTATTACGATGGTACGCTTAATGTACGTAAAATGTACGCACAACGATGGTACGATTTATATATTTATTAGTAACGTATAACGTTCGTACACTGTATCTGGTTTTATTTACTCCTCCCCAGGAATTAGGCACAAGGCCAGTTTTATCTTACTCCCACAAGTAAGATGTGACCCAAGATCGGGTCGAGAAAGTGGGGTTTGAAAAGCCAGCGCTCGAGAAGTGAGCACTCTGGCCATTTAAAAATTGCCTGGGCAGCCCCGTCGGCATTCCCCGGTAGGGGCGCCTCAGACAGTAAGCAATAAACTTACTCCTCCCCAAAGAGGGGAGGCAAAGCCTGGGAGGGTGGACCTCCTAGAACTGCACAGGACAGGCGTGCAGTATCCATCGGAACAGATACTACACTTTGATCTTAGCCAAAAGGCCAAGAAGTACACTGTATCTGGTAGGCTCGTATAACAATAGGAAACGTTATGAATCATGTTCTTTAGGAATAACGATGGTATCCTTTATTTATATTATAGGCATGTATCACGAGGTTACGATATATATTTAGTAAACAAATATATAACGGCTGTGCAGTTAATGCTTCCGTATATCTGTAGAATGATGGTAAGCTACTTTAGCTAGGCCAGTTAATGATATAAAATAATGTATGTATTTAGTTCGTACGTAAAACAATGGTATATTTTGTGTATTTTATGATACAGTATTTGTTATGTACTAACGGACCACTGCTTATCAAGGCCGAAAATCCACTCAAGGATAAGGGTAAACGAGTTTGTCAGGTATCAGATGGACCGTGAGGATTGATTACGATTGTTTGAACTGGGTAAAATTTGATTATTTAAAAAAACGCCTCAACAAAGATTTGTTAACATTAGACTTGAAAACAACCATGTTGTAGTCGGCTGAGAAGCAGTAAGTGGTTAATGTTCAACAGACGCGTAGTGCTTGGGAAACCAACTTTGCTCATAGAAGTTCCGTTCAGTTGTACGTACGCGAAGTTTATATTCAGTAGTCACGTATAATGGACGTACAGTTTATGCGTTTATGGGTTCGTAAACCGATCATGCTAAGCCTTATTACAACATAAAACACACTTCATATTTTAAATTACTACGTGTAACAATGGTATACTTTCTGCCTTTGCTAGTTACGTTTTATTCTAGTTACGTTTTATGTTTTTGTTTGCAGACCCCTGAAACGTATTGTGTAAGTCCGTATAACAATGGAAAACCTGATGAATTTAGTTCTTACGTATAACGATATATACTTCATGTATATAACAGGTACGTATAACGATCGTTTTCTTTGATATATTTAGTAGCATCGTATAAAAGATGTACAGTTTATGTTGAATTAGACCTGTATAACGATCGTACAACGCTTTGTATATTAAGTTCTTACGCATAACAATTGTATACTTTATGTATTTGATAGATCCCTATACCGATGGTAGGCTTTATATACTGAGTAGCAACGTATAACAACCTTACAATTTCTACCTTAGTATGTCTGTATAACGATCGTACACTGTATGTGGTAGTCGTTAAACACATTATATATTTAGTTTAAACGGTGGTATACTTTATGCGTATGATAGATGCGTATAACAAAGTTAACATTTATATATATATATATATATATATATATATATATATATATATATATATATATATATATATATATAATCAAATATAAACCAAAAGTAAACTTTTAGTAAATAGGACCTATAGTGAAAAGGTTAAGCTCAATATACGAGATAGAGCAATTATAAAAATAGAAGAAATAAGAGTGATAAACATGTTCGAATGTCCAAATTTATTTCAAATTTTTATTTTTTAATGCAAGGTGTATTCTGTAAAAACCAGTGTTTATTGTTCTTTCTTTAAGCCAAGGATTTTCAAAGATCGAAATCTTATCATCAGAGGAGAAATACAGATAGATAAGTTGGCTGTAGAAAAAGCCAAAGTTCAAATATTTGAAAAATATTGAAATATTATTAACAATGGGGTGGAAAACATTTTTAAAATATTTGAACTTCGGATTTTCTACACCCAACTTATCTATCTGTATTTCTCCTCTGATGATAAGATTTCGATCTTTGAAAAGCCTTGGCTTAAGGAAAGAACAATAAACACTGGTTTATTACAGAATACACCTTGCATTTAACAATAAAAATTTGAAATAAATTTGGACATTCGAACATGTTTATCACTCTTATTTCTTCTATTTATATATATATATATATATATATATATATATATATATATTTATATATATTTATATATATATATATTTATATATATTTATATATATATATATTGTTATATATATATATATTTATATATATATATTTATATATATATATTTATATATATATATGTATATATATATATTTATATATATATATTTATATATATATATATGTATATATATATATTTATATATATATATTTATATATATATGTATATATTTTTAATATTTTTCACTTCCGCCCTTTTCCATCTTGGCGGAGAGCGTCAGACCACCTCGATGCTACTTATAAACAAAAGTTTATTTTATAAAAAAAAAAAAAATACACCCCTGAAGATGAAGTTTGTAGACTTCGAAATTGATTGGAAAAAGAAAAAAAAGAAATAAATTCTTTCACGCATTGTTAAAAAGGGCTTCTTACGTCATTTTATTACATTTTATTCAATGCTTAAAAAAAAAAAAAAAAAAAGAACGAACAATATCTTTATAACTCCCGGCATGCCCCTTGCATAATCGTTCTTAATATTTTTCACTTCCGCCCTTTTCCATCTTGGCGGAGAGCGTCAGACCACCTCGATGCTACTTATAAACAAAAGTTTATTTTATAAAAAAAAAAAAATACACCCCTGAAGATGAAGTTTGTAGACTTCGAAATTGATTGGAAAAAGAAAAAAAAGAAATAAATTCTTTCACGCATTGTTAAAAAGGGCTTCTTACGTCATTTTATTACATTTTATTCAATGCTTAAAAAAAAAAAAAAAAAAAAAGAACGAACAATATCTTTATAACTCCCGGCATACCCCTTGCATAATCGTTCTTAATATTTTTCACTTCCGCCCTTTTCCATCTTGGCGGAGAGCGTCAGACCACCTCGATGCTACTTATAAACAAAAGTTTATTTTATAAAAAAAAAAAAATACACCCCTGAAGATGAAGTTTGTAGACTTCGAAATTGATTGGAAAAAGAAAAAAAAGAAATAAATTCTTTCACGCATTGTTAAAAAGGGCTTCTTACGTCATTTTATTACATTTTATTCAATGCTTAAAAAAAAAAAAAAAAAAAAAGAACGAACAATATCTTTATAACTCCCGGCATGCCCCTTGCATAATCGTTCTTAATATTTTTCACTTCCGCCCTTTTCCATCTTGGCGGAGAGCGTCAGACCACCTCGATGCTACTTATAAACAAAAGTTTATTTTATAAAAAAAAAAAAATACACCCCTGAAGATGAAGTTTGTAGACTTCGAAATTGATTGGAAAAAGAAAAAAAAGAAATAAATTCTTTCACGCATTGTTAAAAAGGGCTTCTTACGTCATTTTATTGTATATATATATATATATATTTATATATATATATATATATATTTATATATATATTTATATATATATATATATTTATATATATTTATATATATATATTTATATATATATTTATATATATATATTTATATATATATATATATATATATAAATATGATAGTAACATATAACAATTGTCCTTTGTATTTGATAGACCCGTATAACAATATAAAACCTTTTGTATTTGTTTATCCGATAGCTCCGATCTTTTTCAGCTGAATTTTTTCAAACAAGATAATTTTTATGTCGAACTCGGGAATTTTGAAATGAACAGTTCATTTAATCTGCGGAGGTTGATTATCCTCGTTCCGTAAACCATGGCTGGGTAAAAATATTAAGTACTAAGTTTTTCTTGTTATTATCGCCTATAAAAAGATGGCAACCAGATGAGAACAGTTTACTCCAAATAACACAAATTATCTATCCTTATCTCAAAAATTAACTCAGAAACAAGTCATAATAGTTATATGAAAATACGTGTGTATTTAGATATTACGCACATAGACAATATACTTTATGCACCTGATAGGTAAATATAACAACAGAAAACTGTATATGGTTAGGAAATGTACTACTAATGGAAATTTGGTATATATCTGTCTGAAGGTGAAACTATATTATTATTTTTATTCATGTACTTTATTACTTTCTTTCAGTGCAAAATCCAATTTACTATACTAGTTAAGTTTAATATGTTATCTTCCAATGATCAATTCAAGGAGGTAGTGTAGCATCTGTTTTGTTGTCATGAGACAATTTTCCTAGGCATTACCTTCTCTTCTGGGGGTTGTATATGTTTGTTCGTTATTATATCATTCTCATCGGCATCATCTCATCCTTTTTCTCAGCGATAGTGTAGTATCGCGTCTGTGGTCATTATACTATCCTCTGAGGCACTATCTCGTGTTTTGTGAGGGGGTAGTGTAGTATATTTCTATTGTCATTAGACTACTATCCCTGACATTACCTTCTCCTCTAAGGGAAGTCATAACGAGACCAACCTCCCAAGCATTACGTTCTTCTTTGGGAAGAGATAGTGAAGTATATATTTCATCGTCATGATACCATCTTCTAAGGTTAGCAAAAAATATGCGACGGGAAAGAGCAGATATTTGTTAGTACATATAATCATGGTGAACAAAACTTATTAAGTACGTATCACGAGACTAACTTCCCAAGCATTATCTTCTCCTCATTAAGTAAGTACATATCACGATAGCAAACTTTGCAAATTGCTTCATTGTCACGTATGGAAGAATGTAACATGTATGACGACTGTACAATTTATGTGTGTGTAGGTCTGTAAAACGGCCATACAATTATTACGTCGAAAGGCGTGTATAACAATAGACTACTGTGTGTGTGTATATATATATATATATAAGTATAAATGTTTATTTATACAAACATTATTGGTTACATATGTGCATACATGTTTCGGTTGCACTTTTCCCAGAAACTCAACCTCATCAGACCAAGAATTTTCGAGAAATGGATGGATTTGAAGAATTTTCTCTCCTAAATAAATCTTTTTGGGGTTTAGTTATTTTGAGATGAAAACTTCTCAACAGGTATATTTGCATTTCCGTTGATGATGCTGTCAGCAATAATCACGTCTCCTCGCTTCCTCCGCTGCTCAAGAAAGAATAGATTTAGTCTTTGGAACCGCTTTTTGTAGGCAAGCGTGTAATGTTCTGGCAGTATCCTGGTTGGCCAGCGTTAAATACGCTTTAGGTGTACTATATATATATATATATATATATATATATATATATATATATATATATATATATATATATATATATATATCTTAACCCGCTTCAAGTGTACTAAATATATATCATTGGTTGTTTTCTTTTCTCTGGCAATCATATTGCGATACAATATTATAGCAATTAGTCTTACAGTGTATGTTAAGATGATCACGTATAGATTTATTTCAGGTCAAAGATTGAAGAAACACTTTTGACAGACATTTTCGAATCGATTTCCGTGGACACCTGTTTTTGTATGAAACATTTGCATGTCTTATAGGGCTTTTAAATTATAATTTTGTACATTTTAGATTTTTTTAAATTATACACTTTAGCTTTGTTTTATTTCTTAGACTTCCAGCCATGAATAAATCTCATGTCACAAAAAATAGGAAAAAAAGTGTTTTTAACTGATGGATAATATAACATAATTGCATAAGCAATTATGTTATATTATCCATCTTGAACAATTGATTTTATCTGACATGGCCGACAGTTTAGATGAACAAAAGCCGCAAACAAAAATAAAACATTCATTGACAGACATAAAATAAATAATAATTCCAATTTCTATTGCAATGGAACCTGTGGATTATTCGAAGTCGACGACGATGACGACACACGTGGGTTCCAGCTACAGAGATGCATAACGAGATTATATACACACACAGACATCATTATATACACACCCATACATCATTATATACACACACATACATCAAATTATAACACATATACTGGAAATATCAGCATCAACATTGGTGAAGAAAATACTCCGAAGAAAAACGATGTAAAAATTATTTTACTTTACACTCAAGATAAAATTAGATGAAAGATTTGATCATAAATTTTTTCAATTTGAAAACTTGAGAATTTTTCCGATATCAAAAAATTTAATTGACCACAAACCAAGTCAAAGTTCCCATTTCTGTATAGATTAATTTCTGTACTGATACGTATTAATTTTTAAAATGTTTGTCTTCGAGATGAGAATTTATAATATGTATTGTTTGGATTGTTCGGACTATTGCTCTCATCTGGGATGTTTTTCTTGAACGTTTCGGCCGATATAACTTCCGACCTTCTTCAAGAGTATTTTGACAATGGGTGTAATTGATTACATAGAAAATGCTAAACGCTCTTACCGTTTTCGTAAGGGCATCACAGATTTTGAAACTTTAACGAAGGTGGTGCGTGCAAAAAAACCCCGAAAAAACCCCAGTTTTTTTCCATTATTTACCATTAAGAGGCATTGTCAAAATACATCTGAAGGTCGGAGCTTATATCGGCCGAAACGTTTTGAAAACAACACCCAATATAAGAGCAATAGTCTGAACAATAAAAAATACATATAATCAATCGTGATCTTAAAAACAAAAATTCAAAAACTTAATACAAAATAGATAATGACCTGAATTAATACAAAAATGGAAACTACTCAACACTTTTTCTGTTTTCGTAAGTACATCACAGACTTTGAAATGTTTACGAAATGTTTACGTAAGTACATCACAGACATTGAAATGTTTACGAAATGTTTTCGTAAGTGCCTCACAGAATTTGAAATGTTTACGAAATATTTTCGAAATGTTTTCGTAAGTACATCACTGACTTTGAAATGTTTACGAAATGTTTACGAAATGTTTTCGTAAGTACGTCACAGACTTTGAAATGTTTACGAAATGTTTACGAAATGTTTTCGTAAGTACATCACAGACTTTGAAATGTTTACGAAATGTTTACGAAATCATTTCGTAAGTACATCACCGACTTTGAAATGTTTACGAAATGTTTACGAAATGTTTTCGTAAGTACATCACAGACTTTGAAATGTTTACGAAATGTTTTCGAAATGTTTTCGAAATGTTTTCGTAAGTACATCACAGACTTTGAAATGTTTACGAACTGTTTTCGTAAGTACATCACAGACTTTGAAATGTTTACGAAATGTTTTCGTAAGTACATCACAGACTTTTAAATGTTAACGAAATGGTTTCGTAAGTACAGCAAATACTTTGAAATGTTTACGAAATGGTTACGAAATGTTTTCGTAAGAACAGCACAGACTTTGAAATGTTTACGAAATGTTTTCGTAAGTGCATCACAGACTTTGAAATGTTTACGAAATGTTTTCGTAAGTACATCAAAGACTTTGAAATGTTTACGAAATGGTTTCGTAAGTACATTACATACTTTGAAATGTTTACGAAATGGTTTCGTAAGTACATCAAAGACTTTGAAATGTTTACGAAATGTTTACGAAATGGTTTCGTAAGTACATCACATACTTTGAAATGTTTACGAAATGTTTTCGTAAGTACATCACAGACTTTGACATGTTTACGAAATGTTTTCGTAAGTACATCACAGACTTTGAAATGTGTACGAAATGTTTTCATAAGTACATCACAGACTTTGAAATGTTTACGAAAGTAGTATTTGCGAAAAAAAAACGAACAATTTTTTCCATTATTCACCAATAACAGCCATTGTCTAAATATATCCGAAGAGTTGAGAGATTGTGCAACAAAATGCTTGTACAAATTACATTGTACTTTCAGTATGTTGGTACAGTCGGGGAAGCAGGGAGGGAATTTCAAAAGAACAGGCGGCAACGGAAAATAAGTTATTTACGTAGAAATAGTTCCAGGATCTGGAGACTTATACACAGAAAGGGTTGGAATTTTGCTGCTTGTCGGATTGGTCAAGGAATTTCCGTTGGGTAGGTACAATTGCAACAAGTTGGTCGAGCGCAACAGCTTAGTAAACAGTTTGGAGGGCCCTATCCAAGAGGTGTGGACATGTGGCTGGTGCACTAGACCAGATATGACAACAATACTCCATACATAAGGCAAAGTGTGGCTTTAAGTGATATAAGATACTGGCAGGTGTGATAAGTTTCTAGCCCAGTTCCCTCTCCTTCTCTCTCTCTTTATATATATATATATATATATATATATATGTATATATATATATAAATATATATATATGTAGTTATATATATATACATATATATATGTATGTATATATATGTATGTATATATATATGTACGTATATATATATGTATATATGTATGTATATATATATATATGTATATATATATGTATATATATAGGTATATATATATACATATGTATATATGTATATATATGCATATAGCTATATGTATAAATGTGTATATATATGCATATATGTATATATATGTATATATATATCTATGTATATGTAGATATATGTATATATATATGTATATGTACATATATGTATATATATGTATATGTAGATATATGTATATATATCTATATATATATATGTATATATATAAATATATATATATATATAATTATTTCATGTATCACCAAAAAATGTTATAAGAAGATACATTTTTTACGTATCGATTTTCAGTATTTTCTTAAACAGTGCTCAATATGTTAGTAGAGCTAGGTAGTGTTATATATATATATATATATATATATATATATATATATATATATATATCTATATATAACTTTACGGGCGTTATTGCTATATCTGGTTTTGATTCAATTGAATTATTTAAAACCCTTTGGTCCGTTACTTGAAATACATAGTGGTATTAATGGGGTATGTTTTTTTATTCTTGTGTATAACTTTATTTTATGTGTCTTACAAAATATTTCTAACATGCCGACTATTTCTGGTGTTTTTAAAAGTCTCCTCTTTCTCCAGCTTTCTTGTTCATTTGCTTTTGCCATCTGACAATGATTCGACAAAGAATCGAAAACTTTCGTGAACCATGTGGAACATTTATTATTTTTTTGTATTTTAACACAAAAATACAATTAGAAAAATTGAAAAAATAAAAAAGGTATAATTGAACAGAGGAATAATGTTATTTTTAACAATATTTGAATATACATACATTAAAATAAATGTATATAATAACAATTTGTAAAAATCAATATTACACATTTAATTATTAAAAATTTATAAATAAATAATAAATAAATAGAAAAATTACAAATGAATTTAACGAGATTGTTTCATAATTGAACAAAAAAGTATTTTATTTGCTGCTAGTCACTATGATATTCTCTGGTGTAAATCTTTTATAAACAACATTAACAGTCCAAATGGGTTTCTGGAGATTTGAAAGACCCAGCATTTGATAAATCTCAAAAAATATCATGTAAAACAGCCACACACATTAGATTACTGTGTAGAAGTTTTTACTAAAAAGATAAAATTTACTATGAAAAATAAAAAATTAATTAAATCACTTCGTATTAGTCTTTCTTCTGAACATACATGCGTATACATGTTACACGCAATGCTTCAAGCAAACTACAACATTTACATGAACATATTAAGAAATCGGTTACATGCATCTATCTATTAGCTTGTTCGGAAAATAATGACTTATTTTAGAAAAAAAGTATTTATGCGTTAAGCTTACGTGCAAACATTTCTCGTATTTTCACCTTATTAATTTCCTTCAGATTGATGGGCAGCGTTGGATTACTGAAAATAAGTGCTTAAGCATCTATAAGACATTTTCACATGGGTTTTGATCACTAATTGCTTTCAAACGTCTATTGTCAAAAAGTACATGTTTGTTCTCAATCATCTTCAAGCGCCTCTTTATGACTACGGAATTTCTGAAACAGCTTTCAGACTGGTCAATTTGTTGTTGACTCTTCTGCCTTGCGGTTTGGGCATTCACAGCTATTTGAGAAGTTTTTAGATTTTGTTCTGAATTCATGCAATCAAAATACATTTCTTTATTTTCATCCTTCTAATTAAAGCCGTTTATGCTTCATAATTTATTCTGAATAAAAATATTGGAATTTAAGAGTACACATCAATTATTTAGCGTCTACAAGTTCGTATGTGTTGGCATCGGTCAGTGGCAATGGCTATAGAAAAGCGCCGTATTGGGAGTTTGCTTGTGTGCATCTTTTTGTGTGACTGTAGAGACCAATTCTTGATTTGCATGGTCTACTACAGCGTTGACATACGAACACTTACAAAAAGTTTGTATAAACCAATAGAAAAATACTAACAAAAATCAACCTTTCAACAGTTTGTTAATATGTAATTGCCGCCCCTCGAGGGCAGAGTAAGGCACAAGGTCCGTTTCTAATCTGGGAAACATTCATCTTCCCATAAATGGGTACTTTAAATTTGATGAATAATATTAATTGCCTCAGTTTAGACGGATTTCTGCTTCACTGTGAAGATGAAGTGTCGAATCAGCACAGATACTACGCTTCACTCCTAGACAAAAAGCCAATAAATGAGTACTCGAAAAGTGGCAAATATTTTCTGAACAACCTATAGAATCTCTTAAGATTTGTTTATGTTTGCACTTATAAATTAATACAAAATACATGTAATCAGCAACTGGCGACAACAACCGGGGATCAACTGACTTTACACGTTTTTTTTTAACTGGGTCGAGGATACGTCCTCGACAATCCGTCCAACAGAGTCTTGCAATATTAGAGATTATTTTTATAACGAGTATTAAATAAAAACGACGTTTTTGAACAAACACAACACTCAACTTGTAAAAACGAATACTTTTGAATTGGAAATTATTTCTCTGTATTTTTTTAGATGAGGGATGTTCATTATTATTTGCAATTTTATGACTGGTTTTCTCGTCTACGTTGTTTCTAGAAAAGTTCTGGCTCCTTTTAAGTCAACAATTAGTTCATGGTTTTACTTATAAGTGATGTAATTCGGCGATATCTAGGTCAAAGGTCAAGGCTAAGGTCAAGGAAAAAAATGAAAGTCAAACTTTTGGCAATAACCGGCTCTGTTCATTGTATTGACCGGCTAATTCTCAAATATGGTAGCCAGCATAGTTTCGTATCTTAGCTGAACTGATTTGAACATTTAGAAATATGTATAAGTATATTATTCTAATTCATCATGGAGTAAAAATCTTCGGTGAACCTTTCATCTTTATCAGTCAAGGATGCACTGAGTGTCGATGTAATCTTTTTTTTCTGTTTCGTGTTATTCTTTGCTGTAATTATGGATTCCGTGTGAAACGTTCATGTTAATTTCAAATAAAAGTTCGCTAAAAGTCGAGATTTTAGCAGAATTTCAACTTTCGATTTTTCCCAATTTGATGTATGGATCTGCTGCGAGGGTTTGGATCTGATGCTATTTGATAAAAGTACCCACCATGCACATTTGTAGCCTGATCAGATAAATAGTATTTAAGGTTTCAGCGTTGTCATGCTATAACTTCTGAAATACTTCATACAATATAGAGAATTGAAGCCCAGATGAAACTTTCCCCTGATTAAGTTATGTTCTCATTTGTACTCATATTGTTGAGAATGGAATACACTTGTTAATTAGTATCAAAACACAAATGTTATGACAGACATTCAATATGCTTTCCGTGAGCAACTTAATAACGACGTAGACGGTATAGGCAACGTCTTATCGTTATTTGGATGACTTTAAACTAAATCATATAGATGACTTATTATCAAGTAATTTTGAAGACTTTAAACTGCCGAATAGAAAGTAGTTACTTCTATAAATAAAATTAATATAACAAAAGGCCAGTAATATTATTATTTCATTCTTTTAAATTACAGAAATATTGTTGTTTTGCAATGCGCCTCCTTTTCTAAAAAGAATCCAGCCCCTTTTTACAAATATTATTTGAGTCTTATAGGGTAGATATATAGCCGAATATTTAACTTCAATTAAGCCCTATGTATCATTTTTGTAATTATGTCGCCGGAAGTTTATATCCTGAAGACTTCCGGTTTCATTTTTGCGATAAAGTAAACTTTATGCTATGAAAAGTTATCAAATAAAAATAATAAACAAGAGATTATGGGTTGATCAGAGTTATGTTTGCGAAATTTACTTGTTTGTCTTTGTAGATGAAGCCCATGGCTGATCATTTTGGATCAGCCTCCGCTCACAATTCATCTCCAGTGTATCCATCACCGCCTGTTTCTTTAGCCAACGGCGCAGATCTCCAGTTCGATTGGTACGTGAATTAGAGAGTTAGTCATCTTTGAATGGCGTTTGAAAAGTTTTGCTTCCGGCGAGAGGCAATCAATTCCGGTTTCTCACAGGAATTTAAGCGGGTGAAATTAATGTTTTATTTCGTTTGCATTCGTTATCTTGATTTCATGCGTAACCAAGTAATTCATCACGAATCGATTTGGGAGGGGGGCTGGCTTGTTTTTTTATAATAACAAAAAACTAAGAAGTAAGAAAGAGAGAGAGAGAGAGAGAGAGAGAGAGAGAGAAAGAAAGGCAAGATGATGTAAAGAAAGAAGAAGAAAATACATATCAAGCTTCAGAAAAGAAATATAAACAAGTAGAAGAGGAACAGAACGAACAATTGAAAAAAGTAGACGAAAAGAAAAACAAAAAACATTAAAATAAACACAAAGCACAACAAGAACAGGTAGTAGTATAAGTATTATTGTTAAGTTTAGTAGTAGTAGTAGTAGTAGTAGTAGTATTAGTAGTAGTAGTAGTAGTAGTATTCGAGAAAAAATGAAAAAAATAGAGAAGAAAATAGAATATAAAGAAGAAGAGGAAAACGAAGAGGAAAAAGAATTACAAGAACATAGTAATTTACGAAGAAAAAAAATAGTAGGAGCCGAGGATGAAGAACGGCGAGAAGAAAACCGGATAAATAGGGATAATACAAGTAAGCAGGCGAAGAATTGGGAGAAGAAGAAACATAAGAAGTAGAAGAACTAAAAGAAGAAAAAGAAATAAAAGAAGAGGAAGATCAACAAGAACAGACTAAGAAAAACAGGAAGAATAAGGTTTTAAAAAAGAAGAAGATGATGATGATGATGATGATGATGATGATGATGATGATGATGATGATGATGATGATGACGGCAGTATACTAATATTATGTACATTTACATCATAAAATGTGGGTCTGTATTTTCATTGACCTTGACTATGCTTAGAGAAAATTGAAGAAAAATATAGGTCATTGGGCGTCCGTTACTTTGATGTTATAGTCTGGTTTTAACAAATAATTACTTATAACGTATCTTTCATTAAAAAAGCGAAATTGTTTAATAAATAACTTTTTAAAGAGTATCATTAGACTAAGGTAGTATCCATGCGAGATGGATAACATTTATTATGTGTTTTACTGCACCCACTCGATATTTTGCGGGAGTCGATCGTCTAGTCATTTTCGGCAGTATTTTCCAGTAGGCTTAAAGACAAGGAAGACTCTAATCAAAAAAATTATCAATTTACTTAACTTGTATTGCTTACTCTCGCACCCATTTCTCAATGTTCAGCAGATTCCGTTCGGGAGCACACTGGGGAGCAGAGCAGAGCAGAGCACAGAGCGTTATGGCCTCCTTATTAACTAACGTTATTCATTGATTTTATTTGTATGCATTCAATCGTAAACAACAAAACACATATGTTTATTTTATAATCTATCCACCGATTGTCTTAAATCGCAACTATTCGAACCAACCAAGGATTTTATTCTAAATGCGACAACATCTCACCGCACATATTTTATTTGTTAACCTAATAATGCGTAACCTACTTTTTATCAGGTTAAATATTGTAGCAATTGCATCGTTTTTTATTGGAAAGATGTTATGTTTAGGAGATTATGAATACAAGTATAGGTTATGTTGATTATCTCTAATGATGAAAGTTTGATATTCACAAATAAGTTATTAAACTGGGCTACTCAGAAGAGATGAATAGAATGTATAGGTTAGTTTTATAACATGTAACACGGAACGGGGGATTTTTATGAAAAATGCTTGTAGATCATCGCCCCAGCCAATTAGTAGACTATGTTACTGTCAAGGGGGATAAAGGAAATGTATATATTATTTTGTCTATTCGTAATTACTAAATTCTTATTTTCATAAATAAACTAGAAAAAATGTGACCCGTTGAGCTATCCATTACGATAGGGCTAGATTTGTTTAATTGGAGAAAGTGAGTTTGCAAGACCAGTTAAACATCCAATATTAGTCTCTTTCAGCTCGCTATTTCTATTTCTCTATCTCCTTTTCTTTTTCCCACTCGAGCTACAGTTTAAATAGTAGTATTACTGTAGTGATATTTTCTTTATTTTATAATAGACTATTCAAATCTTAAGTTTTAAAGTTAGTTTTATTATGTTTGACTGGTAATACATAGAGATAGGAAGAGAGAGCACCATAAAATAATAGAGTGTGAGAGTGATCGACAGAAACATCGTAAGAGACGCGTCATTTTTTCAGATAATTGCAAATTACGGATGTTAAAAACAATTAAAACTTAAGAATTTTCAAACATAACTCAATCTCAATAGCAAAGAATATTTTAGCATGTCTTTTGCGCGATTAAATTTATATAGAGAAAAAAAGCTTTTGGGAAACAAACGTTGATCAACACACATAGACTGTTTTGATGCATCAAATTCCCCAAGCTGAGATTGAACCCCTACTGATTTTGGCACAGAGAGACGTTTAAACTGTTACATTCTCGGCCCAAGCTTAATACAGTATTACTTATTTTACAGGAGTCGAGAATGACTTTTTTTTACGAAGAGATATGCATTATCGCTAATGGCCACCAGTGTTGACATTGAAAGAGTGGTCAACCTGCAATGGCTGGGACATTTGTATTCATCCACAAAAACACTGTTTCGCTATATCACAGCTCTGTAGTGTGGCTAGACAAGCAAGTAACTTTAGCTTAGACAGGAACCCAACGGTTTGAGAACCGGCAGACGTTCTAATCGTTATGCTATCGTCATCAGATGACTATAACAAGTGTGACACGGATCTATGATATATATATATATATATATATATATATATATATATATATATATATATATATATATATATATAAAGGGAGTTGAATTCCTAACAATAAGTCAGAAGAAATGAAAAATAAATCCTGATACAATTTTGGTCATGTTTGAAGAAGTAATTACATCGCAAAATATTAAAATTAAAATAAACAAATATATTACATTGTAAAGTCTTCCAACTTTTATTTTACTATTTTAACCATATCAATTCTTCTATGTGAACGGCATATCATTTCATATCTTCATATTCCAGCATGCAACAAACGTAGGATTTGATTTTACAACCACCAAACAACCACACATACTTAACAACAAATCAGAAAAGAAAAAACATGATACAATTATGACCATCTCTAAAGAAAGAATTTTATACCGAAAATTTAGTTGAAAATTAAAAGTCTTTACATTGCAAAACTATTTTTTAAAATTTAATCTGAATATTGAAGTAAACAAAAATATCTCTCTGCGCGAACGCAGACCACAGCAGGTTATTGTAAAAAGAAAAAAAAATCTCCATAATAAAAAATGTATAACATCATCGGATTGCTTGTAAACATTTACTCGAGAAAAGTTGGGTTCGATCTCGGTATAGGTTTTTTTTTAAAATTCCATCCATTAAAAAAGAGACACCACAAAACGTGGTATAGATAGTATGCACTCACACTGTTGCCTGAGAATGACTAAAGACCCTTATGAAACATTTCTCCCAGCCCTGAATCCCATATTCACATTTTTATTCTTACTTTAATTATGTAGTTACTAAATTATCAAACTATTAAGAAAATCGTAATGATATAAAATAAAGCTAAACGTTTTCTTGTCTGGATTAAGGTGCGACCACAGATTCCACAATATTGTAAAAAAAAACTAATGCAACGTTAATAGGACTATTAGATATTTTATAAAATTTATACGAGAAATGTCATGTTAGGATATAGTATGAAGCTTTGCTTCTAACCTCATCTCTCGCCAGATATATACTACAAATATAATATATAGAATACTCACTTTAAATTCAGGTAAAAACACATGGATGGCTAGCGTGATACGGGATTTTGTCTTCAGATCTGTTGTGTATACGAATTTTGAGCCTCTGTTACTATTTCAGTCGGGTTTAAATTAATACATTATTAAAGGGCAATTGTTAGACTGGGGTAGTGCTCATGGTTGATGGGGAAAAATTGCAGATGTTTATGGTAACCAATGCTCACTATGAAAATCTGATTTTCATAAATACATATTTGTAGGGGTTAATACTAGACAGGTCTAACGTTAAGGAGAGAAGGCGATAAAGCCTATGAAGATCAGACATTTTTATATTTTAATTCATTCCAAAACATACTGCGACTAAGACGAGACAGGTACTATGAGTTAGGGCCTAGATTTTTAGAACAATCCTAAGTAGGGGAGTTGTACAGCGAGATGCCTGTTTACATAAAATTTGAATGTCTGAATGTTGGTACAGTCGGGGAAACTAGGAGCAGAGAGGGAATTCCAAAGTCAAAGAATACTTCTGCAGTGAAAGGGTGTCAGTTTGCTACCTGTTGGGTGTGTCGAGGGTATTTATGCTGAGGAAGCACATGTGTATCAAGTGCGTTTGTGAACATTCCGTTGAAGTACTTGTAAAACAAGCACATGAATACAACATTGCCACAATAGGACAGGGGTTGGAGCTTGATAAACAGTGTGGGACTTATTAGGTTATAGACTTTCTGTTGAGGCCTGCCTCAGAGGTAGAGACTAGTTGTTAGTGGTCCAGCCCAGATGTGGCAACAATATGCAATGGTGACTTTGTAAAGATATGTGCCTCTGGCAGGCGTGATAAGGTTTCCAGTTGATAGAAGAAGCCGACCTTCATTGTAGCAGACTTTGCAGTATCGTCCATGTATTTATTCCAATTCATGTTATCTGTGAATGTTAAGCCAATCAGTAAGAATGTTGGACTGTCGGAAATGGTGCTATCAACCATGACAGTCGATGGTAAGTAGGGTTTCATATATTGTTAGAGGAAAAGAGTTGTATAATAGTAGCATTAAATGTAATCATCTATTTTTAGCCCCATTAAACTAAATACTGGAGGTCATTTTCTTAGAATTCAGCCATTGCCATGCGTTCAATTTGCCTACATGTCGAGCACAGAGCGCGGTGTCATCAGCAAATATACCTATATCGGACGCAATTGCATTAGAAATGGTCGTTTATGAAAATCAGAAAAACTAACGGTCCAAATATCGACCCCTGAGGCACATCCACATTAATGTGATGTTGTTTCAATGTCCGCTCATCTAAGACCACCTGGATCTTTGTTTTAGATGAGAAGGATCTGTTAAATAGTCGTCCACTAGTATCGTACGAATTAATTTTATTCAGCAACCTATATCCAAGACTTTGTGAAATGCTTTTGATATATCAAGCGTTTCCACCCTATCTTCACCTGTGTTATCCGTTGTAATGTATATGCGTTAAGAGATGGCTGTTAGGATATAATCAGTAGAACGTGATTGTCTTAATCCAAACTGTTGGTCAGAAAGAAATCTAGAATTTCAGAGGTGGCAGATTATCGCTAGATTGATTACTGATTCGCGATGAACGGGAGGAGATTATGGACCGATAATTTCGCGTGTCAGTTATTTAACCAGAGTTCTTGAAAACTGGCACCACAGTGACAACATTCAAGCTATCAGGGAAATAAGATTCGGCAAGACATTTTCTTAAGAGTTTTGAGACGACGGGGGCCAGCTCAGCAAAGCATTTTTATTACTATAGTAGGGATGAGATCAGGACTTCATTCTTTGGGGTTTCAAGTTTTTTTTTATTACATCCAAGACATACGAAAGGGGTGAGGTAAAATTATCAAGTGTGGTTTCTGTTCGCAGTGGGAAATTGTGGAGGTAGTGGTTAGTTGAGTTCACGGTTGATTTTAAGGTCAATAGTTGGGCGAGAAGTTCAGCCTCATCCGTGCCGTGCAAGTGGCATAATGGTTGTTGAATAGTAGATAATTATTGACAGCCGATTATTTACCAGAGTATTATAGATTTTCAAGAAATGGCGAGTCTCTAATCTCTGTGGCTTAATACGCCATCTTCTTATCTCAGTATACCTGGTTTTAACTGTGGCTATTACACTTTACCATGGTTTCTTGATGCTATAATTTTGTCGCCGATTCATGGCGGTTGAAGATAAAATAAAACAACTTCACTTAAGAGACGGATTATTGAGGCTGCACCTATCAATATGTATGTATATATTTATATACAGGGGTAGTCGAGACACATTTTACAGTTATTAGAATGGAGAAAAAACGACATATCTAAGGAAATATTTGATATATTTTCAAACAGGACCGTAAGGTTGAGCATACAGTCTTCACGGCGTCATTCGAGAGATCCCTGAACACCAGCTTGATCCTGCCAATTAGCTTGTCCTTTGTGTGGCAGAAAGTACGTCGGTATCTTTCTTAACTGCGCTTTACACATAATGTTCCATAGAATGTAATCAGGTGAGTTGTGTGAGCGGCAGATTATAGCATTGATGAAGTTAGGCAAGTTCTCAGACATTCACTTCTAGGTTTTCGCCGAGGTGTCACACAGAGATTCGTCCTGCTACCATAGACATATACTTGCCATGGCCACACTCACAACAGATTTTATTTTCGAATATGTAGGTCAGCATGTCGTGGCCGTTACTTGAAACACAGAAACTATATGGCGCGTAAAAGTCGTACGGATCGAAGGCTAGTCATCAGTTGTTCTGCGCGTACTCTAACTTGTACTAAGAAGAAGCAAGCCATTTCCAGCTCAATTAGGTGTTTGTCTTTCTTAAGGAGCTCCTTAACTTTCGACCTTAGCGATGAGTATGTGGCACTTGTTTGTAGCGAAGATTCAGCGCTTTTTCCTTGTCGGTGGGGTCACAAATTCGCTAGAGGAACCCCATGCAGAGGAGTAATCCACCCCCTCCGAAAACGAGTCTACCTGCTGGCCGTGGGTGGCGACTCGTTATGCCGTAGGACGGGATCTTTGTATCTAGGCATTCGTCATCTGCGGCCCTTACTTTTGGCTGGACGGGAGAACGGAGAAGTCCGATCGATCACTCGGCTGGTCACGTCATGCTCTAATATCTATCAGTTCATCCTCAACCTTATTATTCGATCTGATTTTTTTAAAATCAAAAACTTATTCTTCTTTTTTCCCCGAATAGAAGGCAGTGACTGAGTGTCAATCACGTTGAGAACACAGAACATTACTAATACCAAATAGTAATGTCTTCAAAGGAGTAATGTTTTTCTTGAAATTATGTTTCTCTTGCAGTAGTGTTTTCTGAAAGTAATGCTTTCCTCTCTCGGTACAATTCCCTTCTAGAAGTAATGTTCCAGCTTTCACTGTGAAATTTTCTTTCCAAGAGAAATGTATTCTTAGAGCAATGCATTCTAGGAGCAATTTATTCTGGTTATATTAGAGCAATGTATTCTGGTTATCTAAAAGCAATGTATTCTCTTTATCTAAGAGCAATGTATTCTGGTTATCTAAGAACAATATATTCTGGTTATCTAAAAATGTATGCTGTTTATCTAAAAGCAATCTATTCTGTTTATTTATACGCAATGCATTCTGGCGATCCCGGGGCAATGTATTTTTGTTATATTAGAGCAATACAATCTGATTATCGAAGAGCAATGTATTCTTGGGATATAAATAATTACCCTACCTATACAAATATATTTGACAATTGCATTCGGCATTGAATCACCGAGTGATTACTGATATGCTGTAAAACAAAACAAACAACATCAAACAAAGTCTGTTGGCTTGAGGGATTGTTGGAGTCTTTTCCTGGCTTCAGTGTGGGTATTCTTTAAGAGTAATATTTTCAATGAGTAATGTTTTCAAGGATCAATGTATTCTAAGAGCAATGTATTCTGAGAGCAATGAATTACGTGAGCAATTTATTCTAAAAGCAATGTATTCTGAGAGCAATGTATTACGCAGGCAATGTATTTTGATAACAAGCGTAACGTAACGTAAAACAAGCTAAAACACCACCCTGTTATAACTTGACACTATAATGTACTTTTTAAAAGCACTTGCTCTATATACAAAAGTATAAAGATCTAAAGACATATAAATCCAACTTGATTTGGCATTACATTACCTGAAAAAGGTCGATATGCCGTAAAACAAAATAATAAACACCCAATTAGCGTTTTCTTCGATATGACAGTTCTAAATAACATTCTTGTCAATCTCCCACACTTAAGTGTGAAATTGCATAGTCGCGTCTGTCAAATTTAAATGTTCACTAGCATTTAAATAGTGGGGAATAGAAGTCTCGTCGATCCGAGGCACTTAAGTTTTAAATTGTATTGCTATTCGTCGGGCTGTCAGGTCAAATTCTGACATAGAGTTTTCGTCCGTCTGTTACGTCGAAGTTGGTATTTGCATTCTCATCGATAAACGCGCAAATAGAATGGACACAAAAGAACCCGTTCTTATTTTACGATCAAAACGTATATCTCAGTCTTATCTTTTGAAAGATGACATTATTTTATGTTTTATTATTTTCAGTTGGTTGTATCGATAAGTTTTATGTAGGAGAATTATGTATTTTTATCGTTAGTTTTTTGTATTTTTTTGTCTTTTCGTATCAGATGGAGATTAGCGATTCACTATAGATGAAGAGTGAGACTACAACGAGGCGTATTATCATATAATAATTGCACTTTACTACAATATCTATAAAATGATACGCTTGTATCCCGTTTTGACATATGTTATCACCTTCTACACTCATGTTATAAAATGAGATCGTCCGATCGCTAAAGCCGAATTACAAAAAGTAATTGAAGATTATGTGAATCACTTGGCTGAAAAATAAATTCTAAGCGTTTCAAAATGAATTGATAAAAACGGAATGTAATGCATCTGATAGAATTAATGACTATGAAACTCGTTGGGTCTTATTATTTTGTTCACAAACAGCCATCAGTGGGGCTATATATAACTGTACCGCCGGTCAGACGATTCGAACTCTAGATCCGAGTAACTCAAATCCAATATCCCCAAACATTACGAAACCGTGACAGCCAGAAAAAATATGAGAGAAGTAAACGCTATATTTACTGACAAACAGTCACTCTAAACGAGTGTTCGCCTTGCCAGAAAGGGGAACAAGTTATCGTAATATATAGCTTAATTAGAAACTTTTAACATTTATTTTAAATTGTTCGACTTAAAGAAAGCCTTAATAATTATCAATATATATATATATATATATATATATATATATATATATATATATATATATATAATAGACCGTTTTGAGGTCTTGCATAGAGCAGATTCCAAAAACCATTTGAAATTATTAGAATCTGTCTCTATTGCTATTCGCACACCTTCCTTGTGCCGGCAGAAGGAATTTCGCTAAATCTCTTTGGGTACTTTGAACTCACTCCCTTTTTTTTACCTTAACGTAGTGCCTTTTAATCGTTTTTTTTTAACGAAATCATTCAATTCACTTCTTTTAATCGCTCCATCGTTTATTTTGGCACATTCAATTCCCCGTTTGCTCTTTCTTTCGACGATTGATTAAAAACTATCGACTTTCTCCTGACGAGATGATAGTCGAAAGGGCCTTTGAGAGATTTCCGCGCATTCTTTTTAAATGCATTTATATATATATATATATATATATATATATATATATATATATATATATATATATATATACTATGCAAATCTAGCCGCAATTAAGAACTGTGATACGACAAAATAGATTATTGTAAGTATTATGTTATTCCTTTTTTCTCCCACACCCTTTTTTACTCTTATATTTTCACGTTTATTTTAGTATTTTGTGTAAAATTGCGGGGTAAGTTAAGTAAACTGCTGATACCATTGCTCATTGCAATGTGGCACGTTTTTCGTCGATTGCAAATACGTACACACCGCATTTTCCCATGCGGCTTCCAGTGTTGTCTTCCATGCTCCACGTATATGCAGTCAGTTCGATAGCACTCCTATTCGCACGTTTGGCAAGCTTGACGTATAGTTATTCGGTTCTCAATAGAATTACATTGAAATAAATTCGATTTCGTTGGTTTTTAAACATATATTTTTTCTATACGCATCGTGAACTTTTAATGTATTTGTTTTATTAAAACAAACAACTTTTAGGCAAACTTCGACTTTATCCATCAGCATAGTCTCCTAGAGAAATACACTGAGATCAACGCTTCCTTGACATGTTGAATCATTTATTGTAGAACGATTGGTCTTTTGCCTCAATATATGTCCGAAATTCATTCAAACTTCACTTCTTAATTGAAGTCAAACCTTTTCCGCTAGGGCATACCTTTGTCTGCAAAAAGCCAGTAGTCAGTGGGGGCAAAATTTCGAAAATATTGCTTGTGCAGAAACGATTGAACTGAAATTTATGTAGATTTGGTAACGTTGAGATCCACTTGAGACACTTGGTGAAAGAGCACTCTTTTCTTCCTCATTTGTGCACGGTTTTTCATTCTTCAAACGCCAAAGACTTTATATAATGTTCGCAATTGACGCTTCCATTATCAACAGGTTAATCTATTAAAAAAATACTTCGGGCATCCCAAAATACGAAGCTAAAACCTTGCTTGCTTACTTTTGTGGCTAAGTTCGCTTTTTACTAATTATGGATGTGAGAGTAGGAGGTCATACGCTGATCTGAGAATGAAGCTGATCCTCAGTAAACCTATCTGTCAGAGGTCGTTCCAGCTGACGCTACTTTGGAGACCACTTTCCCATGTTGTCCAAATTTCTCATGTTCTTTGAATTATTGGAGTAAAATGTATACTGTTTCAATTATTTTGTCATACCCCTGTATATATATATATATATATATATATATATATATATATATATATATATATATATATATATATATATATAGATGTATGTGTGTGTTCATATATACTCTTTTTGAATCTTCATCATCAATGTGAATCACTTTTTTATGGCCTTTTGTTGCACATGTTTGCCCCTCGCACAAAACCCCCTCGGCTTTCTCTTTTTTCGATAGATCAACATCACGTCTGTTGTTTGCACGTGTGACGACTGTTTAAATACGACACTATTATCTCAAAGAGAAATCTTTTTCGACTGTTTCTTTTGTTCGCTGCATTCATCTGGGTATGTCTTTCATTTTATTCCAGGAGTTCTGCTTTTAATTTGCGTCTCTTTTCGGGCGGAATGTGACAAGAGTAACGAATATAAAGAAAAATGCGAGTCTTTATTGATATGTATTTTTTTTTGAATTTCAAATGAAATGTATTTATTTATTTCCAGTTTAACTTTGGGCATTTCTTATTTAGCCAGACATAATGTTGTCACTATAAGTTGCACAAACGCGTCTACATAGAGAAGATACTCAACTTCCACAAAGACGTATCTTTTGTCAATACTATGAAAGCAAACAAATTCTTGTTACTCTATAGATTTTGGTGTACAACTTCCTGAACACTTTTATAATTAAAGGAAGAATCGTTCTCTTGTTTAGAATAATGCTTAATGTCTCTACATGTATTATCACCTTTAACACACATTTATAAAAAAAAGACGCAAAAAAAAGTTGCCTAAATATCGTATAGGAAATAGCATTTACTTCTTTGATTTATGTAAAAAAAAAAAAGACAAAAATAAATTTAAATGGTTCATTTGGCCCACGAAAAAATAAAAAATAAAAGTTTATTTATAGTTCTTCAGCTATGGTTTGTTAATTTCTTTTTTTTTCTTCATTTTTTTCAAATATATGTATTTTTTTCTTTTGTATTCTTCGTCTTATATTGTCGTCTGCATCATCTGATATAGCTATTGTAAAAAAGAAATCTGATTCACGCATTTTAAAATGAATTGTTCTTAAATCAAATTATATCGTTCCGTCGATAAAACAGTAAAATTGTAAATAAATACATTAGTTACATTGATTTGAAGAATATTTAGCCTACACAGACGAAGAGTATTTATCGTTACATTGCTAAAATTCAAAAGAAATAAAGAAGATATGTATTCGTTTTATTTATTTAAAACACGCTTACCTTACAATTTCAATTATTTTACGCAAAGAAAAAAAGAGTATTTTTTATAGTCTTGACCCTAGTAGAAATTTATTTTTGCAAAAGTAAAATTTATAATGCAGATCGACTTAGAAAAACCCATGGAATTTCCACGAGGTTACGCTAGTTAAAAATAATACTAATACGTTAGGTCATCTGCTGCTGATTCATGTTTTTTTATCCAATCTGATACATGCACACAAAGATTCGTGTCCCAGGTTTGTGTGATCTGCATGTATTCCCCCTTGGCGACACCTATTCGTTATAATTCAAGATTGAAGTTTTGTTACAGAGCAACAATACCAACCTGTTGCATACGAAGTCGGGTATGGTTGGGGCTCGATTACGCAGAAAACTAGCGATTGCACATCCACAAATAAAACGTTCTAATACTCAGACAAATAGTCGTTTATTTCTACTAAATATTAAGCAACCATAAATAATTTTCACTTTTTATATGTATTTTCTTTGATCATTTTGATGAAAGAAAATAGGAGTAGGCCTGTCCTTTCCACTCCCAAATTACATTATTTGGAAGATAGAGAGGTGACGGCCATGCGTCCTTCAATCATCGACATCTTTACTGTTGTGGCCCTGTAAAGGAGCCGGAATGAAAACACGAACTCGGGGTTTGGAGAAAACAAGTATATTGAAGCAAATATCATACTACAAAGAAACAAGAGTGGTTGTACGTCAGTCTTGACTACCATTATATACTAGGGCTGATTCAGGTATGTAATTCCTTCCCAACGCAGGAATCTGTGGCACAAAGTCGGAAGGTGGGAGACAGTCAGGCAAGCGCCTCTAAGATAGAAGCTCTCTGGTCCATCAAAAATAGCCTAGGTATTTCCGTCAGCATTCCCTGGTCAGTGCGCATCAGGCAGTAAGCAATAAACTTACTCCACTAAAAAGAGGGGAGGCAGGGCCTGTGAGAGTTGCTATACTACGAAAAACTCACGACCTAATACCTCAGCTCGACAGATATAAAGGCACCGAAAGGGTCCAGTTCCTGCCGAACTGATTGTTGAGAACGAATCCTCGACTGGTATTTCCACTCCCGAAATCTTCAATCAACCGAAGTTACTGAAGGACTGAATCGGCTGGGGTTGATTAAACACAGAGGAGCAGGTGCTCCCAGTATTTATGGTGAATGGATGCCCAAAGTCCGTTATAGTACATTTACTATAACATCCACTCACAAGCCTAACCTCGCCAGGGGTCACAGTAGCGTTTCCTTTTGGGATATACACTATTCTGAAGCTGCTTGAGGTAGCTATATGTCGAAAGTGTAGCTGATAACCATAATTTCTTCTTGAGGTGTTGTTCGATAGTCGTTCCCTAATTTGGTTTAGGCGTCTCTTATAAGAGAGCTGAGACTTTATCAAAATAAAATAAAATATACTCTAGATGTTTTTCATTCTAGACATCTTATTTTGAAACACATCTTTAAACTTGAAAAAATGTCTTCTTTGCTTCGACATTCATCTTTACTAGTCTTAAGCTCTTCTAAAACATTTTTCGGCGATTCCAGTTCTAGAACTATGAATTCACTCTTTTTAATCTTCAATTGATTTAATTTATTTCAGTTTAGTATTAGCTATTTGCAGCGTGAATTTTGTGCCATTGTGTACTTAATTTATGCTAACAATTTATTTTGCGTCCATTTCACACGATGTTTACTGGTTGAAACAAATTTCTTTTTTTTCGTTTTTTCTGACAAAATCGTCAGGTTTTTTTTAATTTTCTGTCTAAAAAATCTTGGTTGGTAACCGTTAGAGGTTGAACTGCTGCATCAAGTCTACGCCAAATAAATTATTGGCGTTTTTTAATAAGAACATATTTACTTTTTTCGTAGTTCTGTGTAATCATTTCAGCCTCGAATTTTATTTTTTCACCTATCATCGTTTGGCTATTTAGTTGTTTCTTAGAATGGTCGGTTTTCACAACCTTCTCCATGTATGCATGTTGATAATTGACATGCCTGAACCAGAATATAATTGGAATTTTACGTTTTTATTAAATATTTTTTTTTTTTTTACATTTACTATTATTGGTAGTTAAAAAACAATACATATTTATAATTTTATAATTAGTACCATCAATGAAAAATGAAGTTTACATTTTAACTTTAAAAAATCGTTTTTGTAGTCGGAAATTAGGCGGAAATGATTTCGATTTTGATACCGATTCCGATACCTCAAACAGTTCCGATTTTTTTGGATTCCTGATTACGATTTTGTCTAAAAACCTTGTTTAATCCTCATGTCGTGCTCTCGTTCCGTTAGCAATAATCGGGTAAAAGTCTTAAGTAATTCGCATTGTATTCTTAGTATCGCCTGACCGCAATGACCCATTACGTGACGGATATGGTACTAAGTAAAATTAAGTTCTAAGTGTTAGTTTTCTGGAGGTTGAACGTTCAATCCTCTGCGGCAGATACTATTTATTTGTTATTATTATACATCAGCAAATACTAAGATGTAAAAATACGCAAGGCTGCATAATTGATGTGGTGCTTAAACGCACGCTATTGACGGCAGGCATGCGTTGGGATAAATATTCACCTAAGAGAAGAGAGAAAGCACCATAGAAATAGGCAAACATTTAAAATAGTCTTTCTTGGATGCTGTTTTTGTGAGCTACTTTAGTCTTGTAAAATTAATTTTGCTACAGACACCATACACTCTGTACCATGAGATTTTATGTTCATAGAAAAACTGGCCCTTGATTCACAAGTAGGTGGATGGTTGCTCTATTACAAATTACATCAATATCTATATTATTTCCGGAAGTATAGGCAGAACGGGGCAGTTATATTTCTGTGGCTCTTGCAGAAAGATGACCCTTTGGGCTTTAGGTTGTGTGACTTTTTGTGTTCTGTTAGACTATGTTTTGATTCGATCGGGCTAAGAGTTCTGATTGCAGGTTTGTCGTTCGGTAGAAAAATCAAGTATTAGTGTAACTATTCAAAATAAAAAAAGTGTTACTTATTTTAAACTGTAGTTGGAATTTTGTTTCGAAGGGAAATCAGTTTTTGTTACAGCAGCGACAGAGACCATATGATTGACACTGCAACCAGTGTTGGAATTAAAACACTAGATTCAGAGGAAGACAAGAAGCGGACGATCACGGTTTGTACAGTTAAGGCACACAAACACGTTTACAAAGAAATCACATGAGTATAAGCATATTTAATAAGCACAAAAAAGATTACCAAGCTGCCTCAAGAAATAACGGACTCAAGGAAAACATAATATACAAGCTAAATACAAACTCAACTTAAACCGCTACATTATTTGTTTAAATAGTATTATAATCACAAATTAATCTTTAAACAAATAGATAGACAAAAAATTGACAGAATTATGAATAGGAACAATATAAAGATCAGTAATTGCTGCACTGATAACATGCTAGCTATCATAAAAACATGGATTAAACATGAAATAACAATAACTAAACCAACAACAGTAGCGTAAACACAACTAATAAAAATAAACTCAATAATGAAGTGGCTGCTCTGGTGCCCCCTCCACGTAAATACACTAGACCAACTCGATAATCAGCTGAATCCCATCCATTCACTGTGGAGGTCCCCAGATGTCGGAAAACTTTCTACTCCAATAGCTTCTTTCCTCGTGCTGCTGGCCTCTGTAAGTCCCTCCCTGCTCGGTGTTTTCCCGACTGTACTGACATGCAGAGGTTTAAAACTAATGTAAACAGACAGCTCGCTACACAGTTCCCAACTTAGGATGACACCCAAAAGCTACACCTTCATTCTCAGTAACTCCTTACGTCTGCAGTGGCGGTCTGCCGTGTTTGGGGTGAACTATGTTGAAAAAAAAAAAAAAATTCTGAAAATAGAAATTACACATGAAACTACAGATCCAACTATCACTTGTGAAATAACTAACTGTCAAATAATATATTATACAAAGCCACCAGTCGTAATAATGCTAACAACGAAGAAAAGGTGTCCATAGACGCTACAGCAAAACATTCAAAGTACACCCACCACATAATCACTCTAAAAAACACCAAATAGAAAAACAGCACAAGTTTATTTACGCATAATGGGAACAAAAAGGTATAAGAATACACGCTAACATGAGATAGAAAACATAAAAGTAGCATAAACTTGCAGCATTAAACAGTCCGATATGTAAAAATGTAAAAATTGAATGATTTATTTCATCGCAATGCCTGTATATTTTATAAATATTGTTCCGGAAGAGCAGTCACTTTAATCCTTATTTTGTTATTAAGGAGTTTCGTAAGAAAAATTATGAATCAGAATCTTGTTTTATTTAGAGTTGCTGGAATAAATTCATTTTGAAAAAATTGTAAAAGTATTTTGCTATTAATTTCTTTCAATTTTACTAACAATTTTGTTATATATATATATATATATATATATATATATATATATATATACACTGTTTATTTATTGTATAAAGAAACGTGAGCTTCTGTTTTCAAAGCCACTGGGAACTGAAGTTCTCTAATTGAAAAACTTTTTTTTAAATATTTACAGCCTCATGTCAATTCACCAACGTTTCAATGCGTATCACCGCATCTTATCAAAGGCAAAGCTAAAAAAAATGTTTAGCTCTGCCTTTGATAAGATGGGGTAATACACATAAAAACGTTAGCGGATTGACGTAAGGCTATAATATTGTTTATGTAATTTCATAAATGCTCTCCTTGGTATTGTGCACTCTTTAAAAACTTGGGTTTATGTTCACTTTATTAACACATTTTAACTTGATCAATTAATATATATATATATATATATATATATATATATATATATATATATATATATATATATATATATATAGTAAGCAATGAAAATATATATGGCAATCAAGCTACACAGAGGCTCCCGTGTTTCATCCCCGGGGGGAATCGTCAGGCTAAATTTCGCCTGACGATTCCCCCCGGGGATGAAACACGGGAGCCTCTGTGTAGCTTGATTGCCATATATATTTTCATTGCTTACTACCTAGCTCTACTTACGTATCGAGCACTGTTGAAGTAAATACTGAAAACTGACACATAAAAATTATATCTCCTTATAATATTTTATGTGGATACATGAAGTACTAATATATATATATATATATATATATATATATATATATATATATATATATATATATATATATATATACATATATATATATATATATATATATATATATATTACTAATATAAATCTAGTATATGTCTGTCAGAATCGCATCTATACTATTACTTCTAAGTGTAATGGATATTTGATATAAGTCTGTCTGAAGTCGAAATTATCTTTTAAATACTCAATTCAGTTTACTAGTCTAATATCTAATGCTAAATTCAAATAACTAGACTAATATACCATCTTTCATTGCTCAATTCAGGTGGGCAGTGTTGTATATGTTCTTTTGTCGTGATATCATTCTCTCAGGCATTACCTACTTGTTTGGGAAAAGGTAATATAGTATATGTTCTGTTGTAATTAGACAATCTTCCCAGAGATTACCTTCTCATTTTTGTTCTGGAAAGGGCAGGCAGTGTAGTATCTTTTTGTTGTCGTGAGACCACCCTCCCAGGTATAACTTCCTCCTTTGTATTACAGTATAGTATATTTCCTTATATCATATTTTTGATAGTAACAATAATAGTAAATATTATTATTTTGTTTCTCTCAAATCAAGAAAAAAACAGTAATTTTTGACCCCCACCTTCTGTCGCATAAAATAACACGCATTTTTTATATTTCATGTCTTGATGAAGTGCCATCAATCGGGGTCAGATCTAATCGTGTAAAGCCACTGACCTTTTATTAAAAGGCACTAAGTGTTTGTACAATCTGATTCTGAAGTGCCCAAGTGATTATCCATTTTGTTTTAATATACAAAAAAGAAACGATTGAATCTTTACTTCCGGGACAGTTTTTTTCCTCTGGGGTTCGAAACTAAGTCGATTCTCATGAACCGAATGCTCTACTACTGGGTCCGTCTCCGGGGAGAAATTCTAGAGAAATAGTGACGAGGGGATACTTTAGAAATGTATTTTACTCAATGAGTTTCCGTTTCGTTTTTAATAATGACCCGATGATAGGTGTCTGTAGGGACTTTTCCCCGTGGAGCCATGACGCTTTTTTCAACAGACGAGAGTTATTTTGAAAGTTTTAACAAAAATGGATATTATATTTTTCAATTTTTGACAAAAATGGATATTATATTCTGCAATTTTTGACAAAAATAGATATCATATTTTGCACTTTTTAACAAAAATGGATAATATATTTTGCAATTTTTAACAAAAATAGATATTATATTTTGCAATTTTTACAAAAATTGATATTATATTCTGCAATCTTTTGCAAAAATAGATATCATATTTTGCACTTTTTAACAAAAATGGATATTATATTTTGCAATTTTTGACAAAAAGAAATATTATTTTTTGCAATTTTTACAGAAATGGATATTACATTTTGCAATTTTTGACAAAAATGGATATTATATTTTGCAATTTTTGACAAAAATGGATATTATATTTTGCAATTTTTGACAAAAATGGATATTTTATTTTGCAATTTTTAACAAAATTGGATATTATATTTTGTCAATTTTTGACAAAAATGGATATTATATTTTTACATTTTTGACAAAAATAGATTTTATATTTTGAAATTTTTAACAAAAATGGGTACGATATTTGTCAATTTTTAACAAAAAATAGATATTATATTTTGCAATTTTTAACAAAAATGGATATTATATTTTGCAATTTTTGACATGAAGATAAATAATTTGGATTATTTAGATTACTCCTTTCGTTTGAGATTGTTTTTTTTATACAATTCTTAGTCCGATGTAATCGCTGACAATCTTCAGGTACGTCTTTGCGAAGTCGGGAATCGTTATGTCGAACTCAGAACTCTATACGTAATTTCTAAGTGAACCCTTTATTTAATCCGCGAGGGTAGTTTGTTCTCGTTCCATCAGTCATCAATGAGTAGAAGTCTTAAATGAATTCTTAATTATATTTTTGGTATCGCCTATATTGATGATCGAACCTCAAACCTCGAGTAGACTGTCGTTTAGAACTGATTTTTACTTTGTATTTCATCCGTTGGATCAATTTATACTTAAGACCGACCGACATTTTAAAGGTATTGTGGAGTTTAGAGCCATCCTTAATTTTCATTACTCCCTGGTCCATTCTGACCCGGATGTCAGTATCCGCCGCAGTTCCATCTATGAGTTCAATTGTAGTTATCGTTTACAGACTATCTGTTATTATGCTGAAGCTGAGTTTATGTTAGATATTTTAATTAGAAAAATACATACCAAAATATTCCTGTTTTGTGATTAAGATTTTTAAAATAAAACTTCTACTTTGATTGTTCTAATTAGCCGAAATTTGCAAGTAACTCATCAAGTCCCCCATCTCAGCTGTACAGAGAGAGAATAAAAGAGAGAGCAGAAAATCCTCATTTGGAATTTTGTATTTTTAACTGGATTTTCAAACTAACTCCTGATTAAAACGATCAACCCGAGTTCAATATTGACGCAACGGGTCATCTTTTTTTTCTAGTCTATTTCCATAAATATACGCTTACTAAAATTAATCTGAAGTATACTGGTCATTATTACTAAAATTACTTACTTTTGCATGGCATAGCAAATATAAGGTACAAAATAATGTCATAAGATAAATTAATATACTCAAATAAAACAGAAACGTACACCATATCTAAATATTTGATATAAAGTTGTTGAGAAATTGAAGTATGAAAACTTCAGCTACATTACCGGATTTGGTATTAAAGCATCCGAAAAGATTGATATGCCGTCAACCAAACCGCGAAAAGATTGATATGCCGTAAACCAAACCGCGAAAAGATTGATATGCCGTCAACCAAACCGCGAAAAGATTGATATGCCGTCAACCAAACCGCGAAAAGATTGATATGCCGTCAACCAAACCGCGAAAAGATTGATATGCCGTCAACCAAACCGCGAAAAGATTGATATGCCGTCAACCAAACCGCGAAAAGATTCAAACCAAATCAAAAGAACGAACGGGGACTCTTATAGAGATGCCTGGCTATATTTCAAAATTAAGCGCGACACTCTGGCGGATGGACCAAGGGTAAGATATATTATTTGTAAGCCCTGTTTGAAAATGTTCAAGCATATACTATCGAAAGGAGTTCGTTTAAATTCATGTAAATTAAAATGTTGTTGTTATTATTATTATTATTATTATTAGTTGTACTCACTAGGAGTTATAACACAAGTTATTGTCACTGATTGGCCACCGCCAACAACATGTGGTATTCAGTGGAGTCTGAGCGACAACACGCCTCAAAAGATGTTCCAGTATTCGCCACCTCTTTTCGATAACCACCGCAAATAATCTTTCGGTATCGCAACAGTCGCCAACCATTGAGTTCTCGCTGGTAAGGACCATTTGTCCTCTATGGCATTTGAGTGGCAATTAGCCTCCTAAAGGCCCGAGCACTTTCCGATCTCGTTCAGTAGAGGTCTAGTTGGTGCTGCCCCTCCTCGGTCTTCTCATCTTTGATCGTTTACAAATATTTTGTGTGGTGTCAGCCTAAGCCGGCGCCATTTGGGGGGGGGAACTTATAGTGTTTTTTCTTGCAATTTATGTTCATTGATTCATTTGGTGTGGTGTTAGCTGAGGCCGGAGTAATATATTGGGGGGAGCTTATGATGTGATGTTTCTTGCAGATTTTGTTCCTTGGTTCGTTGTGTGGTGACCTTCGTGTGGTTTTGTTTTCTTCCTGCTGTCAATTCTATGTGACTGGTTACTATTTGTAGCATATGGTTGATTTCCGCATCTGAGGATTTTGAAAATTGGTCGTCAGAATAATTCTACTCACTGCCAGAGAAAAAGAAACTACCTTCACTAGAAATATCGTATATAAAGAAGTTTTGTAAATTGTTTCATGTGTTGTTCATTATTTTAAATAAATATACAAGTCAAATCTTATCATATTTTATTCAAAAATGTATAGGTTAGCAACAAGATAATTAGTATTGAAAACATCATTTCGTGTAATTTACACGGGCCCCGCTAGTTATTATTATTATTAGTAGTAGTAGTAGTAGTAGTAGTAGTATTTTTGTTATTGTTTTTTTTTTGTTAATAATAATAATGTCTGCATAAAACCCAGTTATTCAACGACGTGTAACGGACGAGCGTCGATTACAATAACAACAAATAACAAAAGTAATGTATTTACAAAAAGAGGGAGACTATTCAGCAAAAATGCATCTTAATTTCCACGCGGATTTCTGTATAAAACCAAGTTATTTGACGGCTTGTTGTTAATAGTGGATCGCTCACTATTGTAATTGTTGCGGCTGGTAAGTTATTTGATTTAATTTAAAAGTGTCTTCGTTTATTATGAAAAAAGATGTAATAATAGTTGTGGTAGCAATAATGATAATCATAGTAATTAATGGTGATGATGATAAGTATAATAATACAATCATCTCGGCCGCGGAGCAACTGACATAGGGGGTTTAGAATCTCCAGCAGGTCATAGCGAACGCAACACCTCTAAAGATAGCAAATACCTGATGGAATGCAAAGGAAGTTGTAAATGTCAGGTTGCCATCTGACATGGTTTAACTGCATTTCATGGCCAGGATTGGGTCGTCAGCTTTGGATAGCAATTCTCCTACAGATGGTATCTCAATAAAAATACTAGGTAAGGAAAACCTTTCACAAACAATTCCTCATATTATTTCAATATGAGTGTTCAAAATTATGAAACCAAAAACGACGTATATAGGATCCAGAATGTCAAGTACAGACTCCACGTCCGGCGGGGGAACGAACGAGTCTTCCCAAGTCGTCATCCAGCGAAACCCTTGAAACACAAACCCGAAAACGAGATCTAATTGGACTAAGGACTTAAATAGAATTGTGATGAAATGTTACTTGAAGAGTAACTCTCCTAAGAGACGATATAGACAGCGAAAGCACCAACGCTTGAATGATCTAGGCCTGTTTTAACTTTCAGAACTTGCAAGACAAGTCAAAGTAATTAGAACTAATATATGGTTATTTGCTATCGAAATTGAAGAACTAAAAAAGAAATTGAGAGAGAAGACTTAGACGAGATTGGGGAGATAAATAACCCTGATGTAGTTGAAGAGAAGTCTATAATAGATACAACAACAAACTCTGAGAGCGAAAATATTGTAACTAATGGTAATAAGGCAGTTTCTACAGATGCAATCGTAAACATATGATAAACAATGGGATGACAGAAAAAAATATTGATATTTTCACATTGTTAGACGAGAAGCTAAGAGCCGGCAATTAAGAACAGCCGCCGAACATTGATGTTTATCAATAGGAAAAGACTTAAAACTGTCACGGCCAAAATGAATGATATATTGCCATTTTTATTAATAAATAATCTTGATCGGTGTAATAAAGTTATTAGAGCTGCTGTCAAATACTGTATTAAATCTACTCGGAATAGAAAAACGGCAAAAACAAATGAAGAATGAGCCCTGGTGGAGGAAAATGATAATTAAATTAGACAGATGTTTTTTTCAAAGAAAACTGTTCATGTTTTAAAAATTCAGAAATTTATGACAACACAATTTTATTATTAATTATAAATGTTATGTTTGCTGTCTACCCTACGAAAATTACAGTAAAAAGTACTTGTGAACTAAGATTTCTAATAAATGAATGGGTGGATTCTTTTCTGTGATTGTAAATTAAAAAATACTTTAAATTTCATTGAAATTGGTTTATTTCCTGAATGTTGATGAATTCTTAAGTGAAAGTCAGGAGTCAAAATGCCCATAGTCTGACTGTTCGACATATCTCGTAAGTTACTTTAGAGAATAACGTCATTTTCCAGTGCATTGGCCTGGTGATGTTAAGATGATCGTGGTTTCGTAATACAGATTAGAATAGAAGGCTAGGGTGAACGTTACCTAAACGCTGCTCCACACTTCGCTAAAATATTGGAATCGTTAAAAAATCTCGCGATAGTCCGCACCTTCGCAAATGCAAACTTCTTTCTGAAAACAATATAGATTCAGGTAATCACATTCTACTGCAGATATTCTTAAGAGTAATCTTTGAACGCATATACGATACACTTGATGAGGCAGATAGAGCTAGGACAGTTGTACTTGATACATTTAATGCATTTCATAAAGTTCTGGTAATAAGGTTTTTTCAGGAAAATTCATTCTTACAGTATAACTGGAAAATATTTGATATCAGCAGATCCTACTTCATAAAAAAAGAGATCGAGGTCGTTTTCGATACCCGTACATCTAAACACATTCAGGAAAATTAATACATACAGTATAACTGAACAATATTAAATATCATCAGATCCTACTTACTAAAAAAACTGATCGAGGTCGTTTTCGATACCCGTACATCTAAACAAACCCAGGAAAATTAATTCGTACAGTATAACTGAACAATATTTAATATTTTCGATACTCGTACATCTAAACACATTCAGAAAAATTAATACGTACAGAAAATATTTAATATCATCAAATCCTTCTTAACAAAAAAATAGATCGAGGTCGTTTTCGATACCCGTACGTCTAAACAAATTCAGGAAAATTAATTCGTACAGTATAACTGAACACTATTTAAAATCATCAGATCCTTCTTAACAAAACAACAGATCGAGGTCGTTTTCGATACCCGTATATCCAAACAAGCTCAGATTGATCCAGGCATTCATACTTGGATATTTAGTATTCCTGATCTTCATAAATGACCTCCCAGATATATTTGCTGATAAACCAACGCTCTATTCTAGGCATGCGGCTAAATCGAACACGCACATAGGCAAGGCAATGGCCGACTCCTTGGAAATTCACGTCAAGTCTGTATTAGAATTGGGCCGATAAATAGATGGTAACATTTAATGCTACCAAGACAAAATGTGTTTTCATTAACAATTATAAGACACCGTTCCAGCCATCGATTGCAATGGCTGATAGTACCCTTCCTGGGAGTCCAATATTCAAACTCCTTCGTATAACATCAATCAATAATATGAATTGGAATAAATACATAGAAAATACTGCTAAGTCTGCTGCAAAGAAAATTGTTTCCTTCTACCGGACTAGTAAACTTCTCACACCTTCCAGTATCCTATATCTCTATAAAGCCACCATTCGGCCTTGCATGGAGTATTGTTGCAAATTCTGGGCGTGCGCACGCATCACTAGTCTTTGCATCTTGGACAGAGTACAAAAAAGGATCCATAACCTAATAGGTCCAGCAATGTCTACCAAGCTCAAGCCTCTGTCACATCGTCGCAATGTTGTATCACTGTGCTTGTTATACAAACACTTCCACGGAATAAGCTCCGACGAACTTACTGCATGTGCACCTTATCAACGTTAATACCCCTGACCAACCTGACTGGCATTAAATGTTCCATTTCACTGTAGAGATCCACGGATGCGGAAAGCTTTCTAATTTAACAGTTTTTTACATGGATTGTTTGCCTTTGCTATTCCATTCATGCTTTCCTTTTTACTTGACTGTTCCAACATGCATAAATTTAAATTTAATGTGAACAAACATTTTTCTGACCAACTCCACATTTGAGATGTCCCTTATAAATAATCTGGCCCCGAATCATATTAGCCCCTTACGTTTCAGTGACAATGGGCCTTGTTTGGGATGAATACATGTAAAAAGAAGAAAGGATGTTTTAATGCACGCAACTTGTTACTTCCGCTCATAAGGTTGTGTTCAAGGGTGTTTACATATCCGTCATGATTTCACTTAAAATTGATTTTCTTTTTACTTTTCTTCGATAATTATCTCTTCTTAACCTTTTTTATTTCATTTTTCTTCTTCTCTAGTTGTCTACTACTTCTTCGTTTATTTTGATTTCCTCTTTCCTTATTTTTTTTCTTCGAGCATTTCTTCTTTTTCCTTCTCTTTTTTACTGTATTCAAATCCTTTACATTTTCCTTTTTTCTAATTTAAATGTTCCCCTTCTTTTTCTTCTTTTTTTTCTTTTTCTTTTTCTTTTTCATTTTCTTACCGTATTCAAATCCTTCACCTTTCTTTTTTCTAATTCAAATTTCACCCTTCTCATGTTTATTTTTCTCCTTTTACTTTTTCTTTTCCTTTTTTTTACCGTATTTAACTCTTTTAACTTGCTTTTTTTCTGATTCAAATGTTCCCCTTCTCCTTCTTCTTTTTCTTTTTCTTCTTCTTCTTCTTCTTCTTCTTCTTCTTGTTTCTTCTTTTTTATTTGTCTTTTTTACCGTATCAAACCATTCACATTCATTTTTCTAATTCAAATGTTCCCCTTCTTCTTTTTCTTCTTTTTCTTCTTTTTACATTTTCTTTTTTTTACCGTATTGATATCTTTCATCTTTCTTTTTCTAATTCAAATGTGTTGTTCTAATTCAAATGTTTCGTTCTAATTCAAATGCTCCCCTTCTTCTTCTTTTTTCTCTTTTTTACCGTATTCTCCTCCTGTGCCCTTCCTCTTTCTAATTCAAATGTGTGTCTTTTTCTTCTTCTTCCTCCCCTCCTCTTCTTCTTCTTCTTCTTCTTTTTCTTCTTGGTATTTTTTCTCTTTTCTACTGTCGTCCCTTTTTTTCTCCCTTTTCTTCCCCACTCCTTTCTTTATTTTCCTTTTCCGTCCCTATATGTCTACTCCTATAACTTTGTTTTTTCTTATGTGCCTTCTTTTATAAAAGCGGTACAGAGCTTGAAGCAAAAGTACACAGCGACCATCTCTCAATCCCGGGCAATGCTTGGTGTTATTACCAGTGAGTATATAACACTGGTGATTCGCTTGATCGATCTCGATGCGTATGCCTTACTCAAATGAATGAGAGAAATTCATGAAATATCTTTTCGTGATTTCTAATCAAATCGTCAATTTCAAATGCGAGCGCCATTTTCTTTTCGCCGCCGCCACCGCTTTGTCGTTCTTCTTCCTTCTCCCTTTTCACTAATAAACCTGCTGAGAAATGACTGTTTTAAGAGTAATTTCATTATGCCTTTTTATCAGCGATAACATTCTCTTGACTTTTTCACAATGCGACACGAGATGAATTTGATTATTTAATAGACAAATGGATACGGAACTTGACGATGGGGAGTTTTGTTTTGTTGGACTTTTTATTTTAAGAATATCAGAATATATTAGAATAATGTGGGGAGGAGTTTGGTTTATTTGCGTTGATGATGATGATGATGATGATGATGATGATGATGATGATGATGATGATGATGATGATGATGATGATGATGATGATGACGACGACGACGACGATGATGATGATGATGATGATGATGATGATGATGATGATGATGATGATGATGATGATGATGAAGAAGCAAGCAGGATGAGGAAAATAAGTTGGAGAAAGAAGACAAGCATGTCGATGAGAAAACAATGGATAGGAAAAGAAGACGATGAAAGATAGAGAAGAGGAAATAGAAGAAGACGGTGATGCTGCTGCTGCTGATGATAATGCTGCTGCTGCTGCTGCTGCTGATGATGATGATGATGATGATGATGATGATGATGATGATGATGATGATGATGGTGGTGGTGGTGGTGGTGGTGGTGGTGGTGGTGGTGGTGGTGGAAAAGGAAAAGCAGAAGAAACCATGGCTGATGAGAAGAAATAGAACAGTGAAAAAGATTAAACAAATGGAGGATAATAAAAGAAAGTGATAGATGTGTGGAGAAAAATAAAAAAGACGAAGGAAAGGAAAAACAGGAAGAAGAAGAAGAAGAAGAAGAAGAAGAAGAAGAAGAAGAAGAAGAAGAGGAAAAGTAAAGAGGAAGAAAAAAAGTAAACAAATAAGGTAGACAGAAAGAGAGAAGACAAATGAGTCGAATGCGAAAGGAAAAACAGATTGAGGAACGAGGGTAAAAAATATACAGAAACAAAAGGAATGAACGAATAAAATAAAGAAAATAAATAACACATTTCATTTGTTTTTTAATTAAAAACGAAAAGGAAATCTAGGTTTTATAAGTCTGGTAAATGGAAAGGAGGACTTAGGAAGAAAGCGGCCTCGCGAAAGACGCCTTACAAAATCGCCAATCTCATCTATCAAACCGCCTATCTTGCTTAACAGTTCTACGATTTTTCATACGATTTGTCTCTACTGCAAAAATGGAGCAAACCCCTCCTATCTCTAAAAAAAATACAACATCCATCAGACGAGATATCCCTTGATTTGGTGTGATGATATCACACGATATCATAGGAATTAAGACTTACGTACACACTACGCTGTCATGAATATATCCGTTCAGAGATGAACATTTCGATTACGCGTTTATAAACAATGAGAGCGAGAGAGAAGAGAAAGAGAGAGAGACAGATGGGGATAAATAGATAGATAGATAGATAGATAGATAGATAGATAGAGGGAGATATAGAGGGCGAGATAGAGAGATAGATACGATACTAGAGTGGAATAGAAAATCATACAACAGTGATATAAGTGTAATGGAATATCGATTGCTTTTGTTACCTTTATAATTTCAGTCTACTGAGGTAAAAATCTGAAATTCAGGACTAAACGGTTAATGGGTTAATTCATACGAGTAAAACTGTATCTCAGCATCTATCTATCTACCTATCTGACTATCTATCTATCTAGCTATCTGACTATCTATCTATCTACCTATCTGACTATCTATCTATCTACCTATCTGACTATCTATCTATCTACCTATCTGACTATCTATATAATTATTTATTTATCTATCTATCTATATTATTATTATTTACTCACTAGGAGTTCTCACATAGGTCATCAGTGATTGCTCACCGACAACCGGTGGTATTCCCTGGAATCTGAGTGACAACAAGTCTCCCCAGATTTCCAGTATTCTCCACCTCTTTTCGATAGCCACCGCAAATAAATTTGCAGTATCACAACAGCCGTTTACCATTGATTTCTCGCCGGCAAGGACCATTGGTGTTTTCTGGGGTATTATTATTATTATTATTATTATTATTATTATTATTATTATTATTATTATTATTATTTGTACTCACTAAGAGTTATCACGCAAGTCATCGTCAGTGATTGCTCATCGACAACAACCAGTGGTTTTCCTTGGAGTCTGAGTGGCAACATGCCTCGTCAAATTTCCAGTACTCTCAACCTCTTTTCGATAACCATCGCAAATGACCTTGTGGCATCGCAACAGTCGGCAACCATTGATTTCTCGCTGGTAACGAACATTGGTCTCCTCTGGGAGTTGGGTGGCAATAAGCCTCCCCAAAGTTCCGGTACTCTCCGCACTCTTCCAGTGAGGGTCTAGTTAAAGCTGTTTCTCCTCAGTCTTCCCATCCTCCTTTATCCTTCACAACTATTGTGTTGTGTCAGCCACGGCTGGTGCCATCACTTTTTGTTGGGGGGAGTTATTGGGTTTCTTGCAGTTTCTGTTTTTAGGTTCGTGTGGTGGTGTTATTCCTCTGCTGTTTTTTTCTTCCCATTATAACTTCTATTTTACTGGTTACCGTTCGTAGGTTATGCGGGTTTCTTTCCGCATCAGAGAGGTTACCTTAAAATTTCAGCGTCATTGCCCTTCTTTTGTATGGTCTTAGTCATCCCTTTGATTCCAATTTCTCCCAATCTTTTTTCCAGGTTATTTGGAACTGTTGCTAGTGCTCTTACGATTATTGGTATTATATTGACTTTCTTCATGCTGCATACCCCTTTCAATTCTCTGTCAAGTTCCGTGTATTTGTTTCGTTTTTTCAGCTTCCCTGATCTTCACTCTGTGGCTGCTGGAACGACACCATCTACGATTTGGCAGGATTTTACCTTCTTCTTGACTATTATTATATCCGGTCTCCTTACTTCTATGAGTTTATCTGTTTGCATCTCCATGAAGATTTTGTGATTTTCCTTTTCCAGTATTGTCTCTGGTGTATGTTTTTACTATTTGTCTACGTCTTCGACATGCAATCGTTTGCATAGTTTCTAGTCTACTGCTTTCCCAACGTAGTTGTCTCTGTTCTTGTATTCTTTTTGGGCGAGTTTGCTGCATTCGCTTATTATGTGATGTACTGTTTCGTCACTTTGTCAACACAATCTTCATTTACTGTTTTCCTGGGTTTTATCTATTTTAGATTTAATGTAGTTAGTCCTAATCGCCTTGTTTTGTGCAGCCGTCAGTCGAGATTCCGTTTCTCTGTTTAAGTATCTTTTTCTTAGCCACCTCCACAAATATTGCTGGGTCTCTTTTCTTGTCATTCTTATGTAACGTCCATGTAGCTTTTTTTCTACCCACTTTTCTTTTCTTGACTTTTTGAATCTGGTTTCGGTGTTTCTCGATTTGTTTATTAGGACGTGATCAGCCTTTCTATTGTTGTGTCTACCACACAGTCTTTTATACTTCCCCTTCGTTTCTTTTCACGTGGAGTATGTCCGTATCAACTTTTGAATGGAGTGCGTTCTGCAGTCATGCATTTTCTAGTCGTCTGGTCAAGGTGCCCGAGTTCTCATTTAGTCCAGCCTATGAATGGTCCAGAGTATCTTATTAGCGATACTGCCCCGCTGTTTATTCCTTTTACGGCGTTTCTGCTATATAATTTCGTTTCAAAGAGCTTTATTGTCCTTCTCAAATATTATTATTATTATCATTATCATTATTATTATTATTATTATTATTATTATTATTATTATTATTATTATTATTATTATTATGATTATTATTTACTAACAGTTCTCACACAGATCATCATCATTTATTGCTCACTGCTAATCACCGGTGGTGTTCCCTTGATTCTAAGTGACAACAACTCTCCTCACATTTCTAGTACATTCCACCCTTTGCATTAACCAATGTATATAGGTTTGTGTTATCGCAAACTCCGCTTACCATTAATTTCCCGCTTGCAATGATCATTGGTCATCTGAGATTGGAGTGGCAATAGGCTTCCATAAGATCCAAGTACAATCCGCATCATTTCAGTTGACTTTCGTTAGTGCTGTCCCTCCTCGTTTTTTTTTTGTCCTTCTGTATCTTTTACAATCATTCGTGTGGTATTAGATGAGGCTGATGTGTTATTTTGGGGGAGGGTGGTGGAAGTTTATGACATCTCCTGCAATTTCAGTTTCTTTTGATTTGCGGGATTATTATTTTGTTATAATAATAATAATAATAATAATAATAATAATAATAATAATAATAATAATAATAATAATAATAATAGTAATAGTAATAGTAATAGTAATAATAATAATAATAATAATAGTAATAGTAATAATAATAATAATAATAGTAATAGTAATAGTAATAGTAATAGTAATAATAATAATAATAATAGTAATAGTAATAGTAATAATAATAATAATAATAATAATAATAATAGTAGTAGTAGTAGTAATAATAATAATAATAATAATAATAATAATAATAATAATAATGATGATGATGATGATGATGATGGTGATGATGATGATGATGATGATGATGATAATAATAATAATAATAATAATAATAATAATAATAATAATAATAATAGTAGTAATAGTAGTATTATACTAAAGCTGGATAAATCAACGTTTATGTCCTTGAGTTCTTATCTTTATTTAACGAGTATTTTAGCATGCATGTTGTGTCATGAAAATGTATATAGGAAAAAGTGCTCTGGAAAATTCACGTTAATTTACCAAATTTACTAAATCATATTTTTAACAATCCGTGTATAGAAAAAAAAGGATATCTGGAATACACTTCCATGTCTGTGTTTATTTTACAAATCTCTATTATGGTTAAAGAGTTCGGTATCAAGGGAGGGCAAAACGGGTCAGTCTCTAAGAAAAGGTAATTGACGTTGCTCGGGAGAAATACTAGTAATAATACAGTATTATATGGGAAGGCGTGTTGTCAAATTAATTGGCTTCCTATGTTTAAGAACACAAACGACCTATGTATTTAATGTATGTTATAATACGTTGATTCAAGCCAGAAAGTACGTAAGTTTTACGCCTGAAACTATTATCAATTTCGAAGGGACATATCCTAAACAAGTCAACCTTTTTGTCTCTTATATTTGAAGTTTTTTTTTACAACGTTCCAACCGATGGACCCTACGACATTCTCCAGGTGCATATTGTCAAACATGTGGCGCAACGGATAACAGTGTTAAGTGAAACAATAGTTCTGAGTGATAGCCTTTTGGGGGTTGTAGGTTTAATACTCACTGAAGGTGTTATTAACTAAAAAAAAAAAAAAATTACTAAAGACTTCTACCCGGTGATGGCTGACGAGACGAGAACAATCTACTCGGGTGTATTAAGTAAATGGTTCCGTTCAAAATTCTGGATTTGACTTAACAAACTGCACCCTCCTTAACACTGAATCCTCTCTCACACGCCGCTAGTGCATCGAAAGTGCTGTAATCCTTCTCTGATTACCATCTAACGAAAACCATACGCTCGAATCTGATTTATTAACCTAACATGCGGCAAAAATCGAACTCAAGCAATGCAATATACCTCGCCACTGGATAACAAACTCCGAAACCGGTTAACGTTCCACATTTTTTTTACTGGAGTGCATTCATTTTTTATTTGTAATTTTCTCATTTCTTCTTTTTTTTATACCTCATTTTCCCAATTAAAGTATTTGTCGCACGCAGCGAATATTTTTTTAGATAGTTACGCACGTGCCAAAAATATCCCGTGCTGCCTCTGTTTTTCATTGTTTTGCTGCTGATATTCAAGAAATTTCAAATCTTCGCTTTTTCCGAACGAAACTGATAAATAGCTGAGTTAGATGATTTCTTCTAGTGTTTGAGTTCTTCTTACATTTGTCTTTTTTATACACACACACACATACACACACACACACACATATATATATATATATATATATATATATATATATAATTATTTGAAAACTGTATATTACATATTTCCGAAAAGTTGCGCGATTTCATTCAAATGGGCTTACTTTTTACATAAAAAAAAATCTCTATACCCAGTGGAATCGACGGCGTTCTGAATGAGGTGAAACACGGATGAAACGTGAAAAGTCAGCCCATCTGTAAAGCAGCGGTACGTTTCTGAAATATGAAACATATAGTATTCAAATAAATTATATTAGCTCTCACTTCTCTGCGATCGAGCACTTTATTGATCTCTTTTCAACATAACCGGACACACACACAATATATATATATATATATATATATATATATATATATATATATATATATATATATATATATATATACTCCTCAGGTTGATGTTGCAAAAACTTAGTTCACCCCAAACAAGGCAAGATTCTACTGTAGACGTAAGAGGCTACTGATAATTAAAATGAAAGTTTATGAGGTCGTCCGTAATTGGAAACTGTGCAGGGAGATGCTTGCTAACACTAGTTTTTTTTTTTAAAATTATGCATGTCGGTACAGTCTGGGAAATAGGGAGCTGGGAGGAAGTTCCACAGGCCGGCAGCTCCAGGAAAGAAACTATTGAAGTAGAAGGCTTTCAGGCATTTGGGGGCCTCCACAGTAAATGGATGGGATTTAGCTAATTGTCAGGTTGTCGAGTTGAAGTACTTGTAAAACTAGCACACGGATGAAACATTGCGTTGATGGGGCAGGGGATGGAATTTGGCAGATAGTGAAGGACATATAAGATACGAGACTTTTTTTCGACATCATCTAAGAATAAGAGAGATGTGGATTGGGCACCAGCCCAGATGTAACTACAATGCTTCATGCATTTTCTCTTGTAATCAAATCTCACCGGAAATGGAATTTACCGTCTGTTAATTTAGCCCTCCCTGAAAAGAACGACGCACTTTCCCCAGCTTACAATGTGTATGTAAATATATATATATATATATATATTTATATATGAATATTTTTATATATATATATATATATATTTATATTTATATATATATAAAATATTTATTAAATTAAGGTCAAAAGCGTATGATATGAAACCCTGATTGTTGAAGAAGCGATTAAGTTTTTTGTTGTAGAGGGCTTCAAGCAGTCGCTTGTCTAGTCACATTGAAGAGGCGTGATACGGCAAAACAGGCCGTATGTACATATATATATATATATATATACATATATATATATATATACATATATATATATATATATATATATATATATATATATATATACCCACTCTACGTTGCACTTCCTTAAAGATCTAGTAATCCTTTCCATCGTCTTACAAATTAATTGGATTAAGCAATAACTTGCTTGTCTTCCCAATCGAACTAAGATACCACAATGTTCTTATCAACTTGAGATATCATTAAGGAATTTATTAATGTAGTTCATTTCAATAGTATTAAATAAATCAAAGTAGACATGTGTTGCCGTTCAACGGCAGTTGAGCGTACGAATGCAGCTGATCAGTATATACTTTGTTCAACGACTTTTGACGAGATGAAGGGGCAATACACTTATAAAAAAAACCTTTCCCCAACCCAATTTGTCTTGGGATAGATTTTGTGTACAGGGATGGATTTTTGTTCATCGTGTTTTAATGTACAAATAAAATCTTCCGTTTAAACTTTTGTTCTGTTGCGAGGAGACCCATTCCAGGAGATGTTTGAACTGTGCTTCACTTCAGATTTTGAAATGGTCTGCTAAGTTCGAAATCAATTCATCACCATATTTATAAATGTATATATTATTTCGTACACATTTATATTTACACTTTTGTCTTTTATTCCTCTATAAGTGTACAACCTACGTGAAAAATAACGGAAAAATTATGCTTCGCTGGTGTTCGCACGAATATCCTTATAAAATACTAGACTTTCGCGACTAACTTCATGTTTCGTATATAAATTACATAAAGGTAACAGGAATTTGAACAAATACATTGAAGACATTACCAAGGCAGCTGCAAGAGAAGTGGTCTCCCTCTACCCTGCTAGAAAACTTCTCACACGTAACAGTATAGGTGCACCAACAACTAGTACATCCCTCTTAGAAAGGGTCCATAACTATATACCAAGCTCCAGCCCCTGTCCTATCGCTGCAATGTTTCATCCTTGTGCTTGTTTTGCAATGGTATCTGCTCCAAGAAACGTACTGCTTTTGTGCCTCTTCTACGTAAATACACTCGACCAACCCGACAATCAGCTAAATCCAATTCATTGACTGTGGAGGCCCCCAAATTTCGCAGAGACTTCTACTCCAATAGCTTATTTCCTCGAGCTGCTAGTCTTTGGAATTCACTCCCTTCTCCCTGTTTGCATAAATTTAAGCGTAATTGAACAAAGATCTAACTGCACATCTCCCTACTGAGAATTCTCCCTATTAGGTCTGACCCCAAATTCAGAGTAGCCTTTTTACGTTGTCTGTGGCAAAGTGCTTGTTTGGGGTGAATTCAATTTCAAAAAAATATTCATAATTTTCTGATGACCTTAAGAAAAAAACACTTACTGTTTATCTTTTCATTTAGAGTTGAACATTTCTTTCCGAATTCATTTAAAAGGACGAGGATTGTCTGACTTGCTATTTTCTTTCTAATGGAAGTCTTTCTATGATTTTATATTTACATTCAGAAACCATAACGAATTATTCGACTCCTTCGCCCATATTTTATTTCAATGGTGGGTGAATAGAATTCAACATTTGCATAAACCGACAGTGTCAAGATGCGATTGAAAAAAAGCAAACGTGTAATAAACATAACAAAAATAACAAGACGTTGCAAGACAATGTTCAAACAATAGTTGCTTTTTGGAAACCCGCTAAGATATTAGCAATAACAGGACCCAAGAGGCTCCCCATTGGTACATTATATACTTGACAAAATAAATCCCTATTGAAACTAAATTCGACTAAATTAATTCAAGGAAATATTTATTTTGTCATCTGGGTGTCTATAAAAGGCTACAGTCGACATCCAGATAATCTCATCGAAGAATTATGTTGGTGAAGAGACTCAAAATGTCATAAGAACATAGATACCGTTGTCCGAGGAACACCTAAGTTTGCGAATATATTAAGTAAATTGAGAACACTCAGCGATGGAGTATTTAAAATATATTTTGAGTACCGGGTTGAGTATCTCGACCATTTCGTTAATTAAGGCTGAGATATAACTACCAATACTGAAGCACAACAGCGTTTACCACCATTTCTTGGCCTTTTGGCTAAGATCAAAGTGTAGTATCTGTTCCGATGGATACTGCACGCTTGTCCTGTGCAGTTCTAGGAGGTGCACCCTCCCAGGCTTTGCCTCCCCTCTTTGGGGAGGAGTAAGTTTATTGCTTACTATCTGAGGCGCCCCTACCGAGGAATGCCGACGGGGCTGCCCAGGCAATTTTTAAATGGCCAGAGTGCTCACCTCTCGAGCGCTAGCTTTTCAAACCCCACTTTCTCAACCCGATCTTGGGTCACATCTTACTTGTGGGAGTAAGATAAAACTGGCCTTGTGCCTAACTCCTGGGGAGGAGTAAATAAAACCATTTCTTGGCCTTTTGGCTAAGATCAAAGTGTAGTATCTTTTCCGATGGATACTGCACCCCATAGACTGGCATTGTCTTGGCCTTCGGGGCTTGATTTACGCCGGTCTATGGGGCTGTCCTGTGCAGTTCTAGGAGGTCCACCCTCCCAGGCTTTGCCTCCCCTCTTTGGGGAGGAGTAAGTTTATTGCTTACTGTCTGAGACGCCTCTACCGGAGAATGCCGACGGGGCTACAGAGGCAATTTTTAAAACCCACTTTCCCGACCTTGTGTCACATCTTACTTGTGGGAGTAAGATAAAAACTGGCCGTGTGCCTAACTCCTGGAGAGGAGTAAATCAATACTCCACCATATTTAAAAGAAAGTAATTCCGTAAAAAAAACTATAAGAATTCGCCCAGTACGTTCCCAAATCCAAGAATGTATTGGTTACCTCAGGTTCATAAGGAGAACATTCCCTTTCGACCTATGCTCTCTATTGTGTGCTCAGCTTAGCATGAACTAGCGAAATGGTTGACTGAGATTCCCAACCCGGTACTCAAAATGTATATGTGGGTCCATTTAAAAATCGATTTTTTTAGAAATACCATTAACATGATTTATAAATAAGGACGTTGCTGCCAAGGTTGTGTCCGCTTTCTATCGTGGGCTGTTTA
>OY744522.1:42727762-42877762 GCA_963556195.1 Sepiola atlantica
AACCATATAAAAATGAAGAGAATCGTGTGCATTTACTGTCTAAAAAATACAATTCGGTGCTTCGTTATGCCTCTCTCTCCATGGACACATTTATTTTCTTCTCGGTTCATATTTATTATAATTTTGTTAATTTTTAAAACATAATTCATGATATTTAAATATTGTTTACTTTCCGGTTAGTAAATTGTTACACTTTCAAACTAGAATTGATATTAAGTGTCGTCGCTTTTATATTATACTTAATATTCCATGAGAAATGCCAGTATACTGAAATCATATGCCCTTAATGGGATTAAGATGAAATTTCATATACACTAAGTGTACAAAAGCAATGAAATTCCCAAATTTTTACACTTTTATTGTCATTAAGGGTATACAGTATAAATCTCTATGCAGAGTGGATGAAGTGTGTGAGGTGCGCTGAAAAAAATTCCTACCAGTAAAATACATAGCCCTGTTGTGCTCGCATACCCTTAATGACAATAAAAGTGTAAAAATTGGGAATTTCCTTGCTTTTGTACATTTAGTGTATATGAATTTTCATCTTAATCCTATTAAGAGCATATGATTTCAGTATACTGGCATTTCTCATGGAATGTCACTACTTATGTAAAGATTATGCCTGGTCATTTTAAAGTTTTTTTTTTAATTTTCTGGAAAACTAAGGTATATGGTACACTGAAATTAAAATGCCATCAACTAGACCCTAGAACCTCTATCTCTGCCAAAAATCAGCTGAATCCATCAAATAGTTGATGAGATACAGGGTGGCACATACGTACGTACGTACACATGGATAACACAAAATCATGCGTGACCTGTCTGGATCTCTGGGTTGCCTTGACTAATGATGCTGAAATTCTACACACTTATAGAACCTATCAAATAAAAAATTTGTGCAAAGTTTTAACTAATTTGGTTTATTGGTTTTTGAGTTATGATTGTTCAAAGAAATGAGATTTCCAGCATAGGCCATTTTTAAAGTCTATTAAGGGATAGAGCGCTATTGCGCCTCCCTTGATTTTCCCAGCACTTCTTATCTTTATGGACCGTGCTAAAATGTTAACGGTATTATTAACGAACCCGTTTTCACATCAGAGGGAGGCTTTGTTAAGTACAGTCTTCATTTACCTAACAATTTAAATAAGAAAATATACCGTAAAAATTGAACTTAATCTGAAAATAATAACTGGAAAATAGTACGGTCCTGCGATGTTTTGTAATCATCTCGCTTAAAAATGTCTTCGTGTAAACGTAGGTTTGGTATGGATGGACAGAAACGGTACGTTTTACTGATGGAGAAGAAATGATCGAATAGGTTAAAGAATTTAATACATAAATTGTTTCTACGAAGATAATAATTATGTAGTGTGAAGAGTTAACAGTAACAGTAATGTTAAGATGCGAATTCTAGCAGTTGCTTTATTAAAGAAAGTGAACGTAAGAGGCTCATATGTCCGGAATAATGTTTAGATGTTAATGGTAGCTGAGTGCGTAATAGAGAAAGTGATTTTACAGGCTACCGTACAAGCGTTGTAAACAATGGAAGTGAGCTGACGATGTCATGTTTTGGGAAATTATGTCGAAGCCTTTAAAATGTAATCAATGATAGTACTCATGGTTGTATGTACAAAAGTATAATTTTAGATACTAAATTATCATGTAAAAATATGGGGTAATTGGAAGTAGAATTGCTTCAAACTTGGGAATAATCTATGAAGGACGCCATTTTGAAATAAGTTTGGTAAGAAGTTCAGGTGTTTGTTTATTGATTCGGATAATCCATAAAGTTAATAGCTTTAGGTGGAAAAGTGAGAGATCGTTCAGCGCACACTCATTCTGTTATTCGTATAATTTTAACGAAGGGAGCGTTGCTTGTTCTTTTTATGATATTTATGTTACAACTAGTGTGGATTGATGATTCTGAATTGAAATAATAATCGGTGTTTCGAATAATAGTTCCTTATTTATTGTAATCTATGGTGTATAAGGGTTGCGTGGCAGGAGTAAAATGTTTGGAAGGAAATTATTATGCTACCCAGTGTTTGTATTACGTGTGTGGGAGAGTGAGCCGTAGGGCTATAAAAATATTTTTTTATGTTTGACGATCATATTAAATAAAGGTTTCTGGAAATACGCTTGAGTGAAGTTAATGTATGACGAGGTTAGTTTCGTAGCATATGAAGACTTTGTGTGTCATGGGTGGTCAAAGTTGCAGGGGAATATATATATATTATATATATATATATATATATATATATCAATAAATAAATATTAATTACTAGTGTGTCCTGCTTTCGCAGTCATCAGTATAGGCGAGATGATAATAACTGCTGGTCAAAGGATTCAACAAGTCACTTCTGACTCTGCAGCCCACCATCTTTCCTCTACCGCCACCAACAATCAAAACGAGAAATGACAGAGAAATAAAATCGGTATTGTTAAGTTGGCTGGCGAACACAGAAATCACGTCATATAGTGTTCAACTCACGAGGTAACAACATTGTATTACGTTAAAGAAAACAGCTTATTAAATTCTTTTAAAGTGGCACAGTCCTAGTTTTATTGAAGTGGGCTCATAACAATATTTTGATGAATTAATAGTAATTGTTTGTTACCTACAGACACTAGTCTATTTTGCTTTCGCAGTCATATATATATATATTTCATACGTACATAAAAGTAATCCATAGACAGGTGTTCCTGGCTCACAGCCGTCATCAGCATGGCTAACTCACACAGAGATCGAACCTTCGATACTGATGTCTATAGTCCAGCGTTTTACCATCGGATCAAGACGCTCTGTCTAGAAATATGTACACTTTTAATCACCTAAATATTTAATGTATTTGTATGTAATTATTTTTATTGGTGATTGAAGCGTTCGTTGTTATTTTGCTTACTATTATTTCGATTGTCTCAATTCCTAAGTGATTAAGATGCAGAAAATTGCATTATTACTCGCCCCCAACTTTATAGGACGTATTTTTCGTTAATATATATATTTTTATTTATTTTATACGTACATAAAACAAACATAAAACGAACGCTGCAATCACCAATAAAAATAATTACATACAAATATATATATATATATATATATATATATATATATATATATATATATATATATTTATATATATATATGCGTTTTTTGGCTTCAAAGCACAATTTCTTATCTATAATACCCAACGGTTTTAAAACGAGGACAACAAAACGTTTAATACATCTACGCGCGCCCGCACTCCCCTCATGACAAAGACATTTTAAAAAATATTCACGGTTGCAAGATCATATGGATGTTTATGTTATATAATGTCACGAAAGAAAAAAGGGGGAAAATGTTACTATTCCTGACGAGGACTTATTAAGTCGAAAGTTTGTTGAATTTAAATAAATAAATATGTATTTAAAAATAAATATATGCGTTGTTTGTCTTCGAAACAATATCTTATCAATAATACCCAACGCTTTCAAAGTGAGGACCAGCTTTTAATACCCCCACACATACTTACCTACACACACAAATATATATATATATATATATATATATATATATATATATATATATATATATATATTAGAGGTGAAAGATGAGAATAAAACATTGTAAAGATACAATATTTATTAAAAACATCAAATAAATATTGTATCTTTACAATGTTTTATTCTCATCTTTCACCTCTAAAATAAATTGCTCTATTTAATATATTGAGCTTTACACTGTCACGATAGATTATTATTATTAAACGATAATTTAATTATCGTTATAATTCTACAACTATACATTATATATATATACATATACATATATATATATATATATATATATATATATATATATATATATAGAGAGAGAGAGAGAGAGAGAGAGAGAGAGAGAGAGATAGGCGCACAGGCACGCACATGCAGTCGAAATCTTGCATCCGTCATCTACTTCTGAAATAGTCGATGTAATTCTTCTCTGCCTTTCCGAATATCGATGTTGGCAAACATCTATCGCTGTTTAAGTTACACATTTTCTTCGAACGGCCAAATCCCTGCCTCAAGGCTAATGGCGACCGCTGAGGAACCCTTACCAATTCTTCAATGTGATGACTTTGCTTCGTCCGCTCTTCCTTCTTACCAATCACCCCTTCCAACCTTAGGGCTATAAATCATCAAATATCGGAAATTAAATCGATCAGTAATCGAATTAACGGAGGTCATTAGGATAATTCGCGTGAATTAGGTTCGAGATTATATTTCCAACTCCACAAATTCTAAACCACCTATCTTTTACTCTTCCTATCTTTTACTCTTCCTATCTTTTACTCTTCCTATCTTTTACTCTTCCTCTCACTCTCTCTCTCTCTCTCTTTTACTATGTATGGTTGTCTATATGTTAAGCAATCTCTGTTATCTTATCTGTCTGTCCTTCTGTCGGTCTATCTATCTCTAATATTATTGCATATTTAATGCACTGTATCAACCAGTCAGTCCCTGGTCCATAGTTCCATGTTTATAACCTCTAGTTTCTCACTGCTTGACACCCGAATGCACGTGCGCCTGCGATCAAGTCTTGCACAATGATACACTATTTTGTGTTCTCAATGCATTATATTACAAACATATATTAAAATAAATTTTTAAAAAGATACAATGAATACGTAAACCAAAAAAATGAAAGCATTTCCAGGCGTCCTAATTGTAGTATCATACACTAGCAGATGCACACGTCTATGCTGGGGCGTTCAACTTACAATATAAATATAGCCAATATTAAAATTAAGACCATATATTAAAGATTTTTCGTCCCTCTTTTGTGGATACAGCGCATGCACTTGTGCATATATACGTTTCTCTTTCTAAGGTGAGTTTTCGTTGAGTTCCGAAGATTACCGTAAACAAAGGGCTAAATTTGAAATTAATACAAAACCTTTCTTTCCGATTGGGAAAATGTTCTTTGGAAAATAGAGATTATATTAAAAACAAAAAAAAACAAAACAACAACAGCAAGAAACAGAGACAACTATTTTGCGTACAAGACATTTACTGTGAAACGCGCGTTATTCATTGAATGAATTTCGTATGTATAAATAATGTATGATGTGCATTGTGTTAACCTCATCATTTTCTGTCGTATCAACAGACGACCTTAAAAAAGGAAGCGCCTTCGATGGCGCTGATATTCTGGCATACATTTGTAAGGACGTTATCGTTGTTTAATCTTATAAACTTTAAGTGAAGGATAATTAAATTCCAGATCCGTTGCTTCGAGGTGCCAAGAAAAGAAGGAAGAAAAGAAGATAGAGAAAAAAGTAGTCGTTCGATATCTCACGTCGATAAATCACCCTTTATAAGCCAACATATCTTTACACACACCTATATATATACATATATATATACATATACATATATATATACATATATATAGACATATATATATATATATATATACATATATATATATATACATATACATATATATATACATACATATATATATACATATATATATACATATATATATACATATATATAGACATATATATATATACATATATATAGACATATAGACATATATATATATATATATATATACATATATATATATATATATATATATATATATATATATATATATATATATATATATGTTTGAAAAAAGAAAAACGGAAAACCAGTTAGAATGCAGGGGAAAAACAAAAAAACAAGAGATTTGACCGGTTTCGTCTTTTTTCAAACATTTTGTCTACCACGTCATTTCATTTTCATGACTTATCGTGTACCTTACCCCATATATATATATATATATATATATATATATATATATATATATATATATATATAAAATTTAATAATTGTTCCGAATTTGTTTTAAAAGATTTTTAATCGTACAATTCTGTCCATTTTAAAACATAAATTTTTCATGATAATGAATTCAAGACGTTTTCAAAAGGCTTCTTTAGTGCTCTTCACGAGAGTTCCACGTTCAAACACTTTGTTCTGGCATCAACCGGCAACATGCATTTGAATAAGTACATAGAAGATACTGCCAAGTCTTCTGCAAAGAAGGCGGGTTCCCTCTACCGGCTAGAAAACTTCTCACACCTGCCATTAACCTATACTTCTATAAACCCACCATTCGCACGTGCATAGAATATTGTTGCATACATAAGCTTGTGCACAACCCAATACTCTCTTTCTCTCTCTCTCTCTCTCTTGGATAGGGTACAAAAATAGTATCCAACCTAATAGGTCCCGCACTGTCTACCAAGCTCTAATCTGTCTCATTGTCGCAATGTTGTATCCCTGTGCTTGTTTTACAATTACTTCCATCGAATATGATTTGACGAACTGATTGTACATGTACCTTTTTAACGTAAATATCTCCGGCAAATACGACTAGCAGCAAAATCCCATCCCTTTACTGTAAACATTCCCAGATTCCTGAGGACTTTTTATTCTAATTGTTTTTATCGGAGCACTTGCCTTCGGAATTCCTTTCCTGCTTTCTCTTTTTCGTCGACTGTTCCATTATGCAGAAATGTAAATGCAGTGTTAACAAACATCTTGCTGCACAATTGCCTAGTTACCATACCCTTTATAAAGCCAGCCTCTAATCACAGTAACTCCGTACGTCTCAGTTGAAATATATATTGTTTCGGTGAATAAAATATATTTCGCTTGAGTAATTAGCAAGTTAAAGTCGTAACGTACGGACGCATACCGACACGGTATTACGACTTCTTTTGTTTTTTCTTAATAGGACTATATTAATTTAAAAATTAGGCAGTAATTCACGCAGATGTATTAGTAATCACCGTAGGACGACACATACATTTAAATAAAGCGAAATATGTGAATAAGTACCCTATTCTTCTACTTCAATTTATACCAACCTGGGCAGACTGTGAGACAAAAGGTTACTGTGAAGTAGGACCATATATATAAAGGAATTATAAGTAGGAAGTTGCGCGGCGAGGTTCTGGTTCAGATTACATTTAAATTTCTGCATGTCAATACAGTCCGGGAAACAGGAAGCAAAGAAGGAATTCCAAATTAGAAGCGTTTCGAGGAAATAAGATATTAGAGTAGAAACCCTTCCGTTATCTGGGGACCTCTACAGTAAACGGATGTAATTTTGCGTCTTGTCGGGTTTGTTGTGAGTATTTACGGTCAGGAGGCACAAATGCAACAAGTTCGTCGCAGCGCATTCCGTTGAAGTACTTGTAAAACACGCACAGGGATGCAACATTGCGGCGATGGAACGGATACTGGAGATTTGTAGACATTATGTAATTAAGTTAGAGACCCTTTTTAGAACTATGTCTAAAAGAAAAAGGGAGCCCTATCTAGTGATTCTATTTTTGCAGCCATTTGCAAATTATGTATTCTATCAAACGGAGTGATATCATTGGATCCGTCGTATGTGTTTCTTATGTAATGAAAATAACTGTAGAAATCGCTAACAGTATACGACCTAAAGAATTATTAAGTCGGATAGAATGTGTAAACGATGAAATTGATTGGAATTGGTTTTTTTATGTAAGTAACACGGGCTGAAAATTTACGTAAATGACTGGCTAGTAAAAATAAATTATCGATTTGTTACATGGATTGATTTAGGTTTAAAGTCAAATATCCGACCGATTTGATTTCAAACGTGAAACAGTAAACTTAATATAAAAATGGGAACATAACTTAATTTTATAGCATGAATTTTGGCATATCAATTATCCAATATATTTTACATAAAGCTTTATTGCAATAATAGATATACATAATAACAGAATATTATATAATGATTTAAAATAATGTAATCTTATATATATATATATATATATGTATATATATATATATATATATATATATATATATATATATATTTATATATATATATAGTAAAATCAAAATCTACCTCTATTTCTTTTACCTTTTTGGCTCCGTAACCAAACGCTACATATAAAATCTATAACGCATATGTTTTTCCTGTAGTCTTAAACGGAATTAAATGTCAACTAGACTGTAAAATCATATCAAAAAGAAGAAATCTTCCAAAGCTACACCATGGGATTCATTACTGATTATAAAGTATCTGATCACATCAGTATTGCAGAGTTGCGAAAACTCACAGCCATCTCATCACAATTCTCTATTATCAAATGTAAAGTCTTTAGATTATTTGTTCACGTTAAGTTTTCCAGTGTAAGGCTATGCAAAATAGGCGTTGAAGGCACAATACAAGGAAGCCGGTCGAAGAGTAGACAATAGAAAAGATAGATATACAACGTTTGTGATTGGCCGAACATGAACATAAACATAGCGAACACTTTGGCCCAAGATCGTAAGGCTTGGACGACATTAAGTAATGTTAGTTCGTATTCTGCAACGAACGAAGAAATATTTATTCATTACTCAAATTTAAAAAGGTTTCTTTTTTGCACAAAATATTCGCTTACCAGTCTACTTAAACGCTGATCTTCTTTAAAATAATACCTAAAAAATTACTTTATTACAAATAATTTTATTCCTGTAAAATAGTACATTCATTCCAGTGTTTGGGTATAGACTCTATTATATAAAACCGTCGTCCTGCCCTTTTTAACTACAATAAATGATTAGATCTGCGTAACTACGTTGCTGAAAGGATGCGCTTTCTTTGTTATAAAATAATACGAACGTGTTCATTGTTCATTTTGTTTATACATTTAATTTCTGTTTATTTTTCACTTTAATTTCAATTGAATTCATATTCTAAATCTATAGACCTTTTTTGCACAAGATATTCGCTTACTTTTCTAGTTAAACGGCGATCTTCCTTCAAAATTATTAGAATAATTACTTAATTTTAAACACATTTTCCTATAAAATGATATTTTCCTTCCAGTGTTTGTGAATAAACAATAATATTTACGATCATCCGGCCCTCCAAAAAATATAGACAATTTTTACGTTGATAGTAGAATGCCTTTTCTTTGTTATGAAATACAACGAACGTTTAAATGTTCATCATTATTCATAAATTAAACACTGAAAGAACACTATAACATACACTTATATATAGTTACAAATATCGAGTAAAAATACTTACATATGGTTCAAGGGTGGGAGCTTAAGTTTCTTGGGTTATTCATATTTCGCAGCCAACGCCAGTACACGGGTCTGTTAGTATATATACTTATACCTATAAGGTATATATTTGTATATAATTTGAATAATGTTTGATATATATATATATATACATATACATATATATATATATGGTATGGCTCTTTCCTACCCCCTTTACTCTCATACACACACATATATATATATATATATATATATATATATACTATGAGGCTTTCCGACACCCTTTTACTCTCACAAACGCACACACACACATATATATATATGTATATATATATATATATATATATATATATATATATATATATATATATATATATATATATATATATATACTATAGGGCTTTCTTACCCCCTTTACTTTCATATATATATATATATATATATATATATATATATATATATGTATATATATATGTATATATAATAATATGTATATGTATATATATATATGTATATATATTTATATATATATATATTTATATATATATATATGCATATATATATGTATATATAATAATATATATATATATATATATATATATATATATATATATATATATATATATATATATATATATATATAAAGTATATATATATATATATTGGCTGATTTTCTTTATTGTTTTCGTTACAGTGAACATGCCGTTGTCTGAGTTGCCTGCCTCCTCGCCCCCGTGTGTGGAAACATTATCAGTTAGCGAAATCTATTTGCCATGATTTCAATCTGGTTTCCGTTTTTTGAAGATCTCCATCCACGATAAGTTCTTCGCTCGGTTCCTGTTTCTTCCTGGAAGTCTTCAAGGAAAATAAAAATAAAACCAAAAACTCAAACGATACAACTGTAATGCCTTTTATTATTGATTTTCATTCGACCAGCCTTCGCTACATTCGGAGTGATAAATAAAATATCCGTGCTCCACGTGGAAGAATAAGTCTACGAAACAGCGTACACGCACGGCGCGCTAACATTGTCAGCTTTTTTGTAAATCGATATTAATCAGTTTTATCTGAAATGAATTCCGATACTGGCGCGGGTGGGTTTAGGGTTAGGGCTGGGAGGAAAAGAATAAGCATTGTTTATTGTTCTTGATTTTGAGTTACATTTCTATTATTGTGAGAAGTTTTTAAAAAATAGAAAGAAAATACTTTCTACTTTTTTTTTTCAAAATTCCGTACAATATATAAACATTATTTTCAAGTGAGTGATCAGTGAGGTACTGACTTCATCGTTGCTTTCGGAATTTTGACCGTCATAACAGGCTAACTATTAACCCGGTTTTGCGTTGATCGGAAACAAAGGCTTAGACTCTTATGAATGTAATAATAAATATAAATTTCCGAAACATGTGTACGCAAAGACAACAAATAGTTTTAATTTGAATTATTTTGAACATGTTGATTACAAAATATTCATTATGTTACAAATGTTGTATTCTACTGAAGTGAGACACCAATTCCCACTTTATCATCTAAGTAAGCGACATCGAGGCTGCTCTTAACTAGATGGGTGAATAAAATAGCGTCGCGAACCTACAGTGCTTTGCGTGGCGAGTATGGCAAAAACACCTGAATTCCAATCACTAATAACATGGACAGAAGCAAGGGAAGTGTGTCTCAAACAGGAGTGATAAAAACATCTGATAATGATGGTATATATATATATATATATATATATATATATATATATATATATATATATATATATATATATATATAGGCAGCATCTTCTCTTGCAGGCAAGTATTGTTGAATATAAGAGACAACGCATGTCTTGTTATCCTTTGGTAGATCCTATAAATAATTCGACTTAGGATCTTAGTTTCGGAGGGAAATTGGCTGATGAATTTGACATAATTTGGATTAATCTCCCAAGTACTTTCGGACCAATGATCTAACACATGGTCTATACCTGATTAACCTTATTCCCCCGAAGATGAACCCAGATGGGTCCGAAAGTACTTGGAAGACAAATTCATCAGTCAATTCCCCACCGAAACCAAGATCCTAATTCGGACTATGTAAGGATCTACCAAAGGATATCTAGACATGAGTTGTCTCTTATATTCAACAAATATATATATATATATATATAGAGAGAGAGAGAGAGAGAGAGAGAGAGAGAAAGAGAGAGAGAGAGAAATAAAATAAAAAATGAAAGTGTGTGTGTGTAAGAGAGACAGATATAGAGAAAGAGAAGGACAAGTTTAAGTTAAATTACCAAAACAATTCAAGATATTCCAAGAAGATCAACATTAATTTATTAACAAATTAGATCTCCAAGGATATACCAAATACTACATTTAATAATGTGAATTTTAATTATGTTAAAAATATTATAATCTACCGAATTATATATATATATACATATATATATATATATATTGAAAAAAATGTCTATTGAGATATTCCCAGGAGAACATATAATGTAAAATGAGATTTTATAAATCCAGCATATATTAAATGCTGCAATAAAATTAATCTCAATGGTAAACATGTTATGTTGAGAAGATTTTTAACATTATAATTCGGTAGTTAACAAAATTTATGAAATTATTAATTTAAATTTAGAATGTTATAATCAAACTCTGCACTTCAACACTTAAACATTTTTGGTCACACGATTCGAACTCAGACCTAAATCGACATTTTAATATCAATCTGACCCCTTTAGAACAATCCAGCCAACGTAAAAACAACGGTAAAGGTAAGAGAATTAATATCTAGTTGTGTCTTTACCAGAAGGCTGTAATAAACTGTGTTTAACGACGCGGTAGTACGGTACTTTACATTACGAATTCAACTTGACAGCCTAATTAAGATAAGCTCAAAGCGACCGCACTAGCATTAAGTCACTTATAAACACATTATAGTAAATATTGTTTTAATTTCATCCATTTTCCGGAACAAGAACCGAGTAAGGTAAATAACTAAAGAAGAAGTGATATTTTCAGGAGATCAAATAATATTAAATGTATTTATTTATAAATAAGGTCCAGAGATCGAAGGTCCAAAAAAGAGTCGCCAACTTAATAGGTCCCTCACTATTCACCAAGCTCCAGCCCCTGTCCCATCACCGCAATATTGCTTCCTTGTGCATGTTTTACAAGTACTACAATGGATTGTGCTTTGATGAACTTGCTGCTCTGGTTCCCCTACGACGTAAATTTACTACACCAACCGGACAATCTGCAACATCCCATCCATTCACTGTGGCGGCCTCCAGATGTCGAAGAGCTTTCTACTCAAAAAGCTTCTTTCCTTGTGCTGCTGGACTTTGGAATACCTTCCCTGCTACCTGTTTTCCTGACGGTACTGGCATGCAGAAATTTAAAACTAATGTAAACAGACATCTCGCTGCACATCTTCTAATTTAGTTTAACACCGCCCCCCCCCCCACATTAAAAAAAACTTTCACCCTTTTTCTTAGTAGCTCGTTGCGTCTACAGTGGCGTCCTGCTTTGTTTGGGGTGAACTATGTTTAAAAAAAAGATATTATGAATCACGAGGATATATTATATATTGCAGATGAAAGTCAGCTCAATGGTACACATGTTATAGTAAGAAGGGCTTTCATATTATAAGTCAGTAGATTACAACATTACCATTTGAAATATTGTAATAAAACTCCGAAAATCAACGTTGAACATTTTTAAGTGTCGATTTATAATTGTAATTAATCATGTCATAAATATTGTCGTCTACAGAATTATAATTATAATATATATATATATATATATATATATATATATAAGCAAGGTTCATTTCCATTCGAAAAGCCAAAATTTGGTTTCATCTCATGAAAACATTTTCAAAACAGTCTTTAGTGCAACTATTCTACGAAGTATACATATATATATATATATATATATATATATATATATATATATATATATATATATATATATATAAACCTAAAATTAATAACATCACATATGAAACCAGCGGTAACATTTTAAAATGCTTAATGTTATTCGATATTGTTCTGTTATGCCATTTAGCATGGCTGAATTTAAATCGTCAACGACTTCCTGGAACAATGCGAAAACGTTCTCTGCGCGTTTTTTGCTTTTGACACCTGAGGATGATTCGACGAAAAATCGAAATCGTTCGTGAAACCTGAGAAACCTATGGAACATTTATTTATTTATTTTAATTTTAATACAATAAAACCTCAGAAAAATTTTTTTAAATTAAAAAGTTATAATTAAACAGACAAATTCTGTTATTTTATTTTTAACAATGTTTGCATATATATATATATATATATATATATGTATATGTGATTTTTTGAAAGCTTGCCAAAGCATTCCGTTCAGGAGCCCAATTAACACCACAAAAGATTTTTTCATTCAAAAATTATTTATTTATCATTTTTCAAATTAAATTTTTTACCAACACTTTAATTTGATAAATAAATAATTTTTGAATGAAAAAATATGTTGTGGTGTTGATTGGGCTCCTGAACGGAATGCTTTAGTAAGCTTTCAAAAAAAATCACATATAAATGCTCTGTACCCTGTAATCGAGTATCATCGAACTTGTTTTTATTAGACTAATCCCGGTCTTCACTGAATAATCTTTTTTCTGAGTGAAAAATCAAAATCAAAATCTCTCTCTCTCTCTCTCTCTCTCTCTCTCTCTCTCTCTATATATATATATATATATATATATATATATATATATATATATATATATACGATTTTGTTTAATTCCAAAGGCCAAGATTGTATTTATCTTGGCTCCCTGAGACGAAATTCACCTACATTGACGTTTTTTTTTTTTTTTTTTTTTTTTTTTTTTGTAAAACTTAATTATGTTCTACAAAACCAAAAACAAAAACAACAGCCCCTCCCCTTTTTTATTTTATTTTTAGAACTTGAAGCATAAATCTTTTACTATAATGACCAGATTCGGCATTAAATAACCCAAAAAGGGTTGATATGCCGTAAAACAAAACTACCAAACCAAAAACGATGATTAAACATTTGAAGATATAAAGAACTTGAAGCATAAAAACTTTTACTATAATGACCAGATTCGGCATTAAATAACCCAAAAAGGGTTGATATGCCGTAAAACAAAACTACCAAACCAAAAACGATGATTAAACATTTGAAGATATAACGAACTTGAAGCATAAAAACTTTTACTATAATGACCAGATTCGGCATTAAATAACCCAAAAAGGGTTGATATGCCGTAAAACAAAACTACCAAACCAAAAACCCTGATTAAACATTTGAAGATATAAAGAACTTGAAGCATAAAAACTTTCACTATAATGACCAGATTCGGCATTAAATAACTCAAAAAGGGTTGATATGCCGTAAAACAAAACTACCAAACCAAACCCGTATTTATCTTACGAAACATTTTTTCAAAACAATCACTTTTGATACAATTCTACGGTTCCGTTTGTTTCGTTCAGCAGTGGACTAACCAATATTTGTACGTAAATATCGGATCTTTCATCTCTGAAGTCATCAGAAAGACAAACAAGTTCTAAATTCGAAAAATTATACATTTCCATGTGACAAAATATAAACATCTGAAAATAAAAACAAACTCATATCGAATGCCCTTCCATCTACAGCGTCTTTGAAATCACCACCTCGGGAAGGCAGCATATATATATATATATATATATATATATATATATATATATGTTCCATTAAAGATGAGAATAAAGCTACCTGTCTTGAATGTGACATAACTGACGCAGTAGGCGGATGTGGCAGATTGGTAGAGAGAATCGGGAGTTGTTCGTCTCAACCACCAGAAAGTGCGGTTGGGATTTTAGATAGCTGCCTTGGTGCGAATTGATGGAGAGTTATTTTAGGTATGTAGACGATTTAAATGTAGCAGCTGTGGGAGTGGGGCCGAAAATAAGCATTGTTTTTGTTTTTGCTTTTAAGTAACATTTCTGGGTACTGATATAGAATGGGACCCAATTACCGCCAACTTTACGTCGGCATCATCCGGCAGTTTACGTAAGCCGCCGGAAAAGGCCGCCGCAAAAAATGACATGCGCTAAGACAAGATAAGCCAATCAGCTGTCAGATGTCAGCAGACGACGAATTTTCAAGAAATCTCGATATTGATTAAATCAAGAAAAATTTGTCAAATCAGAAGAGGAATTTGAACGACTTAGCTGAGCGAATTGAATCTTCCGAACTATTCATCTTCTGCAAAGAACGACCTCTAATAGCTAAAAAACAGTGCGGAAACTGCGAATATATTTGCAGGTTAACCCCCAAGGAATAACCTGACGGACAAATATGCATGGAGATGCACAAATTAATATTAACAGTTAGCTATTTTTTGTTCATTTTACCTCAAAAATACACTTTTCTTGAAAAAAAATATTATTAACAGTTGATTAGATATTTTTGTTAACAATATATAAAAAACAATAATTTTTGAGCAGTTGTTAATGTTTAGTTTTCTAAGTATAAACAAACATTAAATGTATTTACTGTAAGCAACATTTCTTGAAAAAAAAATATTTTTAACAGTTGATTAGATATTTTGTTAACAATATATATAAAAAAAATAATTTTTGAGCAGTTGTTAATGTTTAGTTTTCTAAGTATAAACAAACATAAAATGTATTTACTGTAAGCAACATTTCTTGAAAAAAATAATATTTTTAACAGTTGATTAGATATTTTTGTTAACAATATAAAAAAAAATTTGAGCAGTTGTTAATGTTTAGTTTTCTAAGTATAAACAAACATAAAATGTATTTACTTGAAGCAACAGCGTCTTTATCGTCTGCCAGTCTTTGTCACGTTGGCAGAAATTGGGTCCTATTCTATATCAGTACCCATTTCTGTTATTGTGAGAAATAGGGGGAAAAGCGAACGACATCAGTTTGCACGTTCTTCTCTGAATGTTGTAAAATAAATAAACCCTAGTTTCAAGGAAGAAAGAAAAGACACATAAATGAACTTTCTCATTATGGAAATAAATTCAAATATATATTTTTTTAATTAGCAGATTTGATTTCAAAAATATATAAAAACTAGCTTGTACCCTCTCTTTGCGTAGTGTTGGTACAGCACCTGGGTTAGGGTTAGAGTTAGGGTTAGCGTTACGGTTAGGATTAGGGTTAGAGTATGGGTAAATGTTAGGGTTAGGGTTAGGGTTAGAGTTAGGATTAAGATTAGGATTAGGGTTAGGGTTAGGGTTAGGGTTAGGGTTAGGGTAAGGGTTAGGGTTAGGGTTAGGGTTAGGGTAAGGGTTAGGGTTTGGGTTAGGGTTAGGATTAGGGTAAGGGTTAGGGTTAGGGTTAGGGTTAGGGTTAAGGTAAGGGTAAGGGTTAGGGTTAGGGTTAGGGTTAGAATAAGGGTTAGGGTTAGGATAAGGGTTAGGGTCAGTCTCAATATTTGCCTAGTTTTTATTGCTTTATAGTTTATACGTCGAAAAATATTTGTGAAATTTCATGAGACAAAAAATCAATACTTATTATTTGCATAAAGGAGTGCGTAACTACGATAAATGTATTTGTAATTTGTTATTATAAGCAATGACAAATTAGAAATTACGTTTTTAAGCAATAATAATTCGCTTTGAACAAATGCCAAATACCCTTTATATCTACTGTTTGCAAATTATCAAAAAGGGTTACTTAGTTTTAAAAATATATTTATGTAATATTTTTTAAAGTTATGTTATATAAATGTCTTTACATTTATAAAACACGTATACAGTTCCACCAATTTTTGAGAATTACGTGATTTTTGAACTCAGGTATTGACATCGTAAAATCTACTGCCTTAGTAATGTGCACACTGTCTATTCCTTTATTGTCAACTAATGTTTCTATTTGCATACAAACAAACACATTCTAAAAAATTATAACTTTTTAATTTGATTAGTCCTAGATTTTCTTCTTCTCTGACCCTCTCTCTCACAAACGTGATGTTGCTAGTCTCACTCTTTTCTATAAATACTATTATGACATATGTTCTTCAGAATTATGTAATCTATTACCCGCTTCTTTTGTCCAAACTCGTTTGAATAGTTGGTCTAGTGGTATCCATCAATTTATGTTTTGATACCTTATTGTAATACGGCTTCCTATTCCAGTAGCTTCTTTTCAAGAACTGCAGGCTTACGGAGCTCGCTTCATGCTGACTGTTTTCCTCCTACCTATAATCTTGGTCTTTTAAAGACTAAGGCCAATAGGCATCTCCTGTCTTTGCGATAATCATATTCGTTCTTGTTAGCTCCTGACATCAAGTGGCTTCATGCCTTGTCTGGTTGCGATTTTCGTTAAAAAAATAAAAATAAAAATAAAAACGTGTATAGATTGCTGAAATCAACAAGATTGTCGAATAGATCATAACCTATTTTCGAAATTCCGAATAAAACGAGAACTCCGAATCCCAATCATTACAGAGCTTTCTTGTCTGATGCTCAGGACAGTTCTAGCAAGAGAATGGTTAAATTACAAGTCTTTTAATTAAAAGAACTTCCGGTTCTTGGTAATTCTTGGGAGGTTCAAAGGGAATTTCAGTCGAAAGGAATGCGTATAATTTCCTTAAAGTTTTATTTGTGTTTAACAAACGGGACAACGCCCGAAAACTAACACTTTTCAAAACTCTAAGTAAAACATGTGTGGTCCCTTGGCGATCGCTACTACACGAACTATGTAGAGAGAGAATATAACTTTTGGTTCATTCTGTGAAAATATATTTAGATATTTTATACAAAATTCTATGATTTTACGATTTTTATCTTCAGCACCCACTGACAGACAGGGTAGGACATTATTTGTATATGTTTTCTGACTTGTGTAAATTAATCGTTATTTTATTGCGAATTATTTGTAAAAAGAATAATGGAGACAATTTTTAGATATTTTTGGACCCCGTGCAAAACGTGAACAAAAAACTAACGAACAAATTTTAAGAGAATCAGAAAAGTAATGGGGTTAATTACGTAGAAAGGGCCACGCACTCACCAACCGCATCTATCTTGAATCGATATCGCTTGAATCCAGAAACAGGAAGTCTATGACGGCTGGAAAACAATTCCGGGATGAGCAGAAACAGGTTCATGTTATTTCGAAGCTTTCTTTCTCTTAGACGAGTTGCATTCTTAAAGCTCTACTAAGCCGATGCCCATTAGCAAGAAGAAGTTCACGACTGCTGGAAACAATGCGGGGTAAGCAGAGAAAGACTGGTGTTATTCCAGAGTTTTCTTTCTCCTCCACTAGTTGCACAATCGAGGTTTTAGAGTGTAGTCTACTGTACTATCTAAAACAATCAATCTGCAAACAACCAAACAAGTATGACTATCAGAATGTTAGTATTATATATTTATTGTACATTTAATTATGTGTTTGCTTTCGTTTATACTCTCGTTGTTTTATTGTGATTGGATTGTAAGTCACTCTTTATTGTGACATATTTTTACCCTGCCTAATAAACCGGTATCGTCCGGGCCTTTGGGTCTTGATTTACGCCGGTCTATTGAGGGTTGCTGGTCCTGTGCAGTTCTAGGAGGTGCACCCTCCCAGGCTTTGCCTCCCCTCTTTGAGGAGGAGTAAGTTTATTGCTTACTGTCTGAGGCGCCCCTACCGGGGAATGCCGACGGGGCTGCTCAGACAATTTTTAAATGGCCAGAGTGCTCACCTCTCGAGCGCTGGCTTATCTAATCCCACTTTCCCGATCTTGTGTCACATCTTACCTTGCGGGAGGTAGATAAATAAAATTGTGACATATATGTGGTAACTAAAATGCTGCACTTGTTTGTAATTGACGTGGAAGGAGGAAAGTGATGGAATTCAACTGCCGGTGGTTGAATTGGAAACCCTCTACTTTATTGTAAAAAAGACAGGTTATTGGCTGTTTGTTTAAATAAACATTAGTGATTCTGTTACGTGATTGACATATCTATTAATAATGGAGTGTATGTATCTGTCTGCTGCCTGTCTGTCTGTCTTAAGCCAAAACTATACTATTTAAGACTATTGTACTTATTATAAAATAGTATAGTATATACTATTTCAGACTAATGAACTATCTTTAAATGCTCAATTCAGGGGCATAGTGTAGTATATGTTCTGTTGTCATGATACCATACTCCCAGGCATTACCTCCTCTTTTTTTGAGAGGTGTGGAGAGAGTGTAGTATCTGTTCTGTTTTCATGATACCATCACCCCAGGCATTTCCACCTCCTTTTTGAGAGGTGATGAGGTAGTGTAGTATATGTTCTGTTGTCATGATACCTTCATCCCAAGCATTACCTCCTCTTTTTTTGAGAGGTGTGGAGGTAGTGTAGTATCTGTTCTGTTGACATGATACCATCCTCCCAGACATTACCTCCTTCTTTTTTGAGAGGTGTGTAGTTAGTGTTGTATCTGTTCTGTTGTCATGATACCATTCTCCCAGGCATGCCCTGCTCCTTCTCTCTATAAAGATTCACATTTAAAGCTGGCGGGTTATAAGGGTATCCAATGTTACGTAAATTAAGCCGCCGGTGCCTCATCTATTACTATAACAAATAAGGAATTACTATTACTTGTAAATAACGACGTAACTCGTGGCAACCTTACAAAAAAACATTGTTTTTTTTAGCTTTGTTAAACGGTAAACTGGTGAGACTGACTAGAGCAGACATGCTTTGTCTAAATCATCTTTCGTCCCACCTAAACTCGTCGATTTAAAATCTTGACATATCTGCTACTTCAACTTTAACTTTATAAAAAAATGTCGCAGAAATCGCCCATTCCATGACCTTAAAAAAAGAGAAAATGTTATTATATTTAATAATAGTTCGAGGAACCAATTCGTTGGTCCGTTTGTGACGTCATCTCGCCACCGTCAAAATCTTTGCTGTTTTTCAAATTAATTTTCTTTCAAAAAGAAAAACAAACAAACACTGATTACCTGCCCTGCCCTCGTCCAAAAATAACAACAATATCAAGAAATGTTTTATCATTTCCAGTTCAATAATCAGGGCGGCGATCGCCAGACATTATCTTCTAACAACGTAGCAGGCTCAGTTCTGATCACCTTATCCGGAAGTTGTCCGTATCAACTGACGAGTGCGCATGCTCTATCGCAGGTCCGTATCGTCATTCTCATCACTTGGCCGATCGAATTTCCGCCATTTTTATTAAAACCCCTCTCAGCTGACTCGCACGGATATTCGCTTGTCTTTCACTTTGACGCGAACCGATAATCTTTTCAACAAATCCCCATGATGTTTGACAAAGAATAGAAGCTTTGTTCCCAAAAACTAATTAACAACATTTGCTCCGTTGCATTTTCTTAATAGTTATTTCCTAATTGAAACGTATATGGGTCGTTCTTGTCGAAAGTGTTAGTATTCTTGTTGCTTTTATAGTAACAGAACGTCGACGCATCGAATTTATGTAAGCGCTAAGTGACAGCAAGTAGCCCTTAACGCTATTCGGAATTACGTTTGTGTTCAAATGTATTCAAATAAGGGGCGAGTGGCAACAAGTCTACAAACGTCTCAGTACACACTTTGCTGATATCTTTTTTAATATATTTTTTATATATTTATTTATTTTATATATTTCTTCTATTTATATTTTATGAAATGTTATATTTTTTTGATTATATATACAGTTATGCTTATATATGCCAGTAAAATGTTTTGATATATTTTACTAATTTTTATATTTTTTATATAATTTTTATATTTTTAAAAATATATTTTGTGTGATAAAATTGAACTTACTAATTTGCATACCCGTCATAACCAAGGACTACGCACTTGAACAACCGATAGTGCATCCTAGTGTTCAATTGACAACACGCCTTCTCAGATTTACATAACTTTTCGCTTGTTTCGATGATGTTTTATTTTTTGTATTTCTTTTTCTTTTCCCTGTAAATTCCCTTTTTCCCAAATGTAATGCTTTAATGCAGAAATTATTTAATATATTTGTTAGATGGGACATATTCTATATGCGAAATAATAATACTTTTATTTATTTTATATTAAGAGGAAAGTAATTCTTTAATTTTTGTTATCCCCCTAGATCAAATCAGTACTTTCAAAAGCAGAGTAACTGCCCATACATTTGATGGACAATAGATATTAAACAGACGTTTGCTCAGCAACAGACAGTTAAATACGTCCTTATTTTCAAAGTGATTCTTTATTCAGATATTATTTATGCAATACATAATTATTAATGTTTATTTGCAGAATCGTTTTCATCCAATTTATTTCTTCATATTTGTATCTTACCACTTTATTTCAATATCGAAAATTCATGTGGAATAATTAAGCTTTTTACACATAAAATACTGTCTACTTATGTTTTCTATATACTAGACGACCCGTTACCTGTAAGTATTTGTTTTATCTACTTATTTCTAAGGTTTAATAAAACCATTATTTAACTTTCATGCCGGCAGTCATTTTCAATTAAATATATATTTGTATGTTCATGATGATTCTTTTTACCCATCTCTCAAACTTATCTCTCCTTCTCAATCTACTATATCTTTCCGCTCTCTATATTTTTGTTCTCTGTTTAATTATATACGGTATTAACCTTCCTCTCACTTATTATTCGCCTTCTATTACGTTTTTTTAAAACTTGTTAACGTTATCCAATGAGTACAGTGAAAAACAAATTAACAAGGCAGGTACCAAGATCAACAGATTTTATGAGTATACTAAACCGTCGGGTCTAGACTGTTTATCTAGTATATATAGAGTCACTGTCAACGTGTGTCTCTCTTTAATTGGATGATGTGTTACTTTAGCATGTAGGAGGTCATTAATGATCTTTTTCTATGTCTGCTATTGTGGATGATGTCAGTTTCTTGTAACGTCTTCTATTGTGAGTTCATAAAGGATTACAACTTTGTTTACGTTGATGACACCATCGTTTATAATGCTATAAATTTGTGACGTCACCCATTCTGCAGGGCGAAAGCAAACATACAAAAAAAAATTCCCATTTTATATAGACAATACATCAATACATCTCTCTATATCTACATACATCTCTCTCTTTAATTCTCTTTCTCTCTCCCTCTCTCTCTCTCTCTCTCTCTCTATATATATATATATATAGAGAGAGAGAGAGAGAGAGAGAGAGAGAGAGAAAATAGAAATACAAGAAACCACGTGTTAAAATAAATTCGCCTGCTATATTGACACAACAAAGGAAACAGAATATAGGAAAATCCATTGTTAACAAAAAATAGGATAGGTATAGGAGCGTCACCAACAAAGTATTTGTTCGCGGGAAGCCCAACGATTGGCTGAGGGAACAACAAAGAATCTGATTGGTTAACTAGCAAGCTATGTATATAAAAATACCTGACAAAAATAACTTCATGCATTTAGCCTGAAGATTCCCCCCGGGGATGAAACGCGGGAGCCTCTGTGTTGCTTAATTGCCAATTATATTTCCATTGCTTACTACCTAGTTCTACTTACGCATCGAGCACTGTTGAAGTAAATACCGAAAACTGATACATAAAAAAATTATATCTCCTTATAATATTTTATGTGGATACATAAAGTACTAATATATATATCATCTCACATTCAAGAAATCTAATATATATATATATATATATATATATATATATATAGTCTCGGATGTTTCTCAACCATTTAAAACTATATATATTAAAAACAAAAACATTTTAGTCCCATACTGTTCAGTGGAAAATCACTTTTTTGTTAGTCAATTTATTTTTTGCAGTCATTATATTAGTTTGCTTCCAAGAATTTCCGCTAGTCTTAACATTATTTAAGAGATCATCAGTTGTTTACCATGAAAACTGTTTCGGGAATTTAAAAACAAAACAGTATTTTATTTCATGGCTTCCCAGCAGAGTTGAGCAGACCCGAGTTCCCTTAAAAGACAAGAACAAAAACGTTCCGTATATTAGATCTATGTTTTGTTCCAGATAAATGTTTTTCTAACTTATTTTGTTATTAAAAAATGTCCTCTGTGTCTAAGAATATGTATCCGTTATTTACAAATAAATTGCTGTATTTTGAAGTGTTCGGACGAATCCATTACACTACTTTTTAGGTAATTTATAGTTTTATGTATTTTTATTTTTATGATTTTATTATGTTTAGTTTCATATTAAAATATTTAAAAATTAGAATATATATATATATATATATATATATATATATATATATATATATATATATACATATATATACATGTATTTAAAAAAAAAATATTATTATTATATGTTATATATATACGTTTATACATATTCTACAGTATTGTTTTGAGATAGTTTTGGATTTGCTCTATCAATTTACTTTGATTAATTTGATATGACTTAAAGGCATGAAGATGGCGAGTAATTGCATTATTTAATTGCCTAAATATTTTATTATGATCGCCATATATATATATATATATATATATATATATATATATATATATATATATATATATTATAAGTGAGCAACATTTAAATCAAAGAAAAGTATAAAAATAAAATGGGCAAGAATAATGGTATATTATATCATATGGAATTTAGCAAAAATAGAAATGTGATTAATAATAAATACTCAGTAATTAAAACGCATGTTGTAATAAGGATATGAATAATATAGTTACTGTTAATTAAAACAATATGAAGAAAACAACAACAACAACAACAATAATAATAATAATAATAATAATAATAATAATAATAATAATAATAATAATAATAATAATAATAATAATAATAAGCATAGGCTGACACCACGAAAATTATGGACAGAGGGTCGACGAGGGAAAGCGCAAACCAGACCTCCACTGGAAGAGCGCGGACAGCTCTGGGACCGTGGGGAGGCTTGTTGCCACCCGGGCCCCAGAGGAGACCAATGGCCCTTATCACCGTGAAATCGGTGGTAGGTGGCTGTTGCGATACCGCAAGGTCATCAACGGTGATGAACGAAAAGAGGCGGAGCATACTGGAAGTCTGAGGAGACTTGTTGTCACTCAGACCCCAGGGAATACCACATGTTGTTGGCAGTGGGTGATCACTGACGATAACCAGTGTGATAACTCCTAGTGAGTAAAAAAAAAAAAATAATAATAATAATAATAATAATAATAATAATAATACTACAAAAGATAGAAGTAGAACACCATGTTGTTTTTTTCCGCAATAATACAGTATGCATACATAAAACGGATATAACTAAGGGATTTTATAAAATAATTGATAATTACTTTATAAGACATAAAACATTTGGCAATAAAACTATAATACTAAACCATGAAAACATTATATATGACTATAATTTTATTGAACAAATCTAAATTAAATTAATTAAATTATCTTATAAATAAACTGAAAATCTAAACTATCAATAAAAATATAACTGTTCAATAATAAATATTAGAAATAACAATTAAGATTAATGATAACAAAAATAATTCCAAAATAATAATTCAAATAATAATTAATGATACATTTAATAATTAAATAAAGAATTACATTTATAATTGAGAGTATATATGACTTATAGTAATATTCGTAATTTTAAACATGTTAATCAAAATGTTAATAATAGTAGTATTAATATGAATTAATTATAATAAGAATAATTCTGAATATAAAATAACAATAATCCAAAAATCCATATTGATATATGACACCTGAAGTATAAATACAACTGATAAAACTATTATTAAGTTTGAATATTGTAATAAAATGGTAATAGTAATTATCATTTATAATTAAAAAAACATATTGTAATAAAATGGTAATAGTAATTATCATTTATAATTTAAAAAAACATATTGTAATAAAATGGTAATAGTAATTATCATTTATAATTAAAAAAACATATTGTAATAAAATGGTAATAGTAATTATCATTTATAATAAAAAAAAAACATATTTAGATGAAAAAAAAATCAATATATTATTTACCAAATGATTATTAATTGAAATGTATACCGATGTTTTCTAATTTTTATGATTTTTTTATTTTTTGTAGTAATAAAAATGAAATAATATTAATAATAATGATAATAATTATAATTTCTCTTTGGTCTGAGAAGAAAACAGGTGAATAAAATTTAATGAATTATTTTGAAATGATGACGGTTGTATAATTCTCTTTAGTTTGGTTGTGGCGGGTAAAATATATACACCGATTCGTAGTCGAGGATCTTATCCATCGGCCATAGCCAATTAGTTAGTAAATATAGAGGAATTTTAAATGTAAATAGCGAATCGGCGGCTATGTACCAAGCAGTATAGAGTGATCTACGAAACAGCGTTCAGATCGTGCATATAGCTATTTGCACTGCTTGTTATTAAAGTTACTCGAGAGTGCCCAGCCTTTGTGGGAGGGGGCTGATAAACAATAATATTTTTATGAATAAATATTAATTATATATATATATATAATATGAGAAAGACAAAGAGAGAAAGAAAGATGGAGAGAAAATGACACGGGAATAAATATTATATCAACGCATTATAACGTAGATCGATAACTATTGCAAGACACGTGATTAGTTTTGCGAAAGACTTTGAAGAAAAAATACTTTTTACCTTGAAACACAACGTTCTAAAAGAAAAAAACTATGTTAATCACCTGGGCTTGAACAGGGCCCCCGGTGCCACGGGTGTCGCGTATCTATCTGTGCCAACAAGAAAGGGTCACAACGAAAAAATTGATTATTACATCAAGATAACAAGAAAGGCCAATTGGATAACTGCAAATTGAGAATTGGCAAAAATAAAGATTAACAGAATAGATAAAACAAGCAGTCATTCCCGCCCTTTTTTAACACTTTGACCCCGTTTCTAGTTTAAGGTCAGGTTGGAGGCATATTTATCACAGACATGCCACTTCCCCTTTATTTGTTCACGTATTTGATTATTTCCCAAAGTCACTTTTTCAAGTGTTTTAATAGGCTCGCTGATACATCTGGGAGACCATTTAACAGGCTCACTTATACACCTGGGAGATCTTTTTGTCTTGATCTTTTGAGAAAGTGTCTCTATGGAGTTGTACTTCGACCCTCACAATCGGAATATTTACTTTAGGATGAGTTCTCCTATTTTAGTTTATATAGTTCCGTCACTGCAAGCCCTGACTCCTGATGATAACCACTGCCAATATAAGAATCAAATACGTCATAAGATGAAGTACTGCTGCCACATCCAAGTAGGCGCGACTAGGGGTACTCTTAATCACCGAGACAGATTTTAAAATCAACTTGGAAAGAGACCTTACTAGTCTATCTCTACTCTGTGCTTACCTTTATGAAACATGCCTTGCTGAGCTCCAGTCTTCGGATCCCACTTTATAAACATTAACTGCAAGAAATCCTTTTTATTCTACCACAAGTAAAATTAAGGTACTTATATCGATCTTGACCCAGTTTCCGTGAGTTTCTTGTCGGAAGCGTTCGGCTATCCTACGCAAACGCCCTAGAGATGACGAGCCGATTTGTACCAGACGACAATTTTGATACGGTGCTGCGTCCTATGATTTTAAGTATACAGTAATAATAACATTAAATAATAATAAAAAAACTAAAAAAAACGAGAATAATTAATTACTTGATAGCAACACGCTATGCAGACAATAAGAAAAACAAAACAAAACTCGTTCTAGAGAAACATTCACTGACAGAAAGAATCACAGGTGGATACGTTGGTAGCATAAGAGGGAAAACACACAGTGGAAAATTAAATAGGTAAAACCAAAAGTATTTATATATTCATCAAAGTTTGGTCTTCATTTAAAAACTCTCTCAAGATGATGGATTTAAAGAAATAACATACAATTACGATATTTTCATTTTATTTTTATTTTTCTTATCTTTCTGTTTTTGCTGGAGATGGGGCATCCTACCGGATGCCAGACATTCATCGGCTATTTCAGACACTCCAGCCTAGAGATCTGATAAGATTCTAACCGTCTCTTTAAGTGCAATTTTTTGTATTTCTCTTGCACTCGGTTCACTAGTTATACTCGTCAGATAGCTTTTAAAATTCTTCTGCATTAGTTCTGTTGCTCCTATAATTACTGGTATGATGGAGATTTTCCTAAGATTCCAGTTTCTTTTCGTGTCCTACATAAGACCTTGATATTTCGTAATATTTCCCTTTTCTGCTCTGTTCAATCCTGCATCATTAAATACACTAACTTCAACTAGGGTTGCTACTTACTCCCTTGTTCCCAATATTATGATGTCAGGTTTAACAGCTCTGTTTTCTAGATATGGATTGCATAGTCATAGTGGATGGTGTATGACTCATTTTCAACTGTTCTTTCTGGTATATGCTCCTCGGACTTGCTGCTACACTGGATATTCAACTTTTTACAAATAGTCCAGTGAAGAAATTTACACACTCCGTTGTGTCGCATTGCATAATAGCCATTCCCCAGGAGAACCTTACAACTGGATGTCAGGTGGCTCAGACTCTCTACTTCTGTGTGACAGAATCTATCCTTGGTATTGTTGCTGAGACCACTCATCTTTTTAAAGGCATTGGTCATCAAGCCTTGATCTTGAGCAGCCATTATCATTCTCTCCTGATCATAGTGGATAGATCCTCTTTCAGCCAGTCTACAGAGCCTTCCTTATATATGTATTCCTGGGATATGTGTGTGCATTTGTGACATGAAAAGAATGTTGTTGTTTTTTTTTGAAACGCAACATAGTCGTTAGAATGTTAAAACAACTGTTGTGCGATTATGATGTGAAAATAATGTTTTGTTCTTTTTTCGAACGAACCATAGCCGTTAGAATAAAAAATGTGCGATGAGTTTATGAAATAGAATGGGATTTTTGTTTTTAATTTTTTTTAATATTGATGTTATGTACAATGTTTTGTTGGGAATGTGGTGTAAAAAGCAAGCTTGTTGGGTATTGCAATGTTTTGAGTTAATTTGTGATGTATACATATATACATCTATTTGTATCGCATTCTTTTTTATAAGCAGCTCCGATTTTAAGCTTAAACCCGGCTCCACCTCTGTTACAAACATTTGGTACTTGTGTTTGTTTTTCGTAAGACACTCATCCTCAGGACATCTTGAAATACAGACAAAACGTTGATGAATACATAAATAATATTTCTTGGTCTTCCTTATTAAATTTCCATGTATATATATATATATATATATATATATATATATATATATATATATATATATATTGTTACACCGGCCGTTCTTACACAGGAGAAACTGCACCGGTTGTCACTATAAATAGTGCGAGTCACCAGAGACACAGAGAAGACAAAGCACATTATTGTAACTGTCTAGCCAAGTGCTAGTCAATTTCTTACTTTGTTAATACACTTGTTAAACCAACCCTCGACTTGACTTCCTTCATTTATTATTTACTGTTGGACAACTTCACAACATATATATATATATATATATATATATATATATATATATATATATATATATATATATATATATATATACATATATATATATATATATATATATAGGAACCCACGCCTACCATGCGCCCATTCTTCATCTGATATATATATATATATATATATATATATATATATATATATATATATATATATATATATATATATATATGGGTGTGTGTATGTTTTTACTGTTTTTTTACCTTTGACCTGCATCAATATATAGCTATCAATTAATCTACTTTTGCATACGTATTATCTGTTTTCTTTCTCATTGCCTTACGTACATGCCCCTATCGACTCGGTGCTTGATTGCACCTTTTTTGACCCGCCTTTTCTTAGATAATCTCTCACTTTTTTATACTCATCCGGCTTACAACGCAGCCAACCCCCTCCCATCTTCTGTCACTTCTTCTTCCAAGACCATCACATAGCTTAATAAAAGAGTCCATAGCCCTCGTGTCTTCGTGGTAAAATATCGCCGGTGCAGATGAGTGTTTTGGGGTGGTGGTAGTGGTAGGGTAGCATAGCTTTGTAGTCCGTTTCACCCTTGAGAAATCAAACATGAAAGACCCTCTCTTCCAAGTAAGCCATCTCTTAGTTTCTTCTCTAACTCGTTGGTGTCATGCCACTTATCCCCCTTTACCTTTAGCGAGCAAATGATACTGACACCTCGGTTTGATATGTTAGGCGGCGTCTGGCTCTGTAAATAACCATAACTAAGCAAATTGGATATGAGGCTGGTGCGTGTTCGAATTTACGCGAAACTATTTCACCCATTTTAATATAGAATATTTCCAACCATTCATGTGATTTCTCCTAATCCTGTAATGACCAAGTCGAGGATAACTCCTCAACAATCAATCCGATAGCCACTGTCGGGTTGAATTATGGTTCTTTTTACAACTAGGAGCTCTACTTTACCAGGCTTTAATGTCTCTTTGTGAAGGTTTAGTTTATTTCTAATCACCCGGGGCACCCCTACTGGGAAATGCCGACGGAACTGCTTATGTATTTCCTCAGGTCAGAGTTCGCTTTTTCTAGTACGCTGGATTTTCAAAACAACACCAGAATTTGTGGCTAACCCACTGACGAGGAGGTAAATAAAAGATCTCATAAGCACCTGATTATAAAACTAAGAATTATATTTATTATGAATCCATATGTAGTATTTCCGCTGTGCATAAAAGAACGATGACACAGATTTACGAAAACATAATCATATATTTTGTATTTGCTGTGAAGGAATGTAAGTTAGTGAGGAACGAAGACGCACGCACAGGATTCGACGAGTTTTTTTTCCGGGGCATATGCTGCCAGACAACTGACAATATCAATGTATGTTTGTTATTATACAACAATCTGTGACCCCTGCAAACACCAACCGTGGGACTTCACTGTAAATGTTGCAACGCCCACCAGGCGTTTTATTTCGAAACGGGATGTTTGCTTCTGCCTCTAACTTTTTGCATGTGGTTCCAATCAACAATTTTTTTTATTTTGAGAATAACTCATATTTTTTGGTTCCGCCCAGGTGCCCGAATTCAACCAACGATTATTTTTATTTTATGCAAACACCTACGTTTTGTTATTTTTTGTTCGGTCAAGTGACTAGAATTTTAAAAAACGATTATTTATTTTTGACAATCAATCGTGGTATGTTGTTTTTTTCCGGTCAAGTTCGTGCCCATGCCAAGGGTACCTACTTTTGTAAAATTACTTTTTCGGTACACCCGGCCTGGATATTTAACATAAAGAAGAAGTCCAAATATCAGTAAAATCTGGTTATATCCAACTTTACTAGTCTTACCCCTGTTTAAAATAGAGTAAGTAATTTGTTGTACTCTCTTTTTCACAATACATTAAGATTAATATTCTTTGGCCGCAAAAAGCTTCAAATGCTGATCCTTAAAACAAACACGGAGAAACTAACGTCATCACCATAATTCAATAGTTTTACGAATGGAAATGTGTGTGACGTCAGCGTTTTTAGAGGAACGGAAGTTTGCATTACGTTATTTATATATCCATTTCTGTAATTCTATAGGTTTTTAATATATATATATATATATATATATATATATATATATATATATATATATATATATATATATATATATATATATATATATATGTGTGTGTGTTCCTTTCAGTAGTAGAACACTTTGACGGAGTGTTGATGACCGTGTGGGCTAAGACGCTGAAATTTGAGTTTGAAACATTATTTGTGTATCGGGGTTCGAGTCCGGCGACCGGTATGAATAATCTTGTTTACACTGACGATTAAAGAAAGCATAGAACGTATACTATGTATATAACAACATATACATATATATATATATATATATATATATATATATATATATATACATATATATATATATATAGAGAGAGAGAGAGGGGGAGATAGAGAGAGATAGATAGAGGGAGAGATAGATAGATAGATATATAGTAAGTTATGAACATATATTTATGGCAATTTAGCTACACAGAGGTACCCGCGTTTCATCCCAGGGGGAATCTTCAGGCAAAATAAAACGCGGGAGCCACTAATATATTTTGATAACTTATACCTAGCTCTACTTACATATCGAGCACTTTTTAAGTAAATACTGAAAATTGATACATAAAACATTATATCTCCTTATAACATTTAATGTGGATTCATGAAATAGTAATCTATACATATATATATATATGAAGGTTTATGACTGAAAGATAACTTTTAGAGAATTAGACTTATTGTGAGATGAGGAAAGCTCAATATACTGGATAGAGCAAAAATAAGGTGAGTCAATGAAAAATAGTTAGACCTGTAAATGGAAACAGATCAATATCTTCAGTTGTTCAGAACAAGGATCATTTAGTAAATAAAAATATTTCTTCTTCTTCTCTTTCAATTGCATTTCTTAAGCACGGCTTTTCAAAGATTAAAATCTTATCATCAGAGGAAGTAGAGATTGAATATTGACTGTTCTTATCTGTCAACCTATCAATCTCTACTTCCTCTGATGATAAGATTTTAATCTTTGAAAAGCCGTGCTTAAGGAATGCAATTGAAAGAGAAGATGAATACATATTCTTATTTACTAAATGCTCCTTGTTCTGAACAACTGAAGATATTGATCTGTTTCCATTTACAGGTCTAAGTATTTTTCATTGACTCACCTTATATATATATATATATATATATATATATATATATATATATATATATATATATATATATATATATATATATATATATATACTCTAAAGAAGCTTTGAGTTATTTTAAACAAAAAGACAAAAAAAAAGGAAAATGCAGTTTAAATTCCCACAGAAACTAACTAAATCCAAAATAGTGCAGACTTAACATTCGTTGGAAAATTAATAAATAAATAAAATATATAATAGTAAGTAAATAAAATAAAAAGGGGGATTAAGTATCTAACAGTGAAACAAAAACAGGAGACCTTAACGTAAGCATCTAATATATACATATATATGATAATACCTGCTTAAGTATAATTTTTTTGTAAGGTATTATTAAAGGAAATTAAAAAAACTGAATTACAGATAACTGTCACTTACCGTTTTATTTATCAAATGCGTCTGGTGTTTCGACGATATTCTTAGAAACATAGTTAATATATTATTAAATATTTTTTTAATTTATGCTCATTTTAGAGTCGAATCCTCGGCGATCTCTATCGCCTCCATCAAGAAAATACGAACTGCGTACATATAGAAGAGACAAGAGTAAAGTTGCATTCGCATAAAACGTGTCTCAAGTGATTTTTTAACTTTCCGCGTAACTTTTTAACAAATTCATTTTAACCTAATTAAGCTAAAAAAAACACTCGAGCATACGAGTATATTAGGCAGATAGATTGTCTGTAAAAAGATGAAGACTATTATGAGACGATTGAAAAGGGTGAATTGAATGGAAAAAAATGGTTTCTTCTGAGGACGTTTTTATAACAAGTATTTGCTAACATTGGATTTGAAGACGACCATGTGTGGCCGACAGGAAGACAATCTCATGGTAACGTGTTCCACGGATGGAAAGCTCTTAGAAAGAAATCCGTTAAATGTTGGCCACGCAGAAGAATTATTCGTGGATTTACTAAAATTCCATACAGATTATCTTATTCCACAATACGCACCTGAAACAATTCGAAGGGTACATCGGCCGAAATATCTAATTTCGCTAAATATGTTTAATTGCATTTTGTAGACAAAATCAGTAAAATACTTATGTCCAATTCAGGTTCGATCCGACAACTTATGTCTCTAAGTACGATGCGCTAATTGATAGGTCACCGGTCAAATTATTAAATGGCGACGCTATTCACTCCATAAACCAGAACAGGTGGTAGGTTTAACGGGATTCTGACCGGCTATTGCAGGCTGATTTCAAATTCAGATTTGTTTTTTTTTGTTTTTGTTTTTTCACAAATAACTCTATATATGATTTTTCTTACTATAATTATTGTAATCATTATCATTTTTGCATATCTGTCATTATTAATGAAATGTTTTTGTAATCAATCTACTTAAAATTAGACGATAAAACCAGTTAAATATCGAAAGGTGTTCTTATTAAATGTTCTCCAAGCGTTATGTGTAACAGAGAGAAGACTTTTGTATGGGGAGTATTAAATCCACCCTTTTCTTCTATCTTTCAATAATATCAAAATTAATATGGATCGGGATTAAATATTAAAATATTGAAATCGATTGAAAACACAATTGTTTTTCCCTAGAACATATACTAATAGTTGCTTTATATGACTGGTAAAACACATGTAATTATGTACCTTATATTAAAACGATATAAATCATAATATATTCTTTTTAACATAGTCCACCCCAAGCAAGGCAGGCCGCCACTCTAGACGCAATGGGCTACTGAGAAAAAGGGTGAGAGTTTTTTTGATTTTTTTTAAGGAGGGGTCAACCTAAATTGGAAGCTGTGCAGCGAGATGTCTGTTTACATTATTTTAAATTTCGTCATGTCAGTACCGCCAGGAAAAAACGGAGCTGAAAGGGAGTTCCTGAGTCCAGCAGCACGAGGAAAGAAGCTTTTGGAGTAGAAAGCTCTTCGGCATCTGGGGACCTCCACAGTGAATGGATGGGATTTGGAAGATTCTCGGTTTGGTCTAGTGAATTTGCGTCGTAGAAACTCTCTATCTTTCACTCTCTCTATTTTTCACTCTCTCTTTCTGTCTGTCTGTCTGTCTCTCTCTCTCTCTCTCTCTCTCTATATATATATATATATATATATATATAGAGAGAGAGAGAGAGAGAGAGAGAGTGAGAGAGAGAGAGAGAGATAAGGAGATACAATATTCATAAATAAATATTAAATTATTTGTACTTACATACAACGTCGTTTAAAGCTTATGCTCTCATCAGTGTACAGAAGTGAACAGTTCAAATAGTCACAGGGCGCGAACCCGTTTCACAGAGTAGACTCAGACTTGGACAAATATTATACCGGCTACCACAGGAAATCAGAAAGCTTACTCGACGCTTCAAGAATATCACTAAAAACATCAACAAACGCTAAAATTCCGTGTCATTCAACAACGCTTGCTTCTTGTGACCGGCATTGTATGTAAATATAATTAAATATTTATTTAATAATATTTTTATACAAGTTCCTTTAAGAAAATTCAAGTTGATCACTGTTAGGAAATATTAAAAAATAGACATTCACTTAAGCTACAAAGCGAGGCTCCAATTATGATCATTGAGTCCTATAGATTGTTTTGATGTTTATAGCCTGCCAAAATTACAATTAATATAACTTAATTTCTTCGTATCATGTGATAATTTTCCATGGCCGAAAGAATGCAGAGTCAAAGATGACTCTGTGAACCGGGTTCGTGACTTGTGACCGTCTGAAATTATAACTCCCCTCTCCTGATGAGAGAATAAGCTGGAAACGACCCCGTCTGTAGGTAAATATAATTTAATATGTATTCCTAAACATTATGATATATATATATATATATATATATATATATATATATATATATATATATATATATATATATATATATATTAATTTTAAGTATATAATATTAAATTATTTTTACCTACATACGCCAACGTTACAAACTTTCGCTCTTATCAGTGTAGGAAATGATAATCTCAGACAGTCACACGGTTCGAACCCTTGCTACAGAATCAATCTTACGGCCAAGACACATTACCACAACAAGAAAAGAATGTAAGATCTATTTGTGTGTGTGTGTGTGTTCCATATGTACAACGAGTTCTTTAGATATATCGTCGAATCATCTCGAGTTGACAGAAAAAATCAATACAATGCTTGAAATTAATTTTATCTCTATAAATTTAATCATAATTTCTCTCTCTCTCTCTCTCTCTCTCTCTCTCTCTCTCTCTATATATATATATATATATATATATATATATATATATATATATATATATAGGCTAAAGAAGCTTTGAGTGATTTTAAACAAAAGAAAAAATAATAAAATGTAGTTTAAATTCCCAGAGAAACTAACTAAATCCAAGATATCGCAGACTTGACATTCCTTGGAAAATTCTCAAAAAAAGTGGGTTTCAAGTATCTGACAATGAAACAAAAACAGGGGACTTTAACTTAAGCGTGAAATATTAAAAACAAAGATCAGCTGGTTACCATGTAACTGTTTCGGAGATTTAAAAACAGGGCATTTATAATATTCATGGCTCTCCAATGGTGCAGATCATATATATATATATATATATATATATATATATATATATATATATATATATATATATATATATGTGTGTGTGTGTGTCGGTGTGTGTGTAGGTGTGTGTGTGGGTGTGTGTGTGTTTATATGTACAACGAGTACTTTCGATACTCCTTCAAATAATCTTCAGGTGACAAAAACAATGCATAAACAGCTTAACATTTCGAAACAGTAGCAGCAGAGAAACCGGCAAGATGTAATCAGCAAAACGATGAGTTACAACAATCTGTAATTAACTTGTTTTTTATTATTTATTTCTTACACATGTTTTTATATGTGTGTGTGTGTGTTTATGTGTGTGTGTTTATGTGTGTGTTTTCGTGTCAATTTTTCATTCTTTTTCTTCCGTTCATGCCGGTCCTCTCAAATATGTAAAATAAATGTCACCAGCGAACTGCCTTTTCGGCATAGTCGCGAATTGTCCATTACAATCGCTACTTCTTCCGCTTTGCCGCTCATCGGAGAGAAATGATGTTCTAGATAGATAAGCCTTATCACCGTGCTGCCAATAGGCGAATGCCTGACCCTACCCCCTGGGTGGAAGGAAGGTAGGGACGGAGACCGGTGTCTCGCTCGTGGGAAGTCGAATCGACGAGGAGAGAGGGCAGGGTGCAGGTCTTCGTTTTTTTTTATACTTGATGGACGCTGAAACCGCTTCGTCTTCGCCTTCTCCACTGACAGATGGCTGTTTCAAGAGAGCTCTGCTACCCTATGTAGGCAAAATCGTCTCTCACTCAATGTTATTTTACACACTAAAAATTGAGCTATTGAGACAAAACTAATCGGCCTTTTCAGATCTGCATTTACGATAACCTTCCAAAGGGAAACCAACTCGGCAGATGGGGTTTTCAGTCGGAGGCGTCTTAGCTGATAGCTGTTAACTGCTAGAGAAGTGTTCCTGTCGGATTACAAACGGTAAGCAACGTTTACTCTGGTTAGTACAGATTGGGGCAGAAAGGCTGCCTTGGTCTCAAAGGTTAATAATAAAAAGAAAACAAGAACCTGATCATGAGAGAAACAAACTTTCTAATCATAATAAGTGCATTGCATGCCTTTGTGTTTCAAGTGGCGTTGAAAGGTGTATTATTTAAAGGACGACCGCCGATGTCGATGCGTTTTTTAAGTCACTCTCAAAAGGTTAGACAAGTGATAATATGCAACATCTTTAGATAATCACCTAAAACCAGCAAGGGGAATAACTCATATATATATATATATATATATATATATATATATATATATATATATATATATATATATATATATATATATATATATATATATTTAATATTAGTGTTTTTATAACATAGTTCACCCCAAACAAGGCAGGCCGCCACTGTAGCCGTAAGGGTTACTGAGAAAAAGGGTGAAAGTTGTTTTTTGGGGAGGGGGGTCAAACTAAATTGGGAGCTGTGCAGCGAGATGTCTGTTTACATCAGTTTTAAATATCTGCATGTCAGTACCATCAGGAAAACAGGGAGCAGGGAAGCAGTTCCAGAGTCGAGCAGCCCGAGGAAATAAGCTTTTGGAGTAGAAATCTCTTTGGCGTCTGAGTTCTTCAACATGGAATAGATGGGATTTGGCAGATTGTCAGGTTAGTCTAGTGAATTTGCGTCTTGGGCACACCAGAGCAGAACGTTCATCAGAGTGCAATCCATTGATGTACTTGTAAAACAGGCACAAAGAAGCAATATTGCGGTGATGGGACAGGGGCTGGAGCTTGGTGGATAGTGAGGAACCTATTAAGTTGGCGACTCTTTTTTGGACCTTGTCTAAAAGAGAGACTAGTGGATGAGGCCCCAGCCCAGATGTGGCAAAAATAATCCATGCATGGGCGGATGGTGGCTTTGTAGAGATATAGGATAATGTCAGGTGTGAGAGTTTTTATTAGCACGGTAGAGGGATCGCACCTTTTTGGCAGCAGCCATGGCAATGTATTCAATGTATTTATTTCAATTCATATTGCCTGTGAAAGTTGTCTACTTTACAACTAATGTTTTCCCCCTTAAACAAAAAAAAATAAATGCTTTCATTGGATCACAGGAAATTAGTATTAATATATATATATGAATTTAGGTAAAAATGACACAGCTAAAATTGGCAAGATAAAAATGATGCCAGTAAAAACGGCCCCAGTAACAATGGCACAAGTCCATAAATATGAAAAAATGACCCAAAAGAAAAATATGGATAAAAATGTCACAATAAGTTTATTAAAATCTTCGATACGATACATGAAGATAAAAAACATCAATAAGTTTATCAAATTGAAAATAAATGATATCTACAAAAAGTGCCCCCCTCCCTCGCATTAAAAAAACGAGATTGTACTTTTTAGGCGAATACGCGTAAACACCCAGAATAAAAAAAACAAAATTAGAATTAAGCGTGGGGGATTAGTTTCGCATATAAATTTCACGTCAAATGATCCCCCATTACCGGGCCATTTTAACAAGTTAACTGAATTTTTTTACCACTAACCGAAACTCCGACCGACAAAGTCGTAAAACCGACACCCTATTTTACGCGGCAGAATCTTCTATGCCCGTTATTGCCCGCCACCAATCACAATCAAGGATTTTTCATTACGTGACTCATATTAACCAATCAACAATTTGAAATTAAAGAAAAAAAACTATGTTCCCGCCACAATAGTTTCAAATGGTGGTTAAGCGCCCCCTTATATTTTTCAATAAGTATTTATTCATTCGGTAAAAGTGCAGAATAGTTAACAGTCAGGAAATTGTAAAACACAAAAGAAATGGCTATACCAATCGCAGTTACATTTAATTATATATCTGTATACTTTTTTAAAGTTTTTTATTTGAAAATTTTATTTCGTGCAATGCGGTCTTAAAACACACGAGAAAAAATAAATCTCCGCTTGTCGCTTAGCTGTTTTAGGAGGGGATTTATCCCTGAAATGTTGTAAACAAAAATTACTTACCCTACCACTTATCCTAAGTCTGAATAGCAATCATCGACTTGGAGTTAATTGTAGAACAAGTCATGTTTTTGTATAACCATTCAGGAATTAAGTCCCTCAACATTTAAACTACAAACTGTCATTGTTTCCTATGTGCTGTAAAGACAACTAAAAAGTTTTAAAAATTGAACTAAAAAAAAAAAATGTTTTATCACTGCGTTTGGTATAAGGGATATTTTTCTCCACTGTTAACTATTCTGCACTTTTAACATTTACTATTTCATCTAAATTGGCTTCCTTCTCTTTAGTTTAAAATAGGAGTTAAACCCCCATAAATATTGAACATTAAAATGTATTCTTTTGTTTTTATGTTATTTATTTTATTTTATTTATTTATTTAAAATAAATCGGTAAACAAAATTACAAAAAAAACAACAATTAGTTAAAAATGCAGATCAGTTTTGCATATGAATTTTATAAAAAAACGGCCAGCAATTGTAATGTCTACCACTGCCTGCTACTAATCATAATCAGAGATTTGTCTCACGTGACTCTAATTTGAGTCACGTGAGAAAATCAAAAGCAACCATTTGAAATTTAAGAAAAAAATTAGAATAATCGTTTATTAAAATTTTTCTGCTGTTTTTAAGCTATTTTCTTAAAAGCAGCAGAATATTTTTTTAAACATTTAAAATATTATAGGGGGGGCGTAGTCCTTAACATATTATAGGGGGCTTAGTCCTCATGTTAAAATAGAGGTGAAAGAACCCCTCTTCCGCAAAAAAGAAAACAGTCGATTCAATTTTCTCTGAAAACAACAGAGTAAATACTTATTTATAAATGTTGATTTAAAATACTGGGAACTAAGCTCCCCCCCCCCACACTATTTTAAAACTATGAAGTAAACTGTTTCGACTGCTCGTTGTGCTATCATGATATAAGAATAAACATCGACAAAATATAAATGTGAAGAAGAAAAAGAATGGTGAGAGAGGAGAGTGAGAGAGAGTTAAAATAACAGTGAGTGAGAAGGAAGATGAGAGAGAGAAGGGAGAAAGCGCGTCGCAGAAATTGAAAGATAAAAGTGAAATACCCTAGAGAAACAAACATATAAGTACGTTACATGCTTTTGTTGCTCAAAACGCTTTAAAAATTGCATAACTTAAGTGACGCCGCGAATGTAAATACAGGATTGAAGTTTCTATTTTAAAGTTTGTATTGTAATTCCCACAGTAGCCAGAATCATTTACTATGTAACGGTCCTAAGACGACCGGGACTTTTCTTGTTTAAAGCTGATTATCTTTTTTCTATCCTACGAATTGATTTTGCCATCCGGTATCACAACGAAGGAGGGCCATGTTAGTTCGGACGAACCCAGCATCGTTACAACGGACTCACTGTTCTTAATAAACTCTTCCACAACACATGTGCGATGCTCTCTACTCCAAGTCATCGTTGTGTATTGCCTGAAATAGAAAATAAAAAACATTTAATAGACTTTGTGTAGATATGAAGATTGTTTTTTCTTCTATCTTCATGTAGTTTTTTCTTAACCTTTGAAATTAATGCGAAGAAATACCTCTCGACTTATATAGTTGATGATGTAGATAAAGTGTTAAGAATTGACTTGCGATAGAGATAGAGAGAGAGAGAGAAAGAGAGAGAAAGGGAGTGTGGGATAAATAAAGACCTTTGCAGAGATAGGTTAGTTTTGAAGTCAATTTCTAAAAACCGCCCGACGCATGCAAACATGTAAAACGGACATTAAACTGATTATGATGATCATGAGAACGGTTATGATTATAGTGATGATGATAATGATGATGAGAAGGAGGAGGATGAGGAGGAGGAGGAGGAGGAGGAGTAAGTTAGAAAAAGAAAAATGCAGTAAAATATTTTTAGAGTATTAGACTACTTCTTTGATATTTCTACTTACCAAGTATGATACTATAGATTGCGTCCTTCCTACCCAAGAGCCATGACCCCGGAAAATGTGGAGAAAATGATTCATAAAAGGAAAAGCTATCGAAAGTGTGATGTGCAGTCAGATGATAGGAAGGCTGTCGAAATCTTTTGAACTCTCTAGACGGAATGGCGCTTGACACTTTATGGCCAGTTCCGGGTTGACAACTCAGAGCGTCTGAAAAAAGGCGCAATTAGTCATTTGCGCTGATGAACTGAGAGTGACTTGGACAAAGACCGGACACTTAAGATTTCCGGTCGAAACTAAATATATATTGTAGTTCAGCTTAGACAAGAGTAGATTGTGTAGACTCGAGGAAGCAGTCAGAGCTCGGTAGAGATTAGATCGAAGTAGATCGGAGTAGATCGGAGTAGACCAGCCAATCAGGTGGAGCAGACGATGAGATGAACTAAGGAGCGAACGACAATGATGCCTCAACGAGGAAATTATATCAGCTGGGTCTTAGCAGATGAACTAGAACTTAATTAAAATATCGGCGCTAGGGTTTGGATGTCCTTTTCCGCAACAGTGTCACACATTCACACGCAGAGCATTACTGACTTATACGAAATATATGGGAGTTTTTGTTTTTCTGTGAGTTTGCGTTGCATTTGTCATTTGTATACTTGTAAACAGGGCTTGCGTTCTTGGCGAGTGTCAGTGCGAAAGATGACACGGTCAAAACGAGAAATAAAGACAGAGAGAAAACCATGGTACACGAACGTTGGGATCGGCGATCGTCAAAGAACGGCATGTGGTCTAACACAAGATAATACGTATAAAAGGCCTAGCTAACATGCAAATATGGTTCATGAATGAAGGAGGGTTTTTTCATATAATTGTGAAATAAGTATTTATTCCTGTCTGTGATGAAAATATTGTTAGACTAAATCAAGTTTGCACATGTTCATTCTCATGTTAAGCAATGTTCATTTTGGTCAGTAATTAGATTGGTGTTTGTTTTGGAAGATAAGGCTGATGGTCAAATAACGTTTAAACAAAATTGTGATCGTATGATCACTAACGTTTAGTAACCTCAAGTCTGCTTAGTACTGAGATGTGTAAAGACAACGCGTATGAATAAGCTATTTACGAGATCTTGACATACTAGATCCTTTTTGCTGGTATTCGTATCCCGATATGCATATCGAGGAACAACATGCATCTAGCAACAGAAGACACACACACACACGCATATATATATATATATATATATATATATATATATATATATATATAAATATATATATATATATATATTACAATTTCATGTATCCACATAAAATTTTATAAAGAGATATCATTTTTATGTATTCATTTTCAGTATTTATTCAACAGTGCTCGATACGCAAGTAGAGCTATGTAGTAAGCTATGAACATATATTCATGGCAATTAAGCTACACAGAGACTCCCGCATACTCTGTGTAGCTTAATTGCCATAAATATATTTTCATAGCTTACTATATACATATATATATATATATATATATATATTGTTGCATATGGCAGAACTAGTCCTAGAAATTAGTTATATTTTATTTGCCAGTGGACGAGCAGAGAAAAACACATTTCATCATTCTTATTTTCGAGAGACGGTTCTGAAAGAGACATATGTCGTCATTTTTGTTTTGGGACCGGCAGCCTGCCGGGTAGGTGGGTGAGGTGGGAGGCTCACACCCGCTTTGCGATTTCGTCAAAGCTAAATTTAGCCCATCAGGGGAGAAGGGAGATCGCCCTACCCGAACCCATTAGCTTCGGACTGGAAGTGGAAGCTGACACAAGCAGTCTTTCCGCCGACCGTAACTGCTGCCGGGTCGTCTTATTGCCTCTGTCCATGAAAACGAAAAGGAAGAAGAAAAAGAAGACATGCCGATGAGATACAGAGAGGAGAAATGCCGAAACTCCCACATCTCAATTGATTATCTGTTTAAGGAAGACCCACCAGACTTCAAGCCCGACGAAGTCGTGACTGAAAAGGAATAAACGAACGCCTGCTTCGACCAACTCTGCCTTCAAGGATACGCTGGGAAACGACGTATTCGCCGCATAGCGCTAACCCAAACTCTCACAGAACTCACTCATCTCCTTCTGCCAGACTTGAATTGAACTCATCTTTCCCTTCACCCAACATTGTTCGTTGTTTCGTGGACTGTCATATTTCTGTATTACCGACGTCGTGTAAGTGAAACTGTTTACCTCTCTCCGTTGTTATTTCACGATTGAATGTCATTTCTTTGCTCGTCAATAGATACGTTAAATACCCCTCCCCCTTTTACTGCTAGTATTTTGTTTTTATGTTATCTAGTTTTATACCTATATCCTCTTTTCGTTATCCTGTAAATAAACATTGTTTGTATACTTTACCTGGGCGTTTGTGTTGTTCTCTTGCCGAGCTTCGGCCCCTCTCTCTATCTGGTCTGAAATTGGAGAATTTCCCCTTCCCACGCACGGTTCACTTGTAACATTGCCCCGGGAGGAAAACGAGCCGTTCCTGGACAAAACTTTTTTTTACTTTTTTTTTATAATTTGTTGCGCAATCCCCTCTTGTGATCCCGACTCGGGGGCGGCCGTAACAAAATTGGGGGCTCGTCCGGGAACATATTTTCTCCAAATTCAATTAGGACTCCTTGGAGAGACGGAGCAGGTGCGAGGCGACGAGACACATAAATCCAAGATGTCGATAGTAGAGGCCTTTCTAAATTCTCCCACGTTCGAGGACCTCAAGAGATTAAAAAAAAGACAATATAATTGAGGTAGGGATAGCATTAGAGTTGGATACGAGACGGTCGATGAGGAAGTCCCAATTAGTGAGAGTTGTTGCGGAGCACATGGTCGACAATGAGATCTTCGACGAAGGTGTGCTGGACGACCTTGTGTCAGACTCGCCCGGACTCTCAATGGCCCAAATGGAGCTGGAAAAGGCTAAGATTGAAGCCAGCTCGCGCGAAAGGATCGCTAAGATGGAGCAGGAAACCAGACTCCGAGAATTGGAGGATGGAAGAACACTGCGCGACGAGAGGCGAAACGACTTCGACCTTGCTAAGCAGGTCAGACTCGTGCCGGCGTTTAATGAGGGCGATGTGGACAGATACTTCCACCATTTTGAGAAAATCGCCTCAAGCCTGAACTGGCCACTCGATAACTGGACCTTACTACTACAGACAGTATTGAAGGGTAAGGCCCAGGAGGTATACGCGTCTCTGTCAGCGGAGGATTGCGCCGATTATAACATTTTAAAGTCCGCAATCCTTAGAAGCTACGAGATGGTGCCGGAGGCGTATAGACAGAAGTTTAGAGGACGTAGGAAGGATGAGGAGGAGACGTATGTCGAATTCTTTCGTCAGAAGGAGACATACTTCAATAGGTGGTGCGCAGCCAAGAGCGTGGAGGCAGACCACGATAGACTGAGGCAGCTGATTTTAATGGAGGAGTTCCAGCGGTGTGTCCGTGACGACCTCAAAGTGTATCTTAATGAGAGACAGGTCGACACCGCATATGAAATGGCAACCCTCGCCGACGAATATGCGTTGACGCATAAGTGGGGGAAAAATCAACCAAACGACCCATTTGCTGACGGAAGCGGCACTAACCCTAAAATGGCGGCTAGTGCTGGTCCGAGTATGAGGTCCGGTCAGACGGGGTATGAGTATCGACATACCAACTCCAGAAATCAAACCCATCTTCCGAACGGTCGATACGCGGAACGATGGAGAGCCATGACGTGTCACTATTGTGGAAAATTAGGACACATAGCGGCTAGTTGTCCGAACAGAAAAAGGGACAACGATACTGGAGCCAGTTCCCTCGATAAACCCCAGGGGTTAGTCGCAGTTAAAAAGAGCCCTGTGAAAGGTCACCCACAAATACCCATGAAGGGGTATGAACCCTTTGTGTCCAAGGGAGCCATATGTGCCGTGGGTGAGCCCACGAGAAAGTCAAAGGTGAATATATTACGAGACACTGGAGCGACACAGTCCGTAGTACTAAAGAAGTGCTTGCCACGTGGTGCTACTACAGCTACGGGCGAAGTCACTACAATACGAGGAGTTGGGAATGGCCGTGTCAACATTCCAATCCACAAGGTCACCCTCGAGTCCGAAATTGTGCATGGCACCGTCGAACTCGGAGTAGTAAACAATCTGCCTATGAGAGGCATATCAATGATTCTCGGCAACGACTTGGCCGGTGATAAAGTCAACCCCCTTCCTGGAGCGAAGGAGATACCGAAGGCCGAAACAGTGAAACCGAGAACTCCCGGTGTGATACCATTGGTTGTAGTCGCACGGAGAAAGCCCCAAATAACCGGAGGAGGACACGCTAAAAGTAACGGCAATTCGCCCAACCCCGGTCCCCGAACTTTTAAAGTCGGAGACAAAGTTCTTATGCGATTATCCATGACCGGCGACCCTTCGAGAAATCGATATTACGGACCGTACGAAATCGCCCGAAAAGCTAGCGACTCTCGTTACGTCCTTAACACGCCCGACCGCCGAAAAGCTACGCAGCGGTGTCATGTGGCTATGATGAGGCCGTACGATTAGGTAAAATCTGTTTAACCCTGACCCCAAATAGATATAGCTGTCCAAATGTCTCCCCCTACAAAACAGTAAACTTGGGTTAGGTAAACTCCAAAATAGGGTTACGAAAAAGGTCTCGCGATGCGAGTCTTTTTCGTCTTTTAGGGAAGGAGGTGTTGCATATGGCAGAACTAGTCCTAGAAATTAGTTATATTTTATTTGCCAGTGGACGAGCAGAGAAAAACACATTTCATCATTCTTATTTTCGAGAGACGGTTCTGAAAGAGACATATGTCGTCATTTTTGTTTTGGGACCGGCAGCCTGCCGGGTAGGTGGGTGAGGTGGGAGGCTCACACCCGCTTTGCGATTTCGTCAAAGCTAAATTTAGCCCATCAGGGGAGAAGGGAGATCGCCCTACCCGAACCCATTAGCTTCGGACTGGAAGTGGAAGCTGACACAAGCAGTCTTTCCGCCGACCGTAACTGCTGCCGGGTCGTCTTATTGCCTCTGTCCATGAAAACGAAAAGGAAGAAGAAAAAGAAGACATGCCGATGAGATACAGAGAGGAGAAATGCCGAAACTCCCACATCTCAATTGATTATCTGTTTAAGGAAGACCCACCAGACTTCAAGCCCGACGAAGTCGTGACTGAAAAGGAATAAACGAACGCCTGCTTCGACCAACTCTGCCTTCAAGGATACGCTGGGAAACGACGTATTCGCCGCATAGCGCTAACCCAAACTCTCACAGAACTCACTCATCTCCTTCTGCCAGACTTGAATTGAACTCATCTTTCCCTTCACCCAACATTGTTCGTTGTTTCGTGGACTGTCATATTTCTGTATTACCGACGTCGTGTAAGTGAAACTGTTTACCTCTCTCCGTTGTTATTTCACGATTGAATGTCATTTCTTTGCTCGTCAATAGATACGTTAAATACCCCTCCCCCTTTTACTGCTAGTATTTTGTTTTTATGTTATCTAGTTTTATACCTATATCCTCTTTTCGTTATCCTGTAAATAAACATTGTTTGTATACTTTACCTGGGCGTTTGTGTTGTTCTCTTGCCGAGCTTCGGCCCCTCTCTCTATCTGGTCTGAAATTGGAGAATTTCCCCTTCCCACGCACGGTTCACTTGTAACATTGCCCCGGGAGGAAAACGAGCCGTTCCTGGACAAAACTTTTTTTTACTTTTTTTTTATAATTTGTTGCGCAATCCCCTCTTGTGATCCCGACTCGGGGGCGGCCGTAACAATATATATATATATATATATATATATATAGTCTCGGAAGTTTCTCAACCATTAAAACTATATTAAGAAAAACAAAAAAAAAATTATAGTCCCAAGTCTTCCAGTGGAAAATCACTCATGTAAGTCAATTTATTTTTTACAGTTATTATATTAGTTTATTTCTTACACTATTTTAAGGGATCATCAGTTGTTTACCATGAAAAACTGTTTCGGGAATTTAAATATATATATATAAGGGGGTATTTGAGTGCATTAATTGTTAAGTAATGGCTGGATATATTTTGTCAGTTAAAGGGTTTATCAAGGGTTATCTAATGTTTTAAATATCATTATCATTTATGTATTTAAATTACTTCTGTAGGTTTTATCTAATAAGGTTTATGAATTTGGTATATGGTATGTGTGAGACTGGGGTAGGTCTTAAGTATCTATAATTCTTTTAATACTGTGGGATTTGATAGTTATATTTCTAGGTGCTTAATTAGAAGTATTCATTTATTTGCCATGTTAGAAAAGTTAAAATGAGATTGGGTATATACTGATTAATGTTTTACCTATAGTAAATGGGGTTAGGTTGTATTGGGATTAGTAGGGTGATGTACTTGTGGTTGTGGTATGTGCAATATATCCGGGTGTATTATGTTGTACATACAAAATTAAGTATAATGTTGGTAGGTCTTGGGGAGGGTGGCTATTTTATATGTTTTATTTTTTATTTATTTTTTTTTTTCTAAATTTTATGGAGTTAATTGCTTTTTAGAAGGTGATCGGTGAGTTACGTATTATTATTGTCAGTCCATTGGGCTAGCAACAATGTACTTTTGTGTGATCAGTTTTTAAGACTTCGGTGTTGATGTTAATGCAATTTACGGAAGGGTTGTTTATTACTTGTAGAATCCCGACATTTTCAGTGGTACGTAAAGGCCAAATCTTGAAGTTGCCCTAATATTATCTCTCACTCCTCTGCAATCGAGCTTTATGCTATCAGAATAAACACCGATAAAATATAAATTATTACTCGTAGTGGAAATGTAGAAAAATGGAAAATATCCTACATGAATGAAAAATATGGAAATTGTTAAACTCAGTGAGACGATTAAGATTTGTTTGAAGAAGTCAATTCTCGTTGCTTTAATCATTAAGGTTAAAAGTAGACAAATTATATTAACATTTCTGCTGTTCCTTTATAATTAGTTTTGATATACCGTTGTCATCGCTAAACGCGCAGATTGAATGGACGCATCTGATTTTAGATACGTCCAATCATCTATTAACGGCTTATTAATAATATGTCACGCTAAAGTTTGAAATACCATTTTCTTTATTTTGTAAAATTTATTTCGTTTGGCTTCCATATTTACATTTGAAATAAGATGTATTTGGTCTGTCATATTTAAGTTTTAAATGGAGTGTTCGTTGTTCGGTCTCAGTTATGTTTTAAATAGCAGTGTCTTTGTTTGTCACATTTGAAATGAATGCGGCATTATATTTTGTGTGACACATATACATTTGAACTATCATTATTTTAGTCTGTCAAATGTATTTTCTTTGGTCTGTCTCAGTACTTTTGGTCAGTCACATTTAGCTTTAAATACCATTTTCTTTGGTCTGTGACATTTATATTACAAATAGCGTGTTAGTTGGTCTGCCACACACAGGTTTTTCAGTTTTCAACCAGATTATTAGTATTGTAAGGAGGTGCGTGAATATATCAAAAGTTCATATTTAACTACGATGGCAAATTTAACTACGATGATAAATTAAGCCACAAGGTCGGCTTTTAATTTGAGGGATATCCAGATCCCCCAAAAGGGGATTACCAGACGATAAAAAAAGTCATGATTGCTCCAATCTAGAATGAGTCCTACTCCACTTATTGATGCCAGAACATATACTACACTTCGATCCCAGCTCCAAGTTAAAAGTTTCTCAAGCTACGAAATTATTGAAAGGGGCACGAACAGCATAGTTAATAGCGCACGTAACAATGGCTAAATTAACTATATTAAAAATCTGATTAGTAGCTTGAAATTATTTATTTATTTATTTTGCTAATCTCGTCATCATCGTTATGAAAATAATTTCCGAAATTTGATTTTTCTTTGCGATATTTTCTTTTTTTAATAATTCTAAATATTTGTAGTTTTATCTCGTGCTTGTTTTTCAAGCGTTCACCTTCGAAAGGCGTCCTCTCCGCCACCATTCGTTTTATTTTGTTATCGAAGACATCTTTCATTTTGAGTGACCCTCCCCAATTTTTGTCACCGAATCAAAGATTACGATCGAAATACGCCAAACGAGTGAAAAGAGGAGAAAGTGTTTGTGTATGTATGTGTGTGTCATTGAGAGACAGAAAGACAGAGAGAGGGAGAGAGAGACAGAGAGAGAGACAGAGAGAGGGAGAAGGAGGGTGGGGCAGGATGAAATAAAAAGAAAACTCGCTGATTATTATTTTAAATTACTGATAATAGTCAAGACGAGAATTGATGGAATTATTCCGAGTTAGATTCATAAAGAACTTATTGAATAACAACAATACAATTAGGCAACGCCCCCCTCAAACGCCATGTTTTAACGCAATTTTGTAATACCCCTCCTCACAACTCTATGAGAGAGAATTAGATTTCGGGCGATTAGTCACGCTAGATTTTGAATCGAATTGTCGTTGGTCTGTCACGCTACAATTTGAAATATAATTTTCGCTGGTTTGTTACGCTACAGTTTGAAATCGAATTTTCTTTGGTCTGTCACACTACAGTTTATATAGCATTTCTGTTGTTTGTAACGCCACAGTTTGAAACATAATTCTCGTTGGTCTGTTACGCTACATTCTGTAATAGCATTTCAGTTCATCTGTCACTCCACAGTTTGAAATAGAATTTTCATCGCTAAATGGAATTATTTGATTAACAGATTTTAGATGCTCAGCATCTCTGTAAGAGGACCTGTCCGTCAGTATATATATGTGTCACGCTTAAGTTTTAAATATCATATTCGTCGGTCTGTTACGCTGAAATCTAAAATATATTTTCGGCCTTCCACGATCAAGTTTAAAATAGCATTTTCGTTACTCCACCACACTTAAGTATAAAATGCAATTTTCGATGTTCAGTCACACTTAAATATAAATTAGCATTTTCGTCTGATCATTAGGATTAAGTTTGAAATTGAATTTTTGTTCGTCTGTCACACTACAGTATGAAAAAGATGTTTTATTGTTCTATCGGACTACAGTTGGAAAGATAATGTGTGTTGGTCTGTCACGCTACAGTTGGAAATATTATCTTCTTTTGGTATGTCACGCTTGAATTTCAAATAGTGTTTTCGCTTGTCTGTCACACTTAAGTTTGAAATATCATTTTGGTTAGTCTGACACGCTGAAGATTGAAATAGTGTTTTAGTTGGTCAGTCACACTAAAGTTTTAAATAATATTTTCGCTTGTCGGACATGCTTATGTTTAAACAGCATTTTCACGTTTAAAAATGAATTAAGATTTTCGCTGATCTGTCACGGTTAAGTTTCGAATATATTTCCATTTGTCTGTCACGCTAAAATTTGAAATAACATCTTCATTAGTCTGTAATGTTTATGTTGTTAATAGTATTTTCACTTGTCCGCCATGCTTAAGTTTGATATAGTATTTTCTTAAGTCATGCTTAAGTACGAATTAGAATTTCGTTGGAGTGCTAAGCGTAAGTTTTAAATTGCATTTTTTGTTGGTCTGTCACGTTTTAAATAGTATTTTCGCTTGTCTTCCATGTATAAGTTTTAAATAAAATTTTGCTTGAAATAGAATGTTGATTCAAGTAAATATGAATTAGCGTTTTCGTTGAACAGCTATGCTCAACATCTGAAAAAGCATTTTCGTTGAACAGCTATGCTCAACATCAGAAAAAGCATTTTCGTTGAACAGCTATGCTCAACATCAGAAAAAGCATTTTCGTTGAACAGCTATGCTCAACATCTGAAAAAGCGTTTTCGTTGAACAGCTATGCTCAACATCGGAAAAAGCATTTTCGTTGAACAGCTATGCTCAACATCAGAAAAAGCATTTTCGTTGAACAGCTATGCTCAACATCAGAAAAAGCATTTTCGTTGAACAGCTATGCTCAACATCTGAAAAAGCATTTTCGTTGAACAGCTATGCTCAACATCTGAAAAAGCATTTTCGTTGAACAGCTATGCTCAACATCAGAAAAAGCGTTTTCGTTGAACAGCTATGCTCAACATCTGAAAAGGCATTTTCGTTGAACAGCTATGCTCAACATCTGAAAAAGCATTTTCGTTGAACAGCTATGCTCAACATCCGAAAAAGCGTTTTCGTTGAACAGCTATGCTCAACATCCGAAAAAGCATTTTCGTTTTACATTGACACATCTAACATAATCCGTTATCACATTTTGTCTGTTCATTCAGCCAGACTCAGTTATTCATTCTCGTGTCCACGTCATGGATTATTATTTGCAATTAATCAGTTTTCTCAATTAACAATGAGACGCCCACTTCTTAATTTAAAGTCGCCATCTTTTCATAAAAGAGAGAGAGAGAGAGGGAGAGAGGGGGAGAGGTAGGACGCTCCTATCCATCGCATCTGGCTTGCCTCGACGTTGGGCGTTGCCTCAGGGCGACTTCAATTCAGCTCATTGGCGGACCCGGCTCTTCGGCAGCAAATTTGAAAACAAAACAATAATTAAAATGAAATAAATAAATAAATAATTATCGATGTCATCGCACTTTCTGGTAACAATTTTTTAACTTCGCAGTGTTATGATTGATCTCCTCCGAGTGTAGAAACTGCGACGATACGTGTGCAATGATGAATTAAAATATCAAAAAAAGAAATCCAACAAAAAGATAAATAAGGCGCTCATTCAAACTGCGACTCTAGCTACTATACGCTATTTGAAACGTAAGCGTGACGCACGGAATATTAAAGTTTTCTATATACAGGGTGGGCCAAAATAAGGGTCCTATCTTTAAATTTGAATAACTTGAATTTGAATAACTTTCACAAAATAAAAGTTAAACTCACCAAACTTTATGTGTGTGTAGACTGACCCTTCCGAGATTTTTTGAAATAAACAAAATAAATTTTAGCCGAAAAACACTTCTTAAAACTTACAAAAACTAAAGTATTGTTTTTTACACTGTTTTGAGTTTTTTAAGCAAAAATAATGTTTTCTAAATGAGGGTACGTTCCTTAGGGCTAATACGGCTCATGCTTGCTTCGGAAGGGGTCCTTTACTTATTCTAAAAAAAAAATTTAAAAAATCAATAAATAAAAAGGTTATGAATTTTTAAAAATAGGACCCTTATTTTTGCCCACCCTGTAGATACCCATATGCTAATCGAAAATTTAGTATATGTCTGTCTGAAGCTGAAACTATACTATTATTTCTATCTATTACTAACTGAAGCTCAACAAAACTATCACTATCTCTCAATTCAGGGGGTAGTGTAGTATCTATTTTGCTGTCATCAATTCTCTTCACAGGCATTACCTCCTCCATTTTTGGTGTAAGTAGTGTAGTATCTGTTCTGTTGCTAGGAAACCATCCTAGCAGGCACTCCGTCGTCTTTTGAAGGGAAGTAAAGTATATATTGGTGCGTTGTTATACCATGCAGCCAGGCATTACCCCCTCCTTTTATTTATTTTTAGAGAGTGGATTATTTTCTTTCTACCCTACTTTACTGAATTTGAGTAGGGATTCGTTTTATTTCTTCGCATTGATTTAAGATAGTTCTAAAATAAATAAAGAATCAAATGAAAGATACATGTAAAAATAAACAATTCTGAATTGTAGTATAAATAAAGTATAAAGTATAGAGTATAAGGATTAAAGTATGAACAATATAAAAAGATAAACAATAACAAATATATAAATATAATATAAATATAATATATAAATATAAGTTAAAATTTGAAATATAAATTTAAAATATTAATATAAAAAGATTAATATAAAATAAAACATTCTCACAAAAATATAAATAAAGGATGAATTCTAAAATATAAAGTATAATTATTACGTCTAAAGTAAAAAATATGAAGTTTAAAAGTATAGAAAAATATAAAAAGATACAAATAAAAATATATATATATTAATATTACTACGAATATAACATATAAATATAAGTTTAAAATTTGAAGTATAAATTTCAAATATAAATATAAAAAGATGAATATAAAATAAAACATTCTTACAACAAGATAAATAATGTATGAATTATAAAGTATAAAGTATGAAGTAGAAAAGTAGAAACAGATGAGAAAAATATGAATATAAATATAAATATAATATATAAATATAATTTTTAAATTTTAAATATGAATTTAAAATCAAAATATAAACAGATAAATATAAAGTAAAACATTCCTACTAAAGTATCAGTAACTTATAACGTATAAAAAAGTATTAAGTTTAAATAAAATATAAATATAAAATAAAACATTCTTACTAAATTAGAAATAAAGTATAAAGTATAATGTATAAAGTATAAATAAAGTATAAAGAATAAATAAAAATACATATAAAATAAAGTATATTTAGTAAAGTGTAAATAAAATATAAAGTATAAAGTATAAATAAAGTAAAAAGTATAAATAAACGATCAATATAAAATAAAATATTCTTACTTAAATATTAATAAAGTATGAAGAATGAGGTATAAAGTATGAAATATACAAAGAATATAAAGTATAAATAAATAATAACTATAAAAGTCAATATTATTAATTATAAATAAAGTATTAAGTATAAAGTAAAAATAAAGTATGAAGTACAAATAAAAAATATATATTAATATAACTATAAATATAACATATAAATATATGTTTCAAATTTGAAGTATAAATTTCAAATATAAATATAAAAAGATAAATATAAAATAAAACATTCTTACAACAAGATAAATAATGTATGAATTATAAAGTATAAAGTATAAAGTAGAAAAGTAGAAACAGATAAGTACACATATGAATATAAATATAAATATAATATATAAATATAATTTTCAAATTTAAATATGAAGTTTAAAATATAAATATAAAAAGATAAATATAAAGTAAAACATACTTACTAAAGTATCAATAAAGTAAAAAGTATAATGTATAACGTATAAAAAAGTATTAAGTTCAAATGAAATATAAATATAAAATAAAACATTCTTACTAAATTAAAAATAAAGTATGAAGTATAATGTATAAAGTATAAATAAAGTATAAAGAATAAATAAAAATACATATAAAATAAAATATGTTTAGTAAACTGAAAATAAAATATAAAGTATAAAGTATAAAATAGTAAAAAGTATAAATAAACGATCAATATAAAAAAAAATATTCTTACTTAAATATCAATAAAGTATGAAGAATTAGGTATAAAGTATGAAATATACATAGAATATAAAGTAAAAAATAAATAATGAATATAACATTTAATATTTTTAATTATAAATAAAATATTAAGTATAAAGTAAAAATAAAGTATAAAGTACACATAAAAAGTTAATATAAAATAAAGAATTGTTACTAAAGTAAAAATGACGTATGATGTATAAAGTATAAAGTATAAAGTATAAAGTATGAAGTATAAAGTATGGATTATAAATTATAGACTATAAATAATGTATTAAAATAAAAATTAAATATAAAATAAACAGACTTACTTAACTATAAATAAAGTATAAAGTATTAAACATATAGTATGTATTAAGTATAATGTTGAAAGTATTAATAAAATATACATATAACATAAAACATGTTTCCTAAATTATAAATAAAGTATAAAGTATGAAGTACCAATAAAAGATTAATATAAAATAAAACATTATTTCTAAAATATAAATAAAATATGAGGTATAAAGTATAAAGTAAAATCATAAATAAAGTATGAAGTATAAATTAAACATTCTTAGTAAATAAAGTATAAATTATACAGTATGAAGTATAAATAAAGTATAAAGTATATATAAAACATAGATATAAAATCGAACGTTGCTACTAAAGTATGAATAAAGTATAAAGTATAAGGTATAAAGTATAAATAATGTATAAATAAAAGATAAATATGAAATAAAACATTCTTACTGAAGTCCAAATACAGTATATAGTTTTAAGTACAAAGTATGAAGTATAAATAAAATATAAAGTGTAAATAAACGATGAATATAAAATAAAACATTTAGACTAAAGTATAAACAAAGTTTAAGGTGTAAAGTTTAACGTATGAAGTGTTAAGTATAAAGTATGGAGTAAAAATGAAGTATAAAGTATAAATAAAAGATAATTATGAAATAAAACATTTTCACTAAATTATAAATAAAATATGAAGTATAACCTATAAAGTATAAAAAGTGAAGTATAAATAAAGTATAACGTATAAAGTATAAATTATAACGTATAAAGTATAAATAAAGTATAAATAAAAGATATATATAAAATAAAACATGTTTACTAAATTATGAATAAAATATGAAGTATAAATAAAGTATAACCTATAAAGTATAAAGTATAAAATATAAAGTATAAATAAAGATGAATATAAAATAAAAGATTCTTACTTCAATATAAAAATATTCGTGAGAATTTACCAATTATTTTTTACTCATTTTCAATAACAGAGAATGTTTTTTTCTATTTAAATTCATCCTTCTGTACATTCTATTGATTCACAAGAACAACAGTTTTCATAAATTATCATACATTTAGAATTGACCACTTATATTTTATTTGTAAGGGTTATGTTCATCAAGGAATACACTTTGCATTCCTCATCAGTCGTTACGGGCTTTTTCAGAAGTTAGCTCAACTTGACGAAGAACAAGTTAGATCAGGTTCGTAAAATGCGTGTAAACCATCAAAGGCTAAGCAATATGTTAAAATAAAATGTCGGAATATTTGTTTATAATATTATTTGTACGTTAAAAATTTCTTATAAAGACAATAGATCAAAGTGGCTGTATCCGAATCGGCGTGTAATTTGTAATTACTGATAAGAACAAAGACTTTTTTTCAGATTTAACATTTTATTACAAAACGAACTCCTCCTGTTAGTTAAAAAATATACATATTGCAATCACAATCATTGATGACCTCATTTATGTGTGCTTAGTTTATATATGTATAGTAATTGAGTTGTTTCCGAGATATGAATCCAATGAAACTCCAATGTTTATAAAATAGTGCTTAAAAAAGGTAGAGCTATATTATAATATATATTCGTTTATTTATACAAACCTTATTGCCTACAGATGTGCATCTATGTTTCAGCGGCGATCTCTTTCAAAATCTAACTTTAACGGGCAATCTTACAAAATTTTGTAAGATGGCCCGTAGAAACTGGGTTTCAAATAGGTCGCAACTGAAACATGCATACACATATGTAGCTAATAATACTTGTATAACGATGGATTCATATTATATATATATATATATATATATATATATATATATATATATATATATATATATATATATATATATATATATGTATGTATATATATATATATATATAAATATATATATGTATGTATATATATCTATATACAGGGTGGGCCAAAATAAGGGTCCTATCTTTAAATTTGAATAACTTGAATTTGAATAACTTTCACAAAATAAAAGTTAAACTCACCAAACTTTATGTGTGTGTAGACTGACCCTTCCGAGATTTTTTGAAATAAACAAAAGAAATTTTAGCCGAAAAACACTTCTTAAAACTTACAAAAACTGTTTTGAGTTTTTTAAGCAAAAATAATGTTTTCTAAATGAGGGTACGTTACTTAGGGCTAATACGGCTCATGCTTGCTTCGGAAGGGGTCCTTTACTTATTCTAAAAAAAAAAATTTTTTAAATCAATAAATAAAAAAGTTATGAATTTTTAAAAATAGGACCCTTATTTTTGCCCACCCTGTATAAGTAAGTTGTAGTTTGCTTGAGGCATTGCTGGTAAATATAAATGGTAGTCATCCGATGCAGGAGCAATGTGATATAGGTACCGAATATATATATATATATATATATATATATATATATATATATATATATATACGGTATAGACGTTTAATAACACTTGAAATAATGAAGATATAAATATCAGCTTAATGGTTGATTATTACATCATCTAAAGCTACTATGAGGTAAGTTTAATGAATAAAATTTGAACATATATATTAGTTCCAAGAATTCAAACAAAGTAATAATTTGGCGTACGATTGTTTTCAAGACAATTTGGAAATATTTTATTTAGTACTATGGTTCTGATGACTCCAAACCGTCGCTTCGTCATTTACAACATCCCATACAGGAACTATTTAAAAAAACATAAAATTTCAGTACTATTTGAAAAAAAAACATAGATTCAGACAATATTGGAAAGATATATTATTCTATTCAAGGGGTCATGATGGTAGACCTTCCAGTTGATGATTTTTAGAAATTCGTGTATACTTGTAGGTGTCCTCAGATGGTATAGGAATGCATTTAGTAAACATAGGTAAAAATTCATTTTGCAACATATCTGCCAGTATCAAAAATAACCTCATCAAAAAGGAGCTTTAGTTATTATGTTGTCTATATAATGTTCAAATGTTATTGATCTTAACTCATATATATATATACATATATATATATATATATATATATATATATATATATATATATATATATATATATATATATATATATATATATATAAATATAAATGATAATTTATTTCATTTTGACTACAAAATTGATGTTGTTTCACGAGAGCGGGTGCCGTGGCTCCCGTCCTTCAGGTCTTAAAATAAAAGTATGCCTGTTAGAATAAGTTCACTATTCATCTATTGTTAAATTTAAGAAGAAATAGGTAAAATAAATACCTTTTGAAGCATTAAGATGCGATATCAACTGTCATATTTGATAGTGGGAAACAACAGCTAACCCATTCGGCCCGGCTGTAATAACAACAAGCCGGTAGGAGAGAGAAAAAAAAATACAAATCCGATGACATCAGGATATATTACACACCGAGGATTCCAGGTTTTGGCGAAATATCTGTATCACTTTAAACTAACAAAAAAAAAATGCTAGTTTATAATAAAAAATAAAAAAATCGGTTTCGATTTATTATTTTTCGTTTTCATAAAAAAAAATTGATATCGCATCTTAATGCTTCAAAAAGTATTTATTTTATCTATTCCTTCTTAAGTTTAACAATAAATGCTTTTTTAAAAAAAATATGAACCTTAAAACACTTATACAAATCACGTGCTGTATTCACGTTCTTCATATTTGATAGTGGGAAACAACAGCTAACCAATTTGGCCCGGCTGTAATAACAACAACAAGCCGGTAGGAGGGAGAAAAAAAATACAAATCCGATGACATCAGGATATATTACACACCGAGGATGCCAGGTTTTGGCGAAATATCTATCACTTTAAACTAACAAAAAAAAAATGCTAGTTTATAATAAAAAAAAAAAATCGGTTTCGATTTATTATTTTTCTTTTTTATAATAAAAAAAAATTGATATCGCATCTTAATGCTTCAAAAGGTATTTATTTTACCTATTCCTTCTTATATATATATATATATATATATATATATATATATATATATATATATATATATATATATATATATATAGTATGTCGGTTCTGTGAAGGATATGCTATTTTTGATATGGTATCTAGAGTAAAAGAGTTTTATCATATGCAGAGTAAGAATCAATTTCGAAATAAAAATAACTCAAACAAACATTTGCATTATAATTTATTTCGTCATCAAGACGGGCTCGTCATATGCTATCTAAGAGTTTTCTACTTGTTTACTTGAAATGGAATCAGAATAAGTTACACCGTCTTGGGTATGTTAGGCGGGAATTGAAGGTGGATAGGGAAGGAGATGTTTACCATTCTCATCGGGAAGAAGTTACTAAGTAACATTGGCATTGGCAGTGGCAAGATAGTCCAATGTATCCACGAGTGATATGCAAATAACCCATTTCTTTACTAATCACTACATGCTTAAAAGTTCGCTTGACATAGTTTCTTTATATATAGCCGTAAATCGTGAGATTTGAGGACCAACAGAGCATACACATTTGATACGATATAGTAAAATTAAAATCGTGAATGCGTTGACAAACTGTAATAATCTATGAGTAAAACATATCACTCTACCTAATTAAATACTAAAATAAATTAAGTAAAATTAATTTTAGAACATCAAGCAACAAACATTATTTTGTCTTTTGTTATAAAAGTAATTGTTACATTTCTTCTTCCCAAATCAATACTTGATTCAGGTGTGTCAGTTGTTATTATGGCTCATGTTGTTTAAAAGAAAAAAATAAATTTACAATTTGCTCGTACGTATATATGTTTTTAAACTAATGAGTCACCACTTACCAAGGTCAATGTAAATCGATTTAATTCGAAAATATTTTCTCAGATTCGAAACTATTTTCGAATAGCCACCATGTTTTAAAATGGAACGTAATTCTGTATTAGTCTATAAAGAGTTACTTCCCTTGGGAGAAGATAGGTAATAATTTCAAAAAGGTAAAAATCGGCATCGTATAAGCAAAAACATTGCAAGTAAAAACATTGCAAGTAAAAACACTACCGGGTAACGTCGGAAAGGGACAGCAAGTATTGTGTATATCTTACTCATTTGGCCCAATCTACTTCATATAGAAATATTTCTATTTCAAGTTTATATTATGTCATTTTACTTTTTTTTAATTTGTACCTTTCTATTTAACCATGACATCTGACCCATAAAACAGATAATAGCATTAAGGCGCCAAACTGGACAATAGAAAACTGATGGCATGATGGCGACTTGCCAGCCCCCGTAGTCTACATCAATATTAATTACGTAACTTACACCGGTTGTATGTATGTATGTATGTATGTATGTATGTATGTATGTATGTATGTATGTATGTATGTATGTATGTATGTATGTATGTATGCATGTATGTATGTATGTATGTATGTATGTATGTATGTATGTAGCTAGGCGTCTGTAAATACAATTACAGTTCAATGTTATATCATACTGTGATTTTATGGCAATTCCGGAGCGAAAGAAATCTTACACATGTTTCTGGTAAAGAATCAGAGAATACCTGAACAAATCCAAGTTGGCATATGAACAGCACGTCTTCAGAGTCAATTGCCAAATAAACACATATCAAGGCAAAAGAAAAATACCAGAAACGTAATATTTGTATGTATGTATATATGTATGTATGTATGTATGTATGTATATATTTGTTTTAAACTAATGAGTTACCAAATTCAAAAGACATTCGAGGATGAGGTTTACTGGAATTTTCAATTGCATGATAAACTAGGATTGGAAACGATACGTAGAAGGACAGAATTTGATTATTTAAGAAAGCGGATTGACAAGTATTTGGTGACATTAAATTTGAAGACGATTATGTTGTAGTCAGCAGAATAAAACATTCCTGTCGTGTGATGCTCCACAGATGCGAAGTTCTTAGAAAGAAACTCAATTTCCATTTGGTGTTATGTATACAGAAGAAAAAAGTACAGTTTTTGTAGTGGCGGTAGAAAACGAGTTCTTGCTGTAAATGTTTTAGAGGGAGACAAGAGATTTGAGCTTAGTCGACTACCCACCATAAAAATAACGATAGATTACAGAAGAACTTGCATCTGTAAGGAAGAGTCTGTAAGGAAAAGAAGAGGTTACGGAATCAATTTTGTACTCGGTCAAGTCAAGAAAGAGTACCCCAAGCGATACCTCCCCAGATATGACTGCAATACTACATCTGATATATGTATGGATTAATTTAAAGAAAAATCATTCATCCAAAACCACGAATATTGTCTTCTTGGCCTTCGGGGCTTGATTTACGTCGGTCTATGGGTCTGTCCTGTGCAGTTCTAGGAGGTCCACCCTCCCAGGCTTCGCTTCCCCTTTTTGGAGAGGAGTAAGTTTATTGCTCACTGCCTGAGGCGCTCCTACCGGGTAATGCCGACGGGGCTGCCCAGGCAATTGTTAAACCCCACTTTCCCGACCCGACCTTGGGTCACATCTTACTTGTAGGAGTAAGATAAAAACTGCCCTTGTGCCTAACTCCTGGAAAGGAGTAAATCAATACTCTGATAGACGATAGATTTATAGGTGCCAACCTCAGAGAGGAATTGAGTGTTTTGTGTACATTATATCAAATGTCGGCATGTTTATACGACTAGAGGAAACAGGGGGCAAGCAGAGAATTCCAAAGGTAAGCAGTCCGAGAAAATAAGCTATCACATGTATGTATACGTGTGTCAGGGGTTAAATGGAATAATAATTGTTTGTTTTTTTGCGGATTGGACGTCGCGCGTGCGTGTGTGTGTGAGGGGGTGTATTGGGAGTAGGGCGCTCCTACCCACTAGAAGCAAATGATTTGTGCGGGTTTACAAAAGAACACCGTTACAAATGGGGGACTGACAGACACAGACACAAACAGACAGATAGGCACTCGATGTAAGAAAGCCAAACTATTTAACCCGTACTCTCCTCGCCACCCACCCCACCCGCCTTTCCTCACCTTCTATCTTTATCTCTATATAACCCTTTTCACCTCACCCGATTGACTGGCTCGTAGCGTCAAAGCTGATTATCGGGGAGGAACGGAACTAAAAGGTGTGAGAAGGAGAACGGAGTTTTACATTTTTTGTTGTTGTTGAGCGAGGATGAATATAATGTCACTTAACACTTAAATAAAAAAAGAATAACGCTATCAAAAGTTAAGAACGTCCTATATCATTAGAAACCAGAGACAGCACAATGCGACGGTGGGGTGGGATGCAGAGGCGCAAGGCTCTGTTGGACAGCGACGGATTCCTTTGATGTGGTTAAATCTTATGACACCAAACGGCTAATTCTTTCCTCGTTTTGCCGGAGCGCTAATGATGGCGGCCATATTGAGAATCTGCGAGACGTTGGTGGTGTGAGAGGGAAAAGAAACGGGTTTCCGGCGAGAAAGGGGCGAAGGAAAACCCGCTTGCAGATTGCGAGGTGAAGAAAATAAAATGACGGACAAAAAAAGAACCCGATGTCTTATTATCAGGGAGCGTTGTTTTTGGTAAGTGTCCTGTTTTTCACTCGGCCCATCTGCATAGTGAAAAACACACACACACATATATATATATATATATATATATATATATATATATATATATATATATATATATATATATATATATGTATATCATTAATATTAATTAATAACAAATACAGACACACCTATATAGAGAGAAGTTTGAATTACCTATTGGGGAGTTTGAATTACCTATTGGAGAGTTTGAATAACTTACCGGGAAGTTGAATTACCTACTAGACACTATCCTCGATTGTATTCGGTCTCTCTGTACAAGGGTTTGCCAGTATCACCTGACATGAGTATACTTCACCTTACAAGTAAACCCTGACAAAATATTCAAAATAACATAGTATTCAAACCCCAAATAAGATCCTCTCGACACAGCTGTACACTCGCTCATATGAAGAATGGGACATCTTCTCCAAGTGATGTTACCCCAATGAACATCACTAAGCTGGATATTCCACCAGAATACATGAATGCTTGCCCTGGAATTCGGTAAGAACAATCGACTACAAAAAAGATATACAATGACATAATTAACTGGTCAATTTGTGAGAGGAAAATTGGTGTTTTTAACTTCTTTACCAACTCAACATTTGGCAGGTAAAGAAGAACTTTAAGAGAATACCTATTTATCTCATATAGATATCAATTAAACAAAAAAGTGAATAACACAACTACCTTTGGCACTAGATGCAATAGTTTAAACAAGAAATCTTGTCCGTTAGAAAATAACTTTCTGCATGATAATGTTTTATATAAATGTATAACTGAACAAAGTAATAACTCAAGCAATAGCAATGATACTATATTCAACAATAATACTAGAAGTAAGAAGAATATAACGAATACTATTCATAAAGACAGAGTAATAAAACTTACGGGTTCATAAATACAGGAATTTCAAAATAAAAACATACATTCGATAATCTAGATCTTTCAATTTTTACTTCTTTGTTTAAACTTATATGGAATGTTTAAAATAAATATTGTCCATATAACATTAGATTATTAATAGTTTAAAATGAAGGGTTTATAAGCTAGATACATTTATAAATATTGAGAAATCATCATTCATAATCAAACATGCTTTTTTATGGAAATTATTTATTTGATTCATGATTAATTTAAAAACTTTAGATATGGCCTTAAGGGTTTTGTGATGCACATCTTTGAGGCAACAATAAAACGAGCGCCAACTGTTTATTTATGCATTTTAGTTATCCAATATAAGTTTGTTGTACTTTTTCTCTAATGTTATTATAATTATTTACAAATAACAGTATTGTTTAGAATAATATTATCGATGTCACTATCACTTAATTTATTAGTATCTGAAACCTCACCTATTATTCCTACTTCTAACAATAAGCGTTGTATATAATATCTTTTACACATAAAAGCTATATTATTTGCCGCCTTATCCATAGGGACTATTACAAACCTATTTTGAAGCATTTTAAGGTCCATAATTATTTGTAAATTGCTAAGGAGGGGATACGTTTCTTTATGGTGTTTAAATTCTTTTAAACGTTCAACCTTTTTATTTACGAATCTAAGTACATTATTCTTCCATGTGTCAAATGTAGATTGTAATAATTTATGCTTTTTTTGCCATAGACGCGGTGAAATTATCTAACGCTTTACTTATTTCCTTAACACATTTCGTATAATTCAAACATTTAGGTTCCCTATAGTTTGGGCCTTTACTAACGGAGTTTTCTTAATTTATAATTTTTAACTATCGCTAGATTACCGGTAATTATATGCCCTATGTCAGTATTACATAAAGGGAATGATTTACATTCACATTCTGGTATATTAATTTTATCATTATCATTTATATTTAAATTCTCTACAGTTTCATTATAGTTAAAAACCTTATTCCGTATAGTTTGCACTAGTTTATATCTTACTATTGGATTCTGTTCCTCTATTTTAAGTGCATTAAGTAGTGACTGAATGATTTCTGGATTATTAAATACTTTAGGTAGATTTATATCATCAAATCCTTTTTTTTCATACAAGACTGCACAAACATTTAGAGATTTATTTTTTATACCCTCAACAGGTGGCTTGTATGATTTTGTATCAATTGTAACTATGATATACTCATACCATTGAGTAAGTTCTTCTTTCCTATATGTCACATCCGGGTGTAATACTATTTTAGATACTATGCTCTTCAATATCTTCTTCTTTGTTTGATTAAGAAGTTTTCTAATGTAATTAAAAGACTCTGAAATATTAGTCATGATAATATCTTTAGTTTTTTAAAAGAATTTCTTCGCATGAAACGGCAGATTCTATATTGTTTCTATTTACATGGGTTCTATCCCCAGTACTGTAGCAAGACATTTCTGAATATTATCGCCCTACAATTTCTAATTCGTCTTGTCACTTATTGTTTTTAAATTTCATATTTAGACATAATAATTGATAAATTACTCGAATTGTCTTCATAATGTTATCTTCTTTATTTTGACGCATTTTAAGTATATTATTGTCAACCTGACCAAAACTATAATATCTATTATCTTTATATTTTTCAATAATTTGTATTGAAAAAGACGATTTACTACAAATTTCTTTAAAATTGTTCATAACATATATATAAATATACATGTATATATATATATATATATATATATATAAATAATAATAATAACATATATATCTATATCTAACTATCTATCTATCTATCTATCTAATATACATATATATATATATATATATATATATATATATATATATAATTACAGTTTAACAATTGGGATAATTTAAGTAAAACTCCTCCAAGAGTAAATCGGCATAGTTGAAAGTAGGAATCGACCAAGAACCCCCACACATTTGATGGCTTTGTACCTTATTTTATTTAAATGTATAATACATTTTTGAAAATAAATAATTCAAAGTGTAGTATCTTTTCAGTCGAAGAGGGAGAAGTTCTTTTTTACTGGGTCAATTGTAATTTCTGTCTCATCCAAAGTGTCCCTTGTTTGAGGATCTGAATATCCCCACATCAAAAAACCAACCTGGTGTCTCATTTCACCCTTGTTTGGAGGCAAGTTAATATGGACGTATGCATGCCTGCATAACGATTCAAGACATACGAGGTCTTGTTCTAACTGATAAGATGCAATGTTATCACCTCCTGCGTTCTAGATATTTTATTCCCGACTTTGACATTACTTCCCCAAACCTCTCCCTCTTTCGTGTTAAACCCCTCCTTCTTGCGTGCTTCCCCTAGCATCCCGGATCCTAAGGTTCCCTTGAAAACATATTCAAGATTTTTCTTTATTTCGCTTTTTTTTTTTAAGAACTCTAGTTGAAAAAATTTCTCACGCTTAATCCAAACTCCTAATCGTCACTGCCATAATCGCAAAATAACATAAAATATATGTAAAATAAAAAAAAACGACAAATAAAAGCGTCAGTACGCCCGGCTAGCTCGAACGTTGTCTGCCAACTGGGGCAACCACTGCCCGAGTCCCTCCTCTATAGACAATGGCGACCGTTGTTAAAGCACAAACGTTTATATATATATATACATATACATACACCTAGACATGGATGTATATATATATATATATATATATATATATATATATATATATATATATATATATATATATATATGTATATAGTGAGAGAGAGAGATTTATATATATATACATATATATATATATATATATATATGCATATATATGTATAACATTATATGTATAAATATTTATATATTTATAGTTATCTATATTTATATATATGTATATATATATATATATATGTATATATATATATATATATATATATATATATATATATACAAGTTTGTGTGTATTGTGTATACCGTTGGCACGTTGATACACTACGAGGCATGCGGAAGTGATCTAACGATGTAACTTCTTATCAAGACACGGGATAAATGTTGGATAACTTTGAAATGGGGTATCAGGAGTGGGAATCGGTGGGACCCATACTAGGTCGAAAAGAGTCAGTGTGTATGTGTGTGAGAGAGAGAGAGACAGAGAGACAGACAGAGAGAGAGAGTGAGAGAGGGAGTGTCATTTAAAAAAGCGAAATGTTTATAAAGAAGGAAATATAAGAAGAAAGAGAATGGCTGAAATAAAGAGAAAGATATCAAACTGAAAAGAAAAAAGAGAGTTAGAGAGATCGGGTGAAGAAAAGTAACACGTACAAATAAGACAGAATACGAAGGTGAGAGGGGAAAAGAAAGAGAAATGGTGTATGAAAGAACTAGGGAACAAGGTAGATAGACAGCAAGAGAAAGAGAGAGAGAAAGGGAGTATAAATAATCCGAAAGTATGAGAAAGAGAGAAAATACCAGAGAGAGGGAGAAAGACAGAGAGAGGGAGAAGGAGACGCAGAGGGAGAAGGGGAGGGAGAGAGATAGAAAAAAAGAGAGAGACACGGCATGAATAATCCGAAAGCATGAGAAAAAGAGAAAATGCCGGAGAGAGAGAGAGACAGACAAAGAGAGAGATAGAGAGAGAGAGAGGGGGATAAATAATCCGAAAGCACGAGAAAGAGGGAAAATGCCGGAGGGAGAGAGAGACAGATAGAAAAAGAGAGAGACGGCATAAATAATCCGAAAGCATGAGAAAGAGAGAAAATGCCGGAGAGAGAGACAGAAAGAATAAAAGCTAGATAGATAGATAGAGAGAGAGAGAGAGAGAGAGAGAGGAAGAAGGAGAGAGAGAGAGCATGTATATTCTGAAAGAATGAGCAAAAGAGAAAATGCCAGAGAACGATAGATAGATAAAGAGAGAGGGAGAGAGAGAGAGAATGAGAGTGAGAGGGATAGAGAATGGTCCAAAATAAAGAGGAAGAAAGAGAGATAGAGGTCCAGAGAGTGAAACAGAATTTAAAACGAAATAGATAGAGACAAATAGAGAGAAAAATATATAGAAAGCTAGTTAAGAGATGAAAGAAATAGAGACTAATATAGAAAGAAAGATAGATATATAGAGAGAAAGTGAACGAGAGAAAGAAAGAAAGAGAGAGAGAGGGAGAGAGAGAGAGAATAAGTGAATTAAATGTACAACCAGAGAAAGAGAGAACGAAAGATCTTGAGTGGAACAGAAAGCCAGAGAATGGGTAAGAGTCGAAACGCGAGCGTGAAAGAAACAGTAAACGAGCGAGCGAGAAAGAAAGATACAAAGGAACACAGATACAGAAAAGGGGAGATGAAGAGAAAATCGGAAAGAGAAAGAGGGAGAGGGTGATGAAACAGCAAAATGTATACCGACTTAAAAATACTCACCCCCAAAATATATTTCCCAACTACAGGTGCCCTATAATATAGCAACTACAGTATAGCAAGGGCATTTGTCTCAAGCTTTTTATACGAACATATGTAATTCTTAGAGATGGAAAACACTTGTCGATTGCACAAGCATCGTGAAAACAAAATAACAATAAAAATGTTAGTTGAAATGTTCAATTTTCATCCGTGAACAACTACTTAGTAAAATATATTCATAAATCGTAGAATGCGTGGATAAATACTTAATGTTGGTCATAATCTAAATGTCCTGTTTTTCTTTGTGAGAAAGTCTGTAATATCTTTCTTTTTAATTACATTTTTAGATAATTAATTAATTTATAAATTAATTAAGTAATTGATTTTTAATGTATCATAAATTTACATATCATTGTATAATAAACAAAGAGAAGAGTCAATGTAATAACTGAACGAGATATTACCAACGTGCTGATTGAGAATCTCTCAGAGATCTCATCAGATCTGCACAATGGAGTAAGACTTGTTCTCCCCTTGCCGGCAACCCGCTGTATAAGAAAACTGAATCAGTCAAAGCAGATTATCAATAGGATACCTCACTCTCCCCAATGCTTCACTTCGACCTGTGTAGCTGCTCTGCGTATAAGCAGCAATCATTCCTCCCTTTTTTAACCGCCATAAGTCAGCTAAAAATAGGCAAAACGTTTATGTATCAAGAAACTACTGTAGCGTGTAAAAGCCGTACCTAAGAGTCGGTATACTGAGATGATTGGAAAACTATCGAGTCACAGAAATTATAGAACTCGTGATTTCTAGAAAATTTATAATAGTATTGTGAACAATGGTCAATCAACAATTTCCCCGCTAACCAGCCACTATGATTTCGCTTGCACGGCAACGGATAATACTGACCTGCTTACACGGCAGTTGGCTTTAAACTCAACTTTGCAAAAAACACTATCTCCCTAATTTTTCACTAAGGACAGAAGCAAGTTTTAAATGCATATAATGTTATACATATATGTGTTATATACAATTGAGAAATTGACTTGGGTTCAATTGTGGATTGGTGTACGAAATAGCCTGTTTCTTTAATCCTGGTAAGACTCAGGAAGAAAAGCCCGTGACATTCAATCGTAAGCGTGCGTCTTTTCTTCCTGAGAGTTCAATGGATGGCTCTGAAACGTTTTGGTCTTTCTTTCTCATCAAATGTTTGTTTGCATTCATGCATTAGATCCGTTGCTCTTTCTGCTTCTCGTAAAGTCGGTTTTCTCTATTGCTCTAAATCAATATGTAATCTACCGAATAGTGTTGATCAACCCAATTGTTTATAATGAAATATGTGATCTACCAATAATTTTGATCTATCTAAAATAATTTTGATCTATCTAAAGATTTCTAATTCAATCGGTTATCTACCGAATGGTTTTAGTCTACCCAATTTTTTCCAATCTAATATGTGATTTATCGAATGGTTTTGATCTCCCCAATGGTTTCTAATCCAATATATGATATACCGAATTGTTTTGATCTACCTAATTGTTACTGATCCAATATGGTATCTATCGAATGGTGTTTATCTCCTTAATAGTTTCTAATCCAATATGTGATCTACCGAATTGTGTTAATCTACCCAATTGTTTCTAATCATATATATGATCTACCGAATGGTTTTCATCAACCCAATATTTGATCTACTGAATGGTTTTGATGTACGCAATGGTTTCTAATCCAATATATAATCAACAGAATAGTTTTTATCTACCCAATGGTTTATAATTTAATACATGATCTACCGAATGGTTTTGATTTGCCCAATTTTTTAAATTTAATTTTAGATTTTTCTTTAATGTACCTCTCAAACTTAAGGGATACAAAGAAATAAAACTCCAGAGAATCTTACTTGGTGTCAAATTACTATAAATAAAATTTACTTCAAATCTTAAATATTAGAATGTTGGTACTTATGCAGATTAGGACCCAAACTTACCCTAACCTTTACGCAAACCCCAACCCTAACCCCAACCCTAACCGACGCAAAGTTGGTTGTAGCTTGGGTTTTAATCTGCATGAGTACCGATTTCTCAAATATGAAGATTTGCCCATATAATACCCCATAAATGCCGTTTTTAAATATTTAAAGCAACCCTGGAAATTAGGGGTCGTTCATTAGTTGATTACTTATACCTATTGTTAAAAGTTCGCATGAAATCGGAGGTATCCCTATTTTCACGACTGACTTCAACGATCTCTTTGCTCCCCTATTGCATGAAACTAAATCAAACTAAATATAGCACACATTAACCACATTTACAGTTAGCATGTGCTTTCCAAAATTCATAAGAATAGGTGTAAACTTAGTACCTACAAATGTATAAACATATGCACATACCTATTTTTATAAATAGACATAAACTTAATCAAGGATATATAGTGTGTATTGCTATGCTACTTGTTTCTCTATTGTCATTACTTTTTGGTTACGTACAAGACGTTCCATCCACAAAGACAAATATCTAATGCATTTTATATTTTATAAGCTATATTTGACAAACTCATCAAATATATTGCGTATGCAATATAAAAAGCAACCACGCGTATATAAACATGATAGGATGATGATGATGCTTTACATACTATACAAGAATATCAATTGTAAACACTCGAAAACATACGCAGTATACACAACTATTCGAGGTGTAACCGTTGGAACAACAATCAAATGTATACATACTAAATATTTACTTGCGAACGCACAGGAGACAATAGGCATGAGCTGTTGAAATCATATACACTAAACGCAAAGACATTAATTACGAACAAGACGAGGAGATGCAAGTCGATTGAGGATAGATAGAGCGACGGAACACAAAACTATTGAGACTTGAGAAATGAATATTCGGAGCGAAGATAAAGAAAATTTATTTTCGCCAAAAAGATAATCCAAATTTGATTTTCAGCACATTAAGAAATGAGGAGTAGACGAATGTCGCCCTTCCCCTTCTGTCTCTTTCTCTCTTTCTTTCTTATATTCGAGTAGCAATCGTAATTAACGCCAACGGCGAGGGAACTAATAAATGTTTGCGATGAAAAGCGCGGGTAATTTTTCCCAATGAATTACACCGGTGAATAACGTGAGCGCTATTCGACTAGTAATTACCAAGTCACAGCAACGAAAAAAAGCAATGGCGGATGTAGGGGGTGTAATTCTGTACTTTACTCTATCAAACTGCAAGAATAAATAGAACAGAAATTCAACAAATTAAGTGTTTCGGGAAGAAAGAAGGGCATGGACACACCTACGTTAACAGTGACATTGTACAACCAAATAGGCGCTATTTTGTTTCCCTCGTCGCGCAGAACCAAAGAGAGTGAGTATTTATTTATCTGCTCTGCAGGAGGTTAGACACAAGGCCAGTTTTATCTTACTCCCACAAGGTAAGATGTGACCCAAGGTCGCGTCGGGAAAGTGGGACTTAAAAAGTCAGCGTCCGAGAAGGTGAACACTCTGGCCATTAAAAATTGCCTGGGCAGCCCTGTCGGCATTCCCCGGTAGGGGCGCCCCAGGCAGTAAGCAATAAACTTACTCGTCCCCAAAAAGGGGAGGCAAAGCCTGGGAGGGTGGACCTCCTAGAACTGCACAGGACAAAACCATAGACCGGCGGAATCAAGCACCGAAGGCCAAGACGATACCAGTCTATGGGGTGCAGTATCCATCGGAACAGATACTACACTTTGATCTTGGATCGTCTCACTATAATATGTCACTTCCGAACTGCGACTTCCTGTGTTCTGCGTTACTTCCATTGCTCTCCTATATTTTTTCGCAACCTACTTATCTCACGTTGACTATTGTTAGACTGTGTTTTGCTACTTATTATTCTCTCATTTATTCTTACGATATTATTTCCATCCAATGAAATAAAAATGTCGATGATTTCTTAAATTAATTCAGCCATAAGAAAATCCGGTGCTTCTATAATAAAAAGCCGAAAAAAAGCGTTTCTTGTCTTTTAGTGTTGGAGAGCTAAATAAGGGGCAGGTAACTCTTACAACGAATTTTAAACACGATTTTCCATGAGATGCGACTTGTGCAATCAGTAATCAAAACTGATGGCTTTAATTGGCGTTGCACATGTGGCTACTGTGCAAGGATAACGTCAATTAGACATAAAAGGGTCAGGGTTAGAGTTAGGGTTAGGGTTTAGGGTTAGGTTTAGTGTTTATGGTAAGGGTTAGGGTTTAGGGTTAGGGGTTAGGGTTTAGGGTTAGGGTTAGGGTTTAGGGTTAGGTTTAGTGTTTATGGTTAGGGTTAGGGTTAGGGTTTAGGGTTAGGGTTTAGGGTTAGGGTTAGGGTTAGAAAAATATTGTTCGAAAGCTAGAGCTGTTGTGAAGAGTTACCTGCCCCTTATTTACCTCTCCAACACTAAAAGACAAGAAAAACTTGTTTTCGGCTTTTTATTATAAAAGCACCGAAAATCCTATTGTTATTTGCTAAATATTCTCAATATGAGTTTGAATACTCCGTTAGTTATAAATTCTTCGAATAACGGTCTGGTTCGTTAGCGAACAAACAATTTTAATCTAGAATCATATTTTAATTACTACATTGTAGATACCAGCCCTCTTTATATCTGTGTCTGTTATTAATTGCCACATACTGTTTGGATATTAGATTCTTCAGAAAGGTTGGCGCCATGGTAAGGCTTGGTTCATGTCTGATGATGAATATGATGGTGATAATATCCGATCGTCTAGAAGCGGTGTGATTCTTTCAGGCAGCAATATTTGACTAGGACTGCATGCTTGTCAACCTAAGATATAAGCTTTCAATAGACACCGTCATCTTTTGTACGGTTAACATGTTTATTATATTTATGGAAACGAAAACAGTGAACTGTTTTAATTATCCTAATTCTCCACTCCGATTAGGATGTGAAAAGGGTGTGCACCTCGGGCAAAACATAGCAGAAAAGAGGAAAGAAGGAAAGCGCTAGAGACACCACTGTTGTTCTGGCTCTGACGTCACTTCCCTCGGCTCTGTTGTGTACGGAGAGGTTGGTAGCCACACTTAGTTGTAGTAGGAGTCGTAACCAACAGAATCCTCACTGTTTTAGTTTAGATTGTTTAGATTGGAGTGAAAGTGATGAACTGTCTACATCATCTATTATACAACAAAATCCCAGCAGGATTGATTGTACACTGTCGGCTGTACATCTGTGACACGTTCGTAAGCCTGGGAACATCTAATATTTACTGCTTTCTTGCTCAGTTGACCCAGTTCCTCAAGTCATCAAAAACTAGCGATCTAATTATATATCTTAAGATCCCATTTTGACACCGTTCTTTTTGTTACTACATTAAAGGTCATTCGCCCATTTTATCCAACGATCGACTAAATCCAACGTCAAATCAACATTTATTCAGAGCACAGATTGATACATCCACGATATCAATCATGTCATAATGGGGATCAAGATTTCAGTTTGTTTATATTTGGTTGTTAGGTTTTATAGCATGTAGACCATCGTTGTGTAATTTTATACCGAAACCGTACATATCGTATTTTTACGATTGTTTTGTAGATTTATTTGTTTAAAATGAATATATTTTGCAAACAAACAGTTCGTAACCAATAGTTTCTATGTAAGCCATAGTACCTGACCAGCACTACCAATCCGGATCGGAATAAACCCAGGAGGTATGGCCACATAGTGGTAACTCTACACCCCCCCAAACTCCCAAATTTGGGGCCGTATTACTGGAGGCATTTTAAGGGCATATTTTTTGTACTGATGGGTTACCGTTTATCAAGGCACGAGGGTCAATCTTGGATAAGTGTTAAAGGGATGGTTGACTGGACAATAATCACCGTCACGAGAGAATTTGAAACGATGAATGAATGAGAGGAGATTACTTAGAGGACTTGATTTTCCAAGAGGACGGCTCGATAAGTGTTTGCTTACATTGGACTGGAAACCGACCATGTTGTTGTCGGTTCGGAAGCAGACTCGTGGTTTCTTGTTCAACAGTTTTGTTCATAGAAATTCTGTTTGGGTTTTGCATCCAGGAACTTCAGAATTAAATAACTTAGAAATAATATACAACACAAAAAGTGATGATACTTATTGTTATATCGTGTCACTACGGTTTTACTTAGCGATAACACTACCTACTAACGTATCTTAGTATATCTTCATAGTTAGAAATTACACGAGTAAATTTAATCTCGCTAGATGAAGATTTTTAATAAGTGGATATGAAACAATTCAATTTCTATATTTTAGCTGGGTCTTCGCATCTCTGTGAGAGGCTTTGACGGTCGGTTTATCACGTGATCAGTCACGCTTAAGTTTGTAACATGATATCTGTTGGTCTGTAACGCTATCGTTTCAGATATCATGTCCGTTGGTCTGTCAGCTGCAGTTTGAAATACAATGTATGTTGGTATGTCACGCTTCAATTTGAAAGCATGTCCGTTGGTGTGTAACGCTTCAGTTCGAAATATCATTTCTGTTGATCTGGCATGCTCTAGTTTAAACTATAATTTAAGTTGATTTGTCACGCTTCAGTTTAAAATGTCTGTTTGTCTTTCACAATTCATTTTAAACTATCAGATCTGTGTATCGAGCACGATTTAGTTTGAACTATCATGTTCCTTAATCTGTCATACTTCAGTTTAGAATATCATGTATGTTTGTCTGTCACTCTTCCGTTTGAAATATCATATCCGTTGGTATGTCAAACTTAAGTTTGAACTATCGTGTCCGTTCGTCAGTAACGCTTGAGGTTTAAATATCATGTTTGTGTGTCTGTCATGCTTGAGTTTGAAATATCATGTAAGTTGGTATGTAGCATTTTAGTTTTAAAAATAATGTCCGTTTAACTGCCACGCTTTAATTTGAAATATTAATGTAATCAATAAAAGGTCCTGCACGTATGTCGTCGGTCTGATATGACTAAGTTTCAAATAGCATTTTCGATGGTTAGTTATGCTTAGATCTGAAATAGAATTTCGTTTACCTGTCACGTTTAAGTTGAATATTTTATTCCATCTCGAAACCCCACAAATTAAATGTACGCATTTAATTCCGGAGGAGTCCAACAAGCATATCTGTATGAAGCTATGACTGTCTTTTGTTCCGTTATGCTGAATTTATAAATAAGATGTTCGTTGGTAAGTCACGCTCAAGTTTTAAATAGCATTTTTGTCACGTAGGTCTGTCACGCTTAAGTTTCAACTATAATATTCGGTGATTTGTCAGAATAAATTTGAAAAAAGAACTCTATTGTAGGTTTTACAGCTAACATTACATCGACGCAGAGTTCACACGGGTTAAACGACGTTGATTTAGGTCAGTGCTTAGATGAGTGATTATTTGGGAAGACGAGGTGCTGTATGTACAAAAATGGAGTACGGTTTCTGCACCTGGGAGGTGTCTCTCCGAACATTGTTTTTTTTTACTTTGGCATAGTACCAACCAAACATCGGACCCTCGTGGGGAGTAATCTATTTTATTCTGTACAGCCCCTGGTTCCTTTTTGTAAAACATTCAAAGCAAAAACTACTCATTCTACTACAACTGCAAAGAACTTTCATTTATACATTAAACGGAATGTTCACCAAAGGACTTTTCAATCTGTAGAACATATTACCACGGGATTGTTTTCCTGCTGACTATAACGTTGACGTCGTCTTTAAATCCAAAATCCACAATTACTGGTCTTAAACCGTCTTCATAAGTATTCAAAATTTTTTAATTTTATTCATCAGTTTCAATTTTCTCATATTTTTTCTCCATTTCACCTGACAATCAAACCATTGCATTAAACCTTATCCTCGACTGGCTTTTGGCGTTGATAAGTGATCTCCTTAACAAAAAGAAAAAATATATTTTCGAAATGGTTATTAATCTACAAATAAATCCTATACAAAAACATGTTTGATTTCGGCATGATATGATTTAACGATGGTTGGCATGCCGTAAAACACGATATATTTTTCGTGTTAAAATAAAATAGGCGTTGTTCTGTAACGCTAAAGTTTGAAATAGAATTTCGTTGGTCTGTCACGCTACAGTTTTAAATATAATTTCCGTTGTTCTTTCAGGCTAAAGTTTAAAATAGAATTTCGTTGGTTTGTCACGCTAAAGTTTGAAATCGAAATTGCATTGCTCCGTTACGCTGAAGTTAGAAATATAATATTCGTTGTTCTGTCACACTAAAGTTTAATAGAATTTCGTATGTCTGTCACACTAGAATTTAAAATAGATTTTTTTGGTCTGTCAGACTAGAGTTGTAAATACAATTTTTGTTGTTCTGTCACGCTTAAGTTTAAAATAAAATGGCGTTGGTCTTTCACGATACAGTTTGAAATAAAAAATTTCGTTGCTCTATCGCACTAGAGGTTAAATAACATTTCCGTTGGTCTGTCACGCTAAAGTTTGAAAAAAATATTCGTTGCTTGTCTACGCTAAAGTTAGAAATATAATCTTAAGTTGTTCTGTCACGCTAAAGTTTAATAGAATTTCGTACGTCATTCACGCTAAAATTTGAAATAGAATTTTCGTTGGTCTGTCAAGCTAAAGTTTAAATAGAAAGTTCGTTGGTCTGTCAAGCTAAAGTTTGAAATAGAATGTTCGTTAGTCTGTCAAGCTAAAGTTTAAATAGAAAGTTCGTTGGTCTGTCAAGCTAAAGTTTGAAATAGAATTTTCGTTGGTCTGTCAAGCTAAAGTTAAAATAGAAAGTTCGTTGGTCTGTAAAGCTAAAGTTTGAAATAGAATTTGCGTTGGTCTGTCAAGCTAAAGTTTAAATAGAAAGTTCGTTGGTCTGTCAAGCTAAAGTTTGAAATAGAATTTTCGTTGGTCTGTCAAGCTAAAGTTTAAATAGAAGGTTCGTTGGTCTGTCAAGCTAAAGTTTAAATAGAAGGTTCGTTGGTCTGTAAAGCTAAAGTTTGAAATAGAATTTTCGTTGCTCTGTCGCACTAAAGCTTAACTCGAAATTTTGTTAGTCTGTCGCAGTAAAGTTCGATAAAATATTTCGTCAGTACACTCGCTGATTAAACAGTCGTGCCGGAAGAAAATGTTTTTATATGCATTCAATTTTTCTGCTAGAGAATTCATGGAGACATTTGAGCTTCTTGGGATTAATTAAACTAATTTAATCAATTTAAATTCAATAAATTCGTTTCTTATCATTTTTCCACATACGAATCCTTCTTATCTCGGAATATTTTTCGCTGTCTGCTTTTTTTTCTTCTTTCTCTAAGACGGATTAGCAAACATCTTTTTTTATTATTCAATAATCCGTAATAACCGATGTAAAAGACGTTCTATTTTAAATGCTTTGTACTTGACTTGGGCGTTCGTCTTACTTCCTTTGGAAATCGACGTTCAATTAAAAAATGGTTTGATCAATAAAATGAAAAAATACAAGACATCTAAATGAAGAAAAAATTTACAAAAAGGAATTAAAGTTGAAAATGTGATCGTTGATGCGATGCGATGGAAAATGTTGACTTAAAAAAACCCAGAGATAATGATTTGTTGAGAGAAAATGGCGACACATTTTTGACATCGCTGATATATGAAATGTATAAAAACTCGTGCGTGTATTCACATATATATATATATATATATATATATATATATATATATATTTATATATATATATATATATACTGCTTTTAATAATGTCATTTATAAAAACATAAGTTGGCTACACATTTGCAAGCATGTTTCGATTGTAGCTGCAAACTAGCTAAAATTCATCAAGCCATTTTCTTAATATGAAGAATACTATATACTTAGAAAGTGGCTTGATGAAGTTAAACTAGTTTGTCAATAGAACTAAAACATGTATTCACATATGTAGCCTAATTATGTGTGTATACTTAAAAATCTTTATAGCCAGGAAATAGTTCTATTTATTTTCGAGCCCTTTTAAAAATAACTTTCAAGTGCGTAGAAATATATATATATATATTATTTTAATCAACACAGACATGTATAAAACCTGTGACACTGTCATGCCGATGTTAGCGATCAACAGCTGTTATAAACTGATCTCTCATCTTCCCAAATATGCATACTTTACCTGGATTACAATATATATATATATATATATATATATATATATTGCATTCAGTGCGTTTTTTGCAAAATATTGGCTTAAAGAATACGATTCGCGTCTAAGGTTCGCGTTTAATAGTGATGAGAGAATTAGTATAGCACTTTCGGTGCACTTGCGACATGGGGGAGAGTATTCGGTTCGGTCTTAGGAAAGATGCAGTTCGTAAATCACAATTGTTGTAACAGTGTTATTGTATATGACCTGTGCTTTAGTGGGATTGTTATGTTTGAAACACTTTTTGTGTTCGTAAATGCGGGATTTTATATGTCTGGCCGTTTCGCCAATATAAAACATAAGACATGCGCCACATTTAATTTTGTGGATGTCGGCTAGGGAAGACGTGTATATATATATATATTATAAAAAGTAACTGACAACTCGTGTCTGAGTATTTTTGTATGGATCCCTTCCATTTTCCGGATTAAGGTCCTAATCCCGGATGAGAATTGGCTGATAAATCTGCCGTAATTTTCTTTTAGGTCCAAAGTACTTTCTGACCCATCTGGTCCATCTTCAGTGGGAATAATGTCAATCAGGTCGACTTCTTTTAGTTTTTCTGAAGTAAGAAAGTTTTTTTTAGTTTTGTTCGCGTTTTTTGCACTTCAAAATGGAGATAGTTGATGTGCCCTTTGCTGATTGTTATCTGTCTCTTCACGAGACCGCATCTGTATTGCCAAATGGTGGTCTCTTAGGGAGCTGCGGGATCATGTATTTTAAAATACGTGTATCGAGGCAGCATTTTTTCTCTAAGGCACGTATTATATATATTATATATATATGTATATATATTTATATATATATACATATGTATATATATTTATATATATATATATATGTATATATGAATATTTTTTTATTTGTTCATTGGTGTCTCGAAACCGGAACAAGCAAGTCGAGACGGCAAATGTTGCAGAAGCACAGCCGTGGTTTATAACACTACAATATAATTAAAAGGGACGCATCTTAGCATTTCATGTAATATTACGATATACCCGATCATCAGAAGCCTATCCTACCGCCTTATACACTTGAATACAATGACCGTTGATTAGTATTTGTTTTTATATATATACATGTATATATATATATATATATATATATATATATATATATATATATATATATATATATAGAGAGAGAGAGAGAGAGAGAGAGAGAGAGAGAAAACAAAGGTAGAGAGAAAGAGAGAAGGATGGTTCGAGAGCGAGAATAAGAGTGAGAGAGAGAGAGAGAGAGTGAGAGAGAGACACACACACACAAAGGGGAGAAAAGTCGTGAGAAAGAGTAATAGTGTGAAATTAAAAATATCAGAAATAAATTTCTCGTAAAAACATTATCCAATTACTACTACTACTCTAACACTATTAATAATAATAATAATAATAATAATAATAATAATAATAATAATAATAATAATAATAATAATAATAATAATAATTATCACCGGTGGTTTATCAATGAGCAATCACTGATGATGACCTGCATGAGAACTTCTAGTGAATACAAATAATAATAATACTAACTGGGAGTTCTGGAAGAGTGACGTAACCAATCCAGTAAAGATACAATAAATGACCAGCAGAGAATTTCCGAGACGTAAGCTAATTAGAAACCTAATAAAATGAATAAATGCCGGGGCAGTAGCCCTAGCAAGGTACTCTGGGTCATTCGCAAACTATACAAAAGAGAAGTACCTGGATACAAAGAAGTAATAAACTAATAACCATACTCAACGAATTATGCCCGACCCCATGCAAAAAGAAAAGAAAGCGGAAGTAAACTTGTAAGTAATAAAAAAATGTGTGGATGACGCGAGAGAAGAACTAGAAAAATATGTAATACAATATGAAGAGAGGTTGATTATCGCCGCCAAAATTATGACCAAGCGTGGAGAGTAGCGAAACAGGACACAAATACCTGAAAAAAAAAGAGGAAGAGATAAATCTAAGTGGATTAATAATAAGACTGACTAAAGAAAAAACGGCTAAATAAACACATAGACCTTGCTAAGAAAAAGGACACTTAAACAGAGAAACGCCCCCCCCCCTCGAAATAACACTTTCGGAATTACATAAAAGCAAAGATAGACTAAACCCAAAAAAACAGTAAATATAGAATTCATGGATAAATAGACGAAATGGTAAACCACATATGTGAATGTATTAAAAGTACACATATGACTGGGCCGATAAATTTTCGTTTTTTATTTATTTCATTTCGCGGGAAAAGTTATATTTCGTCTAAAAATCACTATTTGACGGTCGTTTACGACTTATACACCTTCTAAAACTTTTAAATAAAACCTTAGTTGACGGTGTAGAAATTATTGTTAAAATATTCAAATTAGTTTTCTCCGCTGATCTCGGCATTGTTCCACTCGTCATGAACGTCTTTGTCACTGGACTCAGCCAATGTTGGTCCAGGAATAATGTATCTATCGATTCGGCAAACATAGTCTCACTATAGACTCACAGGTAGCTTTCAGGAGTGTATCCATTGTGTCTGGAGACTGAAATGTGGTTTATCTAATTTATTTATATATACATAATACTATAAAAGGTCGCAGGAAGCGGCTGAAATTTTATTTTCGGCATTTTTTGTATTCTATACATAAACAAATTAAAAATAAAATGAACTATATATAAACTTACACACACATATATATATATATATATATATATATATATATATATATATATATATAATAGATATAACGATAAGTGAAGTATCGTTAAAGTGATATATCGTGATAAAGTACAGCTCGATACGTTGAGTAGAGCAATCAATTTAAAGAAGGAAATATGAAGATAAAAAATTATATAAAATTACATTAAATTACATTAAATTACATAAAATTGATACAAATGTTATTACATCGAAAGTTGAGATGCAAGGAGTTACACTAATCCTTAAACCATAGTTTTTCAAAGATAAAACTCTTCTCGTAAGAGGATGAAATTCGGTAATGTGATATTTATGATAGATAAATATTACCTGTTCCATTTCACTTTGAAAATTGAAGAGGAAATAACAGGAAAGGTTGGGGATAAATAAATATATGGCCGAGAGGGAGAATGGTAGCTGTATTAAGTAGGCATTGTCGTAGACAAGAGGGGACGCTATGGTGCAGATAGCAAAATAGCAAAAGTTTGTAGATTTGGAGAAAAATTTGTAGATTTAGAGAAAGTGTTTTAAAAAGTTTTACAGGGTTTCAAATACAAGGCAGAGGGTTCAAAAATATCTCACTTGTTACGTAGGGAATCGTGTCACTGTTTTGTGTATACATACATACATTGTATATATATATATATATATATATATACATATATATATATATACATATATATATACATATATATATATATATATATATATATATATTCATCCACGGACACATGTTTCGTTTTTTAAAGACTCGTCAGTGTGGTATTATCCAACCAACGCATTGACCCTGAGGCTTTAAATTTAAACCTTCACTCACTACTTACTGCGAACGCCAAACATCTTAGCTGTCTCAGTCGACGTGCTTGTTGTTACACTGCAGGATTATTTTTACTTATCTAATTACATTAATTGGTTTATGTAGTGGATTTAATTCCGTTCACGGTAGCATTTCGCATATTATTAAAAATTTTAAAATGACTGCATAAATTCAAGGGAAGTGAAACTGCCAGGAATCTCATAAACTGACCCACTCCCGAAAACCAAATGATGGTGCTAGACTGGGCTGATACCACAAATGGTGAAAGAGGTGAAAAGTACTGGAAATCTGGGGAGACTTGTAATTACTTAGACTCTAGGAAATACAGCTGATTATTATCAGTGAGTTATCACTGGTGATGGCTTGTATGAGAACTCATAGTGAGTCCTGAATAATAATAATAATAATAATAATAATAATAATAATAATAATAATAATAATAATAATAATAATAATAATAATAATAATAATAATAATAATAATAATAATAATAATAATAATAATAATAATAATAATAATAATAATAATAATAATAATAATAATAATAATAATAATAATAATAATAATAATAATAATAATAATAATAATAATAATAATAATAATAATAATAATAATAATAATAATAATAATAATAATAATAATAATAATAATAATAATAATAATAATAATAATAATAATAATAATAATAATAATAATAATAATAATAATAATAATAATAATAATAATAATAATAATAATAATAATAATAATAATAATAATAATAATAATAATAATAATAATAATAATAATAATAATAATAATAATAATAATAATAATAATAATAATAATAATAATAATAATAATAATAATAATAATAATAATAATAATAATAATAATAATAATAATAATAATAATAATAATAATAATAATAATAATAATAATAATAATAATAATAATAATAATAATAATAATAATAATAATAATAATAATAATAATAATAATAATAATAATAATAATAATAATAATAATAATAATAATAATAATAATAATAATAATAATAATAATAATAATAATAATAATAATAATAATAATAATAATAATAATAATAATAATAATAATAATAATAATAATAATAATAATAATAATAATAATAATAATAATAATAATAATAATAATAATAATAATAATAATAATAATAATAATAATAATAATAATAATAATAATAATAATAATAATAATAATAATAATAATAATAATAATAATAATAATAATAATAATAATAATAATAATAATAATAATAATAATAATAATAATAATAATAATAATAATAATAATAATAATAATAATAATAATAATAATAATAATAATAATAATAATAATAATAATAATAATAATAATAATAATAATAATAATAATAATAATAATAATAATAATAATAATAATAATAATAATAATAATAATAATAATAATAATAATAATAATAATAATAATAATAATAATAATAATAATAATAATAATAATAATAATAATAATAATAATAATAATAATAATAATAATAATAATAATAATAATAATAATAATAATAATAATAATAATAATAATAATAATAATAATAATAATAATAATAATAATAATAATAATAATAATAATAATAATAATAATAATAATAATAATAATAATAATAATAATAATAATAATAATAATAATAATAATAATAATAATAATAATAATAATAATAATAATAATAATAATAATAATAATAATAATAATAATAATAATAATAATAATAATAATAATAATAATAATAATAATAATAATAATAATAATAATAATAATAATAATAATAATAATAATAATAATAATAATAATAATAATAATAATAATAATAATAATAATAATAATAATAATAATAATAATAATAATAATAATAATAATAATAATAATAATAATAATAATAATAATAATAATAATAATAATAATAATAATAATAATAATAATAATAATAATAATAATAATAATAATAATAATAATAATAATAATAATAATAATAATAATAATAATAATAATAATAATAATAATAATAATAATAATAATAATAATAATAATAATAATAATAATAATAATAATAATAATAATAATAATAATAATAATAATAATAATAATAATAATAATAATAATAATAATAATAATAATAATAATAATAATAATAATAATAATAATAATAATAATAATAATAATAATAATAATAATAATAATAATAATAATAATAATAATAATAATAATAATAATAATAATAATAATAATAATAATAATAATAATAATAATAATAATAATAATAATAATAATAATAATAATAATAATAATAATAATAATAATAATAATAATAATAATAATAATAATAATAATAATAATAATAATAATAATAATAATAATAATAATAATAATAATAATAATAATAATAATAATAATAATAATAATAATAATAATAATAATAATAATAATAATAATAATAATAATAATAATAATAATAATAATAATAATAATAATAATAATAATAATAATAATAATAATAATAATAATAATAATAATAATAATAATAATAATAATAATAATAATAATAATAATAATAATAATAATAATAATAATAATAATAATAATAATAATAATAATAATAATAATAATAATAATAATAATAATAATAATAATAATAATAATAATAATAATAATAATAATAATAATAATAATAATAATAATAATAATAATAATAATAATAATAATAATAATAATAATAATAATAATAATAATAATAATAATAATAATAATAATAATAATAATAATAATAATAATAATAATAATAATAATAATAATAATAATAATAATAATAATAATAATAATAATAATAATAATAATAATAATAATAATAATAATAATAATAATAATAATAATAATAATAATAATAATAATAATAATAATAATAATAATAATAATAATAATAATAATAATAATAATAATAATAATAATAATAATAATAATAATAATAATAATAATAATAATAATAATAATAATAATAATAATAATAATAATAATAATAATAATAATAATAATAATAATAATAATAATAATAATAATAATAATAATAATAATAATAATAATAATAATAATAATAATAATAATAATAATAATAATAATAATAATAATAATAATAATAATAATAATAATAATAATAATAATAATAATAATAATAATAATAATAATAATAATAATAATAATAATAATAATAATAATAATAATAATAATAATAATAATAATAATAATAATAATAATAATAATAATAATAATAATAATAATAATAATAATAATAATAATAATAATAATAATAATAATAATAATAATAATAATAATAATAATAATAATAATAATAATAATAATAATAATAATAATAATAATAATAATAATAATAATAATAATAATAATAATAATAATAATAATAATAATAATAATAATAATAATAATAATAATAATAATAATAATAATAATAATAATAATAATAATAATAATAATAATAATAATAATAATAATAATAATAATAATAATAATAATAATAATAATAATAATAATAATAATAATAATAATAATAATAATAATAATAATAATAATAATAATAATAATAATAATAATAATAATAATAATAATAATAATAATAATAATAATAATAATAATAATAATAATAATAATAATAATAATAATAATAATAATAATAATAATAATAATAATAATAATAATAATAATAATAATAATAATAATAATAATAATAATAATAATAATAATAATAATAATAATAATAATAATAATAATAATAATAATAATAATAATAATAATAATAATAATAATAATAATAATAATAATAATAATAATAATAATAATAATAATAATAATAATAATAATAATAATAATAATAATAATAATAATAATAATAATAATAATAATAATAATAATAATAATAATAATAATAATAATAATAATAATAATAATAATAATAATAATAATAATAATAATAATAATAATAATAATAATAATAATAATAATAATAATAATAATAATAATAATAATAATAATAATAATAATAATAATAATAATAATAATAATAATAATAATAATAATAATAATAATAATAATAATAATAATAATAATAATAATAATAATAATAATAATAATAATAATAATAATAATAATAATAATAATAATAATAATAATAATAATAATAATAATAATAATAATAATAATAATAATAATAATAATAATAATAATAATAATAATAATAATAATAATAATAATAATAATAATAATAATAATAATAATAATAATAATAATAATAATAATAATAATAATAATAATAATAATAATAATAATAATAATAATAATAATAATAATAATAATAATAATAATAATAATAATAATAATAATAATAATAATAATAATAATAATAATAATAATAATAATAATAATAATAATAATAATAATAATAATAATAATAATAATAATAATAATAATAATAATAATAATAATAATAATAATAATAATAATAATAATAATAATAATAATAATAATAATAATAATAATAATAATAATAATAATAATAATAATAATAATAATAATAATAATAATAATAATAATAATAATAATAATAATAATAATAATAATAATAATAATAATAATAATAATAATAATAATAATAATAATAATAATAATAATAATAATAATAATAATAATAATAATAATAATAATAATAATAATAATAATAATAATAATAATAATAATAATAATAATAATAATAATAATAATAATAATAATAATAATAATAATAATAATAATAATAATAATAATAATAATAATAATAATAATAATAATAATAATAATAATAATAATAATAATAATAATAATAATAATAATAATAATAATAATAATAATAATAATAATAATAATAATAATAATAATAATAATAATAATAATAATAATAATAATAATAATAATAATAATAATAATAATAATAATAATAATAATAATAATAATAATAATAATAATAATAATAATAATAATAATAATAATAATAATAATAATAATAATAATAATAATAATAATAATAATAATAATAATAATAATAATAATAATAATAATAATAATAATAATAATAATAATAATAATAATAATAATAATAATAATAATAATAATAATAATAATAATAATAATAATAATAATAATAATAATAATAATAATAATAATAATAATAATAATAATAATAATAATAATAATAATAATAATAATAATAATAATAATAATAATAATAATAATAATAATAATAATAATAATAATAATAATAATAATAATAATAATAATAATAATAATAATAATAATAATAATAATAATAATAATAATAATAATAATAATAATAATAATAATAATAATAATAATAATAATAATAATAATAATAATAATAATAATAATAATAATAATAATAATAATAATAATAATAATAATAATAATAATAATAATAATAATAATAATAATAATAATAATAATAATAATAATAATAATAATAATAATAATAATAATAATAATAATAATAATAATAATAATAATAATAATAATAATAATAATAATAATAATAATAATAATAATAATAATAATAATAATAATAATAATAATAATAATAATAATAATAATAATAATAATAATAATAATAATAATAATAATAATAATAATAATAATAATAATAATAATAATAATAATAATAATAATAATAATAATAATAATAATAATAATAATAATAATAATAATAATAATAATAATAATAATAATAATAATAACCGCAGCAAGAGATACCGTTCCAACGAGCAAATCTGGAAACACCGAAACCAGAAACAAAACGACAAGAAAAGAAAAGTTGGAAGAAAAACAACTACACGGACGCTTCAGAAGACTGACAAGAGACAAAAACTTACGAAAATAGCTGGGCATGGCTAAGAAAATGATACTTAAACAGAGGCACGGAATCTTTACTGATGGCTGTACAGAACAATGCGATTAGGACAAACTACGTTAAAGCTAAAATAGAGAAAACCCAGGAAAACTATAAATGCAGACTGTGTGGACAAAGAGACGAAACAAGAAGTCATATAATAAGTGAATGTAGCAAACTAACCCCAAAAAAATACAAGAACAGACATGACTGTGTGGGGAAAAAAGTACATTGAGAATTGTGCAAACAATTGAATTTCGAATAAGCAGACAAATGGTACAAACATAAACTAGAAACAGTACTGGAAAACTAAAAACACAAAATGTTCTGGGATATGGATATACACAGAGACAAGCTCATACAAGCAATGAGACCGGATGTTATAACGATCGACAAGAAAGAAAAATCTTGCAAAATCGTAGATTTCGCTATTTCAGCAACCCACAGAGTGCAGATCAAAGAGACGGAAAAACGAAGCAAATACACGGAACTAGCAAGAGAACTGAAAGGAATATGGAGCATGAAGAAAGTCAGTATAATACCAATACTCGTATGAGCACTAGGAACAGTCCCCAAAAAGCTCGGAGAAAAGACTGGGATGAATTGGAATCAAAGGGTTCACTAGGACCATACAAAGGACGACAATGATCAAAACAGCTGCAATCTTAAGGAAAAAAACATCGAATGCGGAAACCAACCCTCATAAGCTACGTAGGGTAACAAGTGACTTGGAATGTACAACAGGAAGTAAACGAAACCACATGAACAACACCAGATCACGATCAAAGTTACATAAATTGCATGAAACATCACATCATAAGCTACCCTCAATAAATGACACCAACCTCAGCTGACACCAGACACAAATGAATCAATGGACAGAAATTGCAAGAAACAACACCATAAGCTGCCCCCTCGCCGGCATAGGCTGACACAAGACAAAATATTTGTAAAGGGTCCAGGAGGATGAGAAGATCGAGGAGGAAGCACAAACATGATTTCCACTGGAAGGGTGTAGAGAGTGCTGAGATCTTGGGTAGGGTTATTGCCACCCAAATTCCAGAGAAGACAAATGGTCTTTACCAGCAAGCAATCAATGGTAAGCGGCGTTTGCGATACCGTAAAGTGATTTGCGGTGGTTATCGAAAAAAGTTGTTGAGTACTGGGAATATAGGAAGGTTTGTTGTCACTCAGAATCCAGGTTACACCACCGGTTGTAGTCGGTGAGCAATCACTGACGTTGACCTGTGTGATAAATTCTAGTGACTACTACTACTAGTACTACTACTACTACTACTACTACAACTACTACTACTACTACTACTACTACTACTACTAATAATAATAATAATAATAAGATGAAGAAGTAGAAGTATAGTTATCCAAAAAAGTCAAGAGTACTGGAAAGTTGAGAAGACTTGTTGGAACTCAGACTCCAGGGAACACCGCCGATGATTATCAATGATCACTCACTGATGATAACCTGGCTGAGAACTAGTGAGTACAAATAATAATAATAATAATAATAATAATAATAATAATAATAATAATAATAATAATAATAATAATAATTATTATTATTATTATTATTATTATTATTATTATTATTATTATTATTTGTACTCACTAGGAGTTCTCACACAGATCATCGTCAGTGATAGCCTACCGACAACAACCAGTGATACTTCCTGGAGTCTGAGTGACAACACGCATCTCTAGATTTCCAGTATTCTTCACCTCTTTTCGATAACCACCGCAAATAATCTTGCGATATCGCAATAGCTTCTTACCATTGATTTCTCGCTTGTAAGGAAAATTGATCTTCTCTGGGATTTGGGTTGCAATAAGCATTCTCAAAGTCCAAGCACTCTCCGTACTTACTCAGTGGAGGACTGGAGTGTACTGTCCCTCCTCGGTCTTATCCCCCTCGACCCTCTACAATTTTATTATTATTATTATTATTATTATTATTATTATTATTATTATTATTATTATTATTATTATTATTATTACTTTATAAAAGTTGAATACGGAGGATAGTGAAAGAGGTCGTGTCCTAAGGGTGGGCATAAATAAATAATTACTAGGGTAGACAAGCGACGTCTGGAACAGGGATGGATTCTTTTGTGAATCGAGGAATGAAACCAAAATGGTATTCTCGGAATAATTATTGCCAGTACCAGAATTGTTTTTCTTCTTCTTAACATAAAGTCCATCTTTTAAAGTCAGCAGTTGGTTGCGTAAAGGAAAAATAAAGAAAAGAATGGCAAATTTAAAATAGACTTCAATTAATGAAAGAGAAATATGCTTAATTCTTTAGATTTGACAATTAGCGATAAATTTTTCTCGGTTGCGTAAAAAGATAATATCGGACAGATAAACGACAAGTGGGATACGTCGACATGTGTTTTTGGTGAAGAAATACACTTTAACAAAAAGAAAGATGAATAAATAAAATATAGAACACACATAAACACACAAAACATACCCCCTTCCTATATATATATATATATATATATATATATATATATATATATATATATATATATATATATATATACATATATATACGTATATGTATGTATATGCATACATATATGTGGATATACAGGGTGGGCAAAAATAAGGGTCCTATTTTTAAAAATTCATAACTTTTTTATTTATTGATTTTTTACATTTTTTTTTTTTAGAATAAGTAAAGGACCCCTTCCGAAGCAAGCATGAGCCGTATTAGCCCTAAGGAACGTACCCTCATTTAGAAAACATTATTTTTGCTTAAAAAACTCAAAACAGTGTAAAAAACAATACTTTAGTTTTTGTAAGTTTTAAGAAGTGTTTTTCGGCTAAAATTTGTTTTGTTTATTTCAAAAAATCTCGGAAGGGTCAGTCTACACACACATAAAGTTTGGTGAGTTTAACTTTTATTTTGTGGAAGTTATTCAAATTCAAGTTATTCAAATTTAAAGATAGGACCCTTATTTTGGCCCACCCTGTATATACATATATATATATGCATACGTATATGTATATATATATGCATACATATATATATGCATACATATATATATATATATATATATATATATATATATATATATATATATATATTATTAAAAATAACCGACAATTTTTGTCTGGCTATTTTAGTGTTGATCAACACTAAAATAGCCAGACAAAAATTGTCGGTTATTTTTAATAATACGTGTCTTAAAGAAAAAATGCTGCCTCGATACACATATATATATATATATATGAGAAAGGAAGGATTAAAGTAATCCGACGTGATGGGGAATGAAAAACGGAAAAACCAAAAAGGATGTTTTTTTTATACATACATCAACGTTTCGTCTTTATTTGTAAGACATCCTCAGGATGATAATTTAAAGAAAAATGTCATGCAAGTACGTAAAAATATTGGGTTTACATGATGGGTTGATGGGAAGAAGTAGTAGCCACTGCTGGGAGCAGTAGGACTGGAGTCCGGGTGTAGTGAAGTCAGTAGCATCGAATGAAATAAATATGGATGGTTCTGAGTGAAAAAATGTGGAGGAGTTGGGGTGAGCGGGAATAATATGGATGGCAGTGAGTAAATTTGATCTAAATAAGATTTAAGCTGACCAATCAATATATGATACGGACTAGCCAATTTGTATGTAATATTGTTATAGCATGTTCATTACAATAAAACATTCTTAGCTTTAATTTCCTTAAAAAATGTTATTACTAGGCGGAATATTTGTAATATGAATTCATTTTTAAATTATCATCTAACTCTCTCTATATATATAATCACCTAAAAAGAAAAATCAGCTTACGTCATTAATAAAAACATACTCAGAACTGCCCAACTTTTTTTCAGCAATCTGATAATCATATGTGTTTACATTAAATGTTACACTATTTTTAGATGACCTTCATATCATAATATTAGCAAACCTAATTGGATTTCTACAATCTACTTCCAATGTTGCTTTGTTTTATGTTCCAAGTGGCCTTTAATACCCTACCTGCTAATAGCCGTAACCTGTGTTTCCTAAAAGGCATATTCAATAATTCCCAATGATAACTTCAATAATTTAGAATTTTACCAGGCGCATACACATTAGTAAAGCTCATGCGCGTACAACAATCTTTTTAAAAATGCATTAATTAATATAATTCCAATTTAGAGCAATATTTTTTAAAAAATAATATATTGTATTTAACTTATTTTAACATGTTTGAGGGGAGAAATAAAATTATAAAGTTTACATGATAATAATGTGCCCATGTTATTCAGGGTTTGACGAGTATATGCATTCCAACATTTATAATTATTAGTTTCTTACTTAAGGAGATTAACCTGTACATATATATATATATATATATATATATATATATTAATCAAGGTAAATTAAACATCCACAGAATATGAATCCAAGGAATATCAACCGAACTTATAAAACGTACTTTATATCAAATCGAACTTTTATAAATATGATTATTTTTATCTATACAGGCACGCAAAAACATCGACATGTTAATTTTACTTGCCTGCATTTCTATATTATTTGATTATTTTCGGCAAATATACCAATTAGTTGTATCCAAGCCCCAGAGACGTGCGCTAGCACAGACACGCATGTTAATTTCCATAGGCTGTTCTAATGTATACACACACACACACACGCACGCACACGCACACACACACACACACATATATATATATATATATATATATATATATATATATATATATATATATATATATATAATATTAAATCATTTTTACGATTTTACCTACGTGAGTCGTCGTTTCAAGTTCATGGCTCTCATCAGCGTAAGGAAATAACAATCATAGGGCGCGAACCCAGTCACCACAGAAACCTAGAATCTGTAAGCGTTCACTTAGTCGCATTAGGCCACGAGAGATTGTGACTTTTTAACGGATAAATTAAGTTATATTTACACTTGAAGCGGCGAGCATTACTATCTAAATATTCGATAGTACTCAACGACAGTATCGGAGCGATGCACCGACGCTTTTATGTACATGTTTATTTTAAATTCTTCCGACAGTGCTCGACTTTAAATTTTAGTTGAATATATATATATATTATTATTATTATTATTATTATTATTATTATTATTATTATTATTATTATTATTATTATTATTATTATTATTATCATTTTATGTATACACATATAATATTATAAGGTGATATATTGTAAAGATATTCCCTATTAAGTTAAACAGTGTCAATAATTAAGTAGATATTAGCAGTAAAGTATGAACATATATATATGGAATTAAGCTACACAGAGGCGTCCGCGTTTGATTTTCGCATAGAATCATAAGGCTATGTGAACAGATATGTTGTTATATATTTATATATGCAGTCGGAGAAATTTTTCTTTTGGTTTTATTATTTTTGACAAAAGGAAGTCTCTTTTCCCGAAATATTAAATAATGATTGTTTAATCACCCGGATATCACACAAACAGCTAAAAACCTTCTTGCTGTTATGTAAGATTTTAGGAAAAATAAATAGTAAGTCATATTTCGTATTCGATTTATTGTTTTTGTTCCTTACAACTTGCATCTTACCCGGAATTTGCATTTCCCACAGCCTTTCAAAAACATACTACTACTATACCCAGCAATGCTTCAAGCAAACTACCATTCTCTACAATATATATATATATATATATATATATATATATATATATGTGTGTGTGTGTGTGTGTGTGTGTGTGTGTGTGTGTGTGGTAATCCGCTGTGTTATGGTCGGTCAAGAGTGAAAATAAAAACTAATATCTGGTTATCTGATAATATACATCTTGAGGAGTTTGTTTTCTTACCGGAACAAGGTCAAAAGGCAACAATGTTGTTGGCGGTGGGGTTGCGTAGAGGAGTGGAGGCGGGGTTTGGCCATTTCTCTAGTTCTTGTGGCAGTTGTAGAAAAAAAGGGGGTGCGGGAGTAGGACGGCAATTGAAAACTTACCAAAGACTTGATCTTATCTATCTCAACAATTCGGCTTGTTCCCACAACGCTTCGCATTTAGAACTGTTTACGTAAAAGACATGGCACGCCATTTCTAAAAAAAAGTTGTATTTTTTTAAATTGCTGAAAACAAATTCAAAGGTGAAGAGAAAAAGTCGACCGAGGAATCTTTGCCAGTTTATATTTATATAAGTATAAACACGGCCTCTTGCTTTTCGAGCCGTTATAAGAATGAGTTGTGTAAGTAAATGTTTACTTATAGGAGATGAGCGTTATAAAGTAAAAAATACAAATCTCATGAATTAATGTTTATATATATATATATATATATATATATATATATATATATATATATATATATATAGATATATATATATATAGATATATATATATATATATATATATATATATATATATATATATATATATATATATGATATATATAGTCTTGGAAGTTTCTCAACCATTAAAACTATATTAAAAAAAAAAAAAAAAATTAAGTCCCAAGTCGTTCAGTGGAAAATCACTCATGTAAGTAAATTTAACTTTTTCAGTTATTATATTAGTTTGCTTCTAACATTATTTAAGTGATCATCAGTTGTTTACCCTAAAAAACTGTTTCGAAAATTATATATATATATATATATATATATATATATATATATATATAGAGAGAGAGAGAGAGAGAGAGAGAGAGAGAGATGATATATATATATGATATATATATATAGAGAGAGATATGATATGTATATAATATATATAAAGATACATATATATATATATACAATTTAATACTATATATAAATATTATTTCATGCAATATATATATATATATATATATATATATATATATATATATATATCACTCTAATATTATATATAAAAAGATATGAAATAACTATAAAATCGTTTCATGTGAAAAATGTCTCGTCATTATTTTTGTCTCGACATTTTATGTCATATTGTCAAATATTTACCCTCTCATATAGAAATGTGTACAAGTATTAAAACAAATTAAAAGCGTGTTAAGAAGGTACTGCAACATTTTATTTTTGGTGCAAACATATACAAGGATACAAAAACGACGTAAAATGATTTTTTTAAAAATCAGAATTTATTTAAAACGATTACTATTTTCTGATAAATGTCTTGTTTGTAATCTGCATCGAAGACAGCTGTAGCAACAGTACGCAGCATTTCATGGGTAATGTCTTCCATTGTTCTAGGTAGCGAGGTTTTTTTTAAAATTCGGAACAGAGTTGTGAACTTTTCAGGTAGCTCTTGCTTCAAGTATTGAACACACAGAAAGTCTATTGAATTAAAATCCGGAGAATATGGAGGTCACATCTCTTTGGAGCGAAACCTTGGCAAATGCCCCAGGCTTGCGTGACATTCGCGGTCTTTGCAGAGAAGCAATCCTGATGGAAGGCCCATATTTGATCTATACGCGATTGAATAATACAGGATTTCCCAAAACTAAGGAATGGGTGTTCAATGCATAGCTTTTATTTTACTCCAATATATTGTCGAACTATAATGTGGTACTATAGAGTGCCCCCCACACTCAGTCGGCACCGTTGAAAAATAACGAGGCAGTAGATAAGCAAACGACAATAAAAAGACCGACGAACCCCGTAGTGGCGCCCTGACAATTAGTTGGTAGCTTCTGGGTGGCCGGAGAGCAATAAGCTGAACAAAAGCGGATATGGTCATTTCCGGTTGTCATCTAGGGCTGACTTAGAATAAGACCGGACATTTAGGATTTCCAGTTTAAGGTAAATATAGTTGGAGGATTGGCTGTTGAGAATTTAGATAGGTTAAAGGAGATCACAGAGAGAGTTGGAGAGTCAACGACGGGAGAAGGGTCACAGCGTCGGACAAAATAGATTGTCACTTGGGCTGACACAACCGGACAACGCTCAACAGACAGCGTTTGAGGTTCTTAGCTGCGACGGCATCGCACCCACGCCGTGAAAACCCTCTTGTGTTGATTTTACTGTAGTCCGAACATTGGAACGACCATCGGACTACAATAAGTATAATGAAAAAGTACTGGTCAATACTGTGTCAAAAGTTCATTTATAAAAGAAAATTATGGTTTACTAGATAAATTCAGTAAACAACGCATTTTGAAGTGGTTCTTTTGAATACTCAGTGTCATACTAACACAGGAGCAATGATCCTTTAGCGGGTCTTTTTATCGTTTCAATTGTCGTATGGCACAGAGTTCATATTTGCACAACAACACCTAACAAGATCAACTTTCATCTTCACAGCCATAGTAGCTGTGATACTTTAGCCTCCTTATTTTGCACTAGAAAACTAAAAAAAAAAAACTGTGAATCATGTCTAAAGGATATTTTATCTCAAATACACACATGCAGCTGTGAAAACTACATTGAAGCAAAAGATTAACATAAAAACAAGGGAAAATGCGCATCGAAATAAAAACGATACACTATTTTACACATAAGAAACAAATAAGAAATACACGATGATTAATAGTCATAACAGCGATAGCAGATATATTCGAGACAAAAAATTTTTTTTTAAGACCACGTGATTGCCAAAGTATAATAAGTATGATCTCTAGAAATATTTAATATATTTCTGTAAGCAACAAAGCTGTACGTTATCGTATGTTTAAATATTGCATTCAATTTAAATGTATAACGGTTTTCGTTTCCGCGCTGGCACTTTTAGAGGCTAAATACATTTCGCTGATTAACCACGGTGGACGAATGAAAAACGAAATGACTTCTTCTCTTCACGAGCCAAATCTCAAAAGGGAATAGTATCCTTTCCACTGTATCATTTCGCCTCCGGTGACTGACCTGTTACTGATCGAATAACCACCCGGGTGTACAGACTTCTACCTTATTTTAATTGTCAAGCTACATATACCACTAAGTAATTACCTATCCTATGTTGATGCATTTATATTATCAGACGTTGTAATTCTATCTAAAGGGATTTTTTTATCTACCTTTTTGATTTATACTTACGATCTATTTTATAGTCAATAAGTTGTTAGGTTTCGATATTTCGGCATTGTGGTTTGCGCAGGACCTCCTCAAAATGCACGTAGAGCCATCCACGGTTGGTATCTAAAAAGAAAATGAACAATTCAAAATTTTGAATCAATACACAGTACATTCATAAAATTTAACACATTTTAGAATTAAACTACTTGGATTTGAAATTCCTATACTTCAGGGTATTTCCGTTTAGGTGGTACACGTGCAGTAAGTTCATCGAAGTACATTCCGTGGACGTACGTGTAAAACAAGCACGTACATGTATCACTGCGTCGATGCGACATCGGCTGAAGCTTGACAGCCGGTGCGAGACCAATTACGTTAGAAATTCTTATTTTGCACCCTGTCCAAGATGGGCAGGCTAGTAGCAACAATATTCCATTCATGGACGAATGGTGGTTATACATAGATATAGTATACTGGAAAGTGTGAAAAATTTTCTAGCCAAGTAGTTGGAGGCTACCTTCTATGTGGACAAGGTTTGATGTATCTTTTATACCCTTATTCAAGCTCTTGTTTCTGGAGAATGTTAGGCCGGGGAGTTTGAACGTTTGACTCTCGGGAAGGATTATATCGGATCTGACAATCGGTAGTTGGAAAGAGTTCTCATAGTTGTTGAAGGAAAGACGCTTTGTCTTTTTAGTATTGAATGTAACCATCCATTTTGTTTCCATTCAACTCCAGAGTGAAGGACATCTGACATGTTGAAAAATGTATTGACTAATTGTTTAAATGGACATTTGGTATCGTGCTTTTAACAACTCTCTACAGGAAAGTGGTTTAGTCCCCAAGAACATCCATGCTGACATGGTTATCACATTATTGGATAAACAGTGTAACAGTTGACAGCTGGTTTTGCTAACATAACGTTGTCAAATGTTATGTGCCAGAACTCCGTAATATCTTTAAAGGGGTAACGGCCCCGAGAAGTCTAAAATAACTAAAGAATTAAATTCCAACGAAAAATGTGAGTCTCATGCTGTTATTTATGCATGTTATTAAGATCAACAGTATAAAAATTACGAATTAAACTCTCTGAACTGTCTTTTTCTGAAAACCTTTACTTTTGAAATGCTGAGATGATGTCGCAGAATTATTTTGTTTAATTCATATCTTCAAATATTCATTCATTTGTGTTTGGTTTAGTTGTTTTGTTTTACGGTATATCGACCTTTTCCGGTTATTTAATGCCGAATCAGGTCATTTTGGTAACAGTTTTTATGCTTTAAATTCTTTACATCTTCAAACATTTATTCATGGTGTTTGGTTTGGTTGTTATTTTTAGAGGAAAATAGTTGGTATTGTGTTTACCTTTGTAGAACATGATTGGGATTTACAACGTGAAAGGAAAGACAATAACATCAATGTTTAGTGCATTTTCGTCAAGTAGCCGGTATCTTCAGACAGCCGGGTCTGGTAGCACCAGTAGCTATTATTAAGTTTATATATATATATATATATATATATATATATATATATATATATATATATATATATATATTTATATATATATATAAACAGTTTTCATGGTAAACAACTGACGATCCCTTATATAAAAAATATATATAAAAATATATTTATATTAGAGTAAATTCTTGGAAGTTAACTAATATAGTGATTGCAGTAGATTGATTGACTTACTAGACCAAAATCTTTCAACAAACATTTTTTTTTCAGTTTTGAAGGTTAAAACCACTTCCGAGACTATATATATATATATATATATATATATATATATATATGGTATTACACTATACTATTTTAATATTTGTCTTACGTACGACATTGGTTCGAGCTTACGGCTCTCCTCAGCGCAGAGAAATAACAATTTAAGACAGTCACAGGGCGTGAACCTGGTTCACGAGGATACCTTGAATCTGTAAGCGTTCACTTTGTCCTTAGAGCTACGAAATATTGTCACATCATTACTGAGAAATTAAGTGATATTTACACTGAAAGCGATGAGTATAAATATCTAGACATACGATAGAACTAAACGACAGAGTCGGAGTTTTGCACTGGGGCCTCAGGTGAATGTCTATTCTTAATCTCTCCGATAGTACTCTCCTTGAAATAGTGTTTTTCTCAAATAGGGGCTTCTTATAATATTAAATAATATTTCTTTCATATATATATATATATATATATATATATATATATATATATATATATATATATATATATATATATATATGTGTGTGTGTGTGTGCGTGTCTGTGTGTGTGTGTGTCTGTGTGTATGTATAGCTTTTGAAAATTTTGTTATTAAAATAATTATTTCATCATGCATGTTTCCGAAAAACGAGGAAGAGTTGATATTTTCTGGTTCGGCTGTTGTTTTGAGTGAGTGGTCCGAGGAGAGTTTCAATCCCTTCATAATATTCATCACCATTCAACTTTGAATCTATCCATCTCATAAACCCTTATCTTCATGTTTTGCACTATCGCATATATTTATTTGACTCGTGCATGCACATTATTCGACTTTATATGTATTATATTTCACAATTATCTACAAAGAAAGAGGCGTGATATTATCATGACTATTAAAGGCTTAATGTTACAATTTAAAAATAGAACCATTCATCAAAGTCCTTTGATCTTTTGTATACAAAGTTCGCGAAGAGTTAAAAGATAAACACGGAAAGATATAACCGTTATCAAAACTTGAATTTTTTTTAGATGCATTGATATTATTCGAATAACCGGTAATACGACTTTTTTGTGGTATTTTATTTACTCCTCTCCAGGAGTTAGGCTCAAGTCCAATTATCTTACTCCCACAAGTAAGATGTGACCCAAGGTCGGGTCGGGAAAGTGGGGTTTGAAAAGCCAGCGCCCGAGAAAGTGAGCACTCTGGCCATTTAAAAATTGCCTGGGCAGCCCGTCGGCATTCCCCGGTAGGGGCGCCTCAGGCAGTAAGCAATAAACTTACTCCTCCCCAAAGAGGGGAGGCGAAGCCTGAGAGTGTGCACCTACTAGAACTGCACAGGACAGAACAACCGTACCACCGCACCTCCTAGAACTGCACAGGGCAGAACAACCGACAGACCGATTGAATCAAGTCCCAAAGGGCAAGACGAGACCGACATAGATTTAACCGACAGACCGGTGGAATCAAGCCCCAAAGGGCAAGACGAGACCGACATAGGTTGAACCGACAGACCGGTGGAATCAAGTCCCAAAGGACAAGACGACTATTTTGTGGTATTCGTCCAGCGTCGGGCACTGAAAGTGGAAGTTTAGAGGGAATACACATACACATACTGTCACCAGTCAGCATGTATACCTCCGTAAGGGGAGATGACATAAGGCGCCTAGTGTTTCCAAGTGGTCAGCCATTTTGTACTGGTCAGGCTCAACGTTGCTTAACCTCGGTGATCTAACGGGGAATGGTGTGTTAACGTAATTATGCCGTATATGCTGATATCATTAGAAAACTATAATTTATTCAGTAAGTGCAACACACCCTTGGATGTAATCCTCGAAGGTTCGCGTCATCTTTCCCAAATAAACACCGTGTATCAGAAATAACAATGTTTAAAGTTGCCACAAAACATCTGATGTAAATCCTATATGACGATTAAATGTCATTTTACGCCACAAATGGCAAAACAAGGTCGGTAAATCAAAGTCAATATATTCTTTCAACAAATTCAAAAAATCTTGTAGAGATATCATTTTGTTGATCACATTGCCCGTGACATTTAGCTTCCTGGCTCTTCAGATCTCAATCTTTCAAACGACTATGTATGAACCGTAGTTGAGAAAATGGTTCATAAGAACCCTCATGGCACTACACAATTCATAAAAAGTATCATAGATAGAGTAATTACTCCGGTTGTGGAGCAACCGGTGGAACAGTAGATTTGTTAGTTGAACAGTAGATTTGTTAGATGTATACACTCCATGAGGAGTTTGCTCAGAATCTCGGCAGAACGATAATATGGATGTAGACCACTTGCGGAACGAAGTACTTCCGTTAATTTTATAATACACAACTAAGTAGGCAACTCAGCGTTTGAACTTTTATGTTCCCTTTTCGCTCCCTTAAAAAATAAATAAAACATAGCACATTACACTCCTTTTCATATCTACTAACTATATTCCAAATTTCATAAAACTCTAACCATTAGCATTTGAATCCACGAGTACATTTATATTTCAGTGTGGTCTTGCCACTTCGCATTAAACTAAATTAACTTAAATATAGCCCATATTACCCACTGTTATGTTTCTCCTGTTTTAAAAAAAATCTCATCGTTTTGTTTTGCTGCGGATTGGGCATCTTACATGATGCCAGAGAATCGCTCGCTATTTCAGAGACTACAACAATATATCTTCCTAAGATCTTAACCTTCGCTTTAAGAACATTCTTTTGGATCTATCTTGCACTTAGTTCACCGGGTATATTCACCAGGTAGATTTTTAAGTGTATTTCATGAGCCCGATAGCTCCTATGATTACTTGAATGATGGAGATCTCCCTAAGATTTTAGTTTATTTTTATGTCATGTATAATACCTTAGTATTTAGTGATCTTATTCCTCTCAGCTCTGTTTAAGCCAGCATCGTTAGAAACACTGACTTTAACTAGAGTTGCTACTTTCATGATGACAGGGCAATTAGTCTCGAAGTATACTCTACAGAAAAATATATATAATATATAAACATATGCACAGGCCTAAATTTATATAGAGAAATATATAAATAGTATATTACTGTATAGGCAGACACATAAGTTCACGAAGGTCACCGGAGTTAAGCGACGTTTAGCCTGGTACACACATAATGGGTGACCATTTGAGAATAGCAGACGCTGTATCTGGGAGAACGGCACCACCTCACTGCAGAAGCAAACATCGAAAAAAAAAGGTATTTCTTTCTGACCGGGATATACATGTGACTAGGGACCGTTTGTGAATTGAATATTCCATAAAAGCTTCCTTCTTACGGGAAAAGCCTGCTCAACTCGCCCAGAGAGAATTCCGTACCAAATAGACACGCATAGGCATACGAAAATTTGTATTCATGACAAATACTTGATTCTTGAATATAAGACAAGAGCATTCATGAGCCTTTTATGCAAAAAAAATCCATAATAAGTCGTCCATAAGGTAATAGCATCCATCAGAAGTCCTCGGAGGTGTTAGAGTATTCATAAGAAATCCACCATGGGGTAAGAGCGACAATAAGAAGACCACTATGAGGTAATAGCATCCATCAGAAGTCTTCCGAGAGGTAAGAGGATTCATAAGAAGTCTTCCATGGGGTAAGAGCATTCATAAGAAGTCCTCTATCGAGTAAGAGCATTCATAAGAAGTCCACGATGAGTTAAGAACAATTATAAGAAGGTTTCCATGGGGTAACAGCATCTATAAGAAGTCCCTCATGGAAAGGATCATTCATAAGATGTCCTCCATGGGGTAAAACATCTATGTGAAGTCTATCAACGGGTAAGAGCATTAACAAGAAGTGCTTCATGGGGTATAAAACATTCATAAGAATTCCTCCATGGGGTAATAGCATTGATCAGAAGTCCTCTATGGGGTAAGAGACATCATAAAAAGCCCTCCATGGGGTAATAGCAATCATGAGAAGTTCTCCATCGGGTAAAAGCATTCATAAGAAGTCCATCATGGGGCAAGAAGTACTCTATGGGATAAGAGCATTCATAAGAAGTCCTCCATAGGGTATGATCAATCATAAGAAGTCTTCCATGGTGTAAGAGCATCTATAAGAAGTCCCTCATAGGGTAAGAGTAATCATAGGAAACCCACCATGGGGTAAGAGCATTTATAAGAAGTCCTTAATGGGGTATGAGAAATCATAAGAAGTTCTCCTTTGGGTAAGAGCATCTATAAGAATTTCTTCCACGCGGTAAAAGCTTTCATAATTAGTAATCTATTCGGTAAGCGCATTCATAAGAAGTCCTCCATGTTGTTGAGCATACAATTCCTTTGATAGCTGCCATGCATATTTGTAATATATTGATGGTATCCTTTTCTATGGTCATTAAAAACATGCCTGAGATTCGAATGAGAGCAGATAATGTGCGAGGAGAGAAATTACACCGCTAGTAACATACAGTAGCTCATAATTCCTGCAACAAATACTAAATATTCCTATATTAATCTAGCGCCAGAATATGATTAATACAGTTCATTAAAGACGGGCTTCAATCTTTCCGATATTTTTAGTTTCTTTGCTTAAAGAATATTCTCAAATTCCTTATCTGTCATCAGCTCACAGAGCTGAGGTACGATTATTACAAATTGGGCGAGTAAACTCACTAGCAAATAAGGTTAATCAAGAATTATAAAAGATGAGAATTTTGTCGGGGTCAACTAAACTGTTGGAATTTATGTAAAAGAATGCGACGCCACATGACTCAAAGGGAGAGTGCGAGCGCGAAGTCGACATTTCTTTGGATCAATATACATGTGAATATGTTAATTCAAAATGAGCTAACAAGATATGATTAAACAGTTATTATCGATCTCTCGCCCTCTCTGCAATCCACTGGACAATTAATTGGAACCAAGATCCAGTCGAATACACCTGGTCTGTCTTCCAACCGTTTTGTGTTGACTGAGTTCATTTCGAAGTATGAAAGCACTGATTTGTAGACGGCGTTCCTTTAGACTCGAAGGACCACCGATAGGGTGCGCACAAGCAGCTAACAAGGTATGCTTATGAACTGTCACGTGTTTTTGTAATAATAACGGCAATTTGTGTCCTACATGTATGAAACAAGATCAAAAAGCAACTGAGCGTTTTCTTCCGTGGGTTCAACAGAAAACAAAGTTTTAAACTGAATCAGACTCATCTCTTGGCATTCGTGGAATGCTTAATTGGACTTTGTTTACCTGCTCGTCGGCAAAGTTAGACACAAGGTCAGTTTATAGTGGAAATCAAGCTTCTCAAAAACGAGCTCTTCGGATGAGTGAAAAATTAGTCGTGATCTCTTCATCGGCATTTCCTCGTGAGGGCGCTTCAAGCGATTGGCGTTAAACCTATCTCTTTTTCAAAAAGTAGGTAATGCCTAGGAAGATTATTTTATGAGACTGAAAAGATTAGATACTACACTTATTTTCCGAACATATACAAAATTACCTTCGATACAAATTAGGTACAAAGCCATTAAAATTGTTGGAAAATGTGAGTTGTTGGTTATCCTTTGTCTAAAGTGATGAAAATGTTTATCCTACTGTTAACTAGAATCATCACAGTCACCACAATACCAGATTTACACTATAGGCCGACCTACTTAAGATAACCACAATTAGTTTAAAAAGGTTTATTTTTATAAATATTGTTACAGGTACAGTAATTCATTGGACTAAAAAAAGGAATTGGGGAAAACAAAAAATAAATTATTTGGTTAATATGACCTTCTAAACTTGTTTTAAATAATAGACCGCTTACTGTTTTCCGGTTTGTACAGTACCGAAAACAAGCGGGTCAATCTCTGAATGGGATAGTGATCTAAGTGGGAGAAATAAGTAAACAGGAATGGAGGTTGGAGAGTGAGTGATGGATACTACACTTTGATCCTGGTCGGAAGCCTTAATATATCTGAAAGAATGAAAGGTAATTACTGAAAATGGACATTGTATCTATAAACAGGTTGCCGCATCTATTCGTATTCTTCTTGAATATGCTCTGTAAATATGTGCTATTCTTTATTGTATTATATTGATATCGTATTCGAAATCAGCACCTTAACATGAGGACAGCTATTTTTATACTTGACTCAATTATTTTGTAAAGTTGCGCAATTAATGAAGATTAATGAGAACTCCGCTGAAGTTAACAGGAAATTCTGAGATTGTTTAAGCACTGCGAAAAAACTGTGGCACTTGAAGACTTTTAAGCCTCAGCCGGATTGGCGATATAAACAGGGTGACCTTCAGACTCTGCCCCGTTCAAACATGATTTTAATTTATGTGGATGCATACAACCTTAAGCATCTAACTCTAATATTTTGTTATTTGGTGTCAGCCGGCATTAAGCTAAGCAATGTAAGTGTATTTAGATATGTATGAAAGTACATACAGATGGGTGGAGATAAATATATATATATATATATATATATATATATATATATATATATATATATAAATATATATATATATATAAATATATATATAAATATATATATATATATATATATATAAATATATATATATATATATAAATAAATATATATATATATATATATAAATATATATATATATATATATAAATATATATATATATATATATATATATATATATATATATATATATATATACACTCCTGATCAAAAATGTAAGACCACTTGAAAATCTTTTAAAATAAACTTTTTTTTAAGGATAGATATTAAATTCCTCACACTTATGGTTATATATTGAGCTTTATATTATTCAATATATTGAGTTTCATATTATATTAGATTATATTTCATATTAATATATATATATATTTATATATAGCATAGATGTAATGTAAACTTGATTACATTATTGTTTATTTGGGCTCCATGAATCCAACATAGCAACAGTATGTGTACGATCGTTTCCGAGACTATATATGTTTATTAATATCGGAGATCTTCATCAGCACAGGGTATATACACCAATAAACAGCAAATTAGAAACATAGAGGATATTAGTAGTATGGATGAATCAAATCAGTACATACTGGGTACAAACAATATTTGGGTATGTATTTTTCGAATTCGTTTAAAAAAAAACGTTTTAATTTATACAATTGTTACTGTCCATTTTAGAAACTAACAACTTTTTTCTTAACAATTTCAAGATGTTTTCAAAAGTCTTCGTCATTGAATGCTGTACCTCCATAAAATTAAACCCCCTAAACTAACATCACAAGTGTTCTGTTTATTCTACTTTTTCATCACTATTTTTCAAAAGAAATGTGATGTTTTTTTGCTCATCCACATTCTGTCATTATGAAGCACTACAACTATTTTGGTATTTTACTCTTCATTGACGTAATCTATTTTTTTTTCTACTCCTCCTCTTTCTCTCCTCGTACGCAGCTGATGCTACTACTACTTATACCTCTATTACCTCCTCCCTTATTCCCAAACTATCAGTTCTTGTGTCATACACTTTTATTCCAATTATCCGAAAGGTTCTATATGTTAATAAGCAAGCAGGCAATATTGTTTTAAGCCTATATATAATACTTGAACCTACAGGTCTAGGCAATTGTTTGAAACAATATTAACATATACTGTTGTAATCAAATGAAACCAAACTTCAGATTAGAAGTAAAAAGCCATGACAAATATTATACACAAATACATATCCCCAATTGACAATAACAATACAATTAGACACATTATTTACTATAATAAATTAAAAACAACTCCTCCCCAACTCAAAAACCACTAGAAAGAACCAATGTTATTTATAAGTTTAAATGCCTTTTGGGATAATGTAACTCTCATAATAATAATAAAGCTAATGTGCGAGTTTCTCCGCCGTCTTTTATGAGTTCTCTTCTTTCTCCAGCTTTTTTTTCATTTGCTCTTGACCCATGACGATGATTCGACAAAGAATCGAAAACGTATGTGAAACTTGTGAAACCTATGGAACATTTTTATATTTTTTTTTATTTTAATACAAAAAAGACCATCAGAAAAATTGAAAAAATAAAACAGGTACTGTTAAACAGACGAATAATGTAAGTTTTAACAATCCTTGCATATATATATATATATTTAAATAAATTTTTCGTGGTACAAAATTTGATAACGGCGAGGAATATGGACGTTTGGGACATTTTTTGGAGGGTCGAATGAGATTAAACAAATATAAAAAAACGAGAGAAAACGATTAAAAAGAAATTAATTAATGTACTGAACCGGTTTTCGTCCACACTCATCAGAGTAAAACGTGGAAGTGATTGAATACGACTAAAACCTAAAAACAATTAGTAATGAACACTAGTGACAAGTTTAGGAGAAAAAAAAAAAATGGGGAGGAGAGTCATAAGTTGATCACATTAATATATATATATATATATATATATATATATATATATATATATATATATATATATATATATATATAAGAAAACAGTAAAAGTCACAGAATTATACTGCTTAATTCTACTTTTTTTATTTTTACAAATGTGTTAAAATAAAATTTTAAAAATATGCATGTTTCTACTCGCTTTCTCCACTTAAAAATTCATCAAAATTCGTCATTCTATAAAGTAACACACGAGATGTTTTGAACAGTCATACTATGAGCATTTTGACCCTTTTCTTCACTTAAAAATTCATCAAAATTCAGGAAATCAATCAATTTAAATGAAATGATCAGTATTAATTAATGACGTTCACAAAATATGATTAACCCATTATTTTATTCGAAATGCAAGTGCGCATGTACTATTTACTGCAATTTGTGCTAATATATTATTTCGTGTGAATAAAAAAAACACTATTACAAAAGTTATATCACAGGGTACTAAAAAACGCATGAATGTATTTTTTTTAATGAAAATAAAGAATTGTAGATGTTAACTATAAAAAAAATGTTTTCAAACATATTACGAAAAAAAAGCATTTCTAATGCATTTTACTATATTTACTGACTCGAATAATAAGAAAAGAGGCCTAGAGTTTATAACTCTTGATGCGGATATACAATTGAAAGCTTCGCTGGGCTACAAAAGAAAGACAGCTTTTTTATTTACTGCGTTATGATCTGTTATAACAGATAATACTCTAAAGCCTATCTCCTCTAAACCAATTATTAAACGTTTGATTATATCAAATAAGTTCTCAGCTAGAAGATATTTACTTGACATACCATGCACAACACCATTATATTGTGAGAATACACTGCTAAGCATAAAGGCAAATGCACTTGTGACTGCTTCATTGATGTTGTTAGCTAAGCCAACAGCATTACCACCCTTATAATCAAAATAAGGTTTTAGATGAATTTCCTCAACTAGTAAAAATACTGTGAGGTCTTCCTGCACTAGTAACTTGAACTTACGTTTTAATATACATAAGAAAATTGTTATCATGTAGTTCAACTACAGGATTCATAGAGATTAATAAGGTTAGTATTCTGATGGTGAAATAACATGGAAAATAACATTTTTACTCTCTTTTATCCCTCTAGGGGAGCAATTATATGGCAAAGAAGAAGATATCATCATTTCACACGAATAATTAACTCTATTCAGTGTTATTATGTTTATCTGTTCGTATATGAATTTAATTGCATTGGAATATTAAAAATCACCCATCTTGCACTAATAACAGAAATGACAAGATATGCATTACATTTTGAAAGTTATATATTAGTCTTACATGGTATTTTATATCCTAAAATAACATTCTAATTTATTTTTGAAAGGCTTGAAAATCGAACTGGCGGTCATATTGTAGTTAGCTATTATTTTCCTTCGCGCTTGACATCTATACAAACGAAAATACGTTTGACTCAATTTTATTCATAGAAAATTGTGGTGTCTGTGTTTGTTTTCACATATATAAAATGGAAATAGGTTTTACTTTAGTTTATTAATAAAAATATTGTGGTGTCTTTGTTCGCGCTTGACATCCATAAATAAGTTACTTTACGTATATTTTATTTTAACACACTTTTTGATAATATATTATATAAATACAGATCTTTTACGTCTATTAGTCATATTTTTAAACGTAATAAATATGAGACCAGAGGGAGCATATAGTTTTTAGTTAATTAAGTTTTACAAACATCATTTCAGAAACTTGCTATATTTTGCAGGTCTGAAGTTACTTCGCTTAATAAAATGTGTCCAATCCAAAATAGTTCCTTATCTTTCGGAAAAAGTAAAAACATTAACTTTGAGGCTATTTTGAAAATTCCCCTTACAATATGGAACGGCACAAGAAGAAGACATTATTATCTTTCAGAAATGACAGAAAAAACAGAAGTTTCTGATTAATAGTGGTTATTAAACCCCACTATCAATGACATCACCAGAAAATCTCAACTCAGTTAGCCAGCCTTAGTTAGTTTACAAACGGCCACGATACAATGGAAGCGCACATATCCGAGGCAATAGCTGAATTCTTAGTAAGTGGCCTCCAACCCGTAGTGGAATGGGGTCATAAATGGATGGCCACATTTAATGCTGATAAAACTAGGCCCATTTCCTTCAACACCTACAAGAATCCTCTTCAACTAACGATTGTCCTGTAAAATAACACTATACATGATAGTCCAACGTTCAAACTACGCGGCCTAACACTCACAGGTAACATGAATAAGAACAAATGCAGAGAATATATTGCCAAGGCTGCTGCAAAGAAGGTGGGTTCCTTCTGCAGTACAAACAAACTTCTCACACCTGACAATATCCTATATGTCTACAAAGTCACCATTCGCCCATGTGTGGCGTATTGTTAGTACATCTGGGCTGGTGCACCATCCACTTGTGGCTCCCTCTTAGACAAGATTAAAAAATAAGTCTCTAATTAAAAACGTCCTACACTATCCTACAAGCTCCAGCTCCTGCCCCATCGGCGCAATGTTGCATGCTTGTGATTGTTTTACAAGTATTTCAATGGAATCTGCTCCGACGAACTTACTGCTCTGATGCCCGCTCGGCGTAAATACACTCGACCAACCCGACAATCAGCTAAATCCCATCCATTCACTGGGCAGGTTCCCAGATACCAGAGAGCGTTCTACTCAAATACCTTCTTTCCTGGTGTTGCCAGACTTTTGAACTCCCTCCCTGCTCCCTGTTCCCCAACTATACATGCAGAAATGTAAAACTAATTTGAGCAAGCATCTCGCTTCACAGCTCCCAGTTTAGGACAACACCCTTATAATTTTACCCTAATTCTTAGTAACCTACAGTGACAACTTGCCTTGTTTGAGGTGAACTAAGTATAAAATATAATTAAATAAAAACTCTGTATCACGAACAGTTTTGATTCCCTATCGAGTTACCATTAGATGAAGAAGCAAATGAAAAAAAGATATATATATATATATAAATACATATACATTTATATATATATATATATATATATATATATATATATATATATATATATATATGTGTGTGTGTGTGTGTGTGTGTGTGTGTGTGTAACAAATACTGACACAACGGGTTACTGGTAGTTTAATATATGCATAAAACTTTACTTTATAAATATGGGAGTTAATAATATATATATATAGATATATATATATGTATATATATATATATATATATATATATATATATATATATATATATATATATATATGCGTGGGCATACATAACCTAATGGGTAAAGTATATATATATATATATATATATATATATATATATATATAATTATAATATATATATATACATATTTATATACATATATATGAGTATATAAGTAACATTAATATATATATATATATATATATATATATATATATATATATATATATATATATATATATATATATATATATATATTAATCAATATCATATGATCATCGTGTCTGTCTACATAAAAATAACCGGAAGTTGTAGGATACGAATTTAATGAATGAGTTGACCTTTTGCCATCTCTGAAGGGAAGATCTTTAGTCGACGAGGGAGAAGAAGACCACATGCGGCACCTACCCCCTTCTCTTACTCACCTACCAATCAACCAAGTAAATACCACGTGGCCTTACCCAGAGGGAAAATACCTCCCTGTTCATCCTATCCCCGTGCACCCCGCTAATAGGAGTAGCCTACCACTTAACAAGTGTACAAACACGAGTGCTTTCTCCTGCTACCCGCCACCTTTCATTAGTTACTAAAAAAATGGACGTGTCAAATAGTTCGAAAACCGTGAATTAAATGTGTGGGAAACGGGACAACTGTACATTAATCCCTGTTGAATTATGAAAAATAAAGTGATGATGATGATTGTCGACCTGTTAGACGCGCATGGCCATCGCTGGCAAAACTCTACAATTTACTGGTTGAGAATACACGATGAACACCTTATCAAAACAGCGTTGGTTGTTTAATTTAGTCAAATAAAGCTTGTATCATCATCATCATCATCATCATCATCATCATCATCATCATCATCATTTTTCAATTGGTCTGGATGACCGTTGGGACGCTAAAGATGACGTAACAATTAGATTTCTCCAGCTCTCCTCATTCTCTGCCTACCTGAGCGTGTTGCACAGCGCCGACCCTGTTTACTGTCTGATGTTGTCCAAAACATCTATAAATAATGGTTTCATTATGATGTTGTTCAAGATGAAGAGATCAAATAATTTTAAAGCAGCTTGCCCAAATCACAATAAATCAAATAGTATTTAGGTGATTTGGTAGAAGGTGAAGTATGCGTTTTCTACGATTATTCTTATGGCCATGAATTTGACTCTTTTTGGTAAATGGATCACCACCTATCAAGGCAAAAGGTCACTCGAGAAAAAATGGATGATTGTCAGTTACAGGATGAGTAATATTATGGAAGTATAAAAAATGATTAATGGAATAAACCGAATTTGATTAATTATGAAGAGTGTTTTCGACAAGTATTTGTTAACATCTAATTTTAAACCGGCCATGTTGTAATTTTTAGGAAAGCAACGTATTTAACAGACCGAAATCTCTTCCATATAATCTCTGTCAATCGAAATCCCATCTGATGCTAGGAAGATGAAGGAAGTAAGGAAAGTATTTTCTGTTGTGGTAGACAGACGAGTTCTTGCTGTGAATGTCTTAAAAGGACGAACCACAGATTGTAGCTCCGTCAAGCATATTTCCATGGAAATGATGATAAAGCAGAGATTGGCTAGCAACGCCTGTTCCGTTGACCGTTGACCGTTGCGGTAGTTAGGAAGCGGAAGATATCATTTTCCACTAAATTTCGAAGTTGATCTTCTCTGAGCGGTATCGCTCCTGATTTTAGGACCTATCTGACCCTTATATAAGTAAAGCATTGCGGTCTCTCTGGAACCGGCTTTTTTAAAAACTTTGAAGTAGTCTTTTTTCAGCTCCTTACATCAAGTGGCTTCATGCCTTGTCTGGAGAGATTTCCATGAAATAAAATTGTATCGGAATCGGGAAAAATATTGGAATCATCCCAGCACTAATATATACATAAAACAGTAATATATTTTATATATATATATATATATATTAGTATTTCATGTATCCACATAAAATTTTATAAGGAGATATAACTTTTTATGTATCAATTTTCAGTATTTACTTCAACAGTGCTCGATACGTAAGTAGAGCTAGGTAGTAAGCTATGAAAATATAGTTATAGCAATCAAGCTACACAGAGGCTCCCGTATATATATATATATATATATATATATATATATATATATATATATATATATATATATATATATATATATATATGCGGCATAATCGCGTTGATACACCGGTTCTCGCTAGATCACCGAAGTTAAGCGACGTTCAGCCTGGCATATACTACAATCATTGACGATTTGAGAATACCAGGCACTGTATGTGGACACCTTGCCATCGGCAAATAGCGTCGTCAACCCGCAGTGCCTAGCGTGGCGACGATGGCAAGAATCCCTGAATGACTGTTGCTAATAAGTCGGACGGAAAACGAGGGAGAGTTTCCTCCTCCAAGTGTGGTTAAAAACCCTGATGGTGATTGTATGGTGATGATGAGTATATATTCAAAATCAACAACACTTCTTCGAAATGAAGACCGTCATTTTGCATGGCCTTCTGCCAAATGCTTTCCCAGTGTCAATTCGTCGGCTTTCAATAAATAAATGTCCTCGACTTGTTTCCTTAACTTGATCTAAAGACTCAAAAACGAACCTTCTGTAAGTGTTGCCTAGATCGAGATAGACCATAGTGAGAACAACGTATTGATTATAACGTGGATGCGGTGGGCGCCATACACAGTTTCATTCTTTAATCTTGTTGAGGTGCAGGCTCGTGATTATTCATACACATTAATATTTTTGATAACATATAATTACATACTTGACTATTTTGTTATTAAGTAATTGTCAAATATGTGCAACATCATGTTTTACGTAATCTCGAAAAAAGTTCGGAAAGAATTATATTTTATGAAATATTTAACAAAATTACAAAACTCTAAGGAAACATATTGATATTATTTACCTCCTTGCCAGAAGGTTAGACACAAGGTCAGGTGGTGTTTGGCCAAGCCAGCATATTAGGATAAGCGCACTCTGACCTCCAAAGCCCCATACATAGCCTCGTCAGTATTTTCCAGAAGAGCGCCTTAGGCGATTAGCAATAAACTAACCCTCTTCAAAGAGAAGGTATAGCCTAGGAGAATCGACGTCGTAGAGATAGACAGAACCATACCTCCGCCCGACAGCAACAACACCACTAGGAATCATTAAGTAACTTCTATGTTGTGTTTGTTTATAAATGATGTTATGGAGTGATGTCAAACACACACCGAATAATAGCTATATATATGGATGTATATCAGAATGGGCCCAAAAATGGATACGCACATTTGATGCTACCAAGATGAAGCTTGTCTCCATAAGCAACAACAAGAAATCTTTCCAACTACCAATTGTCATGGCCGATAACACCCTTTTCGAGAGTCCAACGTTCAAACTCCTTAGACTGATATTCTCAGCCAACATGAGTTGGAATAAGTACATAGAAGATGTTGTCAAGTCTGCTGCAAAGAGAGTAGACTCCCTTCACCGAGCTAGAAAAGTTCACACATGCCAGTATCCTCTATCTCTATAAAGCCACCACTCACCCGTGCCTGAAATATTGTTTCAACACAGGGGCTGGTGCACGAAACACAAGCTTCTCTCTCTTGAGCAGGGTACAAAAATGAATTTCTAACCTAATAAGTTCCGCGCTGTCTGTCAAGTGCATCCGCGGAATGTGCTTCGATGAACTAATTGTACTTGTACTCCCACGTAAATACTCCCGACTTACCCGAGTAGCAGCAAAATCCCACCCCTTCATTTTATATACCTAGATGTTTGAAGATGTTCTACTCTGATAGCGTCTTTCCTCGAACCACTTGCCTTTTAAATTCCCTCTCTGCTCTCTGTTTCTCCGACCGTACAAACATGCATACATTTAAATGTAACGTGAACAAGCATCTTGCTGCACAACTTGTTACCACAGAAACATCTGACTCCTATCATAGTAGCCCGTTACGCTTGTTTTGGGTGAATAAAAGTAAATGAAATATGACACACACACACACACACACATATATATATATATATATATATATATATATATATATATATATATATATATATATATATATATATATATATATATATATCGTTATAGTTATTTCCACATCGCACCCTACACAAATCAATGACTCGAGTTTCACCCTATTTTAGACTCATTGGTAGGACACATTCGAACTCAGGATGTGAAACTCGAGTCACTAGCATTGAGAGACGATTATGCCACTCGAACCATCCTGCCACATACAAACAAGTATATATATATATATATATATATATATATATATGTATATATATATATATATATATATATATATATATATATATATATATATATAGTTATTCTTTCTATTTTCCAGAGAGGTAGCTTCGATGATTCAGTCATGCTTCCCGTCGCAAGAGAAAAATAAGCGAGAAGATTGCACTGCCTACCATCATCTTCGCTGACTCAAACGGCGAGAAGATCAGCTAAAATCGAGGCTTGCTATGATTAAATCAGAGGTGGTGTCTAACTCTGGTCCGTGGATCTTAGGCTTCCCTCGTTACCCCATCAAGTATACATACCTTCCAATCCCGGCTCTCAAGTTCCTACCCATTTCTTGAGATCTAAAACCATCAATGGTCCATATGCCGTAATAAAAAATATATGTACAGTTTACAAACGTTTGTTTTTCTTCGACCGAAATTGTCAAAATGTCGTAAAAGAAAGAACAATACAACCAGAAAGTGACTGACAAATAATTAGGCAAAAGTGTTTGACATGTCATAAAACAGAGAGCCAATTAAACAAACATTTTTGACATAAAAGAGAAAAAAATCATTACACACAAAACGATTGAAGTGTCGTTAAACAGAAAATTAATTAAACCAAAATGGTGTACATGTCGGATACAGCAAATCAATTAAACCAACCACGGTGGACATGCTGTAAAACGGCCTAGAAATTTTAACAAAATGGTTGACATGCCATTATAAAAAACGTAATTTAAGCCCCAAGTGTTTGAAATGTCATAAAAGAGACAACCCATTAAACGGAAATGGGCGGTGTGCCGTACCAAAAGCGAGTTGTGTATCGTAACACAGAAAATCAATTACAACAACATTTGCTGAAATTTCGTAAAACAGACAGACAATTAAAACAAAATGGTCCACATGTCATAAAACAAACAACCAATTAAACAGAAAATTGATGAGATGTAGTTAAACATGAATACAGTACAACCGAAACCGTTTGATATGTCGTAAAACAAAAAACATGCTGTAAAGAGACAATCACCTAATAGCTGACATTTTGTAAAGCAGACCATCAGATAAATAGAAACGAACGAGATTTCGTAAAACAGACGACCAACAATTATTAATATGTCATAAAGGAGAGACACAGTTAAAATACAAATGGCTGATATTTTGTAAAACTTAAACCAATTAAACCAAAAATATTGGCAAGTCGTAAAAAATAACAAGTAAAATTAAATGATTGATATGTCGTAAAACAGACAACCAATTAAACAAAAAATAGACAAGAAACCGTCCGGTATGTAGAAAAACAGAAAAAATATTTAAACTAAAAATGAAATGTCGTAAAACAGATTATCTCCAAATAGTTGACATGCCCTAAAACAGACCACCAATTAAACCAAAAATGTATTAATTTTTGTAAAACAACAACCAGTTGAAGTAAAAATAAAAAAAATAGCAGATATTTTGAAAAAAGATAAATAATTAAACGAAAAATGTGGTAAAATAGAGAACATATTAAATCGAAATGATTGACTTATCGTTAACAGATTATCAATTGAACGAAATAATTCTTGACATGTCAAACAGAAAACTAATTAAAGGCAAAAAGTTGACATTTCGTAAAACACTGACTAGTTAAACCAGATATTGTGATCATGTCGTTAAACAGACTAACACTTTTAACAAAATGATTGTTATGTCGTAAAACCGACAACCAATTAAATAATTATGGACTAGATGCTGTAAAAAAGAAAAGAAAACACCATTAAACAAAAAAAAAACGACTAACATGTCGTAAAATAAAAATAAAACAATTAAATGAAAAATTGTTGACAGATTGTGAAACAAAAACCTTTTGAAACAAAAATCGTTCACATGTCGTAAAACAGACTTACAATTAAAGCAAACTAATTTAAATGTTAGCAAACGGACAATGAATTAGAAAATGTTAAAGATGTTAAATAGAAATGCATTGAACAGAAGAACGATTAACATGTCGTAAAAAAGACAATCACTTGGTTGACATATCGTAAAACAGACACCGAATTCAAATCATATCGGTTGACAAGTATAAAACAGAGTACAAATTAAATTGAAATGTTTGAAAGGTCAAAAACAGAAAACCAATTAAACAAGAAAATGATGCCATGTAAAACAGGTAGGCAATTGAACAAAATATGGTTGACATGTTGTAAAACATGCAACACATCGAACCAAAAATCGTTGCCATCTCATAAAAAGCCAACTTTGTTCAATAAAATGTGCTAGATGTCGTAAAAAAGAAAAGAAATTAAATCAAATTATTGTTGACATGCCATAAAACGAAAACAATTAAACTAAAAAGATCTGCCACGTCGTAAGACAGAAAACATTAAAAACAAAAATGGTTAACATATAAAACAGACAACCCCGCAATGGTTGATATATACAATTGAAGCAAAATTGGTTAACATGTCATAAAACAGATTTAACTGATAATTGTTGCCTTCTCGTAAAAAGACAACTTTTTAAACAATAAGGAGCGAAATGTCGTAAAAGAGAAAATCAATTAAACAAAAAATTGTCGACGTGTCTTAAAACAGAAAACCCGTTAAATAAAAGAAAATGTTGACATGGTGTAAAACAGACCACTAATTAAACCAAAGATGGTTGACATGTCGTAAAACAGACCACCTATTAAACTAAAAATGGTTGACATGTAAAACAGACCACTAATTAAACCAAAGGTGGTTGACATGTCGTAAAACAGACCACCTATTAAACTTAAAATGGTTGACATGTCGTAAAACAGACCACTAATTAAACCAAAGATGATTGACATGTCGTAAAACAGACCACCAATTAAACCAAAGATGGTTGACATGTCGTAAAACAGACCACTAATTAAACTAAAAATGGTTGACATGTCGTAAAACAGAGGACTAGTTAAACCAAACTAGAAATCGACACTATTCTACGATGTTTACACAAAACGCAAAGCTATGAACAGTTTGCGAGATCAGCAAATGTTAATCGTCACAGAATAACTTGTAGGCGCCCTAACCATCAATTGTAGGTCTTGTATATATCTACGGTTCTAAAGGGGAAACGGGGCTTAAAAGAAAACATTTAAATTACTTGAATGGAACGATCTGTTGTGTAACTATATTGAATAAACCGACCTGACATTTTGTTTATGTATTTTATGAATGAAAATATTTGTGAAATGCTTTAAACCGTGATTAGCGAGCAATGTTTATTTGTACAACAACCAGCACCATTCATGAATGTTTGTCTTCAGAGAAACGGCCTTGTTCTTATCCTCGCCCAGACGGTAGCACGTCGCATGCGTGTGAATTTAAATATCGAAATGTCTCACACTAGCACGCGCAGGACCCGTCTGACCCCACTCTCTGATAGAAAAATTAAAAAATAATCTATACACTATTAAAAAGTGATGGTTTTCTTGGAGTTTGTCTGTTCGCATGCCGTAAGAAACATGTGATTTGATGAAAAAAGGGAATAGGCAGAGTACACATTACCAAGCCAGTAGTTTTTACGATATAAACATCCGAGTTCGAATCTCACGTATATCTAAACATTTTTAATTCCATATTTTTTGAGAAAGTTGAAGAAATGAATATAGAATAATAAAAATAAATATTCAGTAAATATTTTTCAACTATGTGAGCGTTTTCGGATAATACGTAAAAAATGTAGACATCAAGTTTATACGGTTTGGTAGTTTGGTAGTTTTGTTTTACGGCATATCAACCCTTTTTGGGTTATTTAATGCCGAATCTGGTCTTGTTTTCTTCTCTTTTTTGTTTCTTTCCCCTTTTAATATCTGTTTCTATTTAACCCATAGTTGGGACCCTAACAGGTACTACCACTCCGGGTCAGGGTGGACCTGGGAGCAATGGTAATTAAGAGGAGGCTCCACATTCTCCAAAGTCCGTAAGCCGGATCTCACCATCGGATGTAGTTTAAGGTCATATCCAGGACCGGGAGTAGGGTAGGAAAAATAAAAATAAAAAAGGGGAGGGAGAAAGGGAGAGGGGCTGTTGTTTTTGGTTTTGGTTTTGTAGAACATAATTAAGTTTTACAAACAAACAAAAAAAAAAAAAAAAAAAAAACGTCAATGTAGGTGAATTTCGTCTCAGGGAGCCACAGGGCAGCCTGATCTGGTATCACCAGAAGTTTATACGGCATTAGTTTGAAGTGAACTAGTGTTGCTTAAAAATATAATGTACTTTGCTAATAAAACAATACGTAAACAGATTCATTGTAGTTACTTACTCTCTCATGCAAATAGAACTAGTTAGGGTTTTTTCTTATTGAATTTCACAAATATTTTCTTCCTACTAATTATAAAGAAGAAGAAGCTAGGTAAAGATGGGAACTGACATATCCAGGTACTGTATAAACACCGCTCAAAGAGCGAGTATAAAAACTAGTTATAAATAATAATAATTGAGTGTTTATTTCTGTCTGTCTTTCTGTCACCTGAGAACATATAGGTTCCAAAACTACACGACCTTTTAGACCCTACTTTGACACTACGCATAATTGTGAAAACTACTGTTGCAACTACTAATACTATATATATATATATATATATATATATATATATATATATATATATATATACAGGGTGTCTCAAAAAAATGTACTCACTCGTAGAATGACGAGAAAACTTTTATTTATGAACATAGAGTGAAATGAAATAGCATCGAATACATGAGACAGATGTAATTGAAGAATCATGTTCGCAAATGTTCAAACTGATGACCATTATTGTTCAAACAAAGCTGATAACGCGCACCAAGATTCTAAGAGTGAGTACGTCATTCTAAGAGTGAGTACATTTTTTTGAGACACCCTGTATATATAAAGAACGAGATAAACTTAACGACAATATAACTATAAGTAATAATTGCTGATGTAATTGTATACATCTAAAAAATGCACACTTGCGTCTAGTAAATGTATAAATCTAGGATGACCAATAATGTCACCCACGAAATCTTAATAAAATTTGCAATCCTTTCCTAACCCAACTGATAGAAATACATTTAAGTCTACGTCTAACTTGTCCTCCAAGTTTTATTCGTGAACTTCCAACAGTTATTCTTGTATCGCCGTTCATCCAAATATTTGTTAACACGTAAAGAAAATATGCGGGGACACTTGGGTGACCGTCTCATCAGTGGGTGTTATCCTGAATTGGCTTCAGACTTACCTGACTTTAACGCATGGGTTTTTATTTCTAGGCTCATGGCAAAGATAATGCCTATCATAACAATCCGAAGATGTTTGCTGAATTGAAGTGGACTATCACAAACAAAACCAGGCAATTGCCAAGAGAGTGTCAAATTTATTGATCACTTTTGTTTTTCTTTCTACGTGGAACGATGCCGAACATGATGCGTTCTATTTGCATGGTAGCTTTTATATCGTGTTATTATTAAGTGCCCATGTTTCGCTTCCATATGTCATAACAGGCATTATGTATTCATGGAACACTTTCTATTTAATGCTCATAGTGAAGGTTTTACCCTTCGTGACACTGTCTACTTTGGAAAAGGCTGTCCCTCTAAATGCAATTCGACGTTTGATTTCAGACATGATATCAGCGTCACTTCTCACCATCTCTCCTAGAAAAATTTAGTTGCTAAGTTCCTCGACATTTTCAGCGTTAACTGTGACTGGGGCTTTCGTATAATATTTGTTGAACATGACCTTGGTTTTTCCAGTGTGCATTTGAAGGCCCACTATATGTCTAGCATTGTGAAAGTCGTTAAGAATTCCATTCTAATTCTTGAGTTATGCGGTGTGTGACAATGAAATCGTCGGCAACTCCTCGACGGGAAAAGTATTCTCCTTTTTTATTGATATCTCTGCTTTCCCAGTCAATTTTATTGATTACCGAATCTTGCAAACAAAATTACAAGGGGTTTGGTTAACTGTTGTCGCCTTTTCTCATAAATAGGATTTTGTAAAATCAACGGATCAATTCGCTGTGATGTTCCAGCAGAATTTATTTATTTTTATTATTATAATGAACATATCAATTCTCCTTCAAATTATAGTTGAACCCCTCCGCAAATACGTATATGAAATTTAATATATATATATATATATATATATATATATATATATATATATATATATATATACAGTGTGTTAGAGGGAAATATATTCAAAAATGAAAATACGAGTATAAGAGTTCAATAAACGGAGCAAAAATGAAATAAAGAAACACGGAATCACATAATCACCGGTGCGATAATTTAATTCGACCCTCAGGATTTTTCAATCACCCAAAACGAGGAGATAACATGTTTGAAAAAAAAATGAAATATATAAGTGTATTGAATAGTGACTGTGAATTTTTTTTTTCATTTTCGAACATGTAATTTCCTCGTTTTGGGTGTTTGAAAAGGCCGAAGGGTCGAAATAAATTATCGAACCGGTGATTATGATAATTTCAACCGGGCTTATAAAGAATGCTCAATATCAAATAGAGCTTTTATGTATAATTATGTTAATTAATACAGACATGCACATAATCTGCGACACTATCATGTCGATGTTATCGATCAACAGCTGTTAGAAAGTGAGATCTTATCAGGAAGAATGTAAATCTGATCCTTTCCTTTGTCATATTTGGAAAGAATGAAGTGGAAAAAATAAAATAAAATATAACGCAATTCAAAATTTAAGATTGGAAGGTCACGGGGTCAGATTTAAAACCGTCGAAAAAAGGAATAAACTCAGGTTGAAGATAAAAAAGTGAAAAATCAACACATTTAGATTTAAATGACTAAACCCCGTCTCCATACTGCACTTGGAATAAAGCCTGAGAGTAAGGCAACGGCTTATCTTCCATTTCCCCTCCTAGATCTTGCACAATATACACAGCCGAAGAAACTCTGAATGCATATCTAGACATTAGACAGCCTTGAAAATGTGCCACGGGTAATTGACCCCTTTTTTCTATCTTCAGCATGTGTTTGTTTTTGGTTTTTCGACGGTTTCAAATCTGAACACGTGACCTTCCATTCTTTTTACCTTGGGTGTTTTGGATGTATTGAAAACAGATTTTACTTTCAGACGCAGTCTTAATAAGACACTGAGGCGTTGAAACACGAATTGATTCGTATAAATTGTCACTAACGTTGATTTAATTTCATAAAATCTTTACTTTGTATTGAGTACTTTCGAAAAAATAGTGCTTTTGTATTCATTACGTAAATATATTGGAACTTGAATACTTAATATATATATATATATATTTATTTTTATATGTTTTAACTGGGTTCACCCCAAACAAGGCAAGTTGCCACTGTCGATGTAAGGGGCGACTGAGAACTAGTGTGTCATTTTAGGTGATCATCCTAAATTGGGAGTTGTGCAGCTAAGTGTTTGTTCACATTAGTTTAAAATGTCCGCATGTCGGCACAGTCTGTGAAACATGGAGTAGGGAGAGAATTGCAAAAGCCGGCAGTTCGAGGAAAAAGGCTATTGGAGTAGACGTCTCTCCATCATCTGATGCCCGAAAGTGAATGGATGGGATATCGCTGATTGTCAGGTTGAACGAGTGTATTTACGCCGAGGGAGCACTAGAACAGATAGTTCATCGGAGCACATTCCATTATTGTACTTGTGAAACAAGCACAAAGGTGCAACATTGCGGCGATGGGACAGAGGCTGGAGCTTGGTGTATATATATATATATATATATATATATATATATATATATATACATATATATATATATATATATATATATATATGTATATATATATATATATATATGTATATATATATGTGTGTGTGTGTATGTGTAGAATCAGCTTACGAGTAAAATAAATACAATAGGATACATGAATGTGTGACTGTTTTGTTGATCATGGATATGAAAAAATGTGGCTTATTTTTTAGTAACCTTCTACTTATTGTTAAATCTGAAATCATATCTAAAGCTGGGTGTGTGTAATGTTGTCTGTCTTAATTCAGTTCTAGTGCATGGTCGAAAATTCATTTTTATGGTACATATGTGATATATATATATATATATATATATATATATATATATATATATATATATATTTATATATTTATGTATATATAAGCAGTTATAATGTTTACCCCTTACATTCTCCATTATTTATAATGGTTTGAAAAAAGTGAGAAAAAAATTCATAGGGGTAATATGAAGTAGTATATATGCTTTTGGTGGGAAACAATTTATTGGACAACAATAAATGATGTCGCAAATGTGCCATCAATGTTATGAAATGTTACATGTATAACAAAACACTACAATTTATGCATCTAAATAATCATAATGCCCTAGAGAATCAGAAAATCATTTTACTTACCACTATAATGACCAGATTTAAAAGTGAAGGCTCTTGAATTAGGCAGATGACACACTGATGACACTGGATTGTTTACAGCGAAGATACTGATTAACTATTTAGCAAGTGGGCTGATGCAACATCATACTTATACTTATTCACATTTTCCAACAGGCTCATTGCTTATCTGAAACAAGTTGAGTTTGACATATTTTGGTTTAATATTATATTAAATACGCATTGTGTTGGAATTTGTCATTTTTTAAACAAACAGCGTTTAGGGTTGAAATAAATATTTATACTATACCGACCTTAATGTACAGGAATCTGTTTCTAAATGTAAATAAACCTGAATATTCAGAATATTTAATAGAGTATATGTTAAATTCAAAATGATATATTTTTACAATTTTATAAGAATTTCGGAACTAATTTCTTCATGGATCTGTTTCTAAATGTGAATAAACCTCAGTATTTAGAATATTAAATTGTTTCGAATACAAATGTTAATTTCGAAATTATATCCTTTTTTAATTTTATAAGAATTTCGGAACAAATTTCTTTTGGAATATGTTTCTACAGGAGCTGAATGTAAACAAAGTTTAACTTCATAGTTTTCTCAAGCCTGCATGTGTGAAATAATGCACATCTGAAGACTAAACAGAAAAGAAATATGGATTGAATTGTCACATATATAGGCAAGAATTAAAAGAATCAGACAATAGACATTCAATATATATATACAAATAACCCAGTCAAAAATCAGTCAAGTGGAAAATATTTATGACGGAAGCGTCTAAAGTGTAAATCCAAAAATCTAAAGTTAATAAAAGAAAACGGAATATAAATAAACAGCTAGTGTCATTCAGCTCAAAATCATTGAAGAATTTTATGAAAATTAAAGGGGTTTTTCTCCCGAAAGTGTTAAAAAATATGAAATTCAAAACTTTCGAATTAAATCAAGTTTATACTTTCCTATCACATTCGCTAAGTGCATCGATTTGTGATCAGAAGAGAACAGGCAAGCTTCATTTAGTGAAGTAACATTCGAAGTACTTGCTTGTCAAGTAACATTGACGAGCTGTGATACAGCGAAAGATTGTATACATATACGTATTATGAATATGACTAATTTCTCTCTCTATCTATCTATCTCTATCTCTCTCTCTCTCTCTCTCTCTCTCTCTCTCTCTAAAACCATATCGTTGTTTTTGCTATATGTTTAAGTATATATATATATATATATATATATATATATATATATATATATATATACTAGATTAAATCATTTAAAGAGGAAATGTGTTCTATGAGTTAAGAAGGGCGTCAAAATAACTGTCAAGTAGAGTGCAGAACAAGTAGAAGAAACTAAAGAAAGGGATGAAAGACAAGAGAATATATATATTTATATGTATATATATATATATATATATATAAAAATATATATATATAAATATACATATATAAATATACATTTATAAATATATATATATATATATATAAATATATATATAAATATATATATATATATATTAATATATATATATAAATATATATATATATATTAATATATATATATAAATATATATATATATATATATATATACATTTATATATATATAAATTTATATATATATATACATGTATATATATATACATGTATATATATATACATTTATATATATATATAAATATATATATATATAAATATATATATATAAATTGATATATATATATATAAATTTATATATATATACATTTATATATATAAATATATATATACATATATAAATTTATATATATATATAAATATATATATATACATTTATATATATATAAATTTATATATATACATTCATATATTTATATAGATATATATAAATTTATATATATATACATTTATATATTTATATATATATGTATATTTATATATATATATGTCTATATATATATTTATATATATATATATATATATATATATATATATATATATATATATATATATATATAAAGACGAACACACTATACACACGTGTTCATCAGTTTTCTGCTTCGAATACGGAGCGAGAAGTGGGACATGAGTGGTTCCAAACCGAACACGGGTAACTCACTTTCCTTCCGTTTCCTTCCTCCTGAGATGTTTTACTATCAGGATTGTTATCAAAGACCTTGTTGAGAAACGACTTGGGACATATGTCGGCGCATACATTGCAAACTCCTTCTATAGAATCCAAGCGAAAAATCGTTTGTTTATTTTTTAATAGATGCTTATGTATCAAGCTTAAATAGTTTAATCGGCGTTTATGAAGTATATTTAACAGCCGAGAAATAAAAAATAAATTATTGTTACCAAATGATAATAAGAAACCGGCAAATTCTTTTGTTTAGAAATATGACAACGTAATAGATTTCAGAAGTATCGTCTAGAATTATGACAACATGTTGAAATTAAACATTAAAAGCTCACAATTCTCGCACGAACCGAAAAGATCACAAAGGTCAGTGACACCTTTGTATCCTTGATGCTTTAGTTTGAATTATTAATTCTGATGTTATGTTTCGGTCGAGTTTGTTTATTTGTCACTAGGTGGGTTTGTGTATCGTCTAGCGTACACATCGCTTGATCAATCGTTACCAAACTAGTCAAAATATCGGGCATCGTCTAACATAGACATTATTTAATTGTGGAAAATTTAAGTCAAACGTTTATTTATTTGTCACTAGATGGGTTTGTGTATCGTCTAGCATACACATCGCTTGATCAATCGTTACCAAACTTAGTTAAAATATCGGGCATCGTCTAACATAGACATTATTTAATTGTGGAAAATTTAAGTTACACGTTTATTTATTTGTCACTAGATGGGTTTGTGTATCTTCTAGCGTACACATCGCTTGATCAATCGTTTCCAAACTTAGTCAAAATATCGGGCATCGTCTTACATAGTCAAAAGTCTTGCTAAAGTCATGGAAAATGTGAAAGTCACAGTTTTGGCGTAAACTTCGGTTCTCTTCATCGTAGAAAGACTCTGGTCCCATATTATAGCCAATGGAGTCCCTTATACGACCTTGACATTGACAATGACCTTTAAAATTTCGAAATCCTAAAGATCTGATTCACTTGAATAACAGTAACAAGCTAATAACATGTCGGCATGATCAGATAAAAAATTGTTGAGTTGTCTGTTGCCATTGTTTGACTTCATACAATATGAAGAATTAAGGCCCAGATAAGACTTTGGCCCACACTTACGTATTCAGACTGAGGTATGTTTAGTTGAATTATGTTTAGAGTGCCGCTTTTGGGGGAGCTGGACTAAATTATATTTTTGTTAATCCAGAGTGCCGCTTTGGGGAGAGCTAGATTTTCTCCACATTAAAAACCGACCTTGTGTCTAAATTTTGCTGGGGTGGGGGCAAGTAAATAGGGGAATTTGGGTGAGTGGAAATACAGCGAAAAAAAGAGTAAAATCACTTTAATAAATTATACAAAATTAATATAAAATGTAAACCTACGAATTTACAGAAGTGAAAGAAAAATGGAGAAAAGAGAAAAGAAAATTGACGAATTGAAAAAAAAATGAAAGTCAGAAATTTCACTCAGCGATTAAACAAAAATTAAAACTGAGATCCTGGGTAACGATTTGAATAGTTGTAAAAAATCATGGCCGCTTTCAGACAGACATATTTAATAGTCAGCCAATTAACTATATTTTTATTTCCTCAGTCGGGCGTTTTAACTGGGTTCTCTTGGGCTGACATCTTTAACATGCAGGCTGAATAAAAAGCGGTATGAGGCAACGTTCTAACAGGTTAGAGACGGGACAGGGTCATCTCAATCCGACAAACCAGTGAATGCCTACGAACACCGGCGCTTCTTTGTCAGGATGATGTATTGTCCGGCACGGTCCTAGGAGATAACTATTACAGGCATTACCATTTTTTAGAAGGGTTAGTTTACTGTCGATCGCCGTCGGGAAATGCCGACGGGTCCGTTTTTGTTTTCTCATTACCAGAGTAGCTAATCGAAAGCGCAGTTTTCTCAAGCTTCCAACATTCTGTCACATTTTTCTGCAGTGGGAAATAAGTAAATAAACGTGTAACCCATATCGGTATGTGCACAGTAAAAAAATGACATAGGTAAAAATGTCACAGGTAAAAATTGCAGTAGTGAAATAATAGGAAAAATGACATAAAGCAAACACAATTCGATAAAAGAAGAATTTGGACCCCGAGGCTCCCTGCTATTTTAAAATAAATATCTTTAAATAATGTTGTTTTCAAGCAAATAAAACCGACTGTTCTAAGCATTGCGGACCTAGGTTCTCTCACCTCTGGTTTTTATATATATTTAAAAATGTATGCCGTTGTTTTCAAGAAAATAACATCGACTTTTTCTCAGTTATTTTTTTTAGGGGGAAGGGGGAGGACAGGTTCGAAGCCCTTGATTTTTAAATAGGGGCTAAGCATTTCATTTGATGTTCAATATTTATTTAAAAATAAGTATTTAGTCGCTCGGTAAAAGTGCAAAGTAGTTAACAGTTGAGAAACTGTAAACAAATAAAATACACAACGCAGTAGAAATTAAGTATCTACCAACCTGTATACTTTTAATGTGCTAAGACTATTTTCAATATGTTTTATTTCCTCCAAAGCGGTCTTTACGGCAAACCAGAACTAAAATGTCTACTTGTCGCTTTATTCTTGAAAAGTCGTAATAAAAATGACTTATTCTACCATTGACCTTAAATCTAAGTAGGAAAATCTCTCTCCGAACATAAGGTTAGTAGTACGATAGGTAATTCTTTTTTTAAAACTTTTCGAGAATAAAGAAATCTAAGAGTTAAGTGACCAGACGCCATTTTCCCATGTGTCGTAAAGACAACTTAAAAAAAAAAATTGAAATAAAAATATTAAAAACAGTTTTAGCATGTTGAAAGTATACAAGTCGGTAGATAATAACATTCTACAGCGTTTGGTATTAGTCCTTTGTTGTTTTTTTATATTTATACTTTCTAACTTATTAGGACATTAACCGAATGTTTTGCTATGAAAGATAAATTATGTGCGTTTATGGGGGAGAGGGTCTACTCTTCCCAGACGATTACGTGTGCTTTTCCAACCTTGCCAATCGGGCTTAGGTTCTGTGATAAACAAATTTAGTTAATTGCCTTAATAAGTTAGAATCCTTCGGAAATTGGTAATCATTTTTCGTTTAATTTATATGCGAAACTAATCCCTCACTCTAAATTCTAAAATAATTGTTTTTTTTAAATTTCTCACAAGTTTTTAAGGGGGATCACACATAATCGTCTAAAAAGTAAAATCTTATTTTCTTTGGCGGGAGAGGGGAGTTATTTAGCTAAGGGTCCTCATCTAATTTAAATGTAGATATGAGTTTCTTTTTAATTTGATAAACCTTTTAATGTTTTCCCCTTATTTATTGTATCAAAAGTTTTGATGAACTCAGTTAGAGGTTTTCATTTATATTTTTTACTTGTGCTATTTTTCTTATTTATTTACTTGTGCCTCTTTACCTATGCCATTTTTATTTTTACCTGTGTCATTTTACCTGTGTCATTTTTTACCTGTGTCATTTTTACTTGTGCAATTTTACAGATGCCATTTTTCCCGTGCCATTTTTACAATTCAATTTTTCCAGTGCCAGTGTTACCGGTGATATTTTTACCTTTGCCATTTTTACTAAAATACATATCTATTGGTGTCTGGTCTTTTGTTTATCGCTTTTCAATGATATATTTAAAATATACCGATCAATCTAAAGCGCTATCTAGGGATTGTTGAGATAATTGGTGTAATGTAAGACAGACGAATATGTGTTGTGAGGGATACACAGTCGTTTTAACAGGATGGGGTAACTCAAATGACTCGTTGGGACGGCTGTGGCACACTTTGGTGATCGTCTCATCAGTAGGAACTGTGATCCTGAATGGGCTTTACACTCATCGGATCTTAACTTCAAAATTTTATCCGTGAGTTTATCTCAAATATTATTTATGCAAAAAAAAAATCAGCAGACGATTCCTGAACTGAAGAGGACCATAACAGCCATAGTCAGAGCATTGCCAATGGAAGAATATGTCAAAGGCGTAGTTCTTTGGGTCACTCTCTACCTAAATTATCGCAGAATGTGAGGTTGATTTTGTTTCAACCCACAAATGTATATATGACGCTCAATATTTTTCATTCAATTTTTGTATGAACGTTTCTTAGTTTCTCTTCCTAAATCATTGTTCCAGGCAGGTGGCGTAGCCAAGACTCAAATTGAGAGATTCGATTGGTTGATGGGTTGAGAAAAAATAAAGCACTACCAAACGGGTCATTTAACAGAGTTACACGTAGTTTGTAATTTTAGATAGAGAAGAACAACAACTAGGACCAGTGTGGGGGGGGTGATCTCTTCTCTTACCTACAGCCTCATTAACACGGAATAAATGTAGCTAGTCCCTTTCTTCTGTGTAGATATACTCATGGTAGGTGTTTGGCAAGCTCCAACCCTTGGTTCACCCCGTAAAACATTCTCAGCAAGAACCCGCCTAACTATAATCACACTCTCTGTATCTCTCTATGTGACAAAAACCGAAAGGAACTTCCATGAACAAAGTTTTTTTCCTAGAACACCCCATCTGTGGAAAAAATACCACGAAGCTGTTTCCCAACCGACTAAAGCATGGTTGTTTTCAAGTCTAATCTAAACAAGTACTTGTTGAGATGTTTTAATGGATAATAAATTCCTCTTAAGTAATCTCCTTCCTATCCCACGGATTTGATTCCAATCCTCTCGTGGTTGCGTTCACCGTCCAATTGAAAATCTTTTAAATCCTCATCCTCGAGGTGCCTCTGGGCCATGATAAGTGGTGACCCCTGAAAATAAAAACAGGAAAATAACAGGTCAAGCTTTACTAACACCTGCTGGTTATGAGAAGGGTGGACAACTTTTATAAATTGTTAACTGCCGCCCACTCTTCCGGTAAAATGCTATGAATAAATAAAAACGCGAACATGGCACTCGTTTCCTAATAACGCACGTTAAGCGTTAATTCATCGCTTTTTCTCTCTCCAACTTATCAACAGTCCACCTCATAACGTTAATTCTATATCTCCCTTTCTATTCTCAACATGTTCATCTGCGTCCGTGCAAACTTGAAGATCCAAAACGACTTTCTGTCGGTTAAGGGAATGGCATATTTTAAAATAAAAATATTAACCTGCTGTTGAAATATGTCTCATGTTTAGAAATACGTCCTGACTCGGATATTCTAGCAGCGATTTGGTAGAGTCACGTAAAAGTGAGCATGCACCAAAACATTCAACAGTGAACTGAACGGCGTCCCAACAGCCGAGCGATCTCATATTTGTTCAAAACATCTATTCGACGTGTTCCTCTCGTTTTCCATTCAGTTATAAAGTCACAAATTATTGCATCTAGCCTTTAATGTGTTCACCTGTATGGAACTACTGTATTTAAAAAAAAAGTGTAATTCACCCAAACAAGGCCTATTGCCACTGAGACGTAAGGGGTTACTGAAACTTAGAGGGCAGATGTATAAGGGCTTCCTAAAGTTGGGAGTTGTGCAGCAAGATGTTTGTTCACATTACATTTACATTTTTGCAAGTTGGTACCGTCAAGGAAACAGAGAGCAGGAAGAGAATTTCAAAAATGGAAAGAAGGTCGAAAAAAGAAACTATTTGAGTAGAAAGTTTTCTGACATCTGGGGAACTCTGCCGTGAAAGGGTGAAATTCTTCTGATTGACGGGTTATTGAGGTAGGGGGTATTTACTTCGAGCGGGCATAAGTGCAGAACGTTCGTCAGAACACATTTCATTGTAGCATTTGTAAAACAAGCACAGTGATTCAACATTGCGGTGATGGATAGCGGCTGGGACTAGGTAGACAGTGTGGGACCTTTAGATTACAGACTTTTGAGGGGGCTGTCTAATAGGGAGAGACTAGTGGTAGGTGCACCAGCCGAGATGAGGAAACAATATCATATGCATGGGCGAATGGTGGTTTTGCAGAGATATAAAATACTGTCAGGTGTGAGAAATTTTCTAGACCGGTTGAGAGATATCACCTTCTTTGCAGAAGACTTGGCAGTATCTTCTATGTACTTGTCCCAATTCCTGTTACTTGTGCACATTAGGTCGAGGAATTTTAATGTTGGACTCTGAGGTACGTTGATATGATACTTATTGGATAGTCAGAGTCTAGCTGTTAAGTTGCCAGTATGAACTAACCCCACTCGATGTGCGGATGTGGCCTGGGATTGGCAACTTCTATATATATATATACAGGGCCGGCGGGACGGTTATGAAAGTGGGGGGGCTCTCCTAAAAAGTGCATATATAACTTCATTATTGATGACCGTAAAGTGGGGGGCCAAGTCAAAAATTGGGAGGGGGGCTTAAGCTCTCCTGCCCCCCGGTGCCGCCGTCCATGATATATATATATATATATATATATATATATATATATATATATATATATATATAGAATTACGTTAATGCAATTATAACATATTGACTTAAATTTAACAAGTTCTTTATAATTGCTAAATTTAATTGGTTTTAGATTGTGACTCTGACTTAATGTTCATCAGGTGTTAGGGCATCTAATTCGAAAGCTTTAGAAAGTATATAATCCGCCAGTAGTTGCCAGTATTAAAGACTAAACTCGGATCCGGATTTATAGCACCTGCAAAAGTGTCGTCTATAAATAGAATTTATGAGTTATAGGCTAATTTATCTACCAAAATACCCGTCTTCAAAACGAATTAATCAACATATAATTTGTATACACCTTTTGTATACACCATAGCATGCATACAATATTTGAAAATATTAGGAATTCTTACTTGGACAGGATGCAAGACAAAATAGGTTCCGCACAGTCTGCTAACCTTCGAACCCGCCGCATCATCGCTCTTTTGCATCTATGGGTTTATTTTACAAGTGCTTCCATAAAATATGCTCCGATGAACTTACTGCACTTATATGCATTCAAAGAAAATGCCCCGATCCATTTGACTTGCAGAAAAATCCCACTCCTTCACTGTAGCAATACCTGGATTCCGAAAGATTCTCTACTCTCGAAGCTTATTTCCTGCAACCGCTTGTCTTTGGAATTCGCTTCCTGTTCCCTATTTTCTTGACAGCACAAACATGTATACACTTTAATGTAATGTGAAAAATCATCTCGAAGCCCAATTCACCACCTACGTTGCCCCTATAAATCTGGATGTTACAACAGTAACCATTTACGCTTCATTGGCAACAGGCCTTGTTTGGGCGAATAAAAGTTATTAAAAAAATCTGAAGCATAAAAATCGTTAGCAAGCTAACTACGAACGACATTAAATCACCCTTAAAGAGTTGATATGCCGTAAAACAAAATAAATAAATCAAACCGAAAATTGCACCATGAATATATATTTGAAGATATTAGAACCTTGAAGTATGCATTTTTTTTACCAAAATACTTAGAATGTCTATGACTTGAATAACCTAAAATGGTTCATATTTATTGAATAATATGAAGGATGGGAGTAACGAATTGTCCACCGGCCACCATGATTCCTTCCGCTTCTCGAAGTGGAGAAAATGATTTTGACGGCGAAAGTCGTCTAATAATGCTTCATCGTGAATACCAGTCGAGAATACGTTCTCGGCAATCAGTTCGGCAGAGACTGGCCATTCCGGTGGCCTTTATCTGTCGGACTGAGGTGTTATGTCATGGGTCGTTCTAGGATGTTCACCGTCCGAGACCTTGCCATCCTTCTTTGAAAAGGGGTTAGTTCATTGCCAATTGCCCGACGCGCCCCTACCAAAAAATACTAACGGCGCTGCCCAGGCTATATTTAGAGGCTAGTCTGGCTCCTCCGCCAGGAGCGCTGGCTTTTTCTCTCATTTTCACTCGCATCATACTTACGTGTCGCATAATACTTACGTGGGAAGTATGTAAATACTGGCCACCATGAAAGGAAAGGGTCATGTCCTGGGTCAGCTGACTTCCGTTTTCTGATGAGCCCAGTCTTTTTGAGTTGGGGATATCGTTAGCGTCGAACGTATGTAAGCCAGCGTCTGGTGTCTAATTAGTTGAGGGGCTGCCCACCTCTTATATGTGCTACTTAAAAACGACCACGGTTCACAAAGATTGACTTTTTCGGATAGGCTAATAAACTATGTGAATTTAATTCTGTTGTCCTGTGGTATGTTTTCGGACAGCTTTTCTATTCCAGTGTGATCAGCAAACACCCTTTGAATTAAAGATAGCGAACAGGTAGGCCGACAACCCGTCGACAGACGAACATCGAGCTCGGTTATAGCATAGGAAGAGCGGCGTATGTTTAACATATGACGTAAAACGAAACAATCAAACTAAAGTAAAAAGCTATTTGATGTCTTTGGTAAAGTCTTTAGCTCCAAAAATAGATTATTATCATGAAATTCGTAATATATTTTTTTTGTAAATATCTCCAAAATTGAGTAACAAAAACGAATATGAAATCTTAGAAAAATGAAATTGTACTCATAATGAATAAGTATTCAGAAGATATCGGAACTTACGTTATTAGTCCCGAGTCTTGACGCAGAAATCCGAGTCAGTGCCGAGCCAGTTTACGATTTTAAAGCGGCGTAAAAATGTAAAAATGTAAAAATGTAGACAACACTTAGCCTGCAAAGTATTACCTTAGCGTTAGGGTTAGGATTAAGATTTTATTTAATGAGCCCCTAAAAGACAGGTGTAAAATTTCCTCAAGAAAATAAAATTAAAATGTCGCTTTCAAATCATAAACTCCTTTGCTACTTTTCGTGACTCGTTAATCCTCTTGAATGCCTCAGGAAGTATAGAAATCCTCTGGATACCCATTATTTACAAGTACCAATTAAAAAAGTACAATTCATCAAAATGAATAAATGCGAAAGTTGTTTCCAACTATCCTTACTATATTAACAGCAACACGGGTTATGCTTATTTAATTATGTGATAAAAATTATATACATTTTTACGAGGAGGTTAGACACAAGGTCAAGTGTTGTTTTAATAAACCAGCCTATTTGGATAAGCGCACTCTGGTCTACAAACACGGCCTGAACAGCTCCGTCGTCATTCACCGGTATGGGCACCTATAGCGATTTGCAATAAACTCACACTTTTCCCAGAGAGAAGGTAACACCTGGGAGGGTGGACCTCTTAGGACAGAACAGAACAATATATCAGCCCGACGACAAAAAAGTCAAATAACACACGAATTTGTATCATAATTCTATGATACAACATATTATTAACCTCCTTACCAGGAAGGTCAGATCTGGTTTTGAGAAGCCAGCGCACAATTATAAGCGTGTTCTGGTCCAACAAAAATGCGTGAGAAGCCCCGTCGACATTCCCAAGTATGGACGCCTCAGGCGATTTACAATAAACCAACCCCTTTTCAGAGAGAAGGTAAAGCCTGGGAGGATGCCCATTCTAGGGCTGAACACAATAACAGTCCGACTGCAACAAAACCACTGTCAGACTGATTTGTATTATAATTCGATGACAGAAGGTTACATTTCGAAATACCATATATATAGTAATCCGTAAACGCCCACAAACAACTATAGCTGGTTTAAATGTGCATCTTTATTTTATAAACAGTTTTTAATAAGTTAATATTCTGTAATACACATTAGACATTTGCATTGTCATATGTTCTTATATATACGCAATAATTTTGTTGATAGCAATATTATAATTATTAAGAACAATAAAAGAGAATAATGTTCAAAAAAACTTGTTTAGAATTTCATTTTCATTAATTTCCAAAGAACATATCTTACATGAAAGCTTCCAGTTTAATTTACGACATTTGTAAAATGTCAAATTTCGCTGAGATACTTAGAAAAAATACTAACGCTTATACAACCTCCTTTTCTTTCTTTGGGTGATTCTCCCAGGCTTTACCTAATTGTTTGCGGGTAGTGTGGTATCGTTTTATTCGGCATGATATGTTACTCCCAAGCATCACATCATATTTTAAGAGGAGCATATGAGCGTTACTCGTGATATCATCCTCCCAGGAATACCTTTATTTTGGGGAAGCTTATAGTGTAGTATCTGTTCCATTGTCATGGTATCATCATCTCAACTATTACCCCTTCCTTTTGGGGGAGTAGTGTTGTACATTTTCATTCATCATGATTCTATCCTCTCAGGCATTACCTCCTCCTCGTCTTGGGTCACTGTAATATATGCTCGTTCACAATGATACCATCGTCTTAGGCTAGCAAATATATGCAACCGAAGGGAAATATCTTTGCTAGTATCAGATTTTTTTTTCATGGAAATCGCTCCAGACAAGGCATGAAGCCACTTGATGTAAGAAGCTAACAAAATCGAAATACGATTATCGCAAAGACAGAAGATGCCTATTGGCCTTTGTTTTGAAACTACAAAAGCTATAGGTATGAGGACAACAGTCAGTAGGAAGAGTGTTCTACAAGGACGCAGTTCGTGGAATAGATGAAATCTTATTTATTAATCGTTTATGATTGATTCGACTAATATACATACAGTCACATTTATCGGTTTATCGGTAAATCTTATTCAAAATAAAAGGGACTGTTTAGTAATCCGAAAAGTTTACTTATAATTATTTACAACTAGAAATATGGGTATGAATAAAAATATTAATCCGGTTTATCGAGGAAAATACCGGTAGTTATACATTATATTATATCGATTATTCGGACTACTATTCTCAACGCGGTTGTTATAGTTACAACGTTTTGCCCGATGTAAACATCAGCCTTTTTCGAACTTGGGAATCTTCGTGTTAAATACGGGACGCTATAGGCATGGTCACATCTAAATACAATATATATATATATATATATATATATATATAGTTTAGTAAGCAAAATTCAATTACATTCCAAAAGCCACACGTTTTCAATTTTTCTTACAAAGAATTTCTCAACACAAAGATCCTTAAGTGTTGATTATTTTACGAATTGTTTCGCTTAAAGATACACTAAACAACATTATTATGACAATATTGGATCTGTTCACCTCAAGTTCGCCAGAAAAAGTACATGAAAAGTTCTCAATTTGAAAAGAAATTACGATGTATTTTGACATGGAAGACAAACGTTCCAAAGAAAAACTTTACACTCCCATGCGACCCTCGGATGTCCGCCATCTTGCATCGAGACTTCAGAGTTAGCTACATAAATAAAGCAGTCAATTTCAACAATTTAAATTTAGTTTAATTCTTCTATTTTAGCCAGCGATACTTATTGTTTATCTATAAAATACTTAACTTTAAAAAATAAGTCTCGTTTCAATATTTACTTCATTAGTGTTGTCAGTGTATCTTTACTTCGCTTTAATACGAAACTAAGTTCGAACTTAATATTAATTTTCTATTCCATTTAAAAGGTTTCTTTATTCTCTCATTCACTAAACAATAACGTTGGTTATAATATCCTATTAGTTACTATTAAAAATAAGGTAAATTTTCCACCCTTTATGTCAAACATTTCTTTATAATTTTGCATTACAAACAATTGGTATAATTTTAAAATATCAACATTCTAAATTTACGAATGCCGCAAAGTTGTATATATGAGATTTATAACGAAATCAATCTATTTTATATAATTTACCTGTTTGATGCCAATTACCTACCAAAATGGTTTGGGTGTCCGATAAATATTTTTCAATAAAGCATATTTATGTTATTACTTCTAAAGACTACATGGAACATTGCATTTAGGCTCCCTAGGTGTTTTCCGAACGTCTAAGTTTCCTTATTCAAACAATATTATATGTGAGTTTTTTTTTTGTCTTTATAATTGACGCCTCACATTTATTATTCTTTATGTTGTAGTCTTATTCACAACTTATGGTGGATAATGTAAGTAAGACCCTTACATATGTCTTATTCACAATTTATGGTAGATAATGTAAGTAAGACCTTTACATTTGTCTTATTCACAATTTATGGTAGATAATGTAAGTAAGACCCTTACATATGTCTTATTCACAATTTATGGTAGATAATGTAAGTAAGACCCTTACATATGTCTTATTCACAATTTATGGTAGATAATGTAAGTAAGACCCTTACATATGTCTTATTCACAATTTATGGTAGATGATGTAAGTAAGACCCTTACATATGTCCATCAGTGTGAAGTAAATTGTTGCACGTATCACTATTGGGTGAAATGGTTTGGGCTATTTAGTTGAGTATGTCTAGGTAATTCCTAAGTTCGAGAAGATGGTTTGGATTAAAATATCAGCCTCCCCTCTTTGTCATTCTACCGGACCTCAACCACTCTAAAACACTTTCTTATTATCATGCATTAATAGATATTATTAAAATTAGTTAAGTATTTATCCTGATATAAGTTTAATGTCTGGAAATCAAAAACTGATAGAGAGACCTCCCCTCCTACTGTTACGATAACGACCCAAAGAAATATTTTTATGTGGAAAAGAGTATATATTTTTCTCAGCTTAAAATTTAAAAGATTATGTTTATTCCATTAATGTTTACAGTCGAAATTTGGATATACCTCGAGTAATCAGAAAGAGAATGGGTTCTCCCATTTTTACCCTACCCTAACAATCTTAAATTGGCAAGTGCGTGTATACATCTATATTAGAGTGTATTTAATTTATAGCCTTATACCTCCCTATTTACATTCAACGTTTAAGTAACGTTCATATTAGGCGCTATCTACTTCTAGGTTCTTAAAAGCATCCCTTATTTATCTTGATTGCCGACTATCCTCTAGTTCACTTCAAATAGGGACCAGCTTGGGTTACCCCATCCATCTTACTTATAATCTACCCTTCTGTGCATTGCTTATACATAGGATTTATTTACCCTATTCCACTATCCCTATTTATTCTGTACAGTTGTGAGTCGCACGAGAGTTCAAAGTTTTTCTTCTAAACGTTTGTCTTCGATGTGAAAATACGTAATTTTTTTTATTGAGAACTTCAGGTAAGCAGATCAAATATTGAAATAATAATGTTGTTTTGTTTACTTTAAGCGAAACGACTCGTAAAATAGTGTACACTTAAGGATGGTCGTTTTTAAAAATGCTTTGTAAGAAAAATCCAAAATATCTTGGCTTTCGAAATGTAATTAAACTTTGTTTACTTATATATGCTCTGTTGTTACTGGTTGACAATCATCTAGCTAAAATTGAAAGAGGTTGGTAAATATAAACTATTGAAAGTCTATGCTTACACATATATTTCTACAATAATATATATATATATATATTAATATATATATATATATATTTATATATATTTATATATATAGTAAGTTATGAAAATATACTCTTGGCAATCAATCTACACGGAGGCGTCCGCTTTTTATCTCCGTAAGAAATCGTCGGGATAAGTACATTAATATATATGTATATATATATATATAGTTATCTATGAAAATATGATCTAGACAATTAATTTTCACGCAGGCGTCCGCGTCTCATTTACGTAGGAAATTGTCAGGCCAAGAGCCTGGAAGTATATCTATCTATCGTTCTATCTATCTCTCTCTATATATATATACAGTGTGACCCTATAAAAACGGTCCCCAAATCTTATTAGGCCCCGTTTCTCAGTGTTTGGTCCGAATGAAATGTATTTTGGGGCATAACTAGTTTATTATATTCACAACATCATATCAACACACTAGGGTATTTGGCCTTTTTTTCTCCGTTCTACAGCATGTGTTCTAGATGGACTCCTTTTAGCTCCGTGCATTTCTTGAGGCGCAGAACGAAGTTGTCCATGACGTTATTACAGACTGAATTGGGAATGGCTCTCATCTCCCCCTGATGGCTTCCTTGAGTTCCATGATAGTTCTGGGTTTTCTTGCGTACATTCTGTCCTTAAGATAGCCCCAAAGGAAATAATCTGGGGGTATAGGTCCGGGCTATGGGGTGGCCACTCAAAATTAGTCTTGAGACTGATCACTCGGCCTCCGAAGTTCTCTTTCAGCCAATCTCAGGACAGGTTTGAGGTGTGAGACCTTGCTCCGTCTTGCTAGAACCAGAATTGCTCATGAGCGACGAGTAGAGGGTCTGGAGCTCACTCTTTAAGGTTTTGAGGACCTCCACATACCGCTCCTTGGTGACTGTCACTGCTGCGCCAGATTATTCGATGAAGATTGGTCCGATGATGCCTATGACCGAGATTGCAGCCCACACTGTGCAATTAGGAGAGAGCAGGGGCTTGGTGGCTACTTCATTGGGTCTGGAGGACCCCCAGAAGGTATTTGTCTTGGAGTTTGCCTTTCCGTCAAGATGGAAGTGGGTTTCATCTGAGGTCCAAAGGAGGTTAAGGAAACCTGGTGTCTCCTCGATCTTATCGAGCATCTTGACTGTCATAGCGCTCCTCTGTTTCTTTCTGAGGCTGTAAGGGTCTGCAGCGTCTGTATTCTGTATGAGTAAGCTCTGATATTGTTCACCAGCACTCTCCTGCAAGTCTCACGGGAGATACCGAGGGACTGACTTCGCTTACGCACAGAGCGTTTCGGACTCTCCTGGAGAGACTCTCTCACACTTTCGACCAGCTCGGCTGTCCGCTTCTTGGGACGTGCCGAGTGGCTTGGACGGTTCTCACTGGCAGCGTTGAAGTTCTCCACGGTCCCATACTTCTCGAAGTGGTCCACCCAGTTCTGAATTCTTCTTTTGGGTGGAGCCTTTTCACATCCGAACTGATGCATGAAACTGTCCTGGGTTTTCTTAAACGAGCCTGTCTTGTAGTAAAATTTAACACAGTGTATTCTTTGTCCCAGCTCCCACTGAGGTCTTGGTGTACTCACGGTCGTTGATTCTGCCATGTCCTGTAAGATTAGGGCAATCAGTGAATAAATAAAGGAGATATCACATAAAGTGTACACGGGGCCCGTTTTTTTAGTCACCCTGTATATATATATATATATATATATATATATATATATATATATACATTGTATTTGGATGTGATCAGCCGTTTGGGTTTCGAATTTCGCGGTAGATACATCCACTATGTCTAGTCACACTGATAGCTATATATATATATATATATATATATATATATATATATATATATATATATATATATATATATATATATTTAGGTTTAAAATCCAAAAATTCATAAAAGCATTGTCCGTGGCGCAATTGTTAAAGGCGTTGAATAACACGACTTTATAGGAATAATAAAACAATAATTAACATGCTTACTCGCTCATGACTGACGGAACAAGAACAATCTACCTATGTAGAGTAAATAAAGAAATGAATTAAAATATTTGTATAGATTTCTAAGTTCGACTATTAGGTCCTTAAGTTCTAAAAGATGAACCTGTAAAAGGTCGGAGGTTACATCGACCGAGACGTTGTGAAAATAACAACGAAAATGAAAATATATTGCGAATATCAGAAATAGTACCAATTATCAATCAACGGTTTCATTAGCTTTTTGCTAAGGATCAAAGTTTAGTATCTGTTCTAATAATGAATTTCATTGTTTACTATTCTCGGTTAATGAAGGCGAACTCCCTGTAGACTGATGCAATTTTTATTTTTGTCCCAATCTGATGTGCTTATTTTTTTTTGGGGGGGGGTGCTTGATTTTCTCACATTAAAACTGGCCTCGAGTTATACTCTGTCCTCGTGGGGAGGTAAATAAGTACTAAAAATGATCTATTCAAATCGACAAAATTTCGAAATATAAGTATTAATTAGTAAAATGAATTAGAGAAATATATCACAAATATATATATATATATATATATATATATATATATATATATATATATGATGTATTCCTATGTAATTATTTTATAGGTGATTTTCAGCTCGTTGTTATAGAGCTTACAATTATTTCAATTGTTTCACTTCCTTTAGTGAAACAATTGAAATAATAATCACAACGAACTGAAAATCCCCTATAAAAATAATTACATAGAAATACATTAAATACTTGGCTGATAAAAAATGTACATATTTCTACACAGAGCGTCTTGGCCCAGTGGTAGAACGCTGGACTATAGTCATCAACATCGACGGTTCGATCTCTGTGTAAGTTAGTCATGCTAATGACGGCTGTGAGCTAGAAACACGTGTCCATTGATTACTTTTATGTACGTATAAAATTAATATATATATATATATATATATTAATGCATAATTCCTTCATATAAGTAGAATGCCTTTGTCGTCATCGCCGCTTATAAATGTATTTAATCTACCACTGTTTATCAGCCGTTCAGATATTGGCCGCGAGGTTAAGGACGTTGGGTTGGAGTTGAAAAATACTTCTAATCCGGGGTTTCGAATCGTGTGACCAGTAGTGAATAGTCAAACTTCTACGCTGAAGAGTCTTGATTGAAAAAAGATGAAACGTATACGTCCGTAGATAATAAACAACAACAAATATTTTCATATATATATATATTAATTTTATACGTATATAAAAGTGATATATATATATATATATATATATATATGATCCAGAGTTCAACTTATTTGTTATGCTACGAAAGATCTGACCACATGTGTATAACAATAGAAACAAAATTGAAACTGAATGCTGAATATGTTATAAAGTGTTCAATATGTTGTAGAGTGAAAGTTGGTGGCAGTTTGATGTCGAGATGGAAGATAGCTATTTTGTTGAGTCGACCGTGTCTGTTTTTGTCTAATTGAGCTTGTTTGCTTGAGATGAATAAAGAAAAATGTAATAAAAGTTTTAAAAAATAGCAACAAGGAATGTAAGGCAAGTTCGTTCGGCAGGCACGTATTATCGTAGAAATGCAATAGAGTTACGTTATTTTGTCTATTACCGCTTTTCCTCACCAGTTACGAGAGGCGAAAAAAATGCCACGTCTGTCTATATTGGGTTATCGACTGGAACTGAATCAATTTGAGCGCTAAACCCAAGCTGGGTGGAAATGACGAAATACTAATCATGCGCATAATTGTTCAATTTACCCGATGTATTTCTATGCGAGTTTTAGCATGCCTGTCTAAGCCAACCGAACCACAAACTAATCACTATGCAAGAGAGTGCATGTAAATAAAAATAAACGTAGATCGCAGTCATGTGACTGCTACAATATAAACTGGAAGCAGATAGTCAGTTTTAAAATTGCGAAGGAATTAATATTACAAAAAGCAGATAACATAGATTGGAATAAATGTTCAGAAAATCTACGTAAACGTAAGTAACAATTTAGCCACTTTTTACTTCTAAGTGTTTCTATTTAAATTCTACTAAAGCTGTTATCGATGTGACATTGGCGCTAATGTTATCCGTAATTGAATTTGTCAAATTGAGGCCTTTATCTATTGTGAACGAAAGTTTTCCCATTCTAATTCTTAAACACACAAGATTTTAACACAGGACGAGTTTGGAAAATCACGATAAGACTCGCGCCATTTTCCCGACACTATTTCCCGGCAATATAGCGCTCATGCCCGCTTTGTTCTGAAGTCAGCCGCGCCTCGTATTATTTTGTTTTTTGTTTTTTTTTTAATTTTTACACTGACACTCGAATTGCTACAGAGATTCGTACTCGCATTTCCCCCAAATGGAGGCGTGAACACTCTTCTCGTAAAAGGTGAGCTAAACGATAAGCCTGTCACCTGCCCACGACGACGACAACAACAAAAAAAAAAACGAAAAAGGGGGGAAAAGTGGTGAGGCGTTAGAATTTATTCGGGACGCTTTCATTTGCCGCCATCGATTCAAATGAGCACGTGGTGTACGACAATTTGATTAGTGTCGTGTTGGATTTTTGGCTGTCGGAGGCGGCGGCAATTTTACTTGCTAAGAATTAAGTCCATTCTCAAAGAGAGGGAGAGAGAGAGAGAGAGAGAGAGAGAGAGAGGGGGAAGCGGGATAGCGAGAACGAGAGCGATCGAACAAATAAAATCGGATACAAAAAATAGAGTTGTTAATTAGATTATGTATATTTTGCTTTTCGCTACTTTATTTTTATAGTTGTCTCAAGTTAGCGTTTCCTAACTTTCAAGATCTGTTGACATCATCTGTTGTTCTCGTCATGCGTAAGTCGTATAGGTTGCCTTTTTTTTACATAATCGAATTTGCCGGCAGACAACGGAAACACTCACTCATTCATGCACGTTCGCACATACTGCATATAAGAAATATAATTATTATACTTCTTTGGGGCATCGCTTATTTTAAGCAAAATTCATATTTTTACTTTAAAATTTATAGGTTTTATCAATTCAAACGTACAAATACATACACATATACATGCATGAAAGAAGGAAATAGACAGCTCATAGAATACTTCATACATGCTTTCATTTTTGTTTTCGTTTGCCAACGGCCAGTATTCGGTGTCGTACATAGCAGTAATAATTCTTTGAAACACTGATATTTTATATTAATTAAAATTGATAGTGTTTAATGTAACAATACATCTATTCTATATCACCATTTAATTATGATACAGTCCAAAGAAGAATTAGAATTTTAAGAATTTCAGAAGAGCCATATTATAGATTTAACTAAGGTTGGCATAATCAGCGTTAAATGTAGCAAACTTCGAAAATCTACTTTCTACTGTTTACTAAGTGATTCCCCTATTAATCAGCAAAGTAAAATTACCTTGCTGTAGCTGATTGTTGTGTTAAGTGATACTTTGGGGCATTTTCTAAAATTTCATTGCTTTTTTTTTCTTGAATCTGATGGTGAATGGGCATAAAATTCGAATGCAAACAAATCTTCTCTTTCTTTTTTCTGTTATTCATTTTACGTCACTTTTGCGTCTACTGCATAGGCTATGATCATTAGTTTGCTGAGTGTGTCCAAAGTTGTTGTTCGCTTCAGTCAGTGCTGTAACAAAAAATTCTCACTCGAAATGAAGCCATAACTCCAGGGTAAAAACATATATAGTTTTAAAATGAAACATTTTAATCTGCAGATGTTCATAATCTTCGGGTGTTCATTGCTTAAAATAAATCTAAGGGCATGCGATTCAGCCTGTTAACCAACCCATCCGTTAGAAACAACCAACTCTTACCTTCGCTGTAACTAATAGCCAAAAAAGTATTAGCAACTAGAAATAGTAGAGCTATGCTAAAATAATATAAACTTATATCCGCATATATATACATATACATATATATCTGTATATATATATATATATATAAATATATATATATATATATATATATATATATATATATATATGTATATTTATATATATATATATATATATATATATATATATATATATATATATATATATATATCTATATATATATATATATCAATATATATATATATATACATATACATCTATATATATATATCTATATATTTCTCTCTATATCTATCTATCTATATATATATATCTATATATATATCTATATATATATATGTATATCTATATATTTATATATATTTCTCTCTATATATATATATCTATATATATATATATCTATATATATATATATATCTATATATATATGTATATATATATATCTATATATATCTATATATATCTATCTATATATATATATATACCTATCTATCTATCTATCTATATATATATATATATATATATATACATGCAGACACAGGCATGCATATATATATTGGAGTAGAAGACAAAGAATGAAGTAAAAATACGAAAATCACACGTGCCATTCTATCAGGTATATATTAAATAGAGATCCAAGAAAACAACATTTGTCGTTCCGATTTTGTATTATATTCCGATAATTTTAAATGAAGTAAACGCTAATACAACTTAATACATCTATTAATAATGGCGTTTATGTATCTGTCTGTCTGTCTGTCTGTCTGAAGCCGAAACTCCAGTATGACTATTTAACTGAAACTAATCTTTTTGAAATTCTTTATATACTGTCATCAAAAGGCGTTCAGACAACAGATGGGTGTTGCCATTAACATAAGTCATTCCTTTAAACCTTCAATTAAATTCATATTTTAAAATATACACTTATAACTGCTATTATCCAATTTACATATGTATTTACAATATTTTCCGATAAGGTTATATTAATAAACATTATTCATACAATTAATTAAAGCCATTTTCATCATAACCGGCGTGTTTTCTAAACCATTTCAACGCGAGTACTGTTAAAATTGCAAAGTCATTAGCTGTTTAATAAGTGGCGTCCTCCCTCTCTCCGATAATTAAATATGGCGATCTGATTAAGCAGCCGATTAGTTGTTTAATCAGTGGTGTCATCCCTCCCTCCGGTAATTAAATATGGCGATCTGATTAAGCAGCCGATGTTAATATGTAAACAACAACGCTGGTATCCACCGTGCTCAGTTTTCCATTTTTAAAACCGTCCTAAGTTTGTTTATTCTTAGCCATTATGTTTTAAAACACAAATTTATTAAATCAAATTGTTTAATTAAAATAATAATTGATTTAAAAATTACTATATAAAAACGCGCGCACGCACGCACGCACACACACACACACACACAGTTCAGGTAAACCTTTTATTTCCGAGAATTAAAAAACTTTTCGTGTTTACTGTATTTGATTTCTTAATACTTTCATATCCAATATTATCATTTTTTCACGACCTCAACAGAATTTGTACTGGAAAACTATACAACTGATTGTAGTATAAAATTGTTTAATTAAAAAAAGGTCATTAAACAAACACACACACACACACACTGTGTTCACTGTATTTGATTTGTTGGTGCTTTTTCATTTTAGGACCCACGCTAACTTTGACCCCATCGTTACAGTTAGGGTTAGGTTTTTTTTTCCTTTTTAATTAAAAATATTTACATGTATAGGGGGGGAGGATAAAAAAATTGGGGGAAGGCGGTCAAAAAAATTTTTTTTTTTTCTTAACTAAAAAATATTTCTATGACTGGTAATATAAAAAAATTGAGGGGGGTACAAAAAAATGTTTTTCTTTCTTTTTAAACTACAAGTCTTTCTATTTATGGGCGAGGGTACAACAAAAATCGGGGTAGGATCGAATTTTTTTTCCTTTATTTTCAACTAAAAATAATCTTGGTCATAAACACAGATAATCAATGTCTAACCACCACAGAAATATGACTGGGGCTCCATTGGCTTACGCGTGAGCCTTCATTTCTGATGCGGCAGCCTAGCAAAAATATACGACCGGAGGGAGCATATATTTGCTAGTCATATTAATAGATATACTTAGGACATTTAATAAAGAATAATTTTCTATTGAGAAGAATACTTTAAATATACATAAAGATACTATTGTATACTTAGTAGGAATGGTCAGTATATAGGCTTATCGATTTTATGGGAAAGTTATGAATTGAATTGAGGAGGTATGTATTTACATTCGGTAGATTCATAGAATGTAGTGTATATGTTGTGGTATTTTGGAGCTATAAGAAGTGAGTTTGATGTAATGATTTCTCAAAAATCAGATTATATATTATAGGAGAAGTTGGCGCATTTCGATAGATGGTTTCCATTTTGCATATTCAAAGTTTCGCTTATCTGTACAGGCTGCCAGTAGTTCGCGCTTTACGATAATTATATGTTTATGTTTACTAGACGCTATTATCATAAACGCTTCAGATGTGCATAGTCGACAAATTTTGGAGTTAGGAAAGTATGAATTCGTTTTTCTCTGAATAGACCAGTTAATCAGGAAAGGGGTGTTTTTTTTACTTAAGTCCTTTGTTATGGTTTTTAAGGAAGTGCCATTTCTATCATCATCATCTTCCCTATTAAAAGAGCTAGTGTGGTTCGATATTCGATGTTTAAAATGTGTCGAGGTTTCTCCTATGTAGGTGTGTATTTCAGGGGGTGATCCTGTTCTTATATGTGTTGAACTGTCAATAGTATCTGTAGATATGCCGAATTGTTATGGTCATTATAGCTATTGGGTGGAGAGTTAGATTTTGAGGAGCTTGTTTGTCTACATTATCTAATGTGTGATTTATTTGATGGATTAAGTTGTTGGAGATGTTTTTATATTAAGGGTGGCTATTATTAGGTGTTTTGTTTTGGGCAGGGATTGCGGAATGTTGATTTCTATTGGCAGATAATGTTGGGTTAACATTATTGTTTTTATTGGTGAATGGACAGACGTATATTTCATTTTTGTGTATGCAATCGTTTTGAAGTGGGCATCGTTGCTTGTTCTGGCAATTGCATTCATTATTGGTGTTACAGTTTGTATTGTTATATATGGTTTGGGGCTTTTTAATTGGCTTATTGTTTGTTATTACTATTGTTTGTGTTGAATATGAGATTTTAATCGAGTTTTTGTTGAAGATAGTGCTACATTTGTGTGGGTATTTAAAAGATCTATCAATGATAGTAACGTATTCTATTGGTCTGTTAGTTTTTACATTGTTATAATAGTGGGGGTGAACCAACTATTTACTGTTCGTTATATGTGGGGCTGTATGTTGCTAGTGCAGAGTATTAGGGCACTTATTTTTATTGTTATAAGAAGAAAGGTGATTTTTATTTCTTTGATTTCTTTCGTTTAGTGCCATATTATGTGTTATACTGTTTTTCTTTTAACATTGGTGGTGTATTTTGCTTATAAATTATTTTTCTGAATATCCTGATTCATGCAATGCAGTATTGACGAAGTGAGAGTTTTGATCGAAAATGTCTTCATTAAATAAGAACGTAGAAATTCCATTTGCAAATGAAGGAACTATTGATTTGATTACTTACTGCGGGTGATTTGACTGTTCATGAACATAACAAAAATGAAATGTTTGGTTTATGATATGAGCAATATGAGCAATATGTTTGAGAGATAAAGACGAGTGTTATATCTAAGAGATTTGATCTATAGTAATAGAGAGGCTTACATTTTTTATAAATTCGTGTAGGTCTTTGATGGTATGATTTTACTATATATATATATATATACATATATATATATATGTATATATATATATATATATATGTATATATATATATATATATATTACGCGAATTACTTTTAAATGATTTACTGAATTTACCACTTCAGTGTTTACCTTCATGCCTGAAAGCTGTTTTATAGGCACGACTTTTCACAGACTTCTAATTTTGGCTTATATTGGATTAAATCGTTTAACTACACAATACCGGATTCAAATTGAAGTTTTTATATCTACATTGATACAATGACTCTGTACCCATTTTTGAAATGGTTTACTCTGTTTCATGCATATGATAAACATATTGTTGCATATTCAGAATGTAATACTTCAGAATAATTTATAATTCTATTAGTTTTTCCCTTCTTCTATTCTTCAATTCTTTGAAAATGCATGGATTAAATGTCAGTTTGTTATACTCCTTGTTTAACACTTGAGGATTTAGTAAATTTGTAAAGTATCCAACTATGTTATCATTAGTATATATATATATATATATATATATGTATATAAATGTATATATATATATATATATGTATATAAATGTATATATATGTATAAAAATGTATATATATATGTATATAAATGTATATATATATGTATATAAATGTATATATCTATATATATATGTATATAAATGTATATAAATATATATATGTATATAAATGTATATAAATATATATATATGTATATAAATGTATATATATATGTATATAAATGTATATATATATATATGTATATAAATGTGTATATATATGTATATATATATATGTATATATATATATATGTATATAAATGTATATATATATATGTGTATATAAATGTATATATATATAAATATGTATATATATGTATATAAATGTATATATAAATATGTATATATGTATATATATATATATCTATATAAATGTATAAATAAATATGTATATATATATGTATATAAATGTATATATAAATATGTATATATGTATATATGTATGTATGTATATATATGCACATATATGTATGTATGTATATATATGTACATATATGTATGTATATATATGTACATATATGTATATATATGTACATATATGTATATATGTACATATATGTATATATATGTACATATATGTATATATATATATATATGTACATATATGTATATATATATATATATATGCATATATATATGTATATATTTATATATATGTATATATATGTATATCTACGCAGCACCTTTTCTTGAAGCAAGTATTGTAAAATATAACAGACAACTTATGTATGGATATCCTTTCGTAGATCCTTCCCATTGTCCGAATCAGAATCAGAATTTTACTTCCCGAGGGGGGGGGCGAATTGGCTGATGAATCTGCCATAGTTCTCATTTGTGTCCCAACTACTTTCAGATCTATCCGTGCCCAACCTTAAGGGGAATGAGGAAAATCAGGTAAAGACCATGCGTCCGACAACCAAATAAATAGCATATACATAGTCTTGACTACAACGACTTTGTCGAGATGATTGACGATGCATTTGTCTGATACTAGCGCCATAGCCCAACACTTAACTAACGACCATTCTTGCCCCCGATTGGAATTCAGAAAACTCTTAATAGAAAATACCAAAATCTAGGCACACTGAAATAGAAAGGAAAGTTTGTCTTCGTTGTTGTATGCAGACAAGTACTTGCTGTGAATGTCTGGCGGAACCAGAGATTTGAGTACAATCGAGCACATTCCATGGATATTAAGATAGAGTAGAGAAAGAATAGCAACGTTTATTCTGCGAGAAAGGGACTGTAAGGAAATAAAAATATCATTCCCCACTAGATTGCAAAGTCGATTCGGAAATCTGTCAATGCTCAAAATAGTGCTCTGAGCGGCCAAACTTCAGACGTAGCAGCAGTACTCAATCCTGGGGCGTATCTGATTCTTATATAAGGAGAGGATTCTTTTAGGAAGCAAGTACTTTCTGGAGCGGTAGAATGGAGCTACCATTTTCTTAGTGTTCCTAGCAACAGATTGGGTGTAAGCCTTCCTTTTAGGTCTGGAGTGAAAGTCAGGAGCTGATCAAAGGAGCTGCTTCAAATAGAGAGCGATTCATTTTTACTGTGGCAAAACAAACATTAGTGATGGAAGAAGAGAAGCTTGGTTTTCGAAGTGTTGAAAGTTACGATACACTTTCCTCCCAATAGCACCACGTGCTCCAGATCAGAAAATAGGGAATCAGCGAGAGATTGATCACGCATGCTCTGCAGTGTTCTGCCATAGACAGTTGTATATTCTGCGTAGATGTCGACCAGTTATCGCAGAATGTGACTAGAAACATCGTTAATATAGATTTAGAAGAGCGTTTTGTCCAGGATAGATTATTGAGGCTACCGGTATTAATCATACTTCAGACTTTTGCCCATCAACAGACTTGTCAGAGAGAAAATATTCTATGATTTCGAGTACATTGTCAGATATTCTATAAAAAGCAAGTGTGTTAAGCAACCATTGTTGCAAGACCCTATCAAAGGCTTTTGATATGTCGAGTGCTATTGCTCTAGGACAAAGTCTTCGTCAAGAGACTCACTTATTCTATGCGATATTACAGTTAGTACATCAACTTTACACCACGAAATCCGTGTTGCTTCTCAATAAGTCAATTAGGTTTGCCAAGTTGCTTTACAATTCTTTGATGTATTACAGATTCAAGCAACTTATCATGATCCATGGGAGACTGATAGGTATGCACTTATATGACGTGCACTGATTACCAGTATTTTAAATATTGGGAAGACCAACAAGGTTTTTTATAGAGATGGAAATGATCTCTGCTTTAAGCAACGATTGTACAATTTTGTAAGAATACGAGCAAGTTCAGGTAGCAGCTTTTAAAGTACAATGACTGGAATTTTTTCACGACCAGTTGCCTTGCTGGCAGTGAGGTTTCACAATCGAGTATTCGCAATCACAGGCAGACATTCCGGAAGTTGATGGTCTTGAACACAAAGGGTAGAATTTGTAGCAAAGGTTTTGCAAAAAGTTTCGCTTTCTCAGATGCTAATTAAATCACCCCATGACCGTATATATAATAATAATAATAATAATAATAATAATAATGATGATGATAATAATAATGATAATGATAATAATAATAATAATAATAATAATATTAATACTAATAATAATATTAATACTAATAATAATAATGATAATAATAATAATGATAATAATAATGATAATGATAATAATGATGATAATGATAATAATAATAATAATAATAATAATGATAATAATGATAATAATAATTATAATGATAATAATAATAAAGAAGAAGAAACACCTTTTACACGGCAAGTACATGGTATTATTTTTATGTTATAAATTATATATATATATATATATATATATATATATATATATATATATATAAAATATAATAACACGAAATCACATAATTGTCGATGCAATAATTTATTTCATTCCTCCTGGAATTATTCCACTATAACATATATATATATATATATATATATATATATATATATATATATATATATATATATATATATATATATATATATATATATATATATATAATGGAGCTTGTACATTTTTGTAAATTCGCCACTCATACCACAGAACCAAAATTACATCAGGTGTCATGCATATTTGAATATTATAAAAGAACACATTCATACAAAATGAAATATGATTAAAGAAAGAGGAATTATGTTTACACGAGCCGAGAATAGGAACATTACATGACGTCCTGACATGTGGAGCGCCCTGAATGATTCCGTTGCAATAATTACGTTCTAACTATCCAAATAATTACTGACCTACAACAGACACACACTCTTAAAATTGCGCCTCGTTAGCATGAAACCCTGGACCAATGGAGTGATGAACCGTGACGACACAAATCTAATGGGTCTTTGTTGTTGTAAGCGTTGGCATTATAATTTTAACAGTCGTGCTACCAGCTCGCACGAATAGTCCATGTGTACGAAGTAATCTGTCGAGGCCACACACCAAGATCGTATAATGATGTTTGCTGTCAAACTTACCGAGGCGGCGCCCAGTCTATAAACACATTCGAAAACATGTCAGGAAAATCACGTCGCGGTAAGACAAACTACATATATATATATATATATATATATATATATATATATATATATATATATATGTGTGTGTGTGTGTGTGTGTGTGTGTGTGTGTCTGGGAAGTAAACATGAAATGAGATCTTACGACAAAATGTGAAATGATGTTTAAGAAATGTGGAAAAAGCGGAGTAGCATATTACGGTGGTGAATAATAGAGCCAGGTTACGTTAGGGCTAGATCTGTAAGAG
>OY744522.1:42882762-42937762 GCA_963556195.1 Sepiola atlantica
TTATAGTATTTCAGAGTGTAATATTTAAAGAATTTATAGATTTCTAAGTTAGTTAAATATTAGATGCGTGACTAAATGAGATACTTTAATATATTACTGAAGTTAGGATTGGGAACAGTGTCAATATGTTTGCAATAAGTGAGTTCTAGTATAAGGATTATAGGTAGGGATTGGATTGATTATGTCACAGAAGTGATACCATGGAGTATTGAAATTACAGATAGATTTTAGGGGAGAAAATTGGTCATTATATGAGTTACCGGGAGAGCAGTTTAAAGGTGAGAGTTATGGAATATATGAGAAAAGGATTGTCGGTAGAACGCTGCATTCACAGAGTCAATGGATTGTATGCAAAAGGTAGATAAGAAAGGCAATGGATAAGTATATAAGTGGGGTAGCTAGTAATTGAGAAAGGTTATAGGAATTATAGGGTTTTAGAAGAAGAGATCAATGATTAGTGGAGTGGAAATATAATAATTTACGTTAAGTATTATGGGTTAATAAAGTTATTAATTGCACAGGAGAGGATACGCTATGTTATTGGGATGCTTATTTGTAAGGTTGGAAAGAAGAAGAGTTAAAAACTTAATAAATTATAACATTTAAGAATTAGTCTAATGTTAGAGGGGTTTGTTGGCTGGGAGGAGGGGTGTCAGAGGAAGCAATTACACTGATGTATTTAAATTCTCGCATGTGCCTGCAATTTGAGATGAGTTCGTTTTAAAAGTTAATAATATCTTTGCGTTTAGCTGCTAACTATGTACATTGGAAACATTTATGATAGCTACTATCATAAATGTTTCTGATGTACATAGTTGGCAGAAAGCAGATCCTGTAGTGTATGATTTAGACCTTTTTAATATTGACCAATGCAGGGAGTAAAGAGTGTTTTTACGGTTTAATATTTTTATTAAATTGGATAGAGAGGTGTCAGTGTGTCAGTGGCATTGTTGTTATTGTGTTTGAAGGAGTAGATATGGTTTGATATTCGGGTTTTAATGGGAAGGTGCTAGCCCTAATTTAAGTGTGTATTTTGTATGGGATTGTTATTATTGTATTCGTGTTATTTGTAGTATCATGAGTAGTTTGGGTTTACATGCTAAAGCTCTGGACGATAGTTAAGTTGGAATTATTAGGTGGAGAAGATAAGAGAATTTGAGGGGTGAGATAAAGGTCATGTGTTAGTGCAAGGAATGTAATTTAGCGTGTCATAGCGTACAGGGAGTGTAGATTGTGGAGCGCTATAGTGTGAGGAGAGAGTTTGCATGCGGCTGTTAGTTCGCATAATGGCATTTGGGGGAAATTGTTTTACGGTACAAGCGTATAATACGTCACTTTGTATGCAATTGCTATTTAACGGGCATTCTCCGGATTTCTGGCAGTTACAATTATTAGTAGGAGTATAATAATATGATGCTAAAACTGTGCTTATATTGAATGTATTTTTCACCGTTTACCATGAACAACATCACAAAAAGCAAGCAATAATAATTATTGGGGTGAAAGAACAGAAATAAATAGAAGCAATATAAGAGAAAAGGAAAGGTGAGAGACCAGAAAAATAGGAAAGAGGAAAAGATAGAGAGGGTGAAGAAAGATGGGAAGTGAGAAGGAGAGGAAAAGATATAGATAGAGAAAAAGAAAGAGGGGGGGGCGGGATTATTGAAAAAAATGAAAAGACAATATATGTATATTCTTGAAAATAGATGGCGTCAAGAAAATGTGGTTTAGTCTTTAAATAATATATCACAAATACTGACTCATCGGGTCACGGGGAGTCTAATATTTTATGACGATTTTAGATCATCGTCATACGCCTTAACACCCCCCCCCACAATTTTTATCTCTGAAGTTATCTCAAAGGCAATTTCTATCAAAATAATAACAAGACAATTACTTAATTGAAGAAAGCAATTACATCCAAAATCAGGGCAGTGCCAAGAGAGGATGCGTCAGAGTTATTGACAATTGTGCACGTCGTATCCAAAAGTGCTTATCATTGAACGCCGATAAAACATAGACTGTTGAACATTTATGACTTAAACTTGGTAGATAAATCAGGCACAGAGTGAAGTCTATTTATACTAAATATGGTTGGATTGAAGAGAGGATAGTGAATTTTTTTAACGATGTTTCCCTTTAAAATTTGGTGCGCATGTAAAAGTTATAATAAGTGGTAATCTCTTGGTAACATGACTTAGCTAGCGGTAATCTGTGAGTAAAATATGAAGGAGCATATGGAAGGAGTTTTACAACATAATTTCATATAGGACTTGTTCCATGTAATGTGTTTCTGTACTCAGGAATATCATCAAGGTAATGCGGTTAATAGGTATGGAGATTATCAAAAAGTCTGTAAGGTTGAGCCGAAAGGGAATATCGAAAGAATCTTACCAAAAGTACATAGAAGATCCACAGAGAAAAATGTCAAGGTGTATACAACGAGAAAGGGGCTACTTTGAAAGGGACGCCATTCATTATGTTGCTTGTAATAGGGATGAGTTGTTTGCAACGTCAGACTCGTTACTTTTCGTGCATATGTATTCATATCGTATTCGTATTAAACAACACACATACTGCTTTTATTTATAGAGAAATTTTTTTTCATGTTAGTTCGCCTCAAACAAGATCTGTTGCTACTAAAGATAAATGAATTACCGTGACAGAAGCTTATAGATTTCTGAAGACAACTTGGGTGGGGATTTGATCAGTAAGATGATTGTTCACGTTGCCTCGCATGGAATGAAGTTGTCAAATCTGGGTTGATGCACCAATAACTAGATCTCAATCTTAGACATGGTACAAAAACGATTGTCCAACCTAATAAGTCCTGTAAACTCAAGCCTCTATCTAATCGCTGCAATGTTGTATTCATGCAATTGTTTTACCGGACAGTTTGTCTTTGGAACTCCATTCCTTCTCCCTGTTATTCCGACTGTACCAATATGCAGAAAAGTAAATGTAATGTGAGAAATCATCTTGCTGCCCAACTCTTCACGTAGGATGCCCATTATAAATATGGCCCTAATCACAGTAACCTCTTACGGCTCAGTGGCAATGTGCATTGTTTGACGTTGATAAAAGTTTTTAAAAAATGAATATATAAATTTCTGCACGTTGGCACGGTTGGGGAAACAGCAGGAATGTAATGCTAAAGGAAAACGCTATATGGAAATAACTTATTTGTGTATAAAATCTTCCTGCATTCCGGGACCTCTAAAGTTAAGGGGTGCGATTTTGCTAATAGTAAGGGGATTTAGCGCTATTTCGGTTGAACGGGTGCACGTGCAGTAAGTTCATCGGAGCACATTCCGTTGAAGTTCTTGTAAAACAAGCACCGGGATACAATTCGGAAGCGATGTGATAGAGTCTGGAACTTGGCAGACATTTCAGGACCTCTTGGGTTAGACATTCTGTTTTGCACCCTGTCAAAGCGGTAGAGGCTAGTGGTTTGTGTAACAGCCTAGATGTTGCAACAATACTTAATGCACTGCCGAATGGTGGCTTTATAAAGAGATGGGATACTGGCAGATGAGACAGGGTTGTTTTAGTCCGGTAGAGGAAGCCTATCTTTTTTGCAGCATATTTGGCAGCATTTTATGCGTACTCCTTTCGCTTTCATGTTGCTTGAGACTTTCAGACCGATGAGTTTGAACGTTGGACACTCGGGGAGTGTGCTATGGACGATGTCAATAGTTGGTTAGAAACGTTTCTTATAGTTGTTAAAGAAGGGATATGGGTCTTGGTAGAATTAAATGCGACCGTCTATATTTTACTTAATAATTTATTTTTCGTTAGAGATATCTCCGAGGATCCGCCTTCATCTTAGACCGTATGTTCGTCTAATTATTCTCAAACCGCAACCAACCTCCACCATTGGCAATTAAACTTCTAAATACGTAACTATTGTCTCGTATCTCATTCCGCATATGTTCCCATTACTCCTCAGGTTACCGTCGACATGATGGAATAGAGGGCCCCTTTCCCCTTTCTTTAACAAACATTTTATAAAGCATGTACAACTTTCTACCTTGTTCCGCGCACTCACTTTTGATACTTTCAAGGCTTTGTTATATTTCTTTAAAGGAAAAAAACAACAACAAAAACGCTACCCTTTTTTCGTCTCTCTTGAAATCAACCACCCGACGTGCCCCTTGATTAACTTCAATGCTGATGTAAGCCCCTGCTGTGCCGAATTAGCGGTCGCGTATGGCATACAACGGTTTAGTGAGGAACAGGGATGCACTACAGCATTAACTTGCAATTACAGTAGAAAAAATAAATTATGAACAAATAAATAAGTAGATTTTTTCCGTAATTCGTCTTTTTCTGTGTTTAAGTAAAACCGAAAGCGTGCATTTGGTTACTTTTAACAAAAAACATTTGCTATACAAACCAGAATATTTCAATGTTCTTATCGTAACTGCTGGCCATTAACAGGCATCCGTATAAAGTTTGACACACTCTATGTCTGTTAAGTAAAGAAATGTATTGAAAAAACTGACAGATAAAATGTATCGTTTTCGTAGCCAAATACAGTAGATAGTAAACAAATACACGATAACTAAATCAATTATATAAATGTTACAATTATTTAAAACAGTCGCATTTTTTATCTATTATATATAGTTTAAGTATTGCATCTGTTAATGAAAAACCGATTGTGACAACACCTTGTTGCGGTACGCTACCCAATTCAAAAAAGAAAGAAATGGCTGGGAATATTATTTTATGACAAGATGCTACACTATCCCCCTAAAAAGTGATAATGCCTGGATGAATGGTATGAGGATAAACGTATGCTACACCAACCGCTACCCTACGAGGATAGTATCATTACGAACGAACATATACCATGTTACCGGTCTTCCACAAAGGAAGAGGTAATGTCTGGGAGAATGATCTCATGACAAACAGAACAGTTATTACACTACTCCTATCCAAAACGTGGAGAAGGTAATGTCTGGGAGGATTGTGTCACGATAACATAACAAATATTACACTAACTACTCCCAATAAGGCAGAGGTAATACCTGGGAAAATGGTATCAGAACGAACATATACTACACTACCTGCCTCCAAAAGTAGAGGTAATACCTGGGAGGATGTTATAATTACAACAGAACAGATACAACACTACCTACAAAAACAGATGTAAGTGCCTAGGAGGATTGTCTCATCGGAACAGAACCGATACTAAACTACTCCTACCCCAAAGGAGGAAGTGATACTGGGAGGATACGACAAAACAGATACTACACTATCTATCCTAAATTGAGCATTAAAAGATAACACTATAACACCTAAATAGAAGTAATAGTATTGTTTTAGGGTTCAGACAGGGAGATACAAAATATCCTTTAGTAATAGACATGATGTGAATTTTTCGTTTAATAATGTTTAGTGTTAAAGTTTGAATCTATTAGAAAGAACACAGTTTTATGCACAGAGAAATACTTAATTATTGCAACTACAGGGTGGGCAAAAATAAGGGTCCTATTTTTAAAAATTCATAACTTTTTTATTTATTGATTTTTTAAATTTTTTTTTTAGAATAAGTAAAGAACCCCTTCCGAAGCAAGCATGAGCCGTATTAGCCCTACGGAACGTACCCTCATTTAGAAAACATTATTTTTGCTTAAAAAACTCAAAACAGTGTAAAAAACAATACTTTAGTTTTTGTAAGTTTTAAGAAGTGTTTTTCGGCTAAAATTTGTTTTGTTTATTTCAAAAAATCTCGGAAGGGTCAGTCTACACACACATAAAGTTTGGTGAGTTGAACTTTTATTTTGTGGAAGTTATTCAAATTCAAGTTATTCAAATTTAAAGATAGGACCCTTATTTTGGCCCACCCTGTATAAGACTCTTATCTGAATGTAAATACATATAGTGTAAGAGAAGCTTGTCGAGATCGCCATTTTGAAATATGTGTGAGATGACCTCAAGACTGTAATTGATTGGAGGCATAAACGAATGGTAATTTTAATGCTGCAAAGACAAAGCTCCTTTCCTTCAATAACTACAAGAAACCTCTTCAACCACCGATTGTCATGACAAATAACACCCTACCTGAGACTCCAACATTCAAACCACTCGGTGTAACATTCACAGGTAATATGAATTGGAATAAATACATTGAAGACATTGCCAAGGCTGCTGCAAAGAAAGTGGGCTCCCTCTACTGTGCTTGTAAACTTTTCACACCTGACATTAATCTATCTCTCTACAAAGCCACCATGTTGCATCCTTGTGCCTGTTTTAAAAGTACTTCAATGGATTGTGCCCCAGATGCCGGAGAGTCTTCTACTCCAATAGTTAATTCCTCGTGCTGTCTGTCTCTGGAACTCCCTCCTTGCTTCCTGTTTCTCCGACTGTACCAACATGCAGACGTTTAAAACTAATGTAAACAACCATCTCGCTGCACAGCTTCAAACTTAGGATGACCCCCAAAACTTAGACCTTAATTCTCAGTAACCCCTAACGTCTACAGTGGCCTTGTTTGGCGTGAACTATGTAAAGCAAAAATGGGTTGTTGTACGAAGAAAAGGGTTACTGTATAGGCATCCATCTTTTTTCTTTACTATTTAAATCAATTTTATTAATACAGTTTCGTCAAGCCTAAAATTGTTCACATTTTGTTAAGAATTAAAACCATGTAATGAATGTTGATCAAAATTTGTATATAGAAATAATGTTTAGTAGCATTACATGTCGATTCTTATCTCTGTAATGACACATAAAAGTGGTGTAACATTGTTCTAATTGGGGAATTAATTTTGCCCATCGTAGGACGAGTATTCTTCTAGTCAATATATAAATTTAGAAAATGTCTTTAAAATAATAGTTCACATGTACGTGTGTATTTCAGTTTGCATCAAAAGAAAGAATAATATACTAATATATATGGCAGATGCCGCCATTAGTAAAATGAAACCAAACAGAATCTTTTTGTCCATAATTAATTCGATATCGTTTCCGTATTTCCATTGCAAACTGATCCCAGAAAAGCACTTAGACATCTCAATGGTCTAAGGACACTTTTTTTCATTTCGCCACATAACGATAACACATAGTTTTTTTTTGTTTTGCATGAAATACAAACGATAAGTCAGACAAAAAAACGACTTTGAATCGGATACAATGCAAACAGTAAAAAAGATGCTTTTAAATCAAAAATAAAATAAGAATAAAGCAGAACATTCGAAAGATTCTAATGGTTTTGCTCCAGGAAGTTGGTAACAAAAATCCCACTTAAAAACTATCAAAACAAAACAACATAGCTTTCAAATTCGCTTTAGATTCGTCCTTATATATATATATATATATATATATATATATATATATATATATATACATATATATATATATAACTTCTTTGTAATATAGCAGGAAAATCCCAACAGAGTGCTCGATTAATTTAGAATTAAAGTTAGAAATTAAAAATTAACAGCGTAATAGTTATTTATTTTGATACAGAAAAATTAGTACAACATTGTATGGCTAAGTCCTTCTGTGCTTGAAACCGACGGATGTGGTAATAAATTTTATGTACCAAAATATATATATATATATATATATATATATATATATATATATATATATATATATATATATCCATCCACTCTATAATAAAGACCAAGATGTATTCATTTGTAAATAAATAAAAAGTGTCCTTCATCCCGTGATGCAAAAGTTAGCGAGTAAAACACGTGCCCTTTTCTACCCCTTAAGTGAAACTATTTATAGTGCTAAGGGGAAGCGAGAAAGCAAATAGTAATTCAGACAACAACTCCAAACTTACCCCGCCGTCTGAAATGAATTCGTAAAGGAATTCTCCACTCTATAATAAAAAAGTAAACCCTGGGAGTTTTATTTTCATAAATCAGAAATAATTATTTACATATGAAAAATAAAATTACTGACGTAATTCTAGGATTTCATATGAATACTATTATATATATATATATATATATATATATATATATATATATAAGGTGTCTCACAAAATGTATACACCATTTAGATCGTTATAACTCGTCGTTCAATTTACTGATTTGACTTGCAAAAAAGATTAATAAAAGAGTAGAAGAGTGATAATATCAATCTTTTTTGTAAGTCAGAATTAGTAAATTGAACGATGCAAACGGTGCATACATTTTCAGGACAAGCGGCATATATATGCATATATATATGTATATATATATATGCATATATATATGTATATATATATGCATATATATGTATAGGTACATATATATATATATATATATATATATATATATATATACATACATACATATATACATATACATATGTATATGTATGTATATATATATATATATATATATATATATATATATATACAGGGTGGGCCAAAATAAGGGTCCTATCTTTAAATTTGAATAACTTGAATTTGAATAACTTCCACAAAATAAAAGTTAAACTCACCAAACTTTATGTGTGTGTAGACTGACCCTTCCGAGATTTTTTTAAATAAACAAAACAAATTTTAGCCGAAAAACACTTCTTAAAACTTACAAAAACTAAAGTATTGTTTTTTACACTGTTTTGAGTTTTTTAAGCAAAAATAATGTTTTCTAAATGAGAGTACGTTCCTTAGGGCTAATACGGCTCATGCTTGCTTTGGAAGGGGTCCTTTACTTATTCTAAAAAAAAAAAAAAAAAAAAAAAATCAATAAATAAAAAAGTTATGAATTTTTAAAAATAGGACCCTTATTTTTGCCCACCCTGTATATATATATATGAGGAAAAAAGAAATAATGTTTCGGACAGAATGTAAAAATAAAAATGGAATAAAGGATAAGCAATTCAACAACTAACAAAAAATAAACTCAAACGCTCATTTTGTATAGTTCTGCCGAAATATTTCAGTCGTTTTAAATACGGCCATTATCAATCGGTTGGTGAACTTTAATTAAAAACGGAAAAGTTTTCAAATTTATACAAAGAATGCGATTGGAAGAAATAGTCACATGCAACAAACAACAAAGAGGGAGAAAGAAAGCGCTAAATGTTAAAAAAGGGAGAGAAGAAGAAGAAGAAGAAGAAGAAGAAGAAGAAGAAGAAGAAGAAGAAGAAGAAGAAGAAGAAGAAGAAGAAAGAGAGAAAATCAACAATTGGCTGTTGAACGCTTATTTAAAACGTCACGCGTATGCCAGAATTAGTAGTAATTTGAAACTGATGACGAAGGAATTAAAACAAAGGAGGAGGAGGAGGAGGAGGAGGAAGAAAAACAAGGGTTAAAAGTTTACCGTTGTCGTAACGACTTAAGTTCATTTCATCGATCTAGCAGAAGCGTTAGAAATGTTATAAACACCTGGTCTCTGAACAATCGTTTCATCATGGCATCGGATTAAACATGATTCTATGAGCCGTCGAAGTTTAGTATCGTAAATATGTTTTATGGAAATTGCCCTCTGTGTATTGAATTGATGACCAAAAGAAATCATGTGGGTGCATAACGCATTAGAGGTATCACACTTTTTTATAGCACGATTGTGTTCATAGACTCGTTTCTTTAACGGACGTTGTGTCTCACCAAAATAACAACTCTTTTCAATCAGCGTTCAATAGTCAATTGTTGATTTTTTCTCTCTCTTTCTTCTTCTTCTTCTTCTTCTTCTTCTTCTTCTTCTTCTTCTTCTTCTTCTTCTCCTTCTTCGTACCTCTCCCTATTTTTAACATTTAACGCTTTCTTTCTTCCTCTTTGTTGTTTGTTGCATGTGACTATTTCTTCCAATCGCATTTTTTGTATAAATTTGAACACTTTTCAGTTTTTAATTAAAGTTCACCATCCGATTGAGAACGATTGAAATATTTCGGAGAACTATACAAAATGAGTTTTTGAGTTTAGTTTTGCTAGTTGTTGAATTGCTTATCCTTTATTCCATATATATATATATATATATATATATAAATACTCGAACAATACCTTTCTCAGGACGAGTAAAGAAATTTCGTTGAACAAAACAGATCTACACCAATTTTATGTCATTTTATAAAGAGTAAATTCAAGATATAAAGCTACTAAACCTTATGTCAAATATCCTAATTCCAATTTTGATCCAAATCAATTACAATTATTTATACTAGAACATATCTAAAATCTAAAGCTTTAGGTTTAATGGTTTTAATAAGAATTTGAAATTTAGAGAATCTTGCTTAATTGGTGCCCAATGAATATGGGTCAAATTTAACGCAAATCTCAAAAAGAAAACTGAATTTTAAAATGAGAGGTTGTGCCTGAATAAGACCCGTAAAATCGCTTTTGAATACTCCTAATACGTTGAAATCTGGAGACTATATTTTAATTGATGTGTGATACCTATTTTCTTAAATTTTACACAAATCGGAGATATCTTAATTTTCAGGGAAGGATTCCACCTCCTTGTTTACCCCTTTGCGAAAAGCTAAACGAAACTAAATATTACCCATACTGCTACACTTACACGTACAAGCTGTATTTCAAAATTGATAATGATAGGTTGCTTAGTTTACGAGTGTATCCTGTACAATGTACCATAAATACAAACATATATACATACCTAACTTTATATTTATGCGCCTCGTAAATGTTAAATTTTACAAAAAAAAGTGTACTCCCTATGATTCATAGAATATATATTCCAAAGACCATAATGATCTGTTCATAAGTTTAGGAGATTACACGTTTTTGGGGTGCGGATTTGAGTGGACGCACACCTTAAATGAAAAATGTGTTTATGTAACTAAGCGTGTTACCGAGAATATATACACCAAAACAAAATCTACAAATGTAGATCTAATTTTTAATACCTCAGTAAAATATGAAATTATACGCACATCATTAAAAATTATGACGTCAAGAAAACAGTTGGGTTGCTAAACCGGTCTGTAATTTAGATTAACAAATAAATTACGAACAAACCCTATAAAGGTATGAATCCATACATCCTCCCTCTAACTATTTGTAAAATGGGATAGACTAGATGCACACTTTTTGTGCAACTGGTCTAGAAAGAAGGGCATCTACGAAATATTACTAGTATTTCTCTGCTTATCTTACAACTGAACTAAACCCATACCGATTTAGTAGATGTATAGTTGTTTATTTTGCAGCACTTGCTTTAATATAAGCTCCCCGCGCCGTCATCCTCGCGTGGGGTATACATTATCTCTTAAGACCGATACAGGGTCTCCTTTGTCGTAATGGATACAACAATTTTTATCTTGTGTAGTGTTTTTATTTATTGTAAGACTTATCGAAAACAACTATAATATAACAAACCAGCAGAATGACAAAATGTAAAAATATTTAAAAACGGTTATTAAAAGGTAAGGTTCAAATCGGACATTTTTCACATAAGTGTAAAATTAAGTAAATGAATTGAAAATTACATTAGAAGTTAAGAGTAGAAATAGAGCTACGGAAATAGGAAGTTGCGTCATGGGAGGAAGTCCACAGTGACACGTCGTGAAAAACAGTAAAATGATAGTATGTCTCTTTGACAGATGTGATGATTAGGTTTTGTCCTCTTCTTCGAAGCTCCCTCTTTCATGCCCCAACCCTGGGATCTGGCGATGTGTAGCTTATGTGTAACATAACAATGCTGTAATATTAACATCACACAACATGAGCAACACAATTATTGGAGTTTCTAGTTTTTCTTTTATGTTATCCATTGTTGCAGCTGTTGTATTTCTGTTGCACTCAAAAGAATGACGACACACTGATATATAAAAATATTATTACATATTTTTATTGTTAGTGGCGGTGAACAGGTGCGGGTTAGTGAGGAAAGAACACACACGCACAGGAAGTTGACTGGGTGTTTTTCTCGTGCGCAAATCGCCAATCAACTACCGATATTAATTTTAGGTTGATGTTATATAACAATATGTGACATCCACTCCTCAACCTGCAAACGTATACTATAGCGCTTTACTGTCTATGTAGCCACGCGCCCAGGCCGTTTATTTAGCGACGGGGTATTTCCTTCTGTCGCTTACTTATGCTGTGGTTTCAATCAACAATTATTTTATTTCTCACAATCAACCAAGTTTGTTTTTCCTCACCAGGTTTCTTTACTTCAATAAAAAGTATTTTATTTTCGACACTCAATCATGTGATGTTTTAGTAGGTGTGAGTCCGTGTCGAGTGCGCCTACTCCTGCCAGGTGACCTCTTCGGTACACCCAGCCTGGATATTTAACGCAGTTACCAGGCTAGGGAAAAGAACTTCGGTTCCTACATCACCGTTGCGACTTTAGGAAACGAACAACTAATTGTCGACAAATTTTATAACAGACAAACTGCTTTGATCGAAAAAAAAAAAACTTCACACTATGCTACAAACAAATCGTTTCATAGAAATGATGTGTCCCGTCTAAAACAGACATAAGCGTGAAAGATGCCAAAAACGCATGTTTAAATTAGCTTCGATAAACTTGAGTCAATCTAATCCACATTCTACGCGCATATTCACTGATGTTGTCACAATCGACACAGTCATTCCCAAGAATCTTGACTCAGTAGACTTTCAAACATTAAAACTTATTGAAAATATCTTAAGCGTGATAGAAAAAAATGATTTGCCAGAATCTTAGAGTAAACAGTGATTTTCATGAACTGAAATTAATAGACAACACACAAAACAGGAGAATTTGGATCATGTTTTATGACACGTGATGATAATTAACTCTAATAATTGTATAATTCAAATAAGTTGATTTCCACCTTTGAAACGTAAATAACTTAATTCATTATTCAATAGTTAGTGGATAATGCGACAATATTTCTTTATTTCTTTCAAAATTACCTCCATTTAAACGACACTATTATAACGATGCTTCTTGGTCGTCAACGAAGACTATCACGGGCTGCCCAACGAAACCGGCTTGGTCCAAAAACCCACATGCCTTTAAATATACTTTCTCCTTTGTCCTCTTTTATCCTGATCAGCCGGAGAAGCAGAATGCAGCTATTTAGCTCATTCCACTAAAACCACGCATCATCAAACGTGTGGAGGTTCGGCAGCAGAAGTAGCAGTACAGAAACAGGTTGATCAACAACTATTTCTTCACACCTAATATATCATCAGAGTGAAGACAAAGATCTTAAGAACTGTTACGTGGACGAATTATTTACATCTCAAGTTAAATCCTGTAAATCTCTTTTATTTGCAACACAACATATCTCTCCTATTTTTCTGTTATCTCCTATATATCATATATAAAGTATTGCGATTCAATTGCATTGTCTGTATCCTTTTTCTCTAACCTTCTTCTCGATAAAAAGTTCAATTTTCAGAATACAAACTTTCAAATTGAATGGGATGTAATACTACCAAGCAACATTAAAAAAAACGTGTAGAATCCTGCCCGAACGTCTCGATAAACGCCGATCATAACGCTTGTTTGCCGTAGTTTTCTGTTTCGTTTTGGGCATGTCGTCTATCGCACTGATGCTCGCCGAGGGTACAACCACTGGTTCACAAGTATAGAAAAACGAAAGCAACGCAGATTGACAAAAAGAAACACTAACTCAGATACATTATGTATAGGTCATGACGCCCTGGCTGTGTGTACAATACCGTCATGGCAAAAGACCCTCCTACACTAACGTTCACATTTTAGTTAAGTTTCAGTATATTTGCCAAGACCCAACTGACATAATTTGTCTGTGGAGGAAACTATTGTGGTTACTAGAAATTGTCAGCTCATCTACAAATCTGCTATATTTCTGCCAAATTTTCTTTGGGGGACCTCCGAGCACCATACTTCCGCGAACTGTCGCAAACTGGCCTGACTTTTTAATATATTAGCTTCGACCGGAAATCATAAACGCCTTATATTTGTCCCAGAGTGACTAATAAGCAGAAGTCAGTCCAAGCTGATAACTCGGAAATTGACTACTAATTGTGAGGCGTCCTACAGTCCCGAGAGTTCAAAAGATTTCGCCCCCATGGTCTTTTTACTCAGCTTACATCTGATACTTTCGGTCTTTTAATGAATCATTTCCTACCATCGTCAGGGGTCTAGGCTCAAGGGTGAGGGCGCCCATAGTATCACAAACATAAGAAAAGTGTTAGAGATTAAAGAACCGTAGTATCACAAACATGAGAAAAGTGTTAGAAATTAAAGAACCATAGTATCACAAACATGAGAAAAGTGTTAGAGATTAAAGAACCATAGTATCACAAACATAAGAAAAGTGTTAGAGATTAAAGAACCATAGTATCACAAACATAAGAAAAGTGTTAGAGATTAAAGAACCATAGTATCACAAACATAAGAAAAGTGTTAGAGATTAAACAATCATAGTATCACAAACATAAGAAAAGTGTTAGAGATTAAAGAACCATAGTATCACAAACATAAGAAAAGTGTTAGAGATTAAACAATCATAGTATCACAAACATAAGAGAAATGTTAGAGATTAAAGAACCATAGTATCACAAACATGAGAAAAGTGTTAGAGATTAAAGAACCATAGTATCACAAACATAAGAAAAGTGTTAGAGATTAAACAATCATTTTCTTATGTTTGTGATAACAAACATAAGAAAAGTGTTAGAGATTTAAGAACCATAGTATCGCAAACATAAGAAAAGTGTTAGAGATTAAAGAACCATAGTATCACAAACATAAGAAAAGTGTTAGAGATTAAAGAACCATAGTATCACAAACATAAGAAAAGTGTTAGAGATTAAAGAACCATAGTATCACAAACATAAGAAAAGTGTTAGAGATTAAAGAACCATAGTATCACAAACATAAGAAAAGTGTTAGAGATTAAAGAACCATAGTATCACAAACATAACAAAAGTGTTAGAGATTAAAGAACCATAGTATCACAAACATAAGAAAAGTGTTAGAGATTAAAGAACCATAGTATCACAAACATAAGAAAAGTGTTAGAGATTAAAGAACCATAGTATCACAAACATAAGAAAAGTGTTAGAGATTAAAGAACCATAGTATCACAAACATAACAAAAGTGTTAGAGATTAAAGAACCATAGTATCACAAACATAAGAAAAGTGTTAGAGATTAAAGAACCATAGTATCACAAACATAAGAAAAGTGTTAGAGATTAAAGAACCATAGTATCACAAACATAAGAAAAGTGTTAGAGATTAAAGAACCATAGTATCACAAACATAACAAAAGTGTTAGAGATTAAAGAACCATAGTATCACAAACATAAGAAAAGTGTTAGAGATTAAAGAACCATAGTATCACAAACATAAGAAAAGTGTTAGAAATTTAAGAACCATAGTATCACAAACATAAGAAAAGTGTTAGAGATTAAAGAACCATAGTATCACAAACATAAGAAAAGTGTTAGAGATTAAAGAACCATAGTATCACAAACATAAGAAAAGTGTTAGAGATTAAAGAACCATAGTATCACAAACATAAGAAAAGTGTTAGAGATTTAAGAACCATAGTATCACAAACATAAGAAAAGTGTTAGAGATTTAAGAACCATAGTATCACAAACATAAGAAAAGTGTTAGATATTAAAGAACCATAGTATCACAAACATAAGAAAAGTGTTAGAGATTAAAGAACCATAGTTTCACAAACATAAGAAAAGTGTTAGAGATTAAAGAACCATAGTATCACAAACATAAGAAAAGTGTTAGAGATTAAAGAACCATAGTATCACAAACATAAGAAAAGTGTTAGAGATTAAAGAACCATAGTATCACAAACATAAGAAAAGTGTTAGAGATTAAAGAACCATAGTATCACAAACATAAGAAAAGTGTTAGAGATTAAAGAACCATAGTATCACAAACATAAGAAAAGTGTTAGAGATTTAAGAACCATAGTATCACAAACATAAGAAAAGTGTTAGAGATTAAAGAACCGTAGTATCACAAACATAAGAAAAGTGTTAGAGATTAAAGAACGTCCTGTGAATCTACACGGTAACACGAACTTTTCTGCTTCTATTTTCAGTTGATATATTGATGAGGCTTAACTTAGATGACGGATAAAGTATCCGTAATTTAATGGACGTTGAGGTGAAGATCTCTTACGTTTATTACAAGTAAGAAAGAATCATGTAATTTAGTTTTCGTCGTACGGATCCGAGTTGGTCGTAAGCAAGAACTCGTTATCCTTCCATAACTGCAAATATCTTTCCTCACTTCATCCGGCATTTTCATCTGTGGAACACGTTACCACAATACTGTTTATCTGAAAGATACAACATGGTCATCTTAAAATCCAATGGCAATAAACATTCGTCATTTCCTGCTTTCATCGGTCATCAAATGTTATTCATTCCATTTATTATTTTCAATCCTCTCATTATATTCATCACCATTCAACTGACAATGTTTCCATCCCATTACCGCTAATCCTCGAGTGGCTTTTAACTTAAACAAGTGCTGACTCATTAGTAAATACAAAAACACATTATTTTAGCTATGGGGATCGAACCAAACGAATAGTAGCCGCTTCCCTTCACGTTTTATTCATTTCAATGTTTTTTCTTTCAGTTTTGTTTTTCTATCTCAAAATGCTTCTTTCGTTCTGGTCGGACAGCAATAGCTCTGCGGCAAAGCTTTGAATTCCGACCAGCGTTCCGCTTCATAGTGTATCTCTTTCGATTTTAGGATCCCGAAAGAGATAACTATCCGGTGCTCCCATTTTGCCTTCCGGATTTCGAGCAGTTCTTGTTTTTGATTTGGCTGAAAGCGTTTCTGCTGAAAGATATTAGCCATGTACTTGTCGATGCTTTTAAATTATAATATGTCACACTTTGATTTATTCAGTATATAATAATCGGCTCACACTTGAAAATCAAAGAAATCTAACAATCTTTGGTGTTGTATTATTTGGTCTATTCGTACTATTGTTCTTATCTTGGATTTTATTCTCACGACATTTCGGCCGATGACACTCCGGCCTTACTCAAGTGTATCTTGACTAACTCGAGAATCCTTATGTCAAACTCGGGAATCTGAAAAAGAAATTGAACGGATCCCTTTATTTAATGGACGGGGGTATTAGAATACTATTAATATATATATATATATATATATATATATATATATATATATATATATATATATATATATATATATATATATATATATATATATGCCTAATCACACAGATTACATCAGTGTTTAAGTCTTGCCTAGTCAAGTAAGATTTGCTATATAGAAAAAAAAATGCTTAAAAATGTTTTTGAAAAAAATATATAATTAAAATTATTTGTTTTTGTCTTACTTCTCAACGCCGACATATTTCCATTTTTTGCATTGTGATAGCCTTCTAATACTCCTCTATCTCTCTCTCTCTGTCTCTCTCTCTCTCTCTCTCTATATATATATATATATATATATATATATATATCAGAATAATATATGATTTATACCTTTAAAGTAGAACCTATGATAAAGATTGATGCTCGATATACGAGCAATTATATAAACAAGTAAATGATGAGAATAAAAAATGTTAAAAATACAACATATATTAAGTCATCAGTTGTTCAAAATAAGGGGGTTAAATAAAAGAAATGAGAAATAATACAAGTTCTCTTATTAAAAACCCTTAGTTTTGAATAACTGATGACTAAATAGATATTGTATATTGCACAATTTTTATTCTCATCATTTACTTGTTTATACACACACACACACACACACACACACACACACATATATATATATATATATATACATAAATTTATATTTATAGTAATATATAGAAGATATACACACACACACACACATATATATATATATATATATATATATACATAAATTTATATTTATAGTAATATATAGAAGTGTCATGTAATACATAGTGATAAGAAGTAATCTATAGTGATAAGTAGTAAGACAAAACATCTGAAACAAGAATAGGTTTATGGCTTCTAAAATTTAGTCTGAAATAGTCCACAAGGGATAACGATCAAAGTGCTAAGTCATAATCAGTTCTTAATAACAGTCTTCTAGAGGTTGAAGGTTCAAACCATCAGTATGGGCGATACTAAGAATAAAATTACAAATTACTTGAGACGTCTACCCAGTCTGCCGGAACGAGAGCAAGCGTGGATTAAATGAAGGGATCCGTTCAAGATTCTTGTACGGATTCGCGAATTCGACAAGATTCACACCGGCCGAAACGTTTTAGGAATAACATTCAAAAGGAGAACAGTATTCACATGAAAGAAATAATGCAAATTATCAATCTTCATCTAAAACATTCCGAAATATAATACCTTTGGTATTGCATTTACGTGGTATCCTTTGCTCCGTCGACTTTACAGCTTGTATTGCAGAATGGAGAGGGTATATGAGAAAAAGAGAGAGAGAGAGAGAGAGGGGGGGAGATAGATAGATAGAGGGAGATAGATAGAGAGAGAGAATGAGAGAGAGAGGGGGGATAGAGACCTCAACATCTGATAACGACGATTTTGAGCTAATAATTGCTAACTCGTCAATCATTAAATAACATGTTCGACAAATTCTCATGCTAAACACTTATGATTATGACCCCGACTTTTATCATTGATATTCCCCCATTTCATTCTTATTTTAATTATTTTTAAAAATGTTTCATTTTTTGCCTATTTTTTATCTAAAACCAGATGGCCCGTGACCCGTCGAGTCAACCATGGTACATTGCACATCTTTTCTTCCACCTCTTTTTCTTCCTTTCTTACTCTTACTTTTCTCTTCTTTTTCTTTGTATCTTTATTTACGTCATCATCTTACTCTCATTCTCTTTGATGTTGCTATTAGTGTATTCGTCTCGCTATTCCCCTTCTCCTACCACTTCTCGGCTCACTCGCAAATTCACCAAATATTAGCTTTTAATCATTTGGGGATAGTTATGATATAGATAAAAGGTCACCAATCATAAGTTTGAACATGCTTCGATTAGAATCTCGTCTGATGACGAATATGATGATGATACTATTGTTGGATAATGGTCCCATGGGAATGGACGTATCTGTTGGAAATCGTTGGTTTGACTTGCGCGAATTAGCGCGGGCGCAGTCGAGTGCAGAATAGGGGCTGTTCTCACAGTCAGAGCTAACAGACGTGACAAGGTCACCGTGTGACAAGACCCCAGATCAAGGGTCAGTGTGCACTTGCGAGAGGCTGTGATGTCACGGGCCATTGCGTGGGAAACAGAGGGATGCGTGACGTTACTCGTTCTTCGTGAGAAGCGAGTTTCGTCAGTTTAGGTTTTGGAGGCAAACCTATGAGACGTGATTGTTAAAATGTAAACTACAACAGATAAGGGAAATATTTCCCTAAGAAAATACAAGCGAGAGATATCTTTCCCCCCTCTCTGAATGGTTAAGAAAATAATTGTTAAGTAACTACGATAAAGTAGTGATTTGCTCTCTCTCTATCTCGACGTATTGAATGGCCCAAGCCGATAAATAACAACGCTTGTAATAAAAAGAATTGAAACTTAAAGAGATTGTTGTTTGGCGAGTCGGTCGTGAAGCTTTTGTTGCAGACAACGGACGGCGTGGTTCATGGCAGGAAGGAAAGAAGAAAGAGTTCAACCACTGGACGACATAAGAATGCGACCCTCTATACGGCGAGGGAGAAATCTAAAGGTATGCAAACAATATATGAACTATGTGATTTATGATGTTTTAAAAATAACGAGTATTAAATGTGAACTGCCACGGCTCTTTCCGAGACTAAATAGTAAACGTGAACCGCCAAGGCCCCAAGCAGACGGGCTATGCAACACTATTTGCAACTTAAGTGTAACAAACATATGAAATGATATTTTAAACTTTAGTCTGACAGACCACAGGAAATTCTATTTAAAACTTAAGCGTGAGGAACAAACAAATATTTTTCCAAACTTATGTTTGACATATTGAAACAATACTATTGCAAACTTTAGCGTGACAGACTGACAAAACTGTTTTGTTTCAACTTTGAGTGTGAAAGATTGGATAGAAATGTGTTTACAAACGTAAGCGTGACATACTGGCAGTAATACAGTTTCAATCTTAAACGCGAAAGACTTACGAAAATGATTTTCCAAAATTTAATGTAATAGACTGACGAACATGTTTTTCCAAACTTAAGCGTGACAGATTGACAGTAATGTTAGTTCGAATTCAAGTGTTAAAGACCAACAAAATTGTTACTTGAATCTTAAGCGTCACACATCCCACTGATAGACAGAGCCCCTCATAGAAATTTGTGGACGGATCTAAAATTAGATGCGTCCATTCGTGACCATGTTGCGGTACCCCGCGGAGAGTTGAGAAAGATTAGTATATATTTGAAACCGTATTGAGAGCAATGAGACAAAGGACCACAATATACAAAAATAACACGAATTGTAAACAATATTGTTTTCAATTTTCTACAATTAACGCAGTACAGTTTTGACAACTGCAGCGTGCAATGTGACGATCAGGAGTTTACCCTAGAATGCGTAAAGTTACGTACCCGGCTGAATATTGCTTAGGTTGCAGCCAAACTAACGGAGAAAGAGAGAGAGAGAGAGAGAGAGGGAGAGGGAGAGAGAGATGATTAACACGAGAACACCGACTCGTTTAGGTAGATTTCATGAGTGAGTAACCATTGGCATTTGTTTCTGAGTAAGGTAGTTAAAACTTGACCGGACCACGTCAAGTTACATTCCGACGTAATATAAGGTGCTATAATCACGAATTTCTTAAGTTTTGAGTTGATTTTGGAGTTGTTGCATTCTAGAGATAGTTGCTGTTGTTCGCCACTCCGAGAGAATTGCTTTTCTCCGCCCGGAGGAGAAAAACGCTTTTCGCCCCGTTCATCCAAAACGACTTAACCTCGACTATCTAAACTAAGTGAGTCAAAGTTAAAACTCGAAATCAGTCCAGAAGCACATATATATTAAGCCCTTCAACCAGCGAAAGGCCTTTTCGTGATTGTTAATGCAGGTTTCACGGTAAAATAATATATATATATATATATATATATATATATATATATATATATATATATATATATATATATATATATATATATTATTAAAATATTTGTTCGATGTATTAATATCTTGCTTTCCTATCTTAGGGGGAAATTTACTTCGCAGCCTTCAGTTGACGACCAATTCTTCAATAGACCACGGTTCGAACTTATATATCAATAAACACAATGTTGATAATGCAAGAAAGCATAACAACTATTAGACAGGTCAATATACTGCCAGAGTACCCCTATCTAAAACATTGCAACATTTTGTTTTTTTGTGGTTTGCTGTTATAAATATATGATGTTATAAATATATATATACTTAATATACAAACAAATGGACACGATTGGAAAAGTTCCAAACTTCGAATATGACTTTTTTTGGTTTACAAGTCCTTTTGTCATTTACATGTGAAGAACTAACTCGGTCAGTTTTCATAATAAATCAATAAATATTAAAGGTTTACTTGTTTTCAGGATCAACTTTTCACATGAAATAGGTTACCAGTTATGCAAAATAAACTCGTATAAGATATCCGTGTGTACCCGAGCCTTAACCCCTCATTACATCCACATTGGTACCCGTATCCCTAACCCCCTTATTGTACTCACCTAGGTTCACAGGAATATAAGTGATCATTTGTATATGGGTACTAGTGGTCAATTATTACTTTCTTCAATTAATCGGGCCCCTTACCTCCATATATAAATAAAATTGTTTCATAGGGTATAGGATTCCTGAGAAAACCACTGAAAAACCCAAAGTGATCACGTTTGATCCCATTAAAAACTGGCATCACAAACAATTCACACGCTCCATTTACTAATACACATATATATTCGTATATTTTCAGGGTCAAACATGAGTGCAGCCGCCAGTAGAGAAACTTGCTCTTTATGTGAACAGAGTTTGAACTGTGAGGAAACCGTGGTGGTTCGAGAAAAGGGTGCTGCAGTTGTCAAACGTGCAAGTATCGAAAGAGGTGACAAAGTAATTGTTGAAGCCGAAACTAGTGTTCACATAAACAAAAATGACATTGCTTTAGCCTAAAAAAAGGATTATTTTGCTCGGCTAGTTAAAAGGGGCGCTCGTGTTTCTCTGGCACGATATGACAGTAAAACGCATTGCTTTTTCTGTGGAACTGATACTACGAACAAAGATTATAAACGAAAAAGTGAGGGAAAGATTTGCTATGTGAAGACTGAGTCATATGCTAAAACAATCCTAGTTCATGGCAAAACAAGAGGGGGTGAGTGCGCCACTGCTGTTCAAGATCGGATCGAATATCTTGGTGGTGATGTTAATCTGCAGATTTTGTGTACCACAATTCATGTAACGTCAATTTCTATAGAATGCGAATCATTCCAAGACAGTTCACGTTAATTGAATTAACCAAACGACGAAAATGTGGAAGACCAAAAGACAGCGATCATTCGAAAAGGTGTGTGTATTCTCGGAGGAAAACGATGAGGAACAGATAACGATATAGGACCTTTTAGCTAAATGGGAGAATATTTACGAGGTAGTAAATCAACGGCATATGGAAATCAGCACCTCAAGAAAAACCTGTGACATTCTTCGTGAATACTACAATTCACCTCTGATAGATTATAAGGAAGCACAAAAACTAGAAATTCTAAAAACCGCATCAAAACTTATCAACGCTTTCTTTCACTTCAACCAGAATACTCCCAGCTGGCAAAGCAAGATGCACCTTATGCATAAGGAGTGCGAATATATAGGACGTTGCTGGAGGGCAGTAGCTCGAATGGAGTCTTGGTAACTGCGTCCTAGTGCCGTATTTGCCACTGGTCATCCAAATTATCTAGAGTCGGCTCGTCTATATCTCCAGAAGATGTATGCCTTGAAAGCTGACAACCCTGCAGTACATTAAAATGTTTATGTTTGGGGTTCACGTAATCAGACGCAGTATCCAATACTTGGCTAGTCTTGGCTCCGATCTTGTCATCAAGTAAAACCTAATGCGCTCACTCAAAAGCCATGGTGGGCTCATACGGGGTAGTGGGATGTTCGAGCACCAGAGAACAGTTTGGGCAATGTCGTTCACTATGTCATCCGCTTAAAGCCCTGCCATGCAATACCTTACCGCACGAAGTTGCACAACAACGAACAACATAAAGAGCTGTCTGCCTCTCGGGTGAGAAGAGATGAGACAGACCTTGGGAAAGTTGCAGAGCCACGTGACAGCTTTAAGCCGTTTTCAGGTGATAGATCGTTATGCAATATTATCACAGGGATTACTGCTAACGAGGATGTCAATGTTCAAGACCATTTCGAAATCAGAACATACATTTTACAGAAGATTGATGGACAATCAATTTTCTTCTACACTCACAAACGGAGTTTGAAAGCAAAGACTTTAGCATCGTGCAAGAATATCAAAGTTTCTGCATATCGTAGCATTGACCCACTACTTTTATTCTAGAGTGTTCTCGTGGTCTCACAGATGGGTGATCTAAGGCTGGATTATCTCATGTCCTATTAACTCTGTCTCTACCCGATGTCTTTGTTTTAAAAAAGGGCATCTTACATCAAGCAGACACACCACAGCTCCCAGCACTTCTCAGAAATGATGTTGACACAAAATTGGGCAGTGCTGTGACACAAACCGTTCCAGTCACAGAACACAATGTACTAGACGGTGGATCCCTTTATTACCGTTTGAAATGGAAGGGGGGGAGTATCTACAGCTCGATTGCAAATTATCATGCCTCATTTACTGTTGAACACTATCGGAGAACAACTGTCGTGTTTGATGGTTATGAAGTTTGATCAGGTATAAAGGACTGTACTCATCAGCGGCGAAGTTGAGACCTGAATGCAAGAAAGGTGAACATAACCGAGGTAATAAGATTTGCTGGGAAAAAGGAAGACTTCTTGTCAAATGTGGCAAACAAACAGGCGCTGATCCAGATGATCATGGAATGCATGCGGCAGAAAGGCTGTGGCGTTATTCAAGCGGAAGGAGATGCTGATGTTGAGATTGCAAAGGCAGCCAGCAATATGTTTGCCTTCAAATCAACCACCCTCATTGGAGAAGACACGAACCTTCTCTTGCTGTTCCGTCTATATATTTCTAAATGTACTGCATTTTATTTTTGCTCTGACAAGGCGAAATCCTCCATCTACAATATATAGTTTCTCAAGCAGGTGGTTGGCGAAGTATTTTGTAATGATCTGTTGTTCCCGCATGCCTGTACGGGATGTGAGACGGTGTCCAGGGTATTCGGAATAGGAAATACGTTGGGATACCAACGAATCGTCAAGAGAGAAAAGACAATGACAGACTGTTCAAGAGCATTTTCTCTATCAGAGCAAAGCCAGGATGTTGTGGAAACCAATGGCTGTAACGTAATGGTAGCTTTGTTAAATGCGGATAGAGAAAAACTCCCTGACATCTATTAGATAAAATATGCTCTGTAAGAAAGTTGCGAGAGTTAAGACGTTCGTCACGTCAGAACAACTGCGACCAACGCCCTCTGCCTGCAAATTCCATACTTTGCGGACTTACTACCAAATTATGGAGTTGACGGAATGTAGAGATGAAATGGGGCCATCTGAGTGAGAGAGAGCAAACTTGTTCCAGTAATGACGGACAAAAGCCCTGCTCAAGATGCATTGATTCAGATAATTCATTGCAACTGAAGGATGCAATAACCTAAGGTGTAACTGCATGAGCCATAGACTATAATGTACAAGTGCATGTGAACATTGCTAAGACGGAAATTGTGACAATATGAAAAATGATCCAGTAGAAGATGATGATGAGGAGTTGAAAGTTTTTAAAAAGCACTGTGATGTAAGTGAATCCGGGTGGATGCAACAAGGGTAGTGGGTGTAAGGGTACACATGTATATTGTATAAGGGTGTATTTAGAATCACTGGTAACCCTTTCATGTGAAGGAGTGACTCTGAAAACTTTGGTAAAAATCCAAGTTATATTGATTTATTGTGAAAACTGACCGACTTAGTGCTTCACATGTAAATCGAAAATGACTTGTAAACCAAAAAAAGACATATTCAAAATTTGACACTTTCCCATACTCGGATCTTATCCAACTTTTAGTATGTTGTAGATTAGACCCACCCTAGCACAACACCACCAAAAAAACAAAATGTTGCGATTTTTGGGGGTCAATCAGTATATTGACCTGTCTATATAAGAGTTCTCACCGTCTACAAAACAACTCATTAGATGTTTCAGCATTCACGTATTTTCTAAATGATACATCTAGTTGTCTGAGTTGTTCTCATCAAGATAATTGAAAGTCGAATGAAGTACGCATGCGCAACTTAACTATTCACGCACACATTGACCAACGAAATACATGCGCGCCAATAAACGGATTGAACTGGAATGTTTTACGAAGTAGTCTATAAAAGACCGGTTTGAATATAAAATAAATAAGCTTGATCCGAGATGTCTAAACTGCCACACGAAGAAGCTACAACACTCTTGACTGCGTTGCCAGTGTTGGAATTTATCGCAATTCGGAGATATTTTCAAATATAGACACGTTTATAATTTTTCCACTGGATAAAAGTTAAAAATAACATTTGCAATATGTCGAGTAATTAAACTAAACTGTAAACATGGCGGTGTTTTCTAAAACACTATTTACTGGCGATGCATTTCTCACAGGGAGCTCAAAAACGGCAGATGAATTTAACTAGTAGAAACGCATACGTATTTTATCTTAAAAACAGCAAGAGAAATAATTATTTGAATGTTCAAACATTTTTAAACACATTCTTTACTAAGATATTCTTTATTTTATTTTATTTGTGTTTTATTCAACGAAGAAAATGTATTTTAAAAAATAATTTCGTTTCTTTACGTTATAATAAATTTCGCTTATTTTACGAACCTTTTTTGAACAAATTTCACCCCAAACAAGGAAGGCCGCCACTGTAGACGTAAGGGTTTACTGAGAATTAGGGTGTAGGTTTCAGGTGTCATCCTAAGTTAGGAGCTGTGCAGCGTGATGTATGTTTACATTAGTTTTAAACCTCCGCATGTCAGTACTGTCGGGGAAACAGGAAGCAAGAAGGGAGTTCCAGAGGCCGGCAACACGAGGAAAGAAACTATGTAAGTAGAAGGTTCCTCGACATCTGAGAACCTTCAAAGTGAATGGATGGGATTTTGCTGATTGTCGAGTTGGACTAGTGTTTTTATCGAGGGGGGGGGTACCAGAGCAGGCAGTTCATCGGAGCACAATCATTGCTCCTGGTGACCTCTGATGGAATCGAATGAGAATTTTAATAGTGTATTTACATACCTAAACAAATACCCTATATTGAAACTTATTTGAATGTTCTTACTGTTAACATATCGATTTTTATAACGCACAAAAAAAACCATTAGCTTTCATATGTATATAAAGTGATATAGATATGCATACAACTCTGTAAAAGATTATACGTAAATAAGATGTGCCTATTAAACTTGCAGGTGTTCGCGAACAATATGCGTTTTCCGAGCGAAACTTGACGGACAAAGCCGCTAATAGAGATGCACGTTGCCCGTGTAGATATATATCACAAGTCATAAATAATTTCAAATATAGCCATGTTTATAATTTTTTCCTTGGGATACAAGTTAAAAATAACATTTGAAAAAAAATGTCAAGTAATTACAATAATACCCAACCGCATGCTTCTATCAGGATTCGAACTCGCGTTCCAACAATGTCAATGGTACAACCAACACGGTATCCCGAACTATTCAGCGCCATTTCGAATCAAGACATAAACGTGTGTAAAGGAGTCGACTGACGCGTCTCGTAACTCGACACCGTGCGCCGACGTTAAATAAACATGAACTTATCGGCTTGTGTGTCGCCATCGATGCACTCGCGGGGACGGGCGCTTGTTGTAGGTACAACTCCCGTATAAATAGCGAGACTCCTCGTGCCCCAGCCCATACCACTACCCCGGTTGGGCAATACCAAGTATGGGGGTGGTCGACGGCTAGCAATGACATTTATGATTTATTTTCGCCGAGGTTACTGGGATCCCTTTTGACTCTTCCTTGCATAAATCATGCAAGTTTATATACTTACGTAGAACGACTACAAGTACATCTATATATATATATATATATATATATATATATATATATATACATATATATATATATATATATATACATATATTTATATATATATATATATATATATGCATATATATATATACATATATTTATATATACATATATATATGCATATATATACGTATATATACATATCCATATATATATACATATACATATATATATATATACATATATATATACATATATATATATATATACATATATATACATATATATACATAGACAGATATATATATATATATATACATATACATATATATACACGTATACATATATATATATATACGTATACATATATACATATACATATACATATACATATATAGGAAACGTTGATTGAATGCAAGTACGTTCAATATTCTCCCTGGCTTACTATATATCAGATTGAAAAGAAAGTAATGTCGTTTTTTTGCCCAACACATTTATTTCATCTGAAACATTCACATTAAGGCATTTTCAATCTTTACAATAATTTCTCTCATTTTCTATGACTTCTGTCCAACGATCAACTCGCTTCTTGATGCCTTCTTCAAAAAATGTCATTGATTTTTGAGAGAAAAACAAATTATGTCATTTTTAAGTTAGTCGTCATTTTCATAAATTTTATGGTTTAAGTGATACTGCAACGACCGTAAAAGATGGTAGTCGGATGGAGCAATGTCAGGTAACTACGGCGGATGAAGCGAAACTTCCTAATTGAAACAAATGGCCTTTTCCTGAGTGAGTTTTGCTGTGTGAGGTTTCGTTTTATCATGCTGAAGCACTACACCCTTCCTATTGAGTAATGCTGGTCGTTTTTTTAGTAGAACAATTCTTAAATCATCTATCTGTGAACAATGTTTTTTTTCTGCTGGGATTGTTGGATTAGGCTTTAGTAACTCATAATGAATCAGTTCTCTCATGTCCCACCATAAAGATTGCATAACCTTCTTTGCGTGTAGTCCTTGTTTTGGAACAGGCTGTGGACTTTGGTGTCGGTCTAACCATTGTCTTTTGCATTGGATATTCTTGTAAATAACCTATTTTTCATCTGCAGTCACAATTCTTTGCAAAAATGGTTTTCGATTATTCCTGGAAAGCAAAGATGTGCAAACAGTCAATCTTTGATTTCGTTGACCGTCAGTCAAATCGTGGGGAACTCAGAGTCCAAGTTTTGAACTTTTCCTAACTTGTGAATGGATGAAATAATTGTAGTATTGATTGTATTGAATTGCTGAGCTAATTCTCTGCTGGTTAACTTTGGTGTGGCCTCCACAGCGTCTTTAATGGCGTCTTATATCAATCTATGTTGTTCTTCCTGAACATCGTCAATCTGACAGGTTGTAAGTATCCAGAAGAAAAGTTTTCAAACCACCGTTGATATTTTTGATCATTCAGAAAATTAATCCCTTAGACAGTTCCAATATTCCTTGTAGCTTCTGCAGCTACGTTTCTTTTTTTTGAATTCATAGAGCATGCAATGTCTCAGATGCTCATTACTAATATCCATTTTTTGACGGCTGAGACCGTTAAACTTTATATTTTCCAACTGTCTACTATATATGAAAGACAAAACAAAGTATTAATACACTAATTCACCAAAAAATCTAGAACTATGCACAACTTAGGAGGTTGCAAACTGATGAAGTAAAAAATACGACACATATATATATGAATGAAAATAATCACATACATATATATATATATATATATATAAATATATATATATATAAATATATATATATATATATATGTGAATAAAAAATCATATATATATATATATATAAACTGCAAATAAAACTTTTTTATGAATTCATGAAAATGTGTTCTCTTCATATGTTGAGGTTTACATAATATTACAAATAAATTATCAGCCCCTAGTTCTACACTATCCCAGCAGCGGGATCATATAAAATTACGACTCGATTTGTATGTCTGACAACAGAAAGCTTTATGTATGTATTTATTTTCAGCTAAAACTAGCTGAAAATTGTTCTTGATACCGCCTGAACTTGCTGATGTTCTACCAATTTTGCTCGGAAGATTATTCTAGCTAATAATATATGAATAGGGTACGTGAAAATTCAAGGTGTCGTGTTCGAGTACTCTTGGTCCCTCCCGTGAGTACCTGATTATTCCATGCGAAACCAATTTGAACAGAACAGAACAGTAGCATGAAAATCAAAAAAAGACACATGCACGTTGCGTTTATATTTATTAATTCGATCAGGGATTTAAAGGTCTCCCTTTTCGGGAGGTGACATTTTCCCCGCCAATTATCAAGTAAGATTATTGAATTATTCGAATTCGACATATTCTGTTAAATTATTGAAGTAGCGGTATCGCTTGAAACGTTTCAACTGATTTGTTTCGCTTGGGGAGAGTATCAGAGTATTTTTACAATTTTGTCATCTTTAACGAACATGGAAATATACACGCGCTTTCAGAGTTGATTTAATTAACCGATATCTTGCAGCGATTTAAAGATATAAACCAACGTTTCCGATCACACGAATAAATGCACTTATATATATAAATATATATATATATATATATATATATATATATATATATATATATATATATATATATATATATAAGTATGTATGCATATATGTGCATATATGTATCATTTAAATCTCTTTACATTTACACAAGAAATGGGTTAAGAGCTCAAATATTATTTATATGACTAGAGTTAAAAATATACAACCCTAATAAATGTTCCGAATTTACTTTTAAATATATATTTACAATCGTTTTTGCTCATTTCAAAACACACACTTTTTCGTGATAATTAATAAATTAAAGATATATTTCAAATGGTTTCCTTAGTGAACTTTTATCTCCCATCATATTAAAGCCAGAAAAATCTAAAATCTAAATCGTTAACATCAAAACTGTTCTCTTTCTTAATTTCACTAATTTTGTTCCTTTAAAAAAAGCCATCGAAAATATTATTGGCGCCATCTTTTCATAGGCACATATGAAGATATAAACAATTTCAAAAGGCACTCGACAAGAAAACAATGTTATATTCGTTCATTATTTCATCAATGAAAAGGATACACACAAAAAAGAAAGGAAATTATTTTAACATTGTTCTATTTTTCGTTTACTCTTTGTTTTACATTTTCATTGTTTCATGCCCCCCATCCAATAGTCACGAACAATTATTTAGTCCGCATTTTGTAATAAGTTTTTTTTAAACACGTAAATAGAAAATATTACAAACACAGTCGAACTTTCCACAAAGTGTAGCCATGAAACAGAAAAATAATCTGATACCATTTCTGGACATACTCATAAGTACATCTTAAAGCAGTCTAAAGTATATCGCAAAACTACGCACAAAAAAGACTACATACATGTTTACTCACAGCCTAATAACAAAATCAAAACGGTCATGATAATCAGGTTTATGTACGTGTGCTCAGAAGTTGTAGGCTACATAGATAAAAAGAATTCAAATACCAGAAGCAATAAACAAAATTCATATACACTGAACACTTCTCTCATAAGCAGATATCTTCTTTTACTTACCCAGAACAATAATGCAAAAATTTACAACACCGCCAATACGTTAAAAATTTCAACAAAACCAACTACATCACAAACCATGAAACAAAAACTGAATGCGACATAACATTTCCTAAAACACACACATTTAGATCAAGAATACATACCGTCCATGCAAAAATTGCAATGAAGTATATATATATATATATATATATATATATATATATATATATATATATATATATATATATATATATATATATATATATATATTGGTGAAACTAAATGCGAACTTAAGTAAAGATTTGATGGAGATAAAGAGACATAGAATAATAGTTTCCTAAATACACTATTCTCTCATATATTAAAACATGATGCTTTCTTTAACTTTAAACAAGCTAGATTCATTAAATTCATTTTAAATTAATATCGCTGAAACCTCTTATAACAGCAATCCTTATAAAGCCTGACACAATTAAAAAACGTAACAGCTACTAGATTTTATCTTTTTACATCATCAATCTAATACTAACAGAACATTATTTAAACTTAGATCAAGGTTAGCTTTCTTACACCACATTCTCAACAAAACTTTGTACATATAATCGATATTTCAGAAATAATCATTCCACTTCATAGACGCACTGTATATTTTGAATATGTTTCGTTAAATAATTATAACAACACCATTTTTTCCACGTAATAGACACGCCACGTATGTTCAAATTTTGATTTCTGTATTTTCTTTGAATCAGTAATCCGGAGAAAATAAATAAAGACACAATCTCGGTGGACCTATCAACATTTTCTTTTTGTTTTTCATTTTTCTTTTTCGTTTGATTAGTAATACAATAATTATAAACAAAATGTGTTCTTTATGTGTGAATATACTGTCTACTGACTGAACATGAATACATTCTTGATCTAATATCCTAGGTCGCTCCAACTACGCCATTAGAAACAAAATCAAAGCTTTTTTAACCGTAAAATGTCATTTCTATTTCTTTGAATATGTAATTTCTATTAAATGTATTAGCATATGAGATCTTGGACCGGGTAGGTGTTTTATAAAGGCCCAAAAGTCACTCGAATAAAAAGGGTTAAATAGATTATGTGTTAGACAATGATCGCCGAACGGAGAGGACCGGAAACAATGAGTGAAAATGTCAGAAGATAATTAAGGAGGACGGCTACACAAGTATTTGTTTGCATTAAACTTGAATACGGTCATGCTGTCGTCGATTGGGAAGCAGACTAGTGGTATCATGTTTCACAGATGAACTTTTCAATGGAAATAAATCTTTTTCATGGAAGTTTCCTGTTTTTATTGTTTTTCTTATGGTAAAGAGAGAGAGAGAGACAGACAGAGAGAGAGAGACAGAGAGAGAGAGAGGAAAGTTATTTGCTGTGGTTGTAGCTAGACGAGTTCTTGCTGTGAATGTTTTACAATGGAGACCAGAGTTGTGAGCTCAATGAACATCACTCAAAATTTGATGTAGAGCAATTCTTTTCTTCTATTTATTTTTGTATGTTACTTATTTTAAAAGTTTTTGTGTAGGCTGGTTCGAGATCTCACCCCCTAAATGATAACGTTTACAAAAGAAACTAATGCGCCAATGTAACTCAACGTGTTGCCGAAAATATATATTCCAAAATTAATAATGATTGGTTCATAAAAAATGAAAATAATTTAAACAAACTTTATATATATGCACCCTCCAAATGTTAACATTTCCCTCCAAAATAATGTGCGCATTTTTAGAATATATATTCCAAAATTCATAATGATCCGTTTATTAGTTTAGGAGATTACGCTGTACGTAATGTATATATATATATATATATATATATATACATATATATATATATATATATATAACTTAGTTATATGTGAGTATATATGTATGTATATATATGCATTTGTATACATGTATGTATATATATATATATATATATATATATATATATATATATATATATATCACCATCACCATAATATATATATATATATATATATATATCACCATCACCATAATATATATATATATATATATATATATATATATATATATATATATATATATATCACCATCACCATAATATGTATATATATATATATATATATATATATATATATATATATATATATAGTAATCTAGGTAAGGTAAACATCCACGGGATAAAAATCCAAAGAATTTCAACCGGGCTTATAAAAAGTGCTCAATATCAAATAGAACTTTTTATAGATATATGATTATTTTTATTTATACAGATATGTACATAATCTGCGACATTGGCATGTCGATGTTATCGACGAACATCAGGCAGAATAAGAATAATAAGTTGTGGCATATTTGTATTTGTAATCATAAATAATAATTTGTGCCTTCGTGTACGTACGTTTGTAAATTACGGGAATTCTCAGCGGATTACATTTTTTTGGTATCGAGTTGTGGAATGAAATAAACAATCTTTGAAGCGGAAGATGAAATTGTGCGCCGCAGACAAGGTTTAGTCGTCGCACGTGTATGTTTCTGGGGCGGCTAAAAATTGAACTCTCTGCAATGCACTTTGGGCGAAATCAATTAGAGCCACCATACGAACCCTCGCCGTTCAAAAATAAACCCCTTACACCTCACACACAACCCACGCGTCACAAGTTCGCTGCGAGACTTTGACAATTATGGAAGACTGTCTTATCAAACATCTTTCTCTGGGCCACTAGTTTCCAATTGTTTTACCGGTGTATTGTTTTCTTTTATACGTTTTGGTTTCTTTTTCTCCCACTAGTTATTGAAAAAGTTTTAGGATATATCATTGCCTGTCCCCCCCCCTCGCCTGCCAGAGATGATGTTGTTTCTTCTTTTGTGTTTTGTGTTTTGTACTTTTCCACATCATTACAAATCTTTGTGGCAAATGGTTTAACCGGGAATAGTAAGCGAACCAATATAGTAACAGTAAATCTGAAAGGGATCAAGGTAGTCGCTTTGAAAAAAATTCTCAAATAAAGTGGTTTTTATGAGTAGTAAGACACAAATATGAAAGCATAAATTTTCTGACAATTCTTCTGTATTGATCAACTAATATAATCATTTATTGTTGTGAAGTTGTCCAACAGTAAATAATAAATAAAGGAAGTCAAGTCGAGGGTTGGTTTAACAAGTGTATTAACAAAGTAAGAAAGTGACTAGCACTTGGCTAGACAGTTAAAAGACTGTGCTTTGTCTTCTCTGTGTCTCTGGTGACTCACACTATTTATAGTGACAACCGGTGTTGTTTCTCCTGTGTAAGAACGGCCGGTGTAACATTTATTATATAAATACAACAGAAAAAGAATTACTTTGTAGTGAAGATGTAATTAATCGTAGTCGCTGATTGAATATTGTTATACCAATGTCGGCTATCTGAATGCAAGTGCAATAAATCTGCTCAAAATCGGTTTGAGATAAGTGAGATAACTTAATAAAATATATTGAATTTCCATTTTAAATATTTTATTATTAATTTCTCGATGGTATGACAATTAAAAAAAAGTGTCATCAAAAGATGAAAGACACACGAGTTGAATGTAGGTGTCGCGTTCGTCCGTCGAGTGAGAAGTTAAGCTGTCTTCAAGTTTTACGTAGCTTTATTATTGGTTTGCCACAAGTCTAACTTTTAAATACTATTGTCATCCTTAAAAACGATGTTTAAATTAACGCAATTTTCTCTTCGTTCGATTGACTTAACATTTTTCAACATATATAACCACACCCACAAAATAACATACTCTAATTTAGTGCGGTTTCATTACTGTTGAATCCAATTCCCAAACTATCAAAAATCTATTCAACCCAAACAAAATTATTGGTACTACTCTGATTACAAAAGCCAGCATTCTATGCTATTCACTCTAGCGAATACAACAATTGCATTGGTGAACTCAACGTTCTTTTGGAAAGAAAGGATCTATAAGCATAAGAGAGAAATTAAGCAATGTAAAAAACGCATTGATTTGGCATATGATTAAATCAAAGGATGCCCGGGAGCGCTCTATCCCTTAATAGACTACAAGAAGGGCCTATGCTGGAAATCTCATTTCTTTGATCAATTATATCTCAAAATCCAATAGACCAAATTAGTTAAAACTTTGCACAACATTTTTATTTGATAGGTTCTATAAGTGTGTAGAATTTCAGCATCATTAGTCAAGATAACCCAGAGATCCAGAAAGTTCAATCATGAAATCATGTTATCTGTGTGTACGTACGTACATACGTACGTACGTGTCCCACCCTGTATCTCATCAACTATTTGATGGATTCAGCTGATCTTTGGCGGAGATAGGGTTTAGTTGATGGCATTTTAATTTCAATTCACCATATTCTTTAGTTTTCTAGAAAATTCTAAAAAACCTTATGAGAAGGCATTGTATTGAGGCATAGCCTTTACAAAAGTAGTGACATTCCATGCAAAATGCCAGTATACTGAAATCTTATGCCCTTAATAGGGTTAAGATGAAAATTCATATACACTAAATGTACAAAAGCAAGGAAATTCCCAAATTTTTACACTTTTATTGTCATTAAGGGTATGACTACATATCAACCAAACCATTTTATTATCACATCACTACAGTATACATCTCTATACATGAGTGGATGAAGTGTGTGAGGTGCGCTGAAGAAAAATTCCTACCAGTGAAATACATAGCCCTGTTGTGCTCGCATACCCTTAATCACAATAGAAGTGCAAACATTAGGGAATTTCGTTGCTTTTGTACATTTAGTGTATATGAATTTTCATCTTAACGCGATTAAGGGCATATGATTTCAGTATACTGGCATTTTCATGGAATTCAACTAGAGTTTACACTCCACAAAGACCGCGTTAATCAAATACGCGCATAAAACACAATAGATGCTACGTATGGTAGCGGCTGTGATTGCACATTCAAATAATTACATCAAACAAAATCCTGGTTTCTTTTAACTTCTCTCCGTCTTCACGGAAATCTGTATCGACAATGGTTGAGCTATATGAAATGCAATTTCCTTTATTTTTCGCGTATAATTTTAAAATATGATTTTCATTGATTTGTTACAGTTTGAATGGACTTACCTTAAAGAATATACGTTTTCATTTAAATTTCGAAAATGTTTTTATTTAATTATTTGAATACATAATATCATTAGTCCTTTGTAGATTAGTCAGACTACTATTTTTATCTTGGTTGTTATTTTTACAACGTTTCGGTCGGTTTAACATCCGAGCTTCATCATGTCAAAGCTGTACAGAATTTCGAACTGAACCGTTTATTTAATCCACGGGATTAAAATGTTCTCTTTCCCTCAACTGTGACCGCGTATTGTTTTTTTTCTTATGAAACACTACTTACCAAGGAAAAAAAAAAACACTTGACTATGACGCTTAATAAGATCGAAGTTCAAAGATGAATATTAATGGAATTAATCAAGTTTTATTACTTATGTGGACGGTTTCTGACAAATATTTTTTGAAGACGACACTTTTATAATATGCAGGGAAGCAGTCCTGTGGTAATGTGTTTCACAGTTAGAAAGCTTTTGGAATGAAGCCGTGTTTTTTGAAATTATGATTTTTACTAGGCGTATTGAGGAAGAAAGTTTTTTTTCGTTGTCGCAACAAAAAACAATATTCTGAGGTAGAAGAACCTAAGAGGTTATATCGGCCAAAACGTTGTGAAAATAACAGCCAAGATGAAAAAAATAGTCCGAATCATCCAAATACTGTAAATTATCCATCCTTATCTAAAGAATTCCGAAAGTTACTATACTTATTCTATATTTATTTATTGATTAGCTTAGAGTCTTTCAAATTTAATTGACAATTAAGAGCGAAAAAAACAACAACATTTAATTCGTTTTAAATAGTGATTTTCACAACACGTGTGAACATCATAAAACTTTGGTAAAAGAGCCGCGCGCTAAGATAAAATACCACATTACCCCCAAAATCAGACAAAAGACGAGTTGTAGTATGACACATTTTATTATTTACTCAAGAGGGTGGAGTTTGGCGATACGATCCACAGTGGCGTTTATTCTGTATTTTGTACAGTTGTACCTACAACTACGCGAAACATAACGCATGTCTAGACAGGACTAACAAAAGTAGTTCAAGGGTGTGTATGCGCACTGCGCATGACTGGGTGATACTATTTTTTTGTAAAACTCATCTTACCTTTAGTGGCGGGATTTCTACAAACCACTCAACATCCTCACGAAACACCGACCATATGTTTATGTCTCAGTTAAAATGTGATATGTCTCAGTGTAGTATCTAACATTTAGAAACAACAACAATGTATCATAGTTACCTCCCTTACATTGTGTAGTTATCTCCCTTTGTATATTTCTCTTGCATATATAAACGAATACTGACGAAGATCGCTCTCTTGGAAGAAGGTCTCGGAAGCGTAAACATCAATATGTCTCTCTCTTATTCATTGCACGTTCTCTGCTTCGCATTGTATGTATAAGTATCTATTATGTCGCGAGCCGAATATTAACAGATTCACATAACAATTGACAAGCGAGAACGGTCCGTAAACACGTGACCCGACATTGAAAAAGTGTAACGGACGAAAAAGTACCAACAAAAAATCCCACCAAATCTGAAATCACTTCCGGTGAAAATGATGGACCTGGCACTCCCAGTCGAAGCTCCCATGAAGATGTTGCAGTTGGTGTTGGCTTTAATCGTACTCTCAGTTCAATCACATTTCCTCATTCGTGTGTTTTTTTAAGGTCTATAATGAGAACTTTTCCGTGTGTTGAGCAACCTCCTAGTTTTCCCGCATGAATTTGTGTACCTACTAGCCAATAGGTTAGACACAATATCAGGTAAGGTTTCGAAAAACTAGCGCACTGGAATTAGTGCACTCTGATACTGGGGAATGCCGAGGGGGCTGCTCAATCATTTTCGGACTGAGCAGCCCCGTCGGCATTCCTTAGTAGTGGCGCCTCTGGCGATTAGCAAAAAACTACCCCTTCTCAAAGAGAAAAAGTAAAGCTTGGGAGGATTGTTCTCCTAGAACTGAACATAACCATATGTCCGCTCGATAGAAGCAAGACCACTGTCGGGCTGATGAAGTTGTAGCGCCGAGACTAGATACGTACTCAGACTTGGATTCGATTCTTTTTTCACACACTAAAGAACAGACTGTAATCTACACGTCTACGCGTAGTTTTGCCTGACGGTCCAGAAAACCGCCACGCAATTACACGAATAATTTAGCAATAACCGAACGGCTTATTTGTATAACGATATTGATAAGGAATTACGATGCCGTTGTCGCGTTTCTGGTTCTGGTAATCTAAGGTTGATCAAAAAAAAAAAAGAGGACATTTCAAAAAAATATTTGGCCCAGTTGCCCGATAACCCTAACCCTCACACTCCTTACAACTCCTACCAGCCATCCACAATTCAGGTCTCATAATTTTCTCAAACATTTCGTAATCGCAAAATAAACACCTCATCGCTAATTGTACGTACTGAAATCAATTGACGTTCAACGAATTCCAGATGAAGTGATAAGATAGCGCAGGCATATAAAAACAAACTAAACAACTCGACAAAGATGGTTCTTTTTTATTAAAAAAAAATTCTAAATTCTTTTTTGAACTGCGATCGCATGAAATGTTCCCATATGCTGCACAATAAATTACTGATGTTTCTGCTAGGTGGTTTTAAGTCTCAACAAGTTGGTATTTATTTCTAACGTATGTTTTGATATGCATAATAGTAGAGTACCCATCTCTGGCGGGTTTTTGTTATATTATATCAGCCAATGAAGTCAGTTTGTACAAACATAATTGGATGACAAATATCTTATATACACTAGCCCTCTGGTAACGTTTTCCGCGTAAGGTCATAACTAGCTTAGAATGTAAACAAAAGAAAAATGCTTAAAAATGGTATCTCCTCATTCTACTTGGAAACAAACGTGTTCGCGCAGAACTAATATATTGGTAATAGAAAGGTGGCTGGTTACTTTTTATATGTCTAAACCAAAATATATCTTCTTTCACCAGAAACGCTTGGATCCTGACTTTGCATCAATTAAAATGAATGACTCTCTCCTCGAGGAAGCTGCCTGCTTTGCTAAGCTTCTAGGACTGAACTTCATTCAACACTTGAAATGGAAGACGTACATCAAATATGTTGAAAAGACGGTTGGATAATTTTACCGCCACATAAATATCTCACTCTTAATCCTCTACATAAGAGTCAAATACGTCCTAAGATGGAGTACTGTTGCCACATCTGGGAAGGTGCCGCTAAAAGCATTTTTTCCTGCCTTCGAAATCTAGCTGTGGTGTCCTCTTCTCTTCCCTACCACTTTTTCTTACAGAAAATGTTAATAGTCTTTCTCTACTCTATCGTTATTTTCATGATAGATGTTCGACTGAGCTTCAGCATGTGGTCACCTCTGTAAAACATGTACAAAAACTCGTCTAGCTGCAACTACTGTAAATAATTTATTTTCTTTCTCTGTATACACAAAACTAAGCGTAACTACAAACTTTCTTTTCAAGAACTACCCGTCTGTGGAACACAATACCACGGAGCTGCTTCTCAGCTTACTTCAACATGGTCGTTTTCAAGTCCAAATAAAGTCTTGTTGCACCGTCCTCTTAAATAATCTAATTCTGACTAGGTTAAACCATTGTTACTAAACCATCACAGTGTTATCTCACCGCCCACCTGACAAAATAATTAACCCTTATCACCGATACATCGTTAGTATGTTAACAAAATATTGGACTACGATAACTGTGGTTACTAAGTTACATCTGGAGTACTATGCAGCATAAGAAGAGCTAAGCATATTAGCCAAGGCTGCCGCAAAGAAGGTGGGCTCTCTCTACCGTGCTAGTAAACTTCTCACACCTGACATTATCCTTTATCTCTACAAAGCCACCATCCGCCCATGCATGGAGTAGTGTTGCCACATCTGAGCTGGTGCATCATCTACTACTCTCTCCCTCCTTGACAAGATTAAAAAAAGAGTCGCCAACCTAATAGGTCCCTCACTGTCAACCAAGCTCCATCCATGTCCCATCGCCGCAATGTAGCATCCCTGTGCTTGTTTTACAAATACTTCAATGGAATGTGCTCCGATGAATTGGCTACTCTGGTACCCCTCGACGTAAATTCACTAGACACACTCGACAATCAACTAAATCCCATTCATTCACTGTGGAGATCACCAGATGCCGGAGAGTTTTCTACTCAAATATCTTCTTTCCTCGTGTTGCTGGCCTCTTGAACTCCCTCCCTGCCCCCTGTTTCCCCGACAGTACTGACATGCAGAAATTTAAAATTAATGTAAACAGACATCTCGCTGCGCAGATCTCAGTTTAGGTTGACCCCCCCCAACCTTCTCCCCTTTTCTTTCTTCTCAGTAGCCCCTTACGTCTACAGTGGCGGCCTGCCTTGTTTGGGGTGAACTACATTAAAAAAAAAATAACTAAAGTGGGAGGTGGAAAATGTCTTTGGTCATCGCTTATTTTGTATATTTCCTCGGGAGTCGATCGTCTAGCATTGGCAGTGTTGTTTTTTCTTTCATCTGGTTGAAACACAAGGAAAACTTGGAAAATAAAACAAAATTATAGTGTTTAACCATTATTGCTCACTCTCACACTCATATATCCATTTTCTCTGGGCTCCCCAAACAAGCCGGCTGAGGAAGCAAAACACAGGACTTCCTCGCTTGTCGAATTCAAACAAGTCTATCCTCTGTTTTCCAGTCTACACATCGTATTTATCAGAATCTCGTTTTTTTAACTTTTATACATCTTCTCTCTATATAACTTAATGTCTGCGTGTATGTGCGTGTGATGTCTGTGTGTTTCTTATAGAAAATAAGGTTAGAGAATCTACATAGAAACGAAAAGTTTATTCTCATGTGAAATCTATCGGGGAAGACAATGGAAGTGTTTACGAACCTCTAAGTGTAACATAAATTGGTTATAAGGGCCTAATTCCCTTAAAACTTCAAACATATCCGATTTTAATGAACTTTAAATCATATGCATTAAACTTTCTGTCGAAAACAATAGAACTGGTTCTAAATATATACGGTACCCTCTATGTGTATAATATTTACGTGCCCCACCTCTAAGTGACCCAGAGGGGCATAACCCCTTAAGACTTCAAATACGTATATCTGATTTTAATTAAATGTAAACCACATGTCTAAGAAACTAATTTAAAGAATTTTCCAAGATTTTAGCTTCTTCCGACTATATTAGGGAGCGAAACATTAAAAACAAAAGAAAGTATATGGTATTATGATCATAGTGTAAAATACATAGTAATGATCTTTATTCAATCTCGTGCAAAGTCGGGTCTTTCTGCTAGTTCATTTCTCACCAAGAAACACAAATGTTTATTTTAATCTACCGATTTTCATTAATCACAACCTGTCTAAACGACCCAGCCTTGAATTTCAAATGCGATAAAATCTCGTTTACTTACTGATACTCTTATCTTGCTGATTATCACGTTAAATAATGTTACAATATTGTATGCTAATATGATCGAATGATATACTATGTATGCATATTAATAACATTATTTACTTCAACAGTGGTCATTGTACATGTGGGAGGTGACGGTGGCTAATGTAAACCGACACGGACTGGCAACCTGAGTGTGCCAAGTTGGTTCCACAGAAACACTTTCATGTTGGAAACCTCTACGTGATTCCTCCTGTAAGTACTCGATGTATTTTAGAAAGAATTACAACTAGAAATATATCGAGGAAACCAATTCCAACAATAAAAACATCTGATTACTACGAAATGAATGAATGAAGTACATGTATATGGCTTAGTAGAAGTTGTATAGAAAATATCCTGATTACAAGCAAGCTACATAGATATTCGTATGTTTCGTCCCTTAAGAACTCATCGGGATAACTGCAATGCTAAAAGTTTTTTGTAGCCTTTTTATGAAGAAATAATCATAATATTGAATAATACGCCTATATATTAAACCTTTAAGGGTACTCTCATAGCTGACGCACCATGTTCCTGTGACTTCGTGTCGTCTCGTCAACGTTCGGGCAGGTAAGAGTTGACGAGGTGAAAACTGTCAAACGCTAAATTGAAGACTGGCAGCCGAAAAATTACAACGAAAAAAATCAAACAAAAATACATATATAAAAATAGAAAACGAATAAACCATAGCTAAACAACTGTTAGTAATTAGATGTTTATTTTTTGTCAAAGGATCCATTGTTAATAAAAATGTTTTTTAAATATTTTTATGCACCGGAAAGTTTTAAATTATGATTTTGTTAGATTTGTTAAGCAAATGCTATTGGTTTTTTTTTTTAAATTTCAATGGTTTTTTTTAATCATTTTTTTCCGATGTTTTTCTTGTTAACATAAACACTGCAACAACTGTTTTTATGCTTTTTTTTGTTTTATCTTATTTTAACGAAAACAAACTGTTTATAAGCAAATGTTTCTTCGTTAATACTTTCCTCGAATCTCAGGCGCTTCCAAGACCTGCCCGAACATTGACGACGCGAAGTCACGGAAACATGGTGCGTCAGCTATAAGAGTGCCACCTAAAGTAATATTGTTTTTCTAATATACTTACATATCTCTCTTTTCATAAAGTTCCACCGGTCAAAAACTGTATTCGGTGTTCACTAAGAGTTTCGATGCACCTTATTTTTCAGTTGGTTGCTACTATGAACACTTTTTAGTGTTTTATTTCGCATGGGTAAACTGTTTGCGACAAATATACGTACTAAATAATGAATCTCTTCAGATTTAACAAATAAAATATCGCTTCATGGAAAGCATCTAAATTATAGGTTCAATGATAATGTTTTATTTAATTATTTCGAACATTCCTACGTCCTTTATCCAAACAGGTATTATTATTTTTGTTAAATGTAATATGAAATATTAAAATAAAACTGGAACATTCTACTTTGTAAACTGTTTATTTCCGCACCTTTATATACAAGCCAGTCTGTATGAACTAGTTCTCAAATAATCTATATAATAATACGCTAATGCATGCCGTGTTCATACGTACGCAGCAACTTATTACATCTTCTGATCCGGATAGATAGTGATTGGTTATTAATCTAATATAGCTAAGATAAACAGTTTCGGTTTTATTCATTTTAAATGAATTGTTTCAAAATCAAAGTATGTATTCCTGTAACGTAAAACAGCAGCATTTTAAATAAATACATTTGAAAAAGTTACATTTGTTTTATCTGATATAAATAGAGATTGTGTCCGTCTATTCGCTAGTCACATTGACGGTGGTTAAGTGGATAACGACACGGACTGAAGACCTGGGTGTTCCAAGTTCGAATCGTGTCGGTTCCACAGTGCCACTTTCACTTAGGGATGTTGGCAACCTTCTCGTGGTCCTTCCCGTAAGTACCCGATGTCTTTCCAGAAAGATTTCTAACTAGAACAACATCGGGGAAACTAATGCCAACACCAGAATCATCTGATTCACACGAAAGAAGAAGGAAGACAATTATTTCGTCAGTCACATATTTTTTAAATGTAAAAAATACATTACGGAATTGTTCTAATCAATTAACTACTTTTAGAAATAGAAACGTTCGCATTAACAGCAAATAAACGAATGACCAAAAATCGAAACTGAAACCTTCAGAGCTTTAGTTTAAGGGTCTACCAACTATGCTATTTATATTTTCTTAAAGATAGACCTTAGAACATTACCCTAAAAATAATGATCATGGTTTTGGCGTGAAATCATAAATTTATGATTTATGTCATGTTTCAAAACATGTATTAAAACATAAGTGATAATAAAAATAAATAAATGAATGGGTAAACATCATCAATAAAGTTGGAAATTAGTTCAATAGTACACAACAATTCATTTTACTTTACCTACGTGTTGGCGTTAAAAAATAATATTTAATATATACTAGAATTTGGGTCCGTGGTCTAGTTGATTTAAAGAATATTCAGATGACCAATTCTTTTATAATTAAAAGACAGATAATATTTATAGTTTTCAAAAAGAATTAAAATGCTACAATTTTAAAGAAATAACTAAAGTAGACACATTTTGTTTTTAATTATTTAAGAAATATTTAGCTAACAATAAAAAATATTTTATGGAAGAAGGAAGAGTCATTTATTCTTAATTGTATTGACCATGATAGACATTTACTATTTCAAAAAGAATATCATTTTTAACAGTAAAGTATACAGGGTGATGTAAGAAGCACAATGGAATTTCCATGGGGTTTCGTTATATATGTATATATATATATATATATATATATATATATGAAAAATATTTGTTGTTGTTTATTATCTACGGACGTATACGTTTCGTCTCTTTTCAATCAAGACTCTTCAGCGTAGAAGTATGACTATTCACTACCGGTCACTCTGTTCGAAACCCTGGATTATAAGTATTTTTCAACTTCAATCCAACGTCTTAAACCTCGCGGCCAATATTTGAACAGCTGATAAACTGTGGTAGTTTAAATACATTTATAAGCGGCGATGGCGACACAGGCATTCTACTTATATTAAGGAATGATGCATTATAAAGCAAATGACGTACCGCTGTATTTGCACTACTACTAAAGTGCTCTACTAATTATTAATATATATATATATACATATATATATTTTTTGATTTTATTCCATTAGTTGCGACAAAACAAGTTATATATATATTTTGCTCTGAATTTTCATTGAGCACTCTCATAAACCCGGTTTCAACTTCCTTCGGATTCATACCCCCTGGATATTTGTAACAAGTTAATTATATATATATATATATATATATATATATATATATATATATATATATATATATATATATATATATATATATATATGTGTGTGTGTGTGTGTGTTGATAAAGTTTAAATGTGTTAATAAAGTGAACATAAAACCAAGTTTTTCAAGAGTGCCCAATACCAAGTAAAGCATTGAGCCGCGATGAGCGGGTTATCAAGTGCAAACTGATGACCTACAGTTAAGCAAAGTGGAATCTTATCAGTTTGTCAATCCTAACAAGCTTCTTTACCTCTACCTTTCCCTCTTAAAATCTGGCCTCGGTTTGAGATCTTCCAGACCGAGACTGCGAATATCTCACCTTTGATCTTGAATTTATTTTAGCTCTGTCTTTGACAAGATGCGGTAATACGCGTTGAAACGTTGGTTGATTAACGTAAGGCTCGTTGTTTTCCCATAACGTTCGGGGACGTCCTCGGGGAGTCAGGCAGATACTCTGTCCTAACTGTTCAGTGGACATGATAGAACCTGGTAGTACCCATATCCTCTCCAGGCCAGATAACACACCTGGTGTTCCCAAATAATCACAGATTTAGTATTGGCCGGGCTAAACGTTGCTTAACTTCGGTGATCTAATGGAAACCGTGTGTCAACGTGATTATATATATATTTTGGTTTGTTACAGATTTTTATGCTATATCGGCCATGTTTATATCGTTTACCGCTGCAACACAATCCTTGTTCTAATCTATTAATTGGATAGGTTTAAATGAACAAGTTACGATTTTAACCATAATGAAATAAGTTAATGGATCCATCGTAGTTGAGGACGACTCGAAGTCCCTTTTTTTCATTGTTTACCTCCACTCACTCTTAATACTCATCGTATAATGCTGTGTGTTTAGCAAGAATCAGCAATACATTTTTTGAGTATTTAGTATGACTAGACCGAGGATTGAAACCAGGGCAACCGACCTATAAGCGAAGGCTCAAACTATCATGCCAAATAAAGCCAATGAAAATAAATGGATAGACCGTAGTCAAGGACAACCTGAAATTCTTTTTTTTATTTGCAACTACACTGAGATGTAGGAAATACGTCACCCCTTCCCCTGGATTCGTACATTCATCATTCATCTTAACTTTAGAATGATTAGTGTTTAGTAAGGTGGCAGCAAGTTCCATTTGTTTAGTTTTTGGTATCACTCGACCGAGGATTGAACCCCGGACCTATTAGCGAGCTCTCGAACCATTATGCCTAATGAGCCATTTAAAATTAATGGATCGACCGTAGTCGAGAAGGATCGCTTTTCATTGGCTACTACATTAAATTGTAGAATAGACCAACTCCTGTCCCTGGATTTTTCAACTTACCATTGATCCGCACCTTATAATATGAGGTGTTTAGCAAGGAAGCAGCAATTACCCTTTTGGGGGGTTTTGGTATGACTCGACCGAGAATAGAACCTCTGTCACCCAGCCCATTAGCTGACACTTAAGCCAATATGCCAAATTGGTCACGACTGGGTATAAAATATGCTTAAACCTTTATTAGTATGTAATTGAACACAACAGACATGATAGCTGATTCCGAAGACCGCGTCAGTATCCATTAGGCCAACTACCCAACCCCGTAAACCTTGGAAAGCATGCAATTAGACATTGCATATATTACAAAACAAAGTACAGACTTATAAAATGTATTGATAACAGAGAACGAAAAAAAAACACTGCCTAATTATGGGGAAGACTTTTCTCAATCATCTGTTCGCGAGGAAGTGCTCATGATTATCATCAATTCCTCCATCCATTTTTTTTTATTTTATGTTAATCAATAAGGAAAATATTTCGAACGATGATTATAATTGCATATTAAGACAAGCCAGGACAGAAATATACGATAACTGATTTTACATCTTCTGTTGTACGTTTTGAGCGAGATAAATCGGCCATGCTGCTACGATGTACACGGCGTGTCTTCATTTTTATCCATCCTGGGAGCGATCGGGCTGGAGATTTGTATCTATCAAACGAAAGAATTGTCGTATTCTGAGCCAAACAAACAAAAAAACAACAAGATGAATAAATAAATAAATGCATAAATAGCAAATAAATAAATAAAAATAATAATAATACGCTCGCGAAAATAACATTAATAGAACGAATCGCTAGAAAGCGACTCGTCTTTCAAGATGGATCCGAAAAATTTCATCATTAATTTTTGGCGCCTAAATTCGCTGTTTGCTTTCTCAGCCGCAAGTTTGTCTTGGTCGGTTGATTTACGAAAGCCTAAAACAAAGGAAACAAAAAACAGACGACAAATTGCTATTTGTTTTGTTTTACTTTCTTTCTTCTATTTGGTTTCAGCCAACGAAAAATAAAGCATGCGTAGAATCTTATCATCTCTACTGATCATTACTTATACGATTGAAAAGAAACATGTCTTCCACGTCGATTGTTTTTCCAATCTAGAGAAAGAGGTGTATATATATATATATATATATATATATATATATATATATATGCTCGTCACGCTCGTGAATGGTGGATTAGCCAAGATAGGCATCATGTTTAACAATACGGTCGGCACACTGGCCTGGGGCCAGTGGGTATGCACAATAACTAGACATGGACACCATGATTGTACTGTGACAAGGACGGCTTTTCTTAAGATGCGCCCGTTTAATCTGCGCGGTTTTCAATAAACATTTCTATTGCAAACTGATACGAGACTAACCTCCGGGCGCAGATATGTAGACGCATATCCAATAGTATATGAAACTGAATCATGACAGCCCAACGAAAACGCTATTTTAAACTTAACCTTGACAGGATAAGACAGTTTAAAGAAAATCGCATCTGTGTTTAAAAAATATCAAGACTTTAATATTATTTTAATTCATCGGGATACTATTACCATCTTAGTTTTTTTATTTTTACAACGTTTCGTCCGATGTAACCTCCAACCTTCTTCAGTTAAATATTTTAGAACTTGGTAATCTTTATATCAAAATTGAAATACGTATACGGAATGAATGGTGATGGCGGACGATACGAAAACAATATACCACCGTATATTAAAGAAAGGGTTCAGTTCGTGATTTCATACAGGTTTCCGGGTCCCAATTAAATATTCCCAAGTTCGTACAGCTGCACCTGATGATACTAGGAGGAGGTTATATCAGCTGAAACGTTGTTAAAATAACAACCAAGATGAGATTAGTTATTCGAATCACCCAAATAATAGAAATTATCAATCCTCATCTAAAAAATTCTGAAACATAATATTAACATTTTGAGTCAATAAAAACTTTTTTATGGCCGTTGTAACAATTGGCAAAGCAATATTTATTAAGCTTCACTGTGTCGTTTTTAACACATATGTGCCCATTTTTATTACTTTAATATATCACTAAAACCGTTTTTTAAATACAATATTAAATTTGCGCAAAGTTACTTTCAAAAATTTACTTGATTTTATAGGATTGCTAGAGCATTCATTTATAATGATCAGCATTGTGATTTTTAATCACTTCTGGAGGAGGAACCCTTCCTTGGTTTCCGTCCACCTTATTGGTGTCTGTCATCGAGCGGTTTTGCAGATTAGCGACACTATTTGACCTACCTAGACGACCATGTACGGCGCCTGCTACTCTGAAATGGTCACCCATCTAGTACTTACTCAACGTTGCTTAACTTCGGTGATCTAACGAAAACCGGTGTGTCAACGTAATTTTGACGTATTCATTTATACTACATATGAAGTAGTTTTGATTGAATAAGAGATGGGACTGATTGTATCCTTCCGCGCTAGAGTTTCGCAGCATACTGAAAACTGAAGCATCGGTGTTGACAATACACATTAAGGAGTAGGTGTAATATTCGAAAAACAATGCAATCGTCATGACTAAAAAAAACACCATGGGCGCTAAAGGGTTAACATATTAACATTTATAACAAAACACTTAAGCGTAATTGATTTTTTTTTCTGAATGTTTATTCTAAAGGTCCATATCACAAGGAATTTGGTAAAACTTTAGCGCGACGTTTTAACCACTGGGTCACAACTTATCAAGGCCAAGAGCCACTTGAGGATAAGGGTTAATGTGAAGAATATCCAACGAAACATAAAGAACACTACTGAAAATATTGAATGTGATCAATTGAATTAAGTGTAAATATACTTATGGAATGGATGTGTAATCTGCAGAGAATTAGTCGGTAATATGTTCTGTAGATTGGAAGTATTTGCTATGAAGTTCTGCCCATAGAAATTCCGCCGACTGACGCTAGGCAGATGGAAGAAGAAAGGAAAGTATTTTTCCGTTGTGGTAAAGAGACGAGTTCTTGTTGTGTATGTTTTATAAGGAGGAACAAAAGAATAGAGCTCAGTCGAGCACTTGCATAGATATAACGATAGAAGAGCGAGAGAGAGAGAGAGAGAGAGAGAGAGAGAGAGAGAGAGGAGAGAGAGACTAGCAACATCTGTTCTTTGAGAAAAGGGGATGTAGAGAAAAGAAGATATAATCTCCTATGAGATTTCTAAATCGAGTGTGTACTCCGTCAAGGCAAGAAAGTGTGCTCTAAGCCCCCCCCACTCTCCCCAGATGTGAAACCGGTGCTCTAACAAACTAACCGACCGATCGAATGACAGAAAGAAAAGCCTGTTCTTATTTACTTGCCTCCTCACGAGGACAGAGTTAGACCCAGGGTTGCTTTTTAATGTGGTGAAAATCCATCAACCATAAAATAGTCACTCTGGATTAGAACAAAAATATAAATTGCCTCGTTCTAGAAGTACTTCTCCTCTACGGATCAAGGACATAAAAGACTGAACGCGGCATCAGAACAGATGCTACACTTTGCTTCTAGGTTTGTTACAGAGATACTAAGACGCATTTAATTATTATAAAACAGGACGACGTAATTACTTGACGATCACATTTGGTAAGATTAGTTTAAAACAACAACATAGTGATAAAGCCTGCCCTTTTGCAATGCAAAATAACAACTGATTAAACGAGGCAATTGAAACCCGCAGTAAATGAGAAAAATGAAGACACATCAATATGCGATCAAAGATGGAGGACGCTTAATCAAAACGACAAATGGCGCCATTTTGTCATTGACTATTTGCCTGCGGCCAACTCATCAACCATTGACGTATTGACGTGCAGTAATTATTCTTATATATTTCAAGTTTGCTGAAGAACAACTGATTACACAAACACGATAATAAAACACTAATAAATAGCTATAGATTAACCCACGCAAAAATGCAGTAAAAAAAAGTAAAATAAATGTCCTTTGATTATTTTTGTTATTTCGAATGGGCTTGACTGCTGCTCACATTGCAATGTAAGCGGCCGTTCGAGTTTCTAATCTCAGCGTGAATACACGTGTTACGTTTAGCAATATTGATAAGTTATAGACGACGAAACAGCTGTCTGTCGATAACTATATTTTATATAAACATATGCCCGCTATTTATAGTTTGAGCGCTCTGATAGAGGAGATAACAGTTTCCTCCTAGCGGAAAGCAATATATATATATATATATATATATATATATATATATATATATATATATATATATATATGTGTGTGTGTGTGTGTGTGTAAAGAATAGATTTCTATCAGTTATTGATAAGCCTGAATAAAGGGCGTTTGTGCAGTATAGTGAACAAGAGGAAAGAGGCGAAAAAATAGAAACAAATAACTGTTACCAAACGAAAGAAAATTTTCTTTTTTACTTACCTTTTATAAATTGCATGTGTGTTTACTGATTGAATTTTATATCATAACTTTTACTTAGCCGACCACGCGTGCTTTCTAACATGGCCGACAATTTGAGGCAGACTTGATCGCGAATGTCAGGCTTAATAGCTAGTTAGAAAAATGAAGGGGTTAGTGGAATCGTAAGCCTAAGTCATATAGTGGTTGCCAATTGGATTACGGTAAAATTCGCCACCAAGTCGACCAAAATTGTCGGTTATTTTTAAAGCATGCGTAGTTGGTTAACTAAAAATGACAATAACAACATTTGAAGCTGTATTTTATATCAAACGGATATATAAACTAGAGCATATTTCAGTGAGTTTAGAAAAACAGGTAATGTAGCAGGTGAAGTGTCAGCAGAGATCAACTTGTTGTACCCGAGATGAAAATTGACTAGGCTGTATTAAAAACAGAAACAGAATTCACATGGCTCATAAGGAGAGATTGTTTGGAAGCACGGAAATGTGTAGACGCATAACGAGATGGGCTGACAAGATATAACTAATTTGTTACTTTGATCTCTCTCTTTCTTCACCCCTCTACTGGTCAGTGGTTGGGAACGAAGATGCCGTCGAATACATTGTTCACTTTCTTCCATCAGATTCGTGTCCAGTTTCTCTCTTTTTTAAGGTGTAAGGAAACTTCATTACAAGACAGACATTTCCTGGGTCTGGGATAATCACAAAAAGGTGTGCACAAGAACAACAATCAACAAACAAGGTATGAATAACCATTGTTTATTTTACTGTTTCTGTAATGATGACGGCAACTTGGTTGCTGAGTGCATGAAACAAGATGTAACATGCAACAGTCGTAAGTAACTATAAATATAATGGCACAGCGTATAACGGTAACTTGGAATCACGAAATGAAAGGAAACTAAATTAAACGTCGTATTAACCATTTAGTTATGCAACGCATTAATTTATGGTGAATATTCGCGTGTTGTCGTATAGTTTAACATTCGTATTATAACAATAGTGTCGGTTTCTAAACTAGATTTCGAATGTTAAGTAAACACGATTAAGAAATCTGATTGGCTATAACTATTTTTAACTTTAATATGTGGAGTGTTACGTATAAATTTAGCGAACGCACAATCTTTCCGGTGGATCTCGAAAACTGTGTCGAATTAAATTGTGGAAAAAGTATCAATCGAGCGAGTGAAAGTGCATACCAGTGACTTGATAAGTTTACCTCCGACTTCCTCTAACACTTAGAGTAAAAAAATCTCTATTGAACCAGACTTAATATTAAATTCAGAGAAAGCGAGCGAAAATTAATAAAAAACACATCTTTAAGAACATAGCCCAATATGTGGCAAAAATCACGAACTGAAATGATTTATGTATGTCGCTTTTGTTTCGAAGCTATCGAGCACCCATGGGGGCTGACTTTACTTTATATATGTACAAATGCGTACATTTACGTAACTTATTATATTCGTAAAAGGGGTCTCTAGTCACAAAAGTAGGCACCCATGAGCATAGTGTTTGCACTAAATCCATATTTCGTGGTCTTTTCTACTATTTTTCTTTTTGTTTTCTTATATCTAATCCTAATTATCAAGTTTAATCCGAAATTTTCTTCTAATCTATTTTTTCTATCTACTCGTGATTCTTCTGTTTAATCTTAATTCTTCTTCTATCTAATCTTTATTTTTTAATTTAATCGTCAATCCCCTACCTAGGCTTAGTGTTCGCTTTACTTCTTAGTCTTCTGCTATATCCGAATGTGTACGTCTAATCTTAATTCTACTATCTAATCATACATTTTCAGTTTGTGGTAATTTATCAATTTCATCCTAAAGCTGCAATCTTATAGTAATTGGATTATGGATTCTTCTATCTATCCTAATTCTTAATTAATCTGTAATTAATTCTGTAATTAATAGATGCTCTTAAATCAAAGCCACTGTTAGGACTGCTCGCAACTACTGCAAACGAGTTATGCAAAACTCGTAAAAGTTCTATGACCAATCCGTTAAGATAAGAGTGACTGAGCAGAGGCTTGGTTCCCAAGAGTTTCGGCGAATAACAAACAGGATCCTAAACAGATTAAAAACTCTACCACAACCATGATCAATGGATAAGAGTTTATTTCCTTTTTACAAAGAACTTTTCATGAAAGTCCACCCTTTACGATCAGGGCAGCCTACCTCCTAAATTGCCCCTATGATAGTAAACATTCTAAGCGACATCCATATATCTGTCCGGGATGTTTCCAAACTAATCAAGAATCATGATGCTATCAAAGAAAACTCGCTCTGACAACATTCCAATCATAGCTCTTAAGAAGTTGCAACCGTAACTAGCGCCTATTTTCTCAAGGTTCTTCAATCGTTGATTAAAAGAGGAGTGTCCTCGTATTTGAATACACTGGGGACCGGTCTTCTGGATCTCAGTACAGACCAATCAATCTCCTACGTGTCAAGAGTAATTTGTCTGAATATGTGATGAATGAAAAAAAGTTGTCAACTACCTAAGCAAAAACAACCGTCTCAATAACAATCCATATGGATTTCGTATTGCAATATCAACAGCTGGTGAGCTGACTGTACAATCCTACAGGATCAGTGAACATATTAAAGGGGACTTCGTTTCCAGAGAAATAGCTCTTGACATATCAAAAGCATTTGGTAGGATTTGGCACAAAAGGTTTGCTTCACACGTAAGCTAACTATGGAATATTTGGAAATATATTCTCAACTATCAAATCTTTTCTCTCTGATAGGGTTAGAAAAGTAGTTATTGATGAGCAGATGTCTAAAGCAGATATAAAGACGGCGTGCCTGCAGGATCCATTCTGGCCCCAATCCCTTTTCGTATCTTTATTGGTGATCTCCCAACTCACATTATAAGATCATTCGTGTAATTTTATGCAGGTGAGACAACCATATATGGCAACTCTTCGATAAGTATTAATGATCAAGATTGCTTCGTTTCTATCTCTTCCGATCTGGAGCACGTAGTGAAACAGGGAAAGGGTGGCCGGTTACTTTTAATGCATCTAAAACCAAGCTCTTTTTCTTTCACCACCAACACTCGGATCCTCACTTTGTTCCATGCTCGGACAAGCTTCTAAAACTGATCTTGACTCAAGACCTGAAATAGCAGACTTACATTTAATATATTGCTAAGGTCGCCGGAAAATAAAAGTTTGTTTATCCCCCCGTTCCATAAAGTATTCTCTAACTGTATAAGTCAAATACGTCCAAAGATGGAGTACTGTTGCCACATCTGGGTAGGTGCTGCTCACAGCACCATTTCCTGTATTGAGAGAGTACAACCCCGACTTTGAAACCTAGTAGGGGATATCTTAGTATCTTCCCTACACCAACTTTCTCACAAAAGAGACGTTGGTAGTCTGTCTCTATCGTTCTTTCACTCAACTGTATGGTTCCCCTTTGAAACATTCACCGCAATATATCAAGATATAATCACTGAAATATACTTTTTCCCCTTCTGTGTACCGAAAACTAATCAGAACTTCCATGAGTAAAGTTTATTCCCAAGTACTGTCCGTGTGTGGAACACAATAATACAGGGCTGTTTTCCAGCTGATTACAACATAGTCGTTTTCAAGTCCAATTTTAACAAATCCATGTTAAGCCGTCCTCTTAAATAATCAAAATCTACCAAGTCTCAACTACCGTTACAAATCCTTCAGACAGGCTCATTAAGCCGTATCCTCGAGTGGCTTTTGGGATTTGATAAGCGGTGACTCGCTAATACATAGAGAATCCTAATTCTTCGGTCTAATTCCAATTTTTAATCGAATGATCTACCAACAATATGTCTACCACAAAGTTGTTTTGGGTATGATCTTAAACTACATCTCGTAATGTGGCCCCATTTATCAGATTTAACGTATGTGGAATGATGACTTAGTTTTTATTACTCCAATACCCATTTCGACCCGATTGATAGGATCTGTTAGAATCTCATCGATGGATGAAATAGAATCGTTCCCTTGCAGACTATTGATCTCTAAAACAATATCCATACACAACAAATAAATCTAAAAATATAAGATATTACAAACGTTACGCATACAAACTTTTATTAAAATCTAAAAGTAAATAACCCAAAAAAATGATATACAAAACCGTATAAGCAAGAGTAATAACGACAAGAAATCTCTAGAACTTTGCTTCCGCCAACTATTACGCGATATGTCCGCACCAGAACGGCTAGGACGCGAGGAAACCTATTTGTTTCCGGTAGGGTTGATAGATAACTTCTCAGATAATTCCTTGCGTTTGGATCGTCAGAATTCATGTCTGTAAGCGCAACTTGTAATTATTTACGTATACAGCCAAAAGTCTACAAAATATTATACCAGGCGGAATGAAGTCATAATCTGAAATGATTTCGACCGACTCTGTGACAAATATTTCATTTTCTATTTCCATATATAATCGCATCCGCCGGCCAAATACATATGCACACAATAACTTTAACTCATTAGTGTTGAATTTATGATCGAATATGGACATATCGTGCGTGCAGCTAGGGGGGGGGGGGCTTGGCTGGCATAGAGTTTGGGTCCATACACTGGTATACTAATGGTACGGGTTCAGGGTTCAATTTCTGGATACAGACTGATTAAATAAATTAGTTTTCATCAGTGTACAATATCAACTAAAGTAATCCATTTATACCATTTGAATTATTTGGACTACTATTCGCATCTTTGTTCTTATTTCCACAATGTTTCAGTTGCTGTAACTTTTTGACTTTCTTCAAGTGCGGCTTTAAAAATCGGAGAATCTTTATGTTGAACTCGGGAACCTATACAGCCGAATCGCTGTGAAAATAACAACCAAA
>OY744522.1:42942762-42950262 GCA_963556195.1 Sepiola atlantica
TAGGAGAAGATACTGAAGGGTGGAAGAAGATAAAGAAGAAGAAGAGGAAGAAAAAGAGACACAAAGAAGAACAAAAAATTAGTAGAATCAGAGGAAGAAAATGAAGGAGAATAAGACGAAAAAGAAGAATACAGAGGGAAGAGTAAGAATGAAGAAAGGAAAGAAGAGGAAGAAAGAGGAGGAGAAGAGAAAGAAGAAGAACAACAAAAAAGAATGAAAGGGTTTGAGAAGAAAGTTTAGATGACGAGAAGAGAAGAAAGTAAACAGAGAAGATGATGAAGAAAAAAAGAATAGACAAAGAAGAAATTGGAGATTAAAAACATAAGAAAAAGTTTTTGAAAACTTAACAGAATATATGTAATATGAATATACAGACCAAATTCCCGTAAAAATGCATTTTTTACTGCAGAAATCTTTTGGCGATATTCAGTTTTTAAACTTTCATATTTAAATCAGCTTTTACATTTTTAAATATTTCTCACAATTTTAGTTTCATATTTCTGCAAATTCCATCTTTTTTATAATCATTTTATTTGTTTCAAGTTATTTGGAAATTTTCACCACATGCTTTGATGAATAAAAAAATTGAAAAATGTTTTATATTTGAACGTTGATATAGAAATAATGCCCACACGCTTCCGGTATTCGGGCTAGAATCAAAGTGTAGTATCTGTTGCATCACCAGATTGGAAATCCTTCTACACCGATGCAATTTTTATTTTAATCACAGAGTGTTCATTTAATTATCTGCACTTAAACAAAAACAACCTTGTGTCAATGTTTGCCCTCGTGGAGAGGCTACTAAATATAGACGAAGAAAGTTTCACTAATGTTTTAGATGAAAGTCGGGCTCATTTCTCGCCCTAACTGAAAAGTGAAAACGCCCTACTTCAAGTGTATTCAAATTAACACAATAGACGCATCATCTTTTTATATACTACTTATGTATATGCGATATCAGTTGTAAGGTTAACTAATTTTTATATTGGTTTTGAAAAATATTTTATTCATTAACTATTATTTGTTATTGTTTTATTAATTCAATGATTGATTTGATTTTTATATAAGAGACAGTTATGTTTTGCAATATTGTTTTATTTGCTAAACAGTTATTTAGCATTTGTGTTCAAATGTCCCTTTCTTTAGAGGGACATACTTGATTTTCAACAATCTATTTCTAAATTACAAGTGAAATGGAAAATTGGCTTCTTCTTTCATTACGGTTACATTAGAAGATAAATAAATGTGTATCGAAATTACCAAGATGTTTATGTTTATCTATCTATATGAAGAATTAGAAAGATTTTGTTTCGTGTTTACAACAAATTTATGAATGAAATCTTTATTATTTTAAATTAATGTTTCAAGTATTTCAAGTAGCGAGATTTTCGAAGCGATAGTGAGCAGGGAACGCTAGCTAGTATGTTATAAATGTTTTGTTCCTGTCTGTCTGTCTATCTCTCTCTCTCTCTCTCTCTCTCTCTCTGTCTATCCGGCAATTTAAAAAAAAGTAACAAATTTAAATACAATCGTACAAGGAAATAGTTTACGAGGAATTCAATAGACTTATTCATATTCATCTTCGAATTAACTTGGGGTCACTAGTAACCAATCAGCTTATTTGGCATAATGGTTAGAGTTTTCGCTGATTGGCTAGGAGATCGGGGTTCAATCTTCGATCGAGCCGTATCAAAAACTAAAAAGATAGTACTTGATACTTTCTTGCTAAGCATTCAGCATTTTAAGCTGAGGATCAAGGGTATGTGGTGTAATTTTCTGAAAAGATTCACCCCCGCCCTCCACCTTGGTGTAGTAGCTAATGAGAAGGGAGCTTTCGGGTCGCCCTCGACTACGGTCGATTACTTTTCTTTACTTTTTAGTGACCAAATAATTGCTTCGGGGGCTCTGAGTAAATCAGATGAAAATAAGTAGTCTTTTAACAGTAGGCTTTCTCGACCTTTTGGCCAAGATCAAAGTGTAGTATCTGTTCCGATGGATACTGCACCCCATAGACCGGTATTGTCTTGGCTTTCGGGGCTTGATTTACGCCGGTCTATGTGTCTGTCCTGTGCTGTTCTAGGAGGCCCACCCTCCCAGGCTTTGCCTTCTCACCCTTTGAGAAGGGGTTAGTTTATTGCTAATTGCCTGAGGCGCCCCTACCGGGGAATGCCGACGAGGCGACCCAGGCAATTTATAAAGGTCGAAGTGCTCTTCCTCTAGGGTGCTGACTTATCGAATCCCACTTTCCGACCTTGTGTCACATCTCACCGCTGTAGGAGGTAGATAAATAAATAGTCTTTTAACAAACGTCATTAGCACTTACGTCACAATCCTAGTAGTGACAACATCAGGTAGAACTATATCCATTTTAATAAAGACCGCAATAAGAAGTTAACCAAAATTAAGCGACGTTGCCGTTGGTCAGTTCTTATATGGGTGATCATTTTCGAAATAACAGGTATATTTAATAGTAGATTTGCAAATCGAAATCCGACTACCAATGAGCAACTACAACGAATACATTTGGGTTGTTGATTGTGATCTGCTCCAATCAGACACTAGTTGGGAATGAGTGATCAATTTCAGATTTGTTTATCTTACACACAATATATATTGACGCTAATTATATGGCGTTTCTCCACCCCGCCAACGCCGGGTATTGCTGCTAGTATATAAACTAGTATATAAACTTACACATTATTGTTTTGTTTCTGTTATTGTATGGTGATAGAGACAGGGTAAACATAGCCACGGTACACATTCACCTGAATGTTATGTTGGAGTTGAGTTATCTCCCTTATGATAGAAACGTCTAAATATTATTTACTTTTTAAATAAGTATATACAGACGTGCATTTCGCCGTCCTTACGACTTCTCAGCGTTTTTGTGACGAATTTTGAAACGGGAATCACGGGGAATATAACCCAGCGCTTTTACCAATTAGGCTACAAGATCTCGTACGAATCACTGATATTTTTATCCCTCTTAAAAGCGTATACATTAATTTTGTTTTTGTTGTTGTTTCGGCGATAGAGACATTGTCAACTTATCTACGGGAAACATTCACCGAAATGTTATGAAGGAGCTGAATGACCTTAAAAATAAGTATTAGTATCAGTGTATATACTAGTATATATAAGTAAGTAAAATAAACGGAAAAAATAAAGTATGTTTGCAAACTTCATATAATGAAGAATCATACGAAGGAAAATAAAAAATAATGAAAGATCGAACTGAAACACAATAAGAATGACAAAAAAACAAAAAACAATGGAGGACAACGGGAAAAACAAACATGGCTCCCAAGTGGCTAGAATTGAAGATAGTGACAATTTGTTTTTGTCTTTTATTTGTTTTTGTTTTCAATTCATTGTTGGTTGTGAGTTTTTTTATATATTGTGTGTTTGTCGACTTATTTCAATTGACCCGTTCCTTTTCGAATGGCAAGTTGTTTTTTAGGGTTTTGTTTACTGTGTTCGTTTCTTTTTGATGAAGAAGGAAGATGAACAGTTACAAGCTAGAGACGCAAAGACAGGTGATAACACGAGCCGAATTTCAAAGAAATGTAAGAGTTAAGTATCCCTATCTTTTAGATGCGTCTAAGAGGCTTTATCCGTCGCACTGTTGGTTAATCTGTCACGCTTCATTATCAAATAGCATTTTCATCGTCATGTAGCAATTTTTAGATGCGGGCGTGTAAAAATAAGATTGAAATCAGATATGTCCACGGTATGGTTAAAATCAGTTAGGGATATGAAACATTTTAATTAGAAGTCTATAGTTTAGAATTAGGACTACGTCGCTGGATATGACGTGAGTGAAGGAAGTACGTGACAGAAAACGAGAGAATTCCTGCCACTGTGAATTTGACGTCGAGTTGATTATGCGTGTATTTTGAGTTATCCGCCACACTGCAGAGGTCAGGAGTGAATGGAAGATGCGGTTTATTTTCATAAACTTGCTACAAATTACTTTTTTATTACTTATATTCACATAAAACAAGACACACTGTCACTGAGACGTAAGGGGCTACTGAAGATTAGGAGCCAGATTCATAGGGGCATCCGAAATGGGGCAGTGTACAACGCGATGTTTGTTCAAATTACATTCCTGTGTGTTGATACAATCTGGAAACAGAGATCAGGGAGGGAATTCACAAGGTAAGCAGTTCGAGAAAAGAAGATAGAAAGCTTTCAGACATCTGAAGACCTCTACACTAAAGGGGTGGGAATTTGCTAATTTTAATGTTGATCAGGTGAATTTAGGTTGAGGAGGCATAATTGCAGTAGGTTCGTCGAAGCACATCCCATTGAATTACTTATAAAACGAGAACAAGTGTGCAGCATTGTTGCGACGGGACTTGGTAGACAGGGCGTTTTTGTACCCTTTCTAAGAGGGAAAGACTAGTGGTGTGTGCACCAGCCCAGATGTGGCAACAATACTTCATGCATGAACGAATAGTGGCTTTGAGTTAGGATTAGGGTTAGGGTTAGGCTGTTTAGATATATAGGATACTGGCATCTGAATAAATAGAATCCATTGATCAATCAGCCGGTCAAGACATAGTTGGCATTAATCTGAATTCTAGTTTAACCTGAATAAATATAATATATCGCTCGATTGGCCGGTCAGTGCTAACCATTAATCCCACGTCCAATCTCATCCAGAGTAAATAAAATATATCAGTCTTTCTATGGATCAGTAGATTAGTAGCTATTATACCCATGTCTACTCTGATCCAGATAAATAGAATATATCGGCTAATCTGCCGGCCAGGCCTCCAAAGTCTACTCCAACCCGAATAAATAGAATATATCAGCCCTGAGTAGCCAGTACTCCCAGGTTAAAACTGACCAGGAGTAAATAAAATATATCGACATGTTTATCGGTCAGGCGTTTAGTAGCCATCACTTCCAGGTCTTGTCTGATCCGAATAAATAGAATATATCCGTCGATCTGCCAGGCAGGCCTTAGTGGCCATTACTCCCAAGTCTGTACTAAACCGAATAAATTATACTATATCGCTCGATTGGCCGGTCAGCTATAGCTATTATTCCCAGGTCTAATCTGACAAAGAGTAAATAAAATATACCGGTATGTCTATTGATGAGTAGTTTCGTAGACATTGCTCTCAAGTCTACTGCAACACGAATGCATATAATATATCGTTTAAAAACTATGTATTTAAAAATATATACTTAGAACTCCAAATGTCGGAATTCATATTCAAAGATATCGCGAACTTTAAGCTTTATGAAGCTGGCAGTGTTAAGAATTACATGATTGCAAAAGGCTCGATATGCCGTAAACAAAAACAACCAACTTCGTATCCTTTTTTTGTTTCTTCTCATAAATCATCATCAATCTTCAATCCTTATTTATCAAAATGTCGAAATAAATAGTCAAAGATATTAAGAACTTTAAACTTTACAAAGCTGGCAGATTTAAGCATTACATGATTGTAAAAGGTTCGATGTGCCGTAAACCAAAACCATTAAACCAAACTTCACACCCTACTTTTCTTCTTATAAATCATAAATCTTCAATCCTTATTTATAAAAGTTAGGAACTTTATCGCACTAACAGTGGCATTCATGCTTTAATGAATTTACTTCTCGGTAGATATGGGCAAAATGATTCAATTTCGCAAGAAAAATGAAATAAAATTCATAAATATTATCATAATATTTTTATAATAAAATGTTACTTGTAATTTTACGACGCATTTTTATAATAGTTCCTATTTTTGCGTATGAAAATCAGGTAAGAATTTTTTTTCTTAATTTTTATCAATTCTTTCTTTAAAGAATTTATAAAATGTAGAAAGTGACCAGTTCCGAAAAGCATTGAATTTTGGACTAAATTTTACAAACGTTTCATCAGAGATCCAACAAACACATCTATTTCACTTTCAAGAGATCACTCTACACCATTTGGAAGAATAACGTGTAAGTTTGTGTTTTTATTACTAAATAATCATTTTCTTTCAAATATACATTATATTCAAGAATTAATAAATTATTTATTTAGCTGTTTTATGATGAACAAAAATTTCAGTATAGTCATCGAATTTAATTTACTTTTTTCACGCTTAGAATACGCTTTTAGATTTAAATTAAAGAGTGTTAATTATCGTTACGACACGTTTAAGAGTAATTACAATAATGTAATTGCTAAATTTTGTTATACAATTCTCTTTTCGTGTTAAAATATTTAATTTTTCGCAAATAAGTTACAGGTGGGACAGAAATTCGAAGAATGCAGACGACCGGAAAGCAAAGAAAACAAAACAATTTAAAAGCAGCAAACGACATCAAAACAAAACATGTTACATAAATTAACTGAATCGATCTATTATAAAATCATATATTCTATATAAAATTTAAAATGATAAAATGAAATATTATTGCCTTTATAGTTTTCCATACTTGTCTGAATCTCGGTCACTATTTTAAATTTTTGGATAATTATGATATGTTTATTAAAAAGTATTTTTTAATAAATTCACTATCTTTACACTTGAATTTACTAATCATTTTTTAAATAGTTTCAGAAGAATTACATTTATATTTCAAGTTATTTTCAACAACTTATTTCTTAAAATTTCAAATTTCACTGAATTTATGTATTATAGCGATGTCAGGACAATTTTCTTTTCATTATTTATATTCATACGTAAACATACTTTTTTGCAGATCTACGTAAGGCTATTATTATTCAAACAGAATCAAATTTTAACTGAAACAAATAATCAAAAATTATGATAAATCCATTGAAAACTATATAATCCGCATAAGTCACGAACACTTTTGCACGTTGTTATTTCTCCGGATTACGATTCTTGGTTTCTTCATTTTTTTTTTGGTCAACGCGAGGACACGTGTCCCACTATTTTCCAATGAAGCCAACATTTTCAAGTAGATCCTTTTAATTTTAGTTTCTGCTTTTTTTACTTCTGCTTTTTTTCTTTACTTCATATTCGAAGTAAAATCTTTTTTAATTTGAGTTTTTGTATTTTGAATTTGAAGTCAAAGTGTATCTACCTGGAAAAGTAATAGTGCATTTGTTATAATATACATTAAATGCGATTTGGTCTAGCACACCCGGAAAAAATGTGACGTATCTCTATAACAGATAACAGAAGTTGACCTTTTGGTTAGGAGCAAAGTGTAATAACGGTAATGAGTCTAAAGTTCATCCTTTCTGTCCTCGGTCAGTAAAGGAGAACTCCTTCTAGACTAAGGCCATTTCTTTTATTATTGTCCTAAGTCTATAAGAGTCGGTCCGCCTGTAACGCATAAGTATATGATAGCATTTTCATTGCTAAATGCGTAGATTGGAAGAAATCAGCGAGGAGGACTTTAAAGTTAATTTCTTTTTATTAGATACGTCCATTCAACTATTAAGACAAGTCTACGATAGTGTGCCCGTCACTCATTTCGTATGTATGTCACACTTAGATTTGACATCGTTTTCGTCTGTGCCTCTATGTCTGTCAC
>OY744522.1:42955262-42957762 GCA_963556195.1 Sepiola atlantica
CAAAATGGTCGGATACATTTCAGAGGATACATTATTTTAATAAATGTAACAGACGGGTGGAAAAAAAGAAAATTGTTAAAATTTTCCTTAATGCCTTATCGTCTGATCCTCTAAGAGGAAACGACAGAATTATAAATTAACAACCAAGAAAATCGAATGAGAAATGAGGGGAAAATTGTTTCCGTTTCATATAACAGTTGAAAGAGAAAATAACAACGGTAAATCTCTCAACGTTATCGTGGATTTGAATCATTAAATATCTCCAACTGATCTTTTGTCTACACAGGCCAGATCGAGATTTGTTAATAACTAACGCGTAAATAATATTGAGATGATAGTTCGGCCTAGCACTGTGTAAAACAGAAATCCACCTACCGGAATACTTGTCAGAACAAGTATATGTACCAACTAAGTGATTACCGATGGCTGATTCATGTACTTGAAAGTTTCCGAATTATATCGAAACTTTGTGTAAACGAATATCACGTGGTATGTGTTGGGGTATTCTCATTTATAATTTTGGGGTGTCTTGTCAACGTACTGACACAAGCATTTATAAACAACAGAATTATTTTGAAAGGCTGGCAAAACATCCTTACGAATCGAGATCATCCGGGAATTTTCAAGCACATGAATCTGCCATCAGTAATAACTTGTTTGGTACACATGGTTTTTCTGACCAGTATTCCGATGGGTGTGTAGACAAAATATTTTGACACATCAGTTGGAGATCTTTATTGATTAACGTTCAGAGATTTACCGCTTTTTTAACTCTCTCAATCGTTTCCTCCCACACAAACCAATGCCCCCCTCATATCTCATTCGATTTTCTTAGTTTTTAATTTATCATTCTGACGTTTCTTCTTAGAGGGTCAGACGATAAGGCCTTAAGAAAATTTTTTTAGCAATTTCCTTTGTTTTTCCACCTGTCCTTTTAATTTATTAAATAATGTTTTCTCTGAAATATATATATATATATATATATATATGTTTCCTCTGAAATATATATATATATATACATATATATATATATATATATAAAGAATAACAGAAACAATGTTTCAGACAAAATGTAAAAATAAAAATGGAATAAAGGATAAGCGAATCAACAACTAGCACAAATAAACTTAAAAACACATATTGAATAGTTCTACCAAAATATTTCGACTGTTAAAATACAGTCGTCCTCAATCAGTAACGGAACTTTAATTAAAGTTCTTTTGTTGTTTTTACTGGCGATAGAACAGCGTTGTTTTTTGGTTTCTTTTTAGTATTTTCAACTTCCTAAGCGGTAAAGGAGAGAAGAAAGTGAGGGTTGAGTTTACTTGTGACTCTCGGCTTTTATATCCTGTCCTTTAGTCCTCACATTCCATGAGCGATGTTTCTGACAACGGGGGCTAATTGCTGTTTTCCAGATCGGAATCTATCCATCTTACACTTATTGTTGGCTAGTTTTTTTACCTTGAAGTGGCAATTTTGTTTAGCTCCTTACATGAAGTGGCTTCATGCCTTGTCTGGAGCAACTTCCATAAAAAAGAGAATATGTAGAATATTGCTTTTAGTCACCCTTAATCGGGCGTGCCGTTATTATTATCATATATATATATTTCGTAATTAATTATGTTACTTTTATGTACGTATGAAATTAACTAATATGTATATATATGTATATATATGTATATATATATATATATCTTTATACATATATATAGATAGATATATAGATATATATAGATCTATACATATATTTATATATATATATATATATATATATAGATATAGATATAGATAGATAGAGAGAGAGAGAGAAAGAGATAGAGAGAGTAAAAAAGAACGTCTAAAACAGATAGAGAGGGAGAAGGGGAAAGTGAGTTGTTAGTGAAGAGCGATAGAAACCGTGGTCTTCGCGTAAAAGACAGACCCTAACCCAAACCCTAATACGCCCATGGCGTATTTTTTTATAAAACGTTACACCCTGAACCAAGATCCACGCTTCGTTTTAATGAAATGCCCCCTTGTGCCGCTTTTAGATGTTTTAATGTATTTCTGTCCTACTCATGTGTTGTCTGTCACACTCTCGTTTTAACACAATAAATCGTAATATCGAACAAAATAACTACACGGTCAAATGTTATGACAATTGGTACGTCGATCATGAAAATACGGGGCGTATGTGTACATAAAATCTAGGTTTTATTCACTCAACAAATCTTCAGTTATTTTAGTGATTATGTGTGGTTTGTCTACTTTCAAAAAACCCTTTGTCAAGTAAAAAATAGATTTTTGAAAATAGTAACTTTATATATATATATATATATATATATATATATATATATATATATATATATATATATATATATATATATATATATATATATATTGGACTTTTTACCCTTTGGATTTTCTATTTTCGCCGCACCTGAAGTTGTGGCTTCTTGGAATTTAACTTTGAATCCTCTCTCATATATAATATTTAGAAATAACAGAGTTTGAGGGGGAT
>OY744522.1:42962762-42990262 GCA_963556195.1 Sepiola atlantica
CTGAATCAACAACAATAACGCAAAGGGTTGTATCAAAATTGTTTTCTTCATTTGCTTGGGGATGAGAACGAAATAATCAAAATAAAAACAACAGGGAATAAACTAGGTAATGTCGAGGAAAATAAATTAATATAGTTACTTGGGGATATGAAAAATGCGTTGATAGTAAAAAATATGTCTGAATGAAACAATGTTCTGTTTTTTTGGGGGAAAGTGATTTTTAGGGGAGAAGAATAAGTTCATAAAGGTAAGATTTGCATGGGAGAAATGTCCTTGAAATGGATGGGACAAACGTATTTCAACTCAAAGATATGTCGTGGTTAATTCGGAAATTGACTTTCTGTTGATCGAGGATGGCTAAATAATTTTGGTGCATGCGTCGTCGAAAGAATACTGATTTTTCACAAAAAAAAACATACATATATATATATATATATATATATATATATATATATATATATATATGCCCCCCACTCCTTCCACAATTATTGTAATATCTATCCCCTACCTAACGATTATATAAATCCAACTGCCACCATTTGCCACTGCCACCATCTATTTGCATCATATAAATTATTTTTTCAGAGGCGGCTGCAAGTTTAAGCTCACCCGCCACCACATATTGTTTCAAATATTTTGTACTTGTGTTTAGTTTTGTTTAGACTATCATCCCGAGGAAGTCTTGAAATAAAGACGAAACTTTGATGAATACATAAATAATATGTTCTGCTTCCAATACGTATATATATTTCTACAAGAGCTAATATAAATTATTTTATTTTACGACCATAGATTATAGTGTCTGATAGGCGTATATATATATATATATATATATATATATATATATATATATATATATATATATATAGTGTGTCAGGTTGTATACGAAAAGAAATCATTTAAAGTGCTCGATCATATAAGAGAGCTAATATAATTTATTTAGATACTGTATATTACATATTTCAGCAATGTACCGCGGTTTCATCCAAAAGGGTATATATATATATATATATATATATATATATATATATATATATATATATATATATATATATATTGTGTGTGTGCAGGTTCGAATGATTTCGAAAGAATAACGGCATCAATATTTTTTTATTTCTCCAGCGGTACCCAGTTTTAACCTACAAATATTCCCCTCCTTCGTTCTACTTTTAGAAGAATAAAAAAAAACGAATTGAATAAAAAGGGCTAAGAATGAACGCATCTTAACAAGGGGGCTCTGTCTATTAGATTGACCAATAGCCGGCAGCGAAAGGGCTGAAAACCGGAGATACAGATGCCCCCATCATTTCTTCCTACATTCCCACAGCGTTCTCTAAATTAACTGGCGGCTTCGAGTCAACAAGTATAGTCTGATTTAAAACACCGGTGCCAGCCATTATTTCACGTTCGCTCTGCCGACGACGACGACTACGGCTTTAGACGCGTCACAAGATTACCGTGAGCGATTTCTACCGCTGGAATTCGTGTAAATGGTACGGCTTTGTTCCTGCTTCATTTAAGCCCTGTTAACCAGCCGAGTGTAGTTCAAGCGAAATGCGTACAAGAATACGCTTGGTTAAGGGGGTGCACTTGAAATATAAGTCAGGATTCGCTGCCATCATACAAATGATATGCCTTGCGGCTTTCGAACATATTGTAAACACATCATTGTAACTTATTCTCAACAAAGATTTACCATTTCCTTCGTTGTCTTTTCCTTCTTCCTCTTCTTCTTTTTCTTTGTCCTCCTCTTTTTCGTTGGTTTTAGTCTTCTTTTACGTCTTCTTATTCATCCTTCTCTTCCTCTTCCGTTTTTCTATTTCTTCTTCTTTTTCTTCTTCTTCGTCTTCTTTTTCTTATTCTTCATCTTCTTTTTACGTCTTCTTATTCATCCATTCTCTTCCTCTTCCTTTTTTCTATTTCTTTTTTTTTCTTCTTCTTTTATTCTTCTTCTTCTTCTTTCTTCTTCTTCTTCTTCTTTTTTTTCTTCTTCTTCCTCTTCATCGTTTTGTCTTCGTCTTTGTCTTATTATTTGTCTTCTTCTTTCCCCCATCCTCTCCATCGTCTTACTCTTCTTAATGTTTTCTCTTCTTCTTCTTCTTCTTCTTCTTCTTCTTCTTCTTCTTCTTCTTCTTCTTCTTCTTATTTGCCTTCACCTTGCACTCATCTCTTCTTTCTTTTAATGAAATGCGTCCTCACATCCATATCAGAAGCTCTGTCTGTCAATAATTCTGTTTGAAGTAGCATTTTCATTAATAAACGAGCATATTGAATGGACGCATCTTCTCTTGAAGAAGTGTCCAAGCATCTCTATAAGAGGGCCGGTCCGTCAATTGTAGTTCACGCTTACAGTTATCCACCTGTCACCCACTGCAGCAAGGTTGGATTCGAAGTCAGTTAACATGGGGCAAATCCACTTCACCTAAATAAGAGTCACTTTTGACGTGATCGGACGCGTCGGAATTTCCCGGTAAGGGCGCCCCAAGTTACCGATGGTGAAACTATGCTCTTCCAAAAGTGTATATTGTAAGTCCTTTGATTAAAAGGATGCTCTCCTAGGACGACACAGAATTATAATTCTGATCCACACTTCGGGCCCTCAGCAAGCCAGACTCCTGCACAAGAATGGGCTAGGCAAGATGAGCTACTAAACTTTAATAATTTATCGGCAAAATAACTGAATTTTAATTATAAATTAGGCATTGAGCGATCAAAATTGTGGGATGCATGAGTGACGGTTGTTCATTATACGTATCCTACTTCTAACAACATTCATTTGACTCATTGATCTAAACACAGTTCGTTTAATTCTTCAATTATTTGTCCATCACTTTCACTTCAGCAGTCACCACAATACCACATTTACTCTACGCTCTCTTACTTAAGACATCTACAATAGTTTCCAATCAATGTTATTTACAAAATATATATACGATTTAATTGGAAAAAGATAGGGAGTAAGACAATAAAAACACTCTCAAAACAAAGAAAACAAATATAAATTAAGAGAAGGTTAATAAAACACTCATGACTCTTTCTTAAAGTAGACATTCCATTGTTTTCCGGTTTGTTTAGAACCGAAAAAGAGAAATTCAGTCTCTATGTGGGAGTTGGATTTAAGTGGAATAAAAAGAAATAGAGATGGGGCTAGGAAGTAGATGTTGTCCTTCCAAAATTAAAAAGAAATAGATTTGGAGAGGCTAAGAGCAAAAATAAATGTGGGGTGTAAGCGTCTTAGGGATCAAAGTGAACAATTCGAGAGAGTGGGGCTTGCTATAGAATTTTCGCGTGTGGGGATGAACTTTTACTTATTCAGTTACCTTATGTTGGCACTGTTCAGCAGTTTTACTCAATGGCACATCTCTGATGTGATCTCTAATGGATACCCAATCTGTTTCTTTGTAGTATCTCGTCGTTTTGAATAACGGCTCTTCAGCTAAAGGTCGAAAGTTTAGGGAGATATAAACCATTGTCACAAAGTGATCCGCGTTCCTGAATGGGCTATGGCCATCTGTCAAAAAAATCTCAGACAGTGTAGTCAAGAAAAACTCGAGAAGCGAGGCTTGCTGATCCTTATTATTTTGGAGACGGGTCGAGAAAGTGAATACTTCTGAATGAGAATGTGAAATAGAGAAACTATGCTTACTGTTACCAGCTGCGTCAGTATAGCTGGAGACTCCAAGCCAGTTAAAATCTTACAAATATATGTAATTGGAAGCTCGGATCTAAAATAAGTGCTGCATCTATACTATCACAGACATCATCGAGCAGGAGACAGGAGAACAGAAGATGAAATATAAGTAACTAACGCTGTGTTAAGTGTTATCTAAAGCACATGTAGACTATGTTCTCTTGGCAAGGGGAAGGTGTTACAAATATATACTCCGAGTCTACACATGATACTTTACAACAAACTGGGTGGTATCTAGTCATATCAAGGCGAATATAGAATAGATTGAGGAAAGTAGATAAGTTTCGCTTAGTGTGAGGATATCCGGGAGTTTACTAGTAAAAAGTATTCTACATCATTGAGGTAAATTCTAAGCTCTCAGATATTTGTGAACGCGAGCCGCAAGTAAGGAAGCGAATTAGTTTTTTTAGGTTGTTTTTTGGATGGCGTTCTGGTAGGTGTTTGTGTTATGTCAGAAAACGCAGGGCGTTTTTCCATGTGCAATATGACACTACAGTTATTTCGATATTATAAATGTTTTGATAGCTACTCTTAACGCTATGTAAGATTTAGGGATCCTGTACTACCAGTCGGAATAGCAGCAAAAAAAACTGTCAAACTTGTAGCCTCAACATGTTAGATTAGTACAGACTAGGCATGTAAAATTAAGGTACAATAAATTTCCCCCAAGTTACCAAGAAAGAAAAATAGAGATGGATGGTACAATGTTCATTGTCCGACTCAAGAAACAAGGTCAATAACTGTGTGTCTTTGAAATGTTTCCATGTGAAAATATCTCTGCGCTTTACTAATAGATAAAGAAGGGATGCAGAGCCGGGCAGTAGGCAACGTCTATCTACTTATTAAGCAATTAAAGTCTGAAAACCGGTAATTTTGTTTGAGCTACAAGCTCTAGGAATGTGGTTTACCATAATTAAAGAGGTTTAGTACCAAAATGTTCCAAATGAGTACACAGGTTTTACCGCAGAGTTTCCGTTTCCGAGATGGATGATTTGACTTGATCTACAGGTCCATTTCACCGAGAGATGTAATTCAACGCCTGTGTATCGTGTCAGGTATTTATGAGACCCCAGAGGAAAAAAAAGTGAATATCTACTTGGAATAAGTGGTCATGTCTCTTCCAGAGAGAGTAACAAATTGAAGATAAGTTCCCTCTCATAATAGGTAGAATGAGAATATGCCAATTTTCTTTATTCCCTTATTCTCACAAGACATTAGGACGAGAGAGGCACATGGCAAGTGACATATGAATAATTACGAATAAATAAAAGACAAGTACAACAACGTAATTATAAACATAGAATTAACTAACATTAAAATTAAGAAAATATGCATGCAAAAATTTAGTCGGGATGAAACCTAAAATATTCAGATTTAAAGTCTCCTTGGACAAATATTCAGACACTATACAAGTGGAACATCTTCTAACTGTCTTTTTGCATGGCTTGCTACACTTTTTTTATTTTATGCCAATAAAATAGATTGATTGATTATGACGTCGTAAATGGATGACGTCATTGTTTTGTGACGACATCTATTAAAGAGAGCGTGGAAGATATCAGGAAGGGATGTGAGACATTCCACTTTCGTTAGTCATATATATGGAGTGGAGTTCTTCGGGATAAAATGAGCAACTCCATGTCCTTTGGTAACCAGATCGTAATACTTGTATTCCGTTTTTAGTTTTATTTTCGGCAACATTCAATTTTTAGGGTAAAGCCCAACGATATACTCAACACTGATTGTGTGGAAGCGGGTGGCAGTTCAACCTTCGCAATTGAAATCAATTTCGGTATATTTATAATCTTTAACACTCTTGAGAAAACACCCGGTGTTACCCGGGAATCACTGAGAACCCCTGTGCGCGCCATCTCAAATCTATGGAGGTCTTATTTAAAGTACTACTCTTATGTTTTTTTCTTTTAATTTCTATAATTTTCATATATATGGGTACAGGAGTTCTATTTCAAAAAAACCCTAAGAGGAGTTGGTAAACATTAAATGTAGGTGACAGATAATCGTTTCGAAAAGGCGATATGCAGTAGTTCTAAAATTGTACATTTTTATAAACGATTAAAAGATGCTGAATGTATTGAAGTTGAAATTAATTAAGTATTACGTATAAAATAGAATAAAAACACTTTTTGAATTACTAAATATCCTAGTATTATCGGCTTATTTCCAAGGTAACGACGTGTTTAATTAGATATACGGTAGTCGCTAAAACGGACATCCGAACTAGGTTCAATGAAAAAAGTAGTCTTCTGGTGACTTATATAAAATACGTTATTTAAGTTAATGTTAGCTAGAGAGTGATCAACATTTTGCTAATTGTCCAGCTAGACAGTGGAGCCCAAATTTGACCACTAATACATTAACACAGAGTGTTGTATGCCTTTGTCTAGTTAAGATACTGTCTAAGTTCAAGCATTTGATTTTACTTATATATATATATATATATATATATATATATATATATATATATATATATATATATATATATATATATATACATATATATATATATATATATATATAGAGAGAGAGAGAGAGAGAGAGAGAGAGAGAGAGAGAGAGAGGGAGAGAGAGACAGACAGATAGACAGACAGACAGACAGACAGATAGAGACAGAGAGACAAAGTGGGGGGGGGTCATAGAGGTCGCAATACAATAAATGGAAATATGTCGATGTTGAGAAAGAGAAATAAAGTAATTACATAAAATGTAAAAAATAAATTGCAATAATAAATCAAAACATCTAAACAATGATCTAATGTGTGTGACCGAGTTCCGTGATATATTTCGAGGTAAAAACCTCCTGATAAAATATAAGTGTGTTTCTAATCTGTTGAGGCTTGTTTAAACTGGTAATGTTGTTGTTGTTGTTTTACCGCAGTAATTACTAACGTGATGCGCAGAAAATTAAATAAAAATAAAAATAATGTATCTAAATAGTAAAATGATTATAGTTAAATTTATTTGTAATTGTTATATTAATGTCATTATTTTTGAAATTATTTTTTGTGTGTTAGATTGATTTTAGTAAATTGTTATTATATTAATTAATTCAAATGTAAACATTCACAATTGAATCTGAGAAAATTAACATTCTTACAAATCGTGACAGACACTTAATATGCAGGTATAAGCTGTTAATATAAATAAGTAACTCGGCCTGACCTAGCTACCTCCTCAATTAAACACCCCCAAAAACAACAAACAAAACTATTTGCAAAGAATGCTAATTTTCTCTATTCAGCTTAATTCAGTTTGTAAAATGGCTGATCAAGTTAGATTTCGAAAGAAATCTCAGCTGAAACATGTATGCTCATATGTAGCCACTAATGTCTGTATAAATTAAATAACGTATACTATCATACAGCTTTACCTGTTATTGGTCATTATCTTTTAAGTACTCGAGTTTCATATGAACACCGTTTAGAAAATAAAACAATACAAGTACTATATATATATATATATATATATATATATATATATATAGAGAGAGAGAGAGAGAGAGAGATAGAAGAAAAAAGAGTGATAAATATGCGACGATTGCCCAAATTTATTTCAAATTTCAAGTGTTCAATGCAAGGTGTATTCAGTAATAAACTAGTGTTTATTATTATTTCCTTTAGCCAAGGCTTTTCAAAGATCGTGATCTTATCATCAGAGGAGAAATACAGATAGATAAGTTGGCTTTCGAAAAAACCAAAGTTCAAATATTTGAAAAATATATGAAAAATATTATATAAAAAATGCAGTGAAAGAGAAGTTCCGTAAAAAAGATATGTGGTTTGTCCGGGTGGTAATTTTCCGTTGAAAAGATGTCCAATGAATTGTAGAAAGCGAAAAAAAAACTTTTGCGTAGGGGCAGTATGGAGAGAATGTTCAAATATAAATCCAAACGCACTTAAATGGAATTGAAAAGAGAAAAGCTGGTCATTATTGATAACTTCCTGGGCCATAGAAAAAGGCAAATGACATCTAATATATATATATATATATATATATATATATATATATATATAGTCACAAAAATGTAAGTGATAATTTGTTATTGTTTTATGATTTTTCGTAAACCGCACGAGCACACACATACATATAACTATATATAAGCGAAACATTTATACACAAAGTGATGACGTCCTGATGGGTTCTGTACTTAGACCAACATTCAGTAATTTGTGTATGCTTAGTCTTGACAAAATATCTAATACAATCACTAAACCCTCGATTTATGTAAGGTACGTGGACGATATCTTTATTCTAGCAGACAACAAAAATGAAATTAAAGAACTACAAAACATCTTTCAAGCAAACCCTCTACTCACATTCACCTATGAACTAAACATTCATAACAATATTCTTTTCTAGATGTACTTATCGACTCCAACTTCATTCATTCTTGCCTGTTTAACTACAAAGGCGAATGTTCATACCGCTATTAAATAGCAATCTTAAACAATCTAATACACCGGGGAAATTGATCTCCTCAACAAAATAAAATATTTCGCAATGAATAAAAATACATTAAACAAGTCCGAATTAAAAACCACTTCCCCAATTACCTGGCAGACGAACAAATAAAATTAACCCTAAAAACCTAGATAAAACTAAGAAACAGTAAAAATATTCAGACTATATTAACTTATTTTACTTATTTGTTCATTATAACTTTAACTAGACAACAAAGTCATTAAAAACCTAATACACAGGCATATATCTAATGTTAATACTAATAAAAGAATTAGATTTATCATTTACTATGAAAAAATCACAATCTGTAACATAATAATCAACAATAACATCTTAGGCGAAAAAAATAGTAGAACAAACCAATGTAATTTATCAGTTTAATGGACCCTTTGGAGAATGTATCTCCTCCAATAATAAAACAACACAACGATTCTAATGTAAAAAGACCGAAACTCTTAAAGGCCTGGTGCTTAAAAAACAAATGTTACACAATAAACAGCATTAATTAATTATCCAGTAAAAATATTTAAAAGTGCCTAGGCTAAGGAAAACAACTCTACATTAACCCTTTTAAAATATCGTAAATTGTAAATGTTAAATATTGTATTTTTTTTTAATATTGTAAATTTCGATACACCACAAATCAAGAAATGTATTTTTCTTTCCTTAAGCGATGGCTTTTTAAAGAATGAAATCTTGACGCCAGAGGAATAGAAACAGAAAAGTTGGTAAAGGAAATTACCAAGAGTCATATAAAGATAATATAAAATTTTTAAAATAACAAATGTCTAACCCAAAAAAGGTTGAAAATATAGGAAAAAGTTCATCATTGAACGCGACACGAAAATGTGTAGCCACAGGTTGAAAGAACGGTAAAATCACGAAAATCGGTATAAAAATTGTAAAATTCGTTGAATATTTGGAGAGGCCAAAGCATTAAATTACCCAAATGATTAGTTGGAAAAGTTGCAATGTAAACGTTTACGAGTTGAGTTGCGTATTAACAGTCACCAGGTATCTTTCATGAAAGTTTCAGAGATATTTATTATATATAAAGTTAATTTCAAAGTGAGATAATAAAGTGTTGTTACTATCTAGAGAGCAAGTCTATAAACCAAACGTTTAGATCAAAATCGGGAAAATTAAGTAAACCCTTACAAAAATTATTTTAAATTAAACAGGAAGCGATAAATAAAATAGGAGGCAGCAGAGTAGGAGTAGAAGAATGGGATAGACCGGTGTTGTAAAATGGACGTGGGAGAGGGAACTGCATAGATACATGCCAAAGTCAGAAGTAAAAAATAGATTTTAAAGCCGAAGACGAGTAAGTAGGACAATAAAGTTGTAGTGATTGTGAGGCAAAGAGAGAAGGAGTGAATTAATGTTAGGAATGGCGAAATATTAACACTGGGTTCAGAGGTTAGGGAAAAAGAAACTAAAAGGCAGATAAAATAAGAAAATAATTAAAGTATAAAAGTTAAGAATAGAAATAGAAAAAGAAAAACTGAAAATTAATGTCGAACGTTTTTAAATAAATGAGGAAGAATGAAAGAAATACTGTCTCGATTGGGAAGGCACCGTATTAAAATATAAGATCTTTTAAAAATATTACTAATATTAAGGAGGGATTAGTATCTCGTATATCTTGCATCAATGGTAGATGATAGGCTCTACTTTAAAGGTATATATTATATCTTTATTTTCATGTTCTTTACATATATATATATATATATATATATATATATATATATATATATATATATATATATATATAAAGTCAGGTTCATTTTATATTCATTAACCATGTTTTTTTATTATTTTTTTCATTTTATTTTTTCAAATTTCCCCAAAACATAACATTTCTGTGAGATGTATTTTTACGGTCCGTCTCTTTTACCGTGAGCCAAAACAACATTTTTATGTCAATATCGTCTATGTAGCACTACAAAATCATCAGAAACATCCACAAAGAATACAAAGTTATTGGATTTAAATGATTTGAAAAAAGCTACTCTTTTTTGCGACCCCCCCCCCCCAAAAAAAACCCAAAGAAAGAGCAAACTCACATGTGGATAAAATAGACTAGTACGCCATTTAGAATGAATATATATATATATATATATATATATATATATATATATTTACTTATTATATGTACATATATATATATATATATATATATATATTTACTTATTATATGTACATATACATATATATATATATATATATATATATATATATATATATATATATTTACTTATTATATATATATATGATGTATTTTTATGTAATTATTTTTATTGGTGATTGCAGCGTTCGTTGTTTTTTGCTTACTATTACTTCGATTATCTCACTTCCTAAGTGATTAAGATGCAGATAATTGCATTATTAATCGCCCATAACTTTATAGGACGTAATTTCTGTTAATATATATACTTTTATTAATGTTATATGTACATAAAAGTAATTCATGAACACGTGTTTCTGGTTTACAGCCGTCATCAGCACATATATATATATATATATATATATATATATATATAAAGAGGTGTACTAAAAGCGAACTTTTAGGAAAGGTAAAACCCTATTGTGAAGAGTATACAGCTCAATATCCAGGATAGAGCAGGTAGAAATGAAGAAGAATGGAAAGCAATTAGAGAAAACAAATCGGACATTTGCTTGCACCCTGGCACAGTTTTGCCCTGCGTTTCTTTCCCTACAACTTTTATTTCATTTTTTCAAATTTTAAATCTTGGCCATTGCCAACTTATCTATCCCAGCGACTTCCTTTGATGATAAGATTTTGATCTTTGAAAAGCCTGGCTTAAGGAAAATTTAACATGAATAAATTGCCTTTTTGCGGAATATACCTTGCTTTGAACTTTTGAATTGAATTTTGATTTGGCTTTTGCTTTCTCTAATTCATTTCCATTCTTCTTCATTATATATATATATATATATATATATATATATATATATATATATATATATATATATATTTATATATATATTTATATATATATATATATATTTATATATATATATATATTTATATGTATGTATGTATGTATGTGTGTGTGTTTGTGTGTGTGTATTGTATCACATTAAAGCATTGTTGTGTCGGACTCCTCAACACTAATTATAATTTAGTCGGGTGGATTAGTGAGACTAAGCGCTACCCACTATGAAAAGTAGGCGATCGCCTAGGGCATCAATCTATATAATCACCACAGTTGGATACAATTAAAAAGAAAAAGAAAACTGTGGTGGAAATTTGGTAGGAATCGGAAGGGGACGAGTGTCGGTATGGCGTAGCCGAAATGTGTTCTTCTGTCTATTATTATTTGTAAACCCCGAAGGGATTAACCTGTGCCCATTCTGTTCATAGTAATAACACTACTAGTTAAACATCATATTATCAGTGGTACATCCACTAGTCTGCCTCTCTTATATAAGGCCCAACAAAGAGTAAAACAGACGCTCACATATCTAAAGCAATAGCTAAATCCTTAGAAAGTTACCTCTAGTCTGTTGTGGAATGAATGTATAAATGGATGGTAATATTTTTATGCTGCCAAGCAAAAACCTTGTTTCCCTCAACAACGACAAGTCACTTCTTTAACAACTGATTGCCATCGCAAATAACACCCTACCTGAGAGTCAAACGTTCAAGCTCCTCGGCTAAACATTCACAGTGAACATGAATTAAAACAAATACATAGAATATATTGCCAAAGCTCCTTCAAAGAAAGTGGACTCCCTCTACCGTACTAGAACACTTCTAGCACCTGATAGTATCATATATCTCTATAAAGCAACACTCCGCCTCATGCATGGCCTATTGTTGTCACATATGGGCTGGTGCACCATCCACCAGACTCTCCCTCTTAGACTGTGTCCAAAAACGTGTCTCTAATCTAATATAGCCCTTACTATCTACCAAGCTCCAGCCCCTGTCTCATCGCCACAATGTTGCAACATTATGTTTGTTTTACAAGTACTTCAATGGAATGCCGTCCGACGAACTTACTGCTCTGGTGCCCCTTCAGCGTAACAAGCATATCGTTGCACAGTTCCCAATTTAGGACGACGCCCTAAACTTTCACCCTAATTCTCAGTAGCACGTTACGTCTACAGTGGCAACTTGCCTTGTTTGGGGTGAACTAAGTTAAAAAAACAAAAAAACTGTCGAGCTAGAAAACTTCTCACACTTGCCAGCCAGTATCCTATATCTTGCCAAAGCATCTATTTGCCCATAACTGCAATATTGTTGCCACAATCTGGCTGGTGCACAAACCACTTGCCTCTCCGCCTGAGACAGGATCCAAAACCGAGCCTCTAATTAATAGATCCATCACACTCTATAGAGAGCTATAGCCCCTTGTCCCATTGCTTCAATGTTGCATACATTTGCTTGTTTTACAAGTAATTTACCGGGGTGTGCTCTGACGAACTTGCTTCACTGAACGTAAATACACCCGACGAACTCGACAAGCAACACAATAAAAGGGATTGAAGCGAATGTTAATGTCAACTTTTGGCTCTGTATAGAAAAACTAGAAAAATGACCGTCCCAGGGGAGGTAAAATTAATTCATCGAACAGTTTTGCACCAACTTTATGTCCCATGATGAAGATCAAAATTAAAATATAAATAATATAATAAACCTTATTTATAGTATCCTAATTCTAATATTGATCAAAATCCATTAAATAATTTGGTTCTAGTAAATGTCTAACCTGTAAGGATAAAGTTTAAGTGGTTTTCAGAAGAAATTTAAATTCAGTGAATGTTGCTTAATTGGTGTCTAATGACTATATATCAAATGTAATGCAAATCTTATTTGTAATTTTAAATGGGAGAATTTTTCAATCTTATGTTCTCGCTTCAATATATTCAAAAAAACTGAAATTTAGGGTGTATTTATTCATTGGTATCTAATAATTATTGTTCAAAAAAACTGAAATTTAGGGTGTATTTATTCATTGGTATCTAATAATTATTGTTCAAAAAAACTGAAATTTAGGGTGTATTTATTCATTGGTATCTAATAATTATTGTTCAAAAAAACTGAAATTTAGGGTGTATTTATTCATTGGTATCTAATAATTATTGTTCAAAAAAACTGAAATTTAGGGTGTATTTATTCATTGGTATCTAATAATTATTGTTCAAAAAAACTGAAATTTAGGGTGTATTTATTCATTGGTATCTAATAATTATTGTTCAAAAAAACTGAAATTTAGGGTGTATTTATTCATTGGTATCTAATAATTATTGTTCAAAAAAACTGAAATTTAGGGTGTATTTATTCATTGGTATCTAATAATTATTGTTCAAAAAAACTGAAATTTAGGGTGTATTTATTCATTGGTATCTAATAATTATTGTTCAAAAAAACTGAAATTTAGGGTGTATTTATTCATTGGTATCTAATAATTATTGTTCAAAAAAACTGAAATTTAGGGTGTATTTATTCATTGGTATCTAATAATTATTGTTCAAAAAAACTGAAATTTAGGGTGTATTTATTCATTGGTATCTAATAATTATTGTTCAAAAAAACTGAAATTTAGGGTGTATTTATTCATTGGTATCTAATAATTATTGTTCAAAAAAACTGAAATTTAGGGTGTATTTATTCATTGGTATCTAATAATTATTGTTCAAATTTCACAAACATCGGAAACATCTGATTTTTCATGAAGAGCTTCCCCTCTCTGTTTACCCCATTTACATAAAACTAAATTAAACTGAATATAGCCCACATTTGGACCAGTTATGACTAGAATCCGTGTTCCGTAATTCATAATGATCAGTTAATTAGTTTGGGAGTAAATTCTATACATGCAAAGATTATAATATATAAAAAATACTAAAATTTATATAAATACAGATATACGGTTTGTAATTTGTTTTTACACTACAAATATAGTCGACGATCCTGCGTAAACGGGTTATCCAACTAGTATTTGTATGGAACAGAAAAATGGGCTATTATTGTTATTTGTTTTTTTTTTACTTCAATATGAGTATTTATTTTCATAAAGGCTGAAGAAGGCAACCGGAACCGTTGATATCACTCTGTTATATTTGATAGAAGGGCGTGGTCGATGTTGAAATTGTCACGGGGTCACACGAGACACGTGGATGGGCGTGGATCAAATAATCTCGTGTTATTGCATTCACCTGTGAACTCCACCAGCTTGTGTAATATACACTAGATTATGGAGAGGGTGGTGTCAAATTACACTCGCCTAGCGTTTCTCGTGGGCTAGGTTAGCTGGTGTTCTCCAGATACATTTCTCCCGGGCGGGTAGCTAAGCCATGTGTTGTATTATGATCACCTTGAAACAAGCCATACAGTTCCTTTTCAGACGATGGGAATTTTTTCATGGAAATCGATCCAGAGAAGGCATGAAGTCACGTAGTAACAAGAACAAATATGATTATTGCAAATGCACGAGATGCCTATTAACCTTAGTCTTGAAAAGATCAATATTATAGGTAAGAAGAAAACAGTACACAGGAAGAGAGTTCTAAAAGCCTGCGGTTGTTATAAAGAAGCTACTGGAATAGGAAATTGTATTACAATGAGGTATCAAAACAGCGAATTGATGGAGACCACTAGACCAACGAGCCAAACGAGCTGGAACAAAAGAAGCAGAGAATAGATTACATAATTATGAAGAACAATTTGAAATAAAAGTACAATAAGATATTTCGCCTTTTGAAGCAATGTGTAGTATTTGGTCTGATACTACACTTCATCTTTGTTTTGCTTTCGGTCAGTAAAGGAGAAATACTTCTAGACGTAGGCAAACTTTATATTCTTGTCTGAACTGACAGTGCCCGTTTAGTTTGGGTGGAAGCTTAATTTTCCTCAAATTAAAAATCAACCTTTTGTCTAACTCTGTCCTCATGGGGAGTAAGGTTAATACGGACACAAAAAGTTCAAATGTTAAATGCATGAAGTAAAATTAATTTATCTGAATCAGCGTGATAGGATTTTTGACGGGCTCGATTCTGTTATTGACATTGGTTTCCTCCGAATACTTCCAGAATCAGGTACTTACAGAGGAGACAACGTGAAGGTTGCCAATATACGTAGTGAAAGTGGTGTTATCAAGTTAGACAGGATTCGAACGTGACACACCTAGTTCGTCATCCGCGTCGTTTTCCACTACACCACCGTCAACACCTCCTGAAATGTAAGGAAGCACGTATGCAGAAGAAGAGAATGAGAAGTAAAGGACCGCTTAATCAGTTAGCATACTGTGAGTGAAAGAGATTTAGTTAAGGGTCAAACGAAACGGACATGTAAACTGTGGTCCTAACATTAGACAGTAGTTAGCTAATTTCCTCTGTCTCTCCATTTCTCTTTCGCTATATCTTTTCTTTTCTCTCCCCCTCTCTCTCCCCCTCTTTCTCTCTCTTTCTCAGTTTGGGTAACACAACTATATATGGATGTGCATAAATAATGATAACAAATGTATTTTTCAATATAAGCTTAGAGTATCAAGGCTAAAAGCCACTCCAGAGTAATCGTTAACGAGATAGACAGATTGTCAGCTGAATGATGATGAATATTACGAAAGCGTTGAAAATAATGAATAGAATGAATAAAATTTGATGACTTATTAGAAAAGTTTATTTCAAGTATTTGTTGACACTGGATTTGAAACGACCATGCTGTAGTCAGCAGGGAAGTCGTCCCGTGATAAACATCATGGACATTTATTGAAAAGTTCCTTTGGTTACGGTGAAAGAGAGACAAGTTATCTGAGAAAGACGTGTTCTTACTGTGAACGTTATACAAGATTGAACCAGATATTGAAGCTCAGTTGAGCATCTTCCATGGAAATAACGATCGAGTAGAGAAAGACTAACATCATCTCTTCTATGGGAAAGGGGATGTAGAGAATAGAAGAAATCATTCCCACTCGACTGCGAAGACGATTTTGTGTCCAGTCAAGGCAAGAATTAATGTTCTAAGTAAAAGAGTCCAGATGTGGTAATATCACTCAATGTTAAGACATATCTGACTTATCTAGGAAGAAGATTGCATCAACCGTCTGGTACTTTGAGAGGGGTCGGGGTAGAATGACTCAACACTTCTCCGGGCACGTCGCAGTGTGAAATAGCCTTTTTATCGGTAAATACGCGGATTGGAAAAAATATTTTTAGACTAGTGTACACCTCTTTGTCTAAAAGGATGAACAAGTTACACTTCGTCAGTGTTCGCATTCGCTATTTATTTAGAGATATTACTAAAATTTTCTTAAACAATCATAGAATTACGTGAGTAATTTGATTTTTCATATAAAAATTATTTACTCCCGTGGATTAGATGAAAAGTTTCAGTTTGAAATTCCGTGTAGATTCCCGAGTCCGACATGACGATTTCCGCGTTCAACAAAACGCGTGTGAAGAAGGCCGAAGGTTACATCGACCGGAAATTTGTACTAATATAATCAAATGTTGCTGTTGTTGCTACTGCCACTGTTGCTGTTATTGCTGTTGCTGTTTTGGGGGTTTCACGTAATGTCAACAATCGTTGGGTCATTTCTATACCCCAATCACACTTGTTCCTCAATACCATTGATTTCCAGGTTAATTTGGATCTGAAGATATTTTTGGTCACATACAGCACTTTGTCTTCCCAAATCGTCACTTACTTAATATCGACCATGCTCTACGACCCTTCGGTTATATTACGGGAACCTGATTGAAAGTGTTTATGATTGTTATCGTTGGAATTCTTACACTGTTTCAGGAATAGTGAAATAATGTTAAAATAGTTGCAGGTGCTCAGCACAGAATATACAATGAATTACAAGAAGATATTAGAATGTGCATTCGCTGTTTAAATTAGTTATTCATAACTACAACATGGAAAACCATTTTTTTAAATAAAACTATTGTTAATACTGTTAATACTAATTTTGGATTATTTTGATTATTCAAACTACTTTTCTCATCTCGGCCGATGTAACCCACGACCTTCTTCACTTGTGTCTTGTCAAAATCGGGAATCTTTATGCCGAACTCGGGAATCTATACGGAATTTCGAACTGAAACGTTTATCTAATAGACAGGAGTAAATTATTTTCGTCCCGAAAAACATGACCGAGTAGAAAACTTCAGTAATGTTAGTTCATTCTTAGTTAGTATTGCTCATAGTGGGGATTGAACCTCCGAAGACTTAGAACTGACTTTTAAATAACAACTTTATCCGTTGCAATGACTGAACGAGAACAATCTATCTAGTTAAAATTTTCTTTCGAAATGGTACACCAAAACAAGTTCGGGGTCTTTATCGGCCGAAACGTTATGAATATAATAACAAATATGAGAATCCCAGGAACACAAAGAACGTGTAAAATTCGTGTGAATTTTAGGGATGTGAAGTTATCACTTTTGGTATTATTTGCCTTCCAACAATTGTTTTCATCGTTTCCTATTCATTTTTCGACTAGGTTTCGGCCGATGTGCTCTTGGGCCTTCTTTAAATGTATTGTTAAGCTACAATGATGTTTCTTCCTAGGTACAAAAATGTCAAAACTATTATACACCTTCCGTCAAAAATGACAACAAGATTATGCTTTGCCTATGTTGCATAATTATTCATGTATTAAACTGTAATTTAATTTTTCATATATAAATTATTACTAGTATCATTTCTGATGACCTAAATTTAAAAAAAGACACCTACCTTTTTATTTAGAGTCAAGGGATTCTTTCAGAATTAATTTCAGACGACGGGTGGTCTGACTTGCAATTTGCTTTCTAATATAAGTCTTGCTATTGCCTTTTTAAAATTTCAATAGGATAAGTAGATACTGAACTATCGCGAATTGATAAAAACGAAAGTCATTTCTGATAACCTAAAGATGAAAAATACCAACTGTTGACTGTGCTTTTTAAAAATGTTCTTCCTTTAATTTTCTTTTTTTTTACTATTGCGGCTAGACATTCAAATATAACGCCTGGATCTTCAAATCAAAGACGTTTGCTGCAGTGAAAAACATTTTTCAGAAACGAAAACAAAAGGAATAGAAAAAACTCATAAATCGATATAGAAAGTAGAAAGGAAAAAAGAATATAAACGTCTCATTATAGAAATAGATGTGTTTCCTCTCTTTCTTTATTCGTCGGACAGGGTTTTATGTGACGGGACGGATATATATATATATATATATATATCTTTGCAAATAAATACAAATCGCTCATTCTCATATTGTGAAGGATCACCGTCACAATAAATAGCTCATCGTATTTAAATATACAGAAAACATCAACGTATAAAATACATAAATAATCAACAATAATCACATTTTCATACCGGAAAAGTTTGAATGTCTACTAAACAGCTATCCTCCAGTGTCCTTGATCTTTACTTACAGGTGTTTGTTAGGGTAACCTGCTATGAAGATGCTTCCCCTTATAAATAAAACCTGACCGAATATTCAAAATAACATAATATTCGAAACAAACATAAGATCCGATCGTCGTGGCTGCGCACTGGCATGTCCGAGAAATGGTGCACCTACTCTTAGCAATGCTACCTCAAGTAACTGCACTAAGCTGGATACTCCACCAGACCACATGAATTATTACGCTGGAAATCAACAGGACCAACAAAAGACTGCAAACACTATAACTTAACTGAATGGTAGAAGAGAAAGTAATATTCGCAACTGCTTTACTAACTGATAATTTGAGAGTTAGGAAGAATCTTAAATGAACACTCAGATATCTATGTTATCTTATAAAAAACCTAGTGTGAGCCTCAAGTAAGGGGCCTTGATCTGTGAGAATTTATACTGAAGTAAAAAAAATGAAGAAATCATCAACGTCAATGAAGAATACACCTGAAGAAGGCTGAAAACAAAGCGAAAATAAATATCAACGATGAAGACAATGGCCTAAAAAAAAACAATGTAAATAGTTATTAAATAAACTAGCAGATCTATATGACCTCTGAGGGTACACTTTTGATAGTTTTATTAATAGAGATGGAATATTATGTAAAGTTAAATTAGGTTAAATATATACGAAATAAAGCAACTATTGTTGGATAATATATCTACTTGAACGCTAGCTGTTGTTGGGTTGTAGTGGTGTGGATAACTAACTAATATAATATGAATTCAAAAATAATTATACAAATGATAACATGGGTTCAGGGATAGGAGCAGAAAAGCACATTTCAGTGTAAAGCGGGAGTTCCTGCTAGTATGCTATAAGTATGTATATGTATGCGTCTCTCTCTATCCCCCTCTCTCTCTCTCTCTCTCTCTCTCTCTCGAACGCACACTCTCTATCTCTGGCTTTATATTTCTCTGTCTAGGGATGAAAGTATAAACAAAGCCCAATACCGTGATCAAACCTATTTTTTCTTGAGTAAAATCTTGCAAAACATCTAATGGCGGTATGTATTATTTTTGTTTAATATAATATCGATCGTAGGGTTTGCGACGTTTTACTTAATTGTTAACTATCTGTACAGACCCGGCGTTATCCAGGATCTATAACGTTCTATTGTTTTGACAAATATATGTATGTTCTATGACCTCGCTTTTCTTGTTATGTTCAGTATTCAAGCTAAAAGTGAACCTGGTTTTGATTTAAAGAAAACAAAGCAAGATCTAAGTAAGACAAAATAAATTAATAGATCAATAATCAATCAGTGTGTTTTGCTTTTGTTTATAAACAAAACGGAAATGTTGATAAACCTTGAATGACGAAAGCTATTAAGGAACGATAACTCTTATTAAAATAAAAAAAACTTATTCCCTTTAGTTGATATTTTTCTTTTAAGGTGACTATTTAAGAATACATACACAGTAAAAAGTTGTTAAATCGAGTTAAGTATCTTTTTAAAGATTAATTGAAGCAAAGTAAGTAGTCTACTGCGATTTACATGGTACAACAATAATAAAGAAAAAGTTTGCTAATTAGAATCAAACATTGATTTATCAGACTCAATGCTAATAAAGTTCAGCTTTTTAAACTCGGTCAACATTATTTCATACATTAGATTGACAATGATAGATATTAAAAAAGTAATAAGAATAAAAATGGTAATATGGACTTCAGGGATAAGAGCAGTAATACGCATGCCCCTGTCTGCAAGGATGACAATAATTCTTAGACTTTTGGAGTTAAATAAAAATTCAGAATGAGAATATGACGTAATATGTCATGAATTATGCCGCAAGCAATGCCATCGTTTTAATTACAGACAGATGCAAAATCTGCATTTTAGGAAGATGTAAGAATTATTGAAAGCAGATAGAGAAAAGTGATAAAAATGATGTGTCAAAATTACAAATAGATGAAAGCGCTTGTGTGTATAATCGACAGCGAATACAAACAAACGCCTTTAATATCTCGATGACAGGGACGAGCCTCGTTTTCGATTTATCACATCTTCTAACGTCCGCCATCTTTACGTTTCAATAAACTACACAATAAAATGTTTTGCCCTGATCAGATACTTCAGCATCGATCATTATCTTCTTATCTCACTTTTATTTCGTTGCACCCGCTTAAGTTTTTAACATTTTTGTTTTCTTTCTCCTTTCCTTTGTATCTGTGTGTGTATTCTCACTTTTTTACTCGCCCCCGGGGACTTGTCAACCTGTCGCCATTGCTGTCACTGTCATTGCGAGAAATGAAAACGAAAGAATCAAGAATTAAAGACGAAGAAAAGGGGGTGAGCCAGTTTAACTGACGAAAGCCGGGTATGGTACCCCGTTACGACGACGATAACAATACGAGCAATAACACATCCGAGTACAAAATCCCAACACCCGTTCTATTTGTTCCTCCTTTTTATTCCTGGTCCCGTACCGCCTCCCTCCCTTTCACTTTACTCCCCGCCTTTCAGACACACCTACACAACCCCCGGGCTGCATTTTCAAAAACATACATTTTGAATTTTGGTTCTTAATAGCAACATTAACAGACAATTACATGGCCATCTGGCATTTAGCCATAGAATCAAACGTCGCGGAGCCACCGTTTCGTACAATGGAAGGCGTAGGGTGATGGTGGGGTGCGGGTTGGTTTGGGGGCATGGCGATGGTGTGTAAGTCTGAAGAAAACAATAAAAAGGGGCGAAACCAAAGCCTTAAACAAACAACGGACAGAAATAAATGCACAATATTATCGAATAAACAAGATGGAATGAAAAGGGATGAGGGAATGATGGGAGAGGGAGAGGGAGGCTGAGGATGTAAAAAAAACGTAAGTAATAGAGAGATAAATATATAGAGGAGGGGGGGGTAAGAAAAGGAACTAAAAAAGAAGTGATAGAGAATGGGAGAAAGAAGGGGGGGGAATAAAGGACATTAAGGTGATATAGAGAGAGACAGAGAAAGAGGGGAAGGAAATATTATAAAAAGTAAGTAAAAGATAGAGAGAAAGAAAGAGAGAGGGAAAGGGGGGAAGGAAGGATATGTAAAAGTGAGTAATAGAGAGAAATAGTGAGACAGGGAAGAGAAATAAATAAAAAATAAGTGAAAGAGAAAGAGAGTGTGTGTGTGAGAGAGAGAAGAGATAGAGGAAATACAGGCGGAAAAGGAAGTAAAGAAAGGAATACCTGATATAGTGAGAGAGAAAAAAGAGAAGAAGAAAATGAAAAAAATAATTGATAGACAGAGAGTGTGTCAAATAGGGAAAGCGAGAAAGAAAATAAAAAAAATAATAATTGAAAAACAGAGAGGAAGTTTGAGAGAGGGAAGAAGAAGAAGAAAATGAAAAATTAATTGATAGAGAGGGAGGGAGTGTGAGAGAAGGAAAAAGAAGAGAATAAAGTAAAATAAAATAATTGATAGAGAGAGATGAAGTGTGAGAGAGAGAAAGAGAGGAATAAAATAAAATAATTGATAGAGAGGGAGTGTGAGAGAGGGGAAGAGAAGAAGAAAATAAAATAATATAATTGATATACACAGAAAGGAACTGTGAGAGAGGGAAGAAGAGGAAGCAAATAAAAAATGATTGATAGAGAGAAAGAGAGAGAGTGTGTGTGTGTGAGAGAGAGACAGAGAGAGAGGAAACGTGAAGAAGAAAATAAAATAAAATAATTGATAGAGAGAGAGGAAGTGTGAGAGAGGGAAAGAGAGGAAGAAAATAAAATAAAATAATTAATATATATATAGAGAGAAAGAGAGAGAGGGGGGGAGAGAGGAAGAAAAAATCGATACAGAGAGAGGGAGAGTGTATGTTAGAGCGATAGAGAAAAAAGGGGAAATAAATAAAGAAGTTATGAAAAAATGCGAGAGAGATAGAGAGAGAGAGAGTGGAGCAGAAAAAGAAGAAAGAAAAAAGAAAAAGAGTGATATGAAGAAAACGTGTGTGGGAGAGAGGAGGTGGAAGGAAATAAAACGAAAGAGAGACGCAGAGAGATAGAGAGAGGAGTAGCAAATAGAATTAAAAAATCGTAAGAAAGACAGATAGAAAATTATGAAAAGAAAAAGAAAAAGTAGTTTGGGGAAATTTTACCTGTATTTATTGCAATTGTACTCAGTACGTGGAAAACTTGCATAATAATACAGATATACGTTTTTGAATTTTTTAGATGAGAATTGATAATTTGTATTATTTGGATTTTTCGAACTACTGTTCTCATCTTGAGTCGCATTCTCACATCATTTCTGCCGATGTAACCTCAAACATTCTTCAGGTTATATTGTCGAACTTGGGAATCTTACGGACCCGTGGCGTAACGGATAAAGTACTAAGAAAATCTAGTTCTAAGTGACACTCTTCCGGAAGTTGAAGGTTCAATCCTCAGTGCGGGCGATACTAAGAATACAATTACGAATTAGTTCAGACTTCTACCCGGTCATGGCTGACGGAAAAAGAACAATCCACCCCCGTCGATTAAATAAAGGGTACTGTTCGAAATTCCGTACAGATTTCCGAGTTCAACAGAAAGGTTCCCAGGTTCGACAAGCCACACTTGCAGAAGGTTAGAGGTTACATCGGCCGAAATGTTGTGAGAATAACACTCAGGATTAGAACAGTAGTAATCCAAATAATACAAAATACGGATATATGTTGAACGGCTGCATAAATGCAATCGTGTATCGATACCAGATCACATAAAATCATGAGACAAATCTGGAATCAAATCACGATTTTGTTTGTATAGACACACAATCTACTTTTGTATTACTAGCAAATATATTCTCCCTCTGGTCCCATATTTTTGTCAGGTTGGGAGTATTATATATCTTTTAAATGTGGTGTCACATTCGTGATCTAATTAGGTCTTATTATTCCTCATTTCCAGCTAATAATGTAATAGTATTCCTTGTATATCTATTGAGACACTACAATCCGGTCTGACTGAATTTTGTAGTTTCGTAAGGCAGTTCTAGTAGAACTAATTCTCTCTATCGTTCTAACTTTAGCGTGGAAAGCCAATCAAAATTCGCTCTAGGGTGACACATGCAATGACACACTGGACATTTTCTGTGCTATTGATTCGCTTAATATTAGCTACTGTCCAATCAAGGATAATGAACCACCGTCGTAGTCAAAGTATTATGTCTAATATTCTGTTTAGCAAATGCAAGCATATGTTTAACAACATGCAGATATATGTTTAATATTATTTACTGATGAGTGACCACTTATCAAGGCTGAATTCCACTCAAAGATAATGTGTAATACGATAGATATATTGACAGTTTGTTAGATAATGGGAGGCGCAGAGATAAGGAGGGGGCCTTAAAAGGGAGTAGGAGTAGCAACGGAAATCGGAAGTGACGTCACGTCCGTCAGATGCTGTTAGTGTCTATTTTGTTCCTGACCACCAAGAAAGAAGGACGTGAGAATATGTAGTCCCTGCGAGCAGCAGAGGTCGGCGGGTTAGCCCAAAATAGCCCGAGGAATGATGGTGGGTAGTATGAGTAGATTAAGATAATGAGTTGAATGAATAAGATTTGATGACTTATAAGGATGGTTTATAAAAAGTCTTTATTGGGATTGGATTTGTAAATGACTATGTTGTAGCCTTCATGAAAGCAATCTTGTGGCAATGTGCTACACATATGGGATGTTCATGGAAATTCCGTTTGCTCTTTGGCATGCGGAAGAAGGAAATAATTTTATTTCAGTTGTGGTAATAAGATGAGTTTTTTCTGTTAACTATTCCGGTTTTACAAACTCTTATATAAGTGTTATTTCACGCTTTGCTAACAAGGTAAACATACGGTTCTTCTTGTCCTCGTGCACATGCCAACATCGAGATCTTTTGAGCGTGTCTCGGTAATTCTCCTTATTTTTTAATGTTATGTTTACAGAGTTAAAGCTAATACCGATATCATCAATGAAATAACTTTCAGCTCATTGTCGTCTTCTCTTAAACATTTCTGATCATTCATATGGTATAAGAGATTAGGTACTCTGCCGTTAAGTTATAATCCGAGATAATTGCAGTTAAGTTCGCATGAATATATTGAAGTAGCAATAATAGACTGTGAGGTGTGTTAGAAATAGAATTTTCTACGTAAAGTTTAATTAAGTAAAAAAGCTGAAAGTTCCATTTGAAATCTAAGAATATGAATTTAAACTGACGTGTTCAGAAGCTTACTTTACGCGAAGGAAGTCTTCATTGACACATTGCGGATAAGCTGATAAGATATTTATCTTATTTTCGAATTGGGAACGAGAGCGGATCTGTTTAGTACAACTGTTCCCTCCTTTTATTTGGGATGGGTTTGGAAATCCCCATGAAGTAGTATGTATGCTTTTTACTGAAATGAATGAAAAAGAACAGATAAATTATTATGTGTTGTCATTATTCATAACTTTTACGACCGCTACTATTAAAAAGTAGACGAACGCAACGGAACCAAAGAGAAAAGGAAGACGATTAGCATAACTGCGACGCCTACCACTGCTACGGACATAATCACAGCTACGATGTATTACTACTACTTCTATGTGTCATAAACGCAACAACAATTCAGCTAATTGAGTCAACTTGTTATTTACATGACGAGTCGCCGCTCCAGATGATATACTGGATACAAATATTTGATCTGTCATTATGCTACAGGAAGAGCACGGATAAGACAGGAGGGGTGATAGGGAGTCTCCTTAAAAAAATAACAATCATCGGTGATACTTTGCGCAGTCACAAAGAACAAAGTATCAAGCCCTTAGGTTTAAATGCTTATGATAGTTTATTTAAGCTCTGCTTAGATTTATTACCTGTCAATTCTTCAACATTATTTTATTCATCAGTAGTTTACCTTTGAACTTATTTGGCATCCTTTCTGTTCTAAGTAAGTGCTGCCAGCCAAGAAAAACTTTGTTAATTCATTCATGGTGTACATACAGGTATGTGATGTATAGCGTTTTAGATTATCATACCTTCGAAACGACAAGATCGTCGTGAGAGAAAGCGGACGAAATTGTCAAAAGATGTAGACAAATAAGTTAAGACTGCGTCTCTAAAAATAAGACAGAGGATCGACATCTCGCCCGTCTACAGAATTTAAAAGTTAGCAGATAAGACTAGAAGAAAAGAAGAAGCAACATTAGATTACCACTCTCTTCCGAGTAAAAGAATATTCAGACCAATCAATCTTTCACGACTCTCAGAAATTATCGTCGAAGTCCATTCTTTCCCGTGGGGAGAGTTTTTAGTTTCAGGTGACCGATGCTCCACGCCAGCAAACAGGAGGCCACTAGGCGAAGTAAGGAAAACCCACGGCAGAGCTATCAACGATGAAGAGATCCGGCCAAGGTAATTAATTGGAACGGTATGCAACAAATAGGAACACTAATAATATTTATAAATAATAAAAATAATAATAACATTAACAGAAATATTAATAATTTGTAGAATGTGGTGTATTTCGACTACTGATTTCATCTATTTATTACAACGTTTCGGCTGTGTAACCCTCGACCTTCTTCGGGTGTATATTGTCGAACTCAGTAATGTTTCTGTCGAACTCGGGAATCTGGACGAAATTTCGAATGGAACCCTATATAAATCTACGGGAGTAGCATGCTCTCGTTTTATCTGCCATGACTGGGAAGAAGTCTTCAGTAATTCGCAATTGTTCGTATCGTATTGAACCTTCAAATAACTGTCACTATGAACTGAATTATACTTAGTACTATATCCACTGCGCCAAGGGTCCTTGCGGACAATTCTAGGTTGAATTTTAGGAAGCCTTAAACCTATCTTGTTTCATATCTAACTACTTATCACGATAGATACCTACTTATCTATTATTTATAATTATAGGTTCCCATATTGTATTGAATTCTATACTAGATCTGCTTAATAAGTCATTGTCGCCCAACATATGTGCTGCTTCTTTGAGTTGTCTTACTCTCCACCGTTCTTTCTCTATCTATAATTTTTACTTCATCCCATAAGGGTAGATGGTTTCCTTTTTCCTTCCATATGTGGTCAGCTATACCCGACTTTTCAATTTCTACGGTTTTCCGGTGTTCTTCTAGCCTTACCTTTAGTGGACGACATGTCTCACGTTTGTATACTTTTTCCACACTGACATGGAACCGCATACACACAGTTCTTAGTCATGACTTTTTCCGTAGGGGGTTTGACTCTCACAAAATTCTTTCAGAGAGTAACTCCTGAATACGATCCTGATGTTATATGGATAACATATTCTTTTGATTTTTTCCGACAAGCGCCTCATATATGGTATGCAAACTGTGGTTAGTTCTCAGGTGGTGTCCTTTGGTGTTGCGTCAAGATTTATTGGAGCTGATGTCATGCACTCTGGGTAGTTGTTTCGGTGGAGGGTTTCTCTTAAACTATCAATTTTATCTTAATATGTATCCGAAACATAATATTAATAATTATATTAACATTAATAATAATCATCCCTGTACTCTTAATAATAAGATGATAGTAATAATAATTATAATGAAACTAATGATTAAAATAATGATAATAATAGTAGTAATAATTTTTTTATGGGTAAGAATATTCACAGTTAAATTGATACATATCGAATTGATAGGTTCTTTATTGGATATGAATGCAAAATAGAATAAGGAAGAAATAATAGCGATATCGATCCGAGGACATTACAGTAATAATGACAGCGACACCAACAATAACGCGGCTGTTGCCACTAAAGTTGGATAATTATAGAATTAGTTAAACTAGTCCAAGAGATCCTAAACAGAATTTAGGACGAAGTGTACCAAGATTTTTCAAATGTGAAGAAAAAATAACGTGTATATATACATAATATATATATATATATATATATATATATATATATATATATATATATATATATTTATATATAAAATATTT